>MUAA02000005.1:3212550-4427576 GCA_014180765.2 Marchantia paleacea
AAATGTATTTTTTTGGGTTCTAACAATCCTTTCCATTGCCATGGATTTAATAAAGTTCTATAAGATGAGGGTCTGTCTTGAAGTTGGGTGTAATATGCCATGGAGTGCTACCCTTGAAATAAGTCTTGGTTTCATTGTTGATAGGACTTCTTGATGAAGTTAGCCATGGATAGGATGGCAAGATGGATGATGATGAGTCTCCATGAATAAACATTTTGGTTGTGGGTAGTGGAGTTGTTGTTGATGTTTGAACTTACATTGGGAGGATGGTGACCATTATGCATGAGTCCATATTGGTCGTGCAGCATGATTTTCAAGCAAAAGTTCATTATGACTCTTTGCCAAGAGCAAAAAATGAGCTTGTGCTCACGCTCACGTGAGAGTGAGCAAAGAGCTTGAATATTTGCTCTACATGACATATAATTTGCTCAACCATTTGCACTCGCTAGTGCTGGAATCTGCTGTGCGAATTGGATCGTGTTGAGTTGGGACGAAGCACTTCGAAGTTCATAGTCCAAACAAGGGGGCCCGGACAAAGACTCTAGAAACATATTCTCATTTCCCACCTTAGAATTTTCTTCCAGAAATTCAAAACTTGGACATAGCAAACTACTCCACGCCCCACTACTAACATGTAGTCAAATCCCTTCTCCCTTTGATGCGCATTGCGAGTAAGAGGGTTTGGATCCGAGCTGCAACCAGAGATCGTTTCAGATTCCGTGAAGACAAACTAAGCTACTGCTGACATCATGAATGTGAGAGGGCTTGAGAACAATTTCCTAGAAAAATGTGGGTTTCGGCTTTATTCGTGCTGATACTTTTAGAATACGCACGACAATGAAAATCTGAAAACAGAAAAACTGAGGGCACACGAGAGTAAATTCTTATAGATAGAATGCATATAGTAGGATGCAGTGACTTACATTGAATTCTAAAAAGTTAAAAAAAAGAGATTTTTTTTCAAGAAATTTATGACATTTATATATTTTACATTTCAGGTATAGTGAATCCAACAAATCATAGTGCTGTGTCATAGTCGGTTCGAAGTGTGTAGTCACTATTGGTTTGATGTGAGGTGATATTCCTATAACACGGATCATACTCTTTAGGCTTTAGAATATCGGCGAAGGATTTCATACCACTGAGTTAACATTACCTTATGTTTTTATTTAAAGAATAATAAAGTGTAAAATTTAATTATAGCTAGTGATGTATTGATTGACCCGAATATCTAAATACTAATATAGGATAAAATAGCCAGTGATGACTTGAAAGCCCCAAAGTGTAGATAAACAACATGTAATTAGCAAGATTTTAGCAGCTTCAAATTAGTGTGATCCACATGAAATCTTGGTTAGGACCCTCAGATTTTGCCTTCATAATTTATTTATCTATTGTAAAAAATTCTTAGCTGCATGTTCCATGCCTGGTCTCCACTCAACGAAGGTCGCTTGAGCCCGACCCTTACTGTAGTGACTGCCGCTGTGACGCTGGGCTATTCGTCCCAACAAGTCCCGCATATCTAACAACGAGACCACCTCCTCAGATCTCCACGGATGAATATAGTACGCCAGTCTAGTCTTTCCAGCCCACCATTTTGCTTCGTCATGCGTCCCCTTCTTTGTCGCTTTCACATCCTGCAAGCTTGTGTGCTATGCCACGTATGTATCATGTAATACAATTTTTAAGTCTATGTACATAATATTGGATACGCACCCAACACGAGCGTGAGATGTATGAATTTCCAATTGAATTATAGAGAGTGACACGTGGTTGGTTAAAACATAATAACAACACTGTATATTTTTAATCACATTTGAAAACGTTTCGATAATTGTAGTTGTTGTGGGGGGGGGTGGGGTTTATATAAATCACAGTGGTACATATGTTACCTCCACGCTACCAAAGCTCTTCGACAAACGCAAAACTGCGTGTATGGAGGCTTTGCGCCTACAACTCAAAGTCTTATATAAGGTGGTTTCAAATCTACCCTCTATAAGGCTCTGTTATGAAACTATGTCAGTATGATGTGCTCCGGCTTGAGTTATAATTAGACGAGGCTCGAGTTATAGATGAAAAACAAAAAGAGGTCTCTAACTAGCTAGTTATATAAACATGCCAGTCTTCCTATGGTATGTTCTCATACTGGTACGCTAGCTCTCAGACACTACTATTGCAATGTGTCCACTACTACAATTTTCGCTGTATGGTATGGTAAGCCCAGATCAGATCCACTCACTATGGAGGTGCGTAAGGGCACATAACGATGTGCGTAAGGGCACATAACGAGATGTGGGTAGAGGAAGCCCCACATAGCAAAAAAGGTGGCTGACTTGGGGCGGCATTCAGCAGAATGAGATCGAAGCAAGTCTGAGGGCTGCTCGGCGCAAGCAGACTTACGAGAAAACTAACAAAAAAGAAACCCCATATTTTTTCACAACTGTCAGACTTCTGTAAATGGGGAGCTTCCAGCATTTCTTCAAAATAGTCAACTGCTTTCTTCTTTTATCGCGAATATAGCGAGGATAATAGGGAGTGTAACGAAGTATTTCTACTCTAGTATTAATCTTTCACGAGTAGAAGATCTGATCATCACAAGGTTTCCTGCATCAGATTTAATTCCGTCTATAGATCATTCTTGTGCAAGGAATAATCCTGGTCTCTTCATAGTGAGCAGTATTATCATCTGGCTCTCTATATCTTGTACGAACATGAACAAATTCAGGGACGACTTGACCATCCTAATACGGGCAAGTAATATGTATGCAGCGCACCTAATGCAGCACTTGTTGAAGTGCAACAGGCATTGAAGTGGTACCTACCTACGCCAGAATCGTGCTCAAACAAGCTGTCCTCTACACAAGAGATTGCTTCCATGAACGAGTCGACCGAGAAAAAAGTCGGTCGCTGTTGCTGATGCTGTCGTCGTGGAGACCAAAAGCAAATCAGGCCCAAGTAAGTGAAGTAACTCCGATAAACATTGTCGTGACTACAAACGGCGTCATGAGTACTCGATTACTACCACCTCTTGTGCATGCAACCAGTGTGGAATTGGAAATGCTAAGCTTGAGAACGTTGGTCTACACAAGGCGTTCCTGACGCGCAGTAAGTGAGATGGTTTCGTGGGGATTTGAACCGGGAAGCTAGGTTAGGGATGGTCGATAGGGCTTGTGATGCTATTGAATCTCGGTATGTCTGTGACGTGTGCAGCGTCATGTTTGAAGGCGGGGGGAGTCCGGTGCAGGGAAAAGCGCAGCGACTCCATCTGCCGACTAGAGTGGGGTAGGCTTGCAGCGGCTACGGGAGAGTTACTTTTCGCCGGTTCCGATCGCGCCAGTGGTCGCTCTCGTGTGCATACATCATCTTCGTTGTGGCGTTTCGCGATCACCTCGTGTTTCATCTCGCTTCTCGCACGCGCTTTTTCCAAATCGTGCAGCCGACTCCACTGAGCTGAAGGCGCCTTGCAGATCGTTCACTCGCATCATTGGCGAAGAGCAGAGCTGCGGAATTTGTTGTGCTTGGAGGGGATTTCCGACTGCACTTCGATGAAGCTCACCCTCGAATTCGGGTATGTTCATGCCTCTTTATCTTTTTGTAGCAGTTTGTCTGTGACTACTCCATGCCTTTTGGCTGAACCAGTCTTCTCAAGATCGCTGACTCCTCACACGTGAATGTGATTTGAGTATATTTGTTTTGGAAGGGATTTTTCAAGGAGTTAATTGTGGGGGGGAGGGCTCGTAATTGGGAGAATTTGAAGTCTTCCAGGACGTTGGAAAAGAGAATTTCTTTTCCACATTAGTTCAGCACCGAAGTCTATGGTTCTGGCCTCGCATGCTGATCATCGTCTCCTGCTGGCGTTGTTATGTAGCGGTGGATTGGAATTGCTCTTCGGTTCAGCGAAGATTCATGAGGTTGTTGTTCCTCCACCCGAAGGCCAAACTAAGGTGGGATGTCTTTCTCATCTGGTGAGAAGATCCCAGCCCGTTTGGATCTCCTTGCTGTTCTCGCGTGCCTGATCCCTCCAGATGTCTCACAATCGTTGTTAGTAAGTGCTTTCGACCAAACAGTTATGCCTTGATGCTCCGTACTCGTGGAATTTTTGGCAGGTCACAGTCAAGCACTTACTCCTCTGGATTCGAGACAACCTCCTCAAGGAAAGACCAGAGATGTTCCTGAAGGAAAAGTCAGTGTAAGTTGATTGTAACCATCTTCTATTCGAATCACGTGTATATTATCCTATGATTGTCTTCTATGTTTCTCTGAAAATACCATGGAACGGTGGCATTCTACTTCACCCTAACTCAGCGCTTACAAATAGAAAAATAATTCACAGATATGTTCGCTTTCCCCCTCGCCTTCACTGGCCGGACCTTCATGTCTCTGCTTTGAGTAGATTCCTTGTTTTCGTTCCGTGGATGTCTTTTTTTTTTCCTAACCGTTACAGAGGGTTTTCTCAATCGAGACACAAGTCGGAACGTAATTTCGGAAGGGATGAAAGCAGCAGTTCACGTAAGAAAGCTTTTCCTTCCTGTGTAGGAGGCCCGGAGTTCTGGTCTTGATAAATGACTGTGATTGGGAGCTTTGTGGAACAACGGAAGCAGTCCTAGAAGAGAAGGATACAGTGGTCTTCATATCTACATTGCACGGGGGATGATCATGAATCCATTACGATTCCATCATTCCACATCTTTATCTGCTGTCTTTGATTCCAAAAGGGCTTGAGCATACCACATAATCTTCTGAAGTCATTTTGGTAACAGAACTAGGAAGTCGTGTCGTGTGTTCCGCAGTAAGGTGGAAGTCTGTAAAATATTAGTCCCAGCTGCTTCCTCCTTGAGGTTGAATAACCTGTAAAGTGTGAACTCGTTTCTACTTTCATTGCGGTTAGAGTATGATGTGTCCTGGTTGAACGAATTGTTATTCAATGAAATCCCTGTGACGATCGTCTAAGACTCGTGGTGACAGAGCAACTAATCTAGGTATGAAACATTGTTTTTCTACAAAATTCATTCCCAGCCAGTTCACTATCCTCTTGTCGATGCATTTCGGAGTGGGAAATGCACTTGACACTTTCTTCTGCTGGAAACAGGTCTTGATTTGTGATTGATCTTCTGCCTGAAGAGTTTGCGTCAGTACTTTTGACGCAGCCAAGAATGTCTGGCTCGGTTCATGATTACAAGTACTCCAGTTTACTCTGCAGAACGGATTCTGCGCCCGAAAGTCAGGCCTGGAAGGTGATTGCATTTTGCTGATTTGGTTTTCCATGTTACCTTACTCTCCATAACCTTTTCTATCTGCTGGATATTGAATCAATATAGACATTGATAAGAGTTCCGTACCATTTTTATACGAGTTCTGTGACTTGGTTTATCGTCAGGTCTGCTTGTATGCTTTGGGTTTATAATCACTTTATTCAGTGAAATCAAGCAGTGAACAACAAGTGCAGCACTCAAAACCGGAGATAAATGTTAAAGGAGACGAACATACCCTGAAAACTTGAAGATGACGAGCGAGAACCTTTGATTTTCTTAGACACACACGTGAATGGAGATAGCGATTGCAACTAATATGTGTCTCTTCCAGGTTTTCATAGGAACACCTGCGCAGGCCTCATGCCATACTATTTATTACCTGTCCCTTCGCTTCAGGATCTCAGAAGTTGTCAGTCAAAAAGTGTCTGCCATGGTGCTGTTTCAGCCTTCTTTTCATCAGTTTCAGGCACGAATTGAAAATGGCTTGGGAAGAAAAACCAAGGCTGTGATAAACCAAACATGCACGAAGAGATCACATCTTCTAGTACGAAAACAACAACAGGTCCAGCTATAATGATTGAAACCTTGGATTACCAATCTGTATAATGGAAAGATTGAACCCTTTTCCCGTTCACGGCGTGCGAAGAAGCTGGCTGAAGCCTGAAAGATACATGAACCTAGTGCGTGGGGAAACTCTGTGCAAACTCTTGGAACATGTACGGAGGAAGCAGCTAACCACATCAGAGTCCTAATCAGATGACATGACGCACATGCATGATTACAACTAAGGAAGTGTGTGAAACTTTCATACCTCCTTTGAGAACCTCTGTCCTATTACCGTGACCTGGTAGTCCAGCAGGTGTTGTCTGAGCGGGCACAACAGCTGGAGATTGCTGAGCCAGACATCCCCCTTGGCCTCCAAAACCTGTTCATAGGCAAGCACGCATGCAAAAACCCTCTCCTTCAAACTCCCATTTCCGTTACAAGATTTCAATGGCTGAAGAAGAGTTAAAAGTCATGTATGTACAGAACAGATGGCCACAACGTTGTTTCCTGGCAGCTCGTATTTGGTTTTCAAGTTTCTGAAGAGGAACTGTTCGAAAGATATGAATGAGTAGCATCCAGTTTGTTCACCTCAGGTACAAATTGGTAGTATTTTGAGTTTTGTAGTGCATGTACTCTTACACTCGGGTATACAGCAGTCTGGAACGCAAATGCTGGAGGTTGTATTGAGGAGATTCGAGTTGCCCGGATCGCAGTGGCATGTGAACATCATGTCTCCTGGGCCCGTAGTGCCGCTTGCATTAGGTACACACTCGCCCTCTCCACAGATGGGCCATGCGCATGCTGCAGTTTTGGATTGAAGAGGAGAAGGTGTTAAGCCACAGAACGGGTGGATATTATTTTGCTATTAGTATGAGAGCACACCTCCAGGACCGGACATTCCTATCGACCACGTGCAAATGTCAGGTACTACTAACGAATTCGTTGTAAAGGGTCTTGAATTACTTTTAGCAGTTTTTGTATTTCTTCTTGTTGAGTGGGAAATGAGTGCTGAGTTCACGAAGCTTACGATTAAAAAGGTCTTGGACATATGGTGGAGTGAAGCTTTCGGGGTGGCTCAAAAATCCGCAGTTGATCACATGTGGAATTCGGCCTGCTCAGATAGTAGCTTAGAAGTGCCAAATTCATTGACTCAAACGCCCTGTACGTATTAGTTCAAGTGCTTGCAAGTTGTACATAACGAAAGATGACAACGTCATGTATTCTTACTTCCACTCAAATGGACCATCGTCTGCTTGGAATGAGTAGATGAAATTTAGGTTTCGGACAATTATTGGAATCATCTTTAGAATCAAAACTGTTTCGTAGTCAATTTTGTTGGGAGCTGATACTGCACTCGTCATGTCCTTATTTGGTTTTCTTTCGCATCTTTTTAAAGATTCAACTTCTTCGTTTAAAACATAGATAGATAATTAGAAAACTTACGGCAACTGTACATGGTTCTCTGTTGGATGGATGAGTCTCAGTCGAGGTTGAGGGCCAGAAGTCACACTAGAAGACTTACAGTTCGGTACTGAGCGAGGAAACGTCGGGAAGTTGAACGGTCTCGACCAACCTTTCTCGCAGACACACTGGTACTGTGGAAGTCCTGGTGTATTGCCTGCTAGTTCACATTTTCCCTTCCAACAGTCTACGTGCTTACAAACTGCAAACTTCACGACGACTTCGACATTTAGTCACTTCGTTGACAGGAGCACCACGTTGTTATTTTTTAATTGGTTGAAGCCTTTAAAAACATGACGGTTACTGAAATCAACGCCATCGGATTGAAGTTTAAGAATGTGCTTGCAGGCTTACGATCCCCTTAGAACTTTGCTTCATACATCAGTCTATCTATTACCTCCCTCTCTGTTAAATGATCTGCAGTTTCGTACACAATGTCAGAGAAGTGAACGTCAGGACTACCGACTGAGTGAAGCGTCAGAGTCTACACATGTAAAAGCTGCTTTTATTTTGTACGTTATCAATAGGTAAAACGAGATCCAGTTTGGTCCAACAGCTTGTTCACCATCGATAAGGTATTAAATTCCGTTATAACCTTTTACATCGTCGTAGGAAAGCTACTTCGGTAAGCGTGATTTGAAGCTAAGAATCTTTCCCAAACATACCACAGAGAAGTGAAAAAGATGACGATGTCACAATAATCAGTACAAGTAACCAAGGGCTCGCTGACGGAAGAACGTGCCTCACTTGCATGGATTTGCTGTAGTCATTTGGCTTCAGACCATTAACTTATCTTGCTTAGAAAAGAGCAGATTGAAGCAAGTGAAGGGATAATCTTGGGCTGTCCCAAAAAGACACGAAGAAGTGCATGCTTTGAAGCGGACTATCTTAGCTCAGGCGTCATCATTCGCGGAGACCTGCCATGCTTAGACCACCCCACTAAAACAAAAGCCAAATTGCGGCCCCAAATGTTGCACTTGCTAAGAATGAAGCAGTAACCTCCTTTGCTCTCTTACCTGCACATGACCAAAGATGGATTATGTGTTTGTTAGAATATGACAACCCTTCCGGTTGTTAGGATATGCAAAAGAGAACTCGCACATTAGATTCTAGTTGGCACACGGTGGCTGTTGAGGAGTTGACATGCTGCAGACAGCGCAAGGATATATCGAAGCTCTTGCTTCTTGCACCAGGACGATCTACATACTCAGTCCATGGGGCCGACTTCGTTCGATGAGAAATGAGAATTCGGAAGAGAACGGAGAACCGACCTGCGCTGGGAAGTTGACCGACTGGACCAGATGTTTCTCCAGGGGTATACGAACCTTCACTTGGGGGCGTTGTGACTGTTGACGGTGGTGTTGATGGTGTGCCATTCGAGAGCGGAAGACCAAGTTGCGCGCACGATGCTCCGAAGTTACCTGCAGAAGTTGTGACGTAAAATGATCCATGAAATTGAGCGACTAACATACTGGATGCTGGTATGGTCCCCGGCAGCAGACCGTTTTGAAACCTTACAGCCCAAGTCACATATCATGGACAGAGAGGACAACGGACCCAGTAGACACACTGCTGTTCCGAGGATCTGATTTCGATACTCAGCTAGAAGATTTCTTCCGAAGATTTTATGATGTAGTGAATGCTGTGACTAGAACGTACAAAAGGTCATATCTTTCCCAAGCACAAGAAGCATTAATGAGTATAACACATAATCGTGCAATTCGAATTAAACAACATCTTCGCTTGCGCCCACTTTCCGGCTAGAATGAAAATCAGCTTTGTCGAGATTTCAGTCAAGTATCAAGAAAATTCCACAACTTTGAGTACTTACAGTTTGGGAGGCAGGTTCCTGAGCTAATGTTCATAACGTTTGAGTTGCCCGGGTCGCATTGGCAGGAGTAAGGAACTGTCAGAAGGCCAGGATTCTCGTGGGCTACACATTTACCGAACCCGCACAAGCTGAACGTACAAGCTGCACAACGTGTAGTGAGACGTTTTAGCTCGCAAGAAGCGAATCGAACACAGCTAACTTTTTCGGAATCGTCGACACGGTTCCAAACTTCTAAAAGCAGAGTTGAAGGTGAGAGCAAAAGAAAGAGCTTGACATCAGTTCCGCGGCAGCCATTTCAGACTGATTGAGCAGCTGTCAGATATCAAGTCATGTACATGGTCTTGATGTGTTGAACACATTAAGACCATGAAGATCATCATCCACGCGTTCGCAAGCCGTGCTTCGGCTCACTAAGTATAACTTACGATTGAATGCAGTGAAATTCGGCAACGTGAAAGGAGCTGGTGGAGGAAGGCCCAGCGATCCTGTAGAAGAATCTCCGGCGCACGACAAGTTCAAATGACCTGCCACAACCAGAGAGCAGACCTATGAGCTTTCGCTTTCTCTAGAAGATGCAAGAGAAGATCCAGAGTGCGCTGGTTCTCATCGTCGACACGCGCGATCAATCTGAGTAGAGTAACAGTCGACCCAAACTGGTGAATTTCGTGTTCAAAATCAGAAACGAACTTCTTCCGAGTGAATCCGCGCTTAAATTGTATGTGAGAACGCACAAGTAACGTGGAAAAAACTGCTCAGTGTGCTACTTGGAAGAGGACTCACAGTCTTTAGGAATCCCGCAAGGCAAAAAAGGAAGCTCCAAAATGTTCTCCCAACCGTCCTGACATTTGCAACTATACCCTATGAAGCCCGCCTCACATGTGCCTTGCTGACAGTTGACGCCTGAACAAGCATCTGCACACAAGATTGCCACCAAACGACGATGCGTGAGCAAGAGTCCTGCTGGCGCCACCACCGAGTCTGCAGGGTGGGCAGTGAGTGCGTGCACTAAATACAGCAATGGATCCCATGTTGAACGTTCTGCGAAGCTAAAGTGGACTGAAGAGCAAAACGGATTCACGTTCTGCTTCACAGCTTCCCTGCAGTACTTTGTGCACGAAGATCAAATCCGACGGAAACTCCCATCCCACGACGGATGCGATGGCGAACCGAGTTAAATTTGGAATTCATGACAGTACATACCAGTGGCAGTGGGGGCAGAAGCTTGGGCGGCAGACTGAGGCACATGCTGTACAAAAGCTAGAACCAAAACTATTGCTGTCAGAACTGCGCAGCGTTTGTTCACCATCTTCGTAAGATCCATCAATTTCCTCTCGCCTGCATACAGGTAACATCCAATGTTCAAGCAGCTTAGACTGACGTTCAAGCTGGGAGCCAAGGGCTCCGTTGCGCAGTGAGAGAAAGTGCACTAGTGCAATGAGGCGTCCGGGCCTTCCAAAGGCGTCTGCTGACAAAACTTACGAGACGTGGATATCAGAAGAGGAGCTGTCGAACGAACTAGAACCGTGTGAGGAGTATGCCCGCGAACACCGTTACGCGTCCAGCATTAACCTTATGTCAGCTGAAAAGTTGCGCGTTCCAGTGATAGTCGCGACCGCAGTCTCTATCAGGAAAGTCTACCTTATCAATCGACCATGTCGAGGACTGTACAAAGACAGCTACCCGACGACTGCCTCTCATTTCGGGTTCACTCGCATCACGAAGTCCATCATTCCTTGTAGGCCATGTATAACAACCCACTGAGGCTGAATAATTCAGAAAATCAGACACTGCGAAAGTTTCCAAGTGTTTCGTCTCGAAGGTCGACAACCAAACGACAGAGATTCGGGCTCTCCGGATATCAGACTTCTATCCAATCCCTGTCTGCACGGCAAGAAGGAGCGCAATTCGGACAGAGTAGTGACCACTCGAGATTCAGAATAACCCAGCTCGATTTGGCGAGTGGCTTACCTTTAGGGACTGGATTGTACTCACTCCGTGCTAAAATTTCTGAACTGGCCAAGATCACACTTTACATCAATATCCTCAACTCTTGAGCTCACTCATCCATGCCAAACGACGCGATATCAACATTGACCATCTGCACTCATGAAGGATAGTGAACCCTCGAGACTCGGATATGAGCGCGAGTCCGTGCGAGCAGCTCACACCAGGAAGAAGATAGAGAAGTGGGGATCGTGCACACTTTACACAAGAGCATCCAGATTTTGACCAGCTCATCATTCTGACGAACACAGAGGCAGACAGACGGCACGGCATGAATGTTCGTGGCCAGTCAACACCTTCATAACGCAACCGAACGAACAAAGGTCTGCGTCCCTTAAAGTACTGCGATGCCTTAAAATTTGCGTTACGGCCCACCGTCCTTCCACCTACCATCATCATCAACTAGAGCAACAACAAGAATTCGACGGCCAGCCACACTGACTCACTCTCTGACTGCAGTTTCCTTACCTGCGAAATTTCCCTTTCGACCTGTCTCTCTCTCTCTTTCTCTTTCTCTCCTCCTTCGCCCGGTGGCTCGCTCAGGTGGGTCTATGGGATTGGTCGCAGGTCTCTGTCCTGGCCGCCTGCAATCCTGGCTTTGCAGCAGCCGAGCCGAGCCGAGCTGAGCAGAGCACCGTGAGGCGGGAAAACAGAGTCCATTTGCTAAGTGGACAATTCGCTATTAAAGCTCCTGCCAACCCCACGCTTTTGCAGGCACCACGTGTACCCAGAGCCTCGAGTCCCGTCGCTACACTTCGCGCAGCACGGAACGCGGACAAAGATGGCGGACGGGCGGAAGGGACGACGTCCCAAGATGTTCTTGGTCAGCTCCGCCCCCACCGGACAAAGATCAATTCGGGCTTCTTAAATTTGGACTCTGAACCGAACGAACGAACGAAGGCTCGGCGAACAGATCCCGATGTGCAGCTCAGCGCCGGCGGACGACATGCGGGGCGCTGCGATCGGCGCTGGACTCGGTTCTTTGAGAAGGTCCCTCGCCCGGCGAGATTGGAACTCCGGTCGGTCACGACATTCCTCCCATCGTCGGGAGTTTGAATCGCCAGCGGCATGCACACTCCACAAGCGCTCGTTGGCTCGGTCGGGCCATGCAAAAGACAGTTCGCAGTCGTAGGGGCGCGGGAGGCGTGTTCGAGCTTGGATGGCAAGGGCGGAGAGATCTCTCCTTGTCTCACGTTAGATTTTCTTTCCCTTTGCCCGAGGAGTTGTTCTTCCGCGGAACGTCGTGGACAGGTACCCCCTGTGGGAGATTACCGTGAGATTTTTGTTCTCGTTTCATCCTCGCCGTACAACCATGGAACAGAGCGAGGTCAGAGCTGAGCGCCGCCGAGATATTGTCGTCTGACCCCTCGCTGGTCTCGCACCCGCTTTGCTTTCCGCCTGCTCTGCTCGCAACACGGAATGCGCTGGTTGTACAATATCCGCGACGATGCATGACCTCGTGTGCTGCTGCGGAAGGTGAGTTTTATAGAATTTGTCCCGAGTCGAACTTGTGACGTCTTTGATGCGGAAGATGTTGGGGGCATTTGAGGATGTGAGGTTTTCGTTCCTGGGAATCGAGAGGTGTTTGAGTGTGAGCTTTTTACGTGCAGAATGGGGCCGACTGCGCGGACGCTTGGTTCAGCTCTTCCCCAGCTGACTTGCACGGTCACTTGTTTCAATTCTACATCTGGGAAGAAGTCAGAGATGTCTTTCAGGCCTTGTGAATTGCGGCGACAACCTTCAGCGCTCCATATCCGGTTGCTTAGACACTCAGTTGGGAGGAGGGAGCCCACGATTGTAATCAGATGTGAGAAGAATTCGGGGGAGACCGAAGAGACATCCCAAGATGAGGACAAGCCATTTTTCTTGACGGCCGATTTTTGGTTGCAAGTTGCAATTTTCCTCTTCGCTGCCGGCTTTGTTGATGCAGGGTGAGTAGCCCATCTTTCCCCTGAGATTTCTCCAGCCCCATGTTGCAATTCCTTTCTGCCAGCTTTAGGGTTTTCGCGGAAAGGAGTGCCTTCATCTTCATTTACGTGAGGAGATTTCACTTGTCAATGGACTCGTCTCCAATCCAGTATATGGTTTCGATGTTGGCTCATTGATGCATGACATGCAGGTTTAGTGGAGATTGGTCACGAATAGGTGTGTTGACGAAAGAAACAGAGGGAGAGCTGCAGATGGCGGCAATTGGTGTTGTTCCCCTCGCCGCTACTTTGATTTGGTCCATAAGTCAGCGTAGAAAGCTCTGAAGGATGATCACTTTCACACAGAGAAGCCAGTGACCAATCGTGGTGATCAGATTCAATGACTTTCTATATTGAAATTTCACCCTGTCAGATCTCAGTCGTTCGCTGAGTGCTAGTGTCGATAACGCTTATAAGTACTCTGAATCCAGTGCCTTCGAGATGAGAGAATTTTTCCAAATTCAAGTGAAAAGACTTTGAGTTTCCGTCCTTGCTTCATTTGAGGATTCACAGCTAGAGATTCAAAGCAGCAGCTCATCGATGGCAATGTCACTTCCAGTGGTACATATTCAAAATAATCGTTTGGACTGCAGCAACAGTCAGCAAGGATGGGAAGAAATGAAAGAATACGTGAGACCTCCAGACTCAGTTGACCGTGACCGATCGCCATTGCAGATTCTTGATGCATCAGCTCAGCAGTTTCGAGGATAGAGGGTTTCTGACACTACGAAAGGGACCCCTCTTTGTTTTTAAGGAAGAGAAGGCAATGCTTATGCAGGATGACGACTGCCAGTTACACAAGAGTCGTCTTGGACAACAAGTTTGTATGTGGAATGGCGTTGAAATTGATAGATATAGCGAGACTCTAGCCAACATAGAGCCTTCTCTTCAGCTGTTTCAGATATATGGTGCTCGCAGAGGAGCTTCTGAGTACCGTGCAATTAACTGTAGCCCAACTATGTTGCCAGTTGGCTTCTCTTGCCAAAATCTGCTTCTCTATTTGCTTAACTCTGCTTCGATTCATGATATCTACAACGAACGGAGGAAATGAAGGATAGACCGTCGTCTATACTTGTCCGTAAATTCGCAAACAGCCGTCCAAGTCAACTGTCTGGATTAGTGAGCCACCCCCATAACCAGATAATTCCACAAAATATTCTCGTGGAATCTTGTGAGAGTGACTGAACAATAAAAGCAATCATACTTCTCCTGAACGCAATGTTTGAGCCAGAACAGTATAGCAGAGCATCCCTTTGAGGAAAGCGTTTGAAGTAACGCTCATGCAGATCCGATCTCTTATGTGGAAAATTGTAACGAAAAATATGAAGAATTTTGTCTCAATCCGATTTTCGGGACCTGTCCTTTGTGGTAATTGCGGGAACTAAATTAACGAATCCATTGGATTATCACCAAACTCACCGATTATTCCGCTCTTGTAACGCAGAGCTTTCACTGTATAGCTCATGTCTTACATAAAACCGTGATTTGACCGTTTGGATTCCTATCAAAACGTGTTGTTGGACGATTTAAAATATTATTTTCAATGCCAAGCTAAAAGAAAATTGAAATATTTGACATATATTATAAATGTCACATTCATCATCCCAGATTTGTAATTACAACAAAAATGATGAAGAAAATATAAAAAAATTCATTTTTGTGACCAAAAGAATAATGATAATAACTCTCCCCTTTTGTATTGGCCTGGGTAGGGTTTTATCTTGCCTTTGCTTTGTAATCTTGTGGAATCCCGCTTTCTGTTCCATGAGTCTCCCCTCTCAAAAGTACTCTCTGTCAACTTAGATGGGTGAACCTAACCTCATAAGCCAAAATTTCAACCATGCATGTGTGTAAAGCAGGGGCAAAGTATAATAACAAAACGGATGGGAAGACCTCTTCAAAGCAAACAAGGATGGAACCAAACCGGTAACATGGGGCTAGGCTCCAATAGTATCACGCTGGGAAATATGTCATACAACACCTAAGATATCGAACTATCTAGGTCAAACGGTCTACAAAGCGATAAATGCGAAGTACAATAACAAAAAGGATGGGAAGACCCAATCAAATCGTACAAGGATGGAACCAAACCGGTAACATGGGGCTAGGCCCCAATAGTATCACACTGGGAAATATGTCCTACAACACCTAGTATATCTGAACTATCCAAGTCAAAAGGTCTACAAACAACATGAGCATTTGAAGAAGCATCACCTAACGTGATTGCTCTGCTATGGATTGCACCAGCTAGTGCTCTATGTAAAGCGAGATTAGAACCTTTATAATATCGCAGCGTTAGTCTGAGTTAGCTTTGGGAGACTAAGTTACCTTATGCTTCTTCTGTTCATTATCAGCATTACCTCTCGTAGCACTAACACTTCTAGCACAACCAAGTACATTTCAATATTCTTAATCCTTGTGTGACTATTTAGATGACAAAAACCTATGTGGCATATACAATGCCACATGGACTGTGTTGTTAAAAAGTATAGAAAATTAATATATAATTTTGAATAATAAATATATTAATTTTAATGCATACATACTCTTTTATATATATATATATATATATATATATATATATGTATATAAAAAGAGTATGTATGCATTAAAAATAGATGACGTCGGTGGTAATGGTATCTTTGATCATGTCACTAACCACCACATGAGCAAGAGTTACTTTCTCTATATCAATGAGGTTCCGTCTTGACTTGGTCCATCCATCTATATCTTCATTACTCACATGTGAATATGATATTACTTTAGATCCAGTATGTGTTCATATGACTCGTTTCTCATTTGGAGGTCAAAGGATAGCTACCCATGATGTCATTAGGGATGTGATGTTTCCTATGGCACGAAGGGGTGGATACCTCACATGGAGGGAGTGTTGGTATGTCTTGCAATCGACCAAGGTTAGGTCGTACCTATACTTGATTCGGGAGGACAAGGTTACTATGGCAGACGTGGTGGTTATCAATCCTACATGTGACATAGTTTTAGAGGGGATGATCACCCATCCTCGAGTATGGGCGGCAAGTGGAGCAGCATCAGCCAATGTCTCCAAGTACATGGGTATGCAAAGAGGTCACCTCTTTGTTCCTATAGCTTTGGAGTTATATGGACCTATGGACACAGACTTTGATATGTTCGTGAGGGAATACGCAAGAGTCTAGCATAATAGACGGCAAGGGATATCACTCTCTTTAGTTTATTGTATAGCATATTTTAGGTAACCCATTTCCATTATTCTATAGGAAGCACTAGCTGGTGGCATCCTGTAACACTAGGGAAATGAGGAGAGACCACTCAATAACTCAAGAAATTCTGAAGTTGAGAGATCCCTCAATGGTCTCTCTTTCTACATATATAGTTCTCAAAAAGATACAAACTAGATAAAATTACACAACCACCATCCACTCAATTTCTCGTGGATCGATGACATGGCGGACATCCCTATGAGCATACGGATTGTTGACGTGTACTCCAACTAACACACCAACTAACCCACTAACTAACACACAAGAAACACAACATAAAGAGTACACGGTATCGTGTTGTGACGCGGCTACTATGAGAAGATGATGACATGTGTCATCTTCAGAGTTGTTGTCATGACGGCGATACTTTAGGTTAGGGTAGCAGATGGCATTGTAAGGCTGTAAAGAGCTAGGGAGATTTAGACACATCACCTTGCTGACTAAGGAGCTTATCGATTGAAGTGGAGTCGGCGTGGGGCGTGGATATGGGACAACATGATCCTCAAGATGTACCATTGTCGAGTCCATTTGTGATCAACATCCGGTGTCTTCATCGTGATCGCTTTTGGGTATACTTAGTTGGTTTCAAGTTGTCATTTTAACTCTTATTAGTGACAACTCATAATGTGTATAGGATGTCTAAGTAGAGTGTTTAGGATAGTTGTAAAGCTCTAAGTTTCAATGGAGCTAATTTGGCAACACTAGAGGTCAAAATAGCATTCTCCATTTCCATTGGTCTAGGAGTTTTGACCAATGAGGACACTAGGGCAACTTTTCGAGGTTTTCAAGGATTTTGGAGACCTTTTTTGGAGACATTCGGAAATCGGAGGATAGCGTTGGAAAGCTGACAGGACAAGCTACAACGTGGATTCAAGAATGGATGGATTTGAAGGATTTATCGTTCTGAAATGGTGATTCAAAGTTAGAGAGAGAAATTTTGATCTTTGAGTGTATTTGGAGTGTTTGTGAGAATCTTACAAGAAGTTTTGACTCGATTGGATGAGTTTTAAGTACGGAGTGATAGGTAGAAGTTTGTGTAAGCAGTCAGAGTTCCAGGATTGCACTGACTATCACAAACTTAGTACATCGATCATATCTTTTGATACCAGAAATTTCTGTCAATAAAACTTTCCAGAGTTGAAGTTTGGATGATGAGTGACCTTCTCATGAAATTTGAAAGCAATTGGAGTTAAGGATTGGGATGTGTGATGGGTTTTGTACAGGTGGGTCCGCATATCGCCTTGTGTGATGGGTAAATCAACAATTGTTTTGAGAGATCTAGAAGGCAAAAAACATCTGAAACTTTTTTGACAGATTGAAAGGGTCGTGAAACAATTTTCTGTAAAGTTTAAGCAAAAGTTATTGGTCGAATCATCGGATATCATGATCTTCTTCCGCTGAAGTTTTACCGGTTGTAATGTGGAGTGCTGAGGAGAAGAAGAAGAGATTGACAACTCACACAAGGTTCTAGAGGGTTCTTCTACAGCCAGGCGCTCGGGCGTTCTTAGAGCAAAGAATTGTCCTCTGCGACAACGGATTGCTGACTTGTCACCTTTAGATACTCCTCAACACGATCACACCGTGTGAACAGATGTTGCGCACATCTGTTAACGAGGTTCTCCAACTTCGCAGGTTTTTGTTGTTTCAAAAATATTTATGATGTGAATCAAGCAGAGTACTTGACAAATCTCACATTGTAGTTTATGTTAAATTTTGTATTGAAATTTTTTTATGTAATCAATCACAAAGTTATTTAAATTTTTATGTGAATTTATAGAAAATATTAATTTGAAGACATGATAAAAGTATTGTACTAAAAATTTATAATCAAATTAATTAGTTAAATAATTGACATGATTTGATTTTTTGTGTGAATCCAAATGATATTTAGGGTGAACAAAGTCTATTTTTTAATATACTTTGTTGACGTGTCAAATCAACCAGCAGCAATTTGCTTTTACATCTTGCTTCAAAGCAATCTAATACAAGGAATTTAGTTTCTATTTCATCAATGATATTATATGAATTAATCTATGAAGTTTCAATTTTTGAAGTTAACACTATGATGAGATACAGCAAGGAGTTATTACAACCTTAAAAGCACATAAATTATGCTTGGCATAGATTATGTGACTGGTTAGGCGAAAAGCTTGTTTTTCTTTCTACTTGTGTTTAGAAACAATGTAAAAGTTATTCTGTACATTAGTTTGCGATTTAATTTATTATTTTCCTCGCAGAGAAACTTGAAACACATAAAAAAAATGAATCTATATTTTTGGATTCAGCCAAATATGTTTTTATTTTTTCAGTTGCAATAAATTATATTCACAAAAACCTTTAGTGATTTCATTCTTTCAAAGAAATAATTGGAAAACTACATGTTATGATAGTTTTCCAATTATTTATTTGAAAGAATTAAATCACTGAAGGTTTTAAATATAGTTCGATTTTGTGTTATTTTTTGAGATGTAAAACACGCGAAAATGTGATTATGGGACTTTGACATTGCAAAATGAAACTATCAAACATTCTTTCTGACACTTCTGTGGATGGTTCATTTTGGTGTGACAGTGGACGGAATCCGTATGAACGGAAAGCGTTTAGTCGTGGAAGGAGAAGTGGACTGGCCACGAGAGAGAAACCCTACGCGAGCAGAGCGAGTTGCAGGGGAATTCTGGAGCTCCAGCCACGGGAATTGAGACTGTAAGAGTAAACCGTGGAATTCAACGAATGTGCACGTTGGAGTTCGTTGATTGTTTCCCAGTGAAATGCGTCACTTGGTTCCCTTTCATATGGACAAATGGATGATTGACGAGTAAAGATCGATCAGTTGGGTGAAAATAACTGGCAATGGGTACAGGGAGGGTTTTATGTCGAGGTGCGAACAGAGGAGTGAACGAATACTGGAGATCATTTGCTTCCAGGCATTTGTCACCGGCTCAAGGAGTTGCTCGTTCTCGACCCTTGCAAGCATCAGTGCCCGGCAGTAGGCTAGGTGTTCGTGGGACTTTCGTTGTTTCTTGTGGTTCACAATGCAGGTGGTTCTCATCTCCTGGATCAGCAGGTGCTGGAGACAGAGATTCACCAATAGATTTGGCTTTGTACCCACCCAACTTAATTCGGAACTTTTCAATCATAGCCCATGTGGATCACGGCAAGTCCACATTGGCGGATCGGCTTCTAGAGTTGACGGGAACAATTCGCAAAGGCCACGGACAACCGCAATATCTAGACAAACTACAGGTTTATATCTCTAAGGCCCTTTGCGCTCGACTGATTGAATTTTTTTTTGGAATTTACTTTTTAAAATTTCATGGAATCAATGTCGAGCTTAGCTTTTAGACCTGGATGTCCACAGCAGTACGCCTGCAGGATAAATGCATAGAATTCTTTGCGAAGCAGGAACTGACAAGATGAAGCATAAATAAGTTACATTTGGCCCCTATCATTCGCCAATATTTTGTGTTTGCAGACGCATTCAAGGAGTCTGAAATACAGGAATCTTCTCGGTCAATGTGATCACTGATAATCACTCATGATCGCTTGTGCTGAGAGGCGTAAAGCGGCTTACTCGATTGGGGGTGTGGTCTTTCAGGTAGAGAGGGAAAGGGGAATTACTGTGAAAGCGCAAACAGCGACCATGTTCTACGATTACAGTCTTGATTCTAGAAAGTATTTGCTGAACCTCATCGATACACCGGGTCATGTTGATTTTAGTTATGAAGTTTCGAGATCCCTCGCAGCGTGCCAAGGCGTATTACTCCTGGTTGACGCATCTCAAGGGGTCCAGGCACAGACCGTAGCCAATTTTTTCCTGGCTTACGAAGCCGAGCTGTCTATAATCCCAGTTATTAACAAAATTGATCAGCCAACTGCGGATCCAGAGCGAGTAAAGGAGCAACTGAAATCAATATTTGATATTAACCCAGATGACGTTCTTTTAACATCAGCGAAAACAGGTCTAGGACTTGCTGAGGTCTTGCCTACAGTGATAGAAAGAATCCCTTGTCCCAAAGGATCTCCGGAACAGCCTTTGCGGATGCTGCTGTTGGATTCATATTACGACGAGTACAAAGGGGTTGTCTGTCATGTGGCGGTGGTTGATGGGACACTGAAGAAGGGAGTGAAGATTGCTTCAGCTGCAACAGGGCAGAGTTACGAGGTCAATGACGTTGGCATCTTACATCCAGAGCTGACTTCCACCTCCCAACTTTTTACGGGACAGGTGGGGTATGTCGTTGCAGGCATGCGTTCAACAAAAGAAGCTCGGATTGGAGATACTTTGCACCTTGCACGTACTCAAGTAGAACCTCTTCCAGGTACGATTTGAATATAGAGGGCGATTTATCGAGTGGTTGGGTTCAGTTTGTCCTACTTGGATGAAGAATTTCTGATCGTAGTTTCGCTGGACTTGTACAGGTTTCAAGCCTGCTAAACACATGGTTTTTGCGGGTGTGTATCCTGCTGATGGTTCTGATTTCGATGCACTGAACCACGCTATTGAGCGGCTTACATGTAACGATCCAAGCGTATCGGTCTCAAAGGAATCAAGTGGTGCATTGGGCATGGGATTCAGGTGTGAACCTGCTCACTTCCAAAATTCTCCGTTTGTAGTTCCCGATCATCACAAGATGGCCTCACACCTTTCATGCCATTACCAGTTGAGCTTAGTGATGTACAAGCTTTTTGGCATCAAGAAAGGATTTTATCCCCATTCTGAAGTCTGACGATCGCTAACTGCATTCCATGCTTTGTTCATAAGTTTGATGATACGTGTTGCGCATCAGGTGTGGTTTTCTCGGCCTTTTACACATGGACGTCTTTCACCAGCGATTGGAACAAGTAAGTATTATGGCTTTTTTTGTCAACGAAAGAGATTTGCAAGGTTCAACGTAGGAACGGGCTCACATGAACTCTCGTTCTGCTGTGTCCATCAGGAATATGGAGCTCAAGTGATTTCAACTACTCCAACCGTGCCGTACGTTTTTGAGTACTCAGACGGAAGGTACAAGCGCTAAGGCGTAGATTGAGTTTGCCATTATTCAAATGCATGGACTCTCTGTTTGAAAACTCAGGTGACTACTTATATTGCAGAGAAGTTAATGATGTGGAGCTAATACTGAACCTTGTTTCCTCTTATGCTCAGCAAAGTAAACGTTCAGAATCCGGCAGCTTTGTCCTCAAGTCCAGGCAAACGAATTGTGAAATGCTGGGAGCCCACAGTGATGGCTACCATAATCACTCCTAGTGAGTAAGCGCACATATCTTTCTTAGTAACAAGGATTCATTTTCAAGCAATCAATATTCAGGATGTCGGGGTTCTAGAGATGGTGCAATATTATTGGTTTATCCTGGTCTTTTTTGATCTGCCACCTGTTTACCTCCCTCTGTCAAATACGTAATGCAGGAGTAAAACTCCATAGCTCTGAATATCACAGTAGCCTTGAATAGAGGATGAGATGTTTGATACGAACCCATACTCATAGCAGTGGATGTCTTTAAAGTATAAAATGCTCAGAACATAACTTCTTGCCCGCTCATCATTTTTCACTATTGTCATTAACCGAACCATGCCCCTGTGCCTCAGTATCGAGGACTATCTTCTAAGATGTTGCTCCGTTTTTGGTTCAGATATGTTGGGAGCTTAATGACGCTATGCTCAGAACGGAGAGGGGAGCAAATAGAGCACACATTCATTGATGGGTAATGGACTGTGATGCGATTCCATCAAATCTGGTTTTAACATTCACAGATTCCTGTCGATCATCCGCACTGGACTTTCTTGTAACAAGTGGGTGGTATAAAGCTTGAAGGTTTACGTCCCTTTTTGACTCATGTCAGTGCTTCACCTTCTGCAGACAGCGAGTACTGCTGAAGTATAAACTGCCGTTGAGGGAAGTTGTAATTGACTTCTACAATGAGTTGAAAAGTATCACTTCTGGCTATGCATCATTCGACTACGAAGAGTCTGAGTAAGTTCTTCCGGCTTTTTTTTCTTAATGATTGTCTGTGCTTGCCAAGGTTCTGTGTGGCGTGAAGACGGAGCAAGCACCTGATTTTTACTTCGTTTTCACCGTCTTTATGTTCTGTTAACATAAAGTATATCCTGGTCTTGTTGGTCGAAGGACAGAATGGAGGCCTCAGATCTTGTGAAGCTGGATCTTCTGCTGAATGGGGAACCAGTGGATGCACTCGCTTCTATACTACACCGGTCAAATGCCGAGCGTGTGGGTCGTGAGCTTTGTGAGAAGCTGAAGAAAATCCTAGACAGGTATCTAACGAGTATTCTACTTTTGTGTTGATTGTACCATGATCTTCTTGGTTTCATTGATAGGACGTTTTACGTCTTCCTCACATGAGATACTTCAAATACATTTGAACTAAACCAGGTTTAAGTAACTTACATGGTCCTGCAATTTGTAACAGACAACTTTTTGAGATTGCAATCCAAGCAGCTATTGGATCGAAAGTGGTTGCTCGCGAATCGTAAGTAAAAGAAATATAGCTTTCCAATCCGGATCATCTTAAAAGCTATTTGTATCTATCATGACTTTCTATTTATTGCCGTTATCCTTTGGTCCATCAGGGTGTACCCTGGTCACAAGTGCATGCTGTTTTTTTTTTCGTTTTCACTAATATGAGTGTCACTGTTATTGTTTTTCAGTCTTTCTGCTTTACGCAAGAATGTTCTGGCAAAATGTTATGGAGGAGACGTGTCACGTAAACGCAAGCTTCTGGAGAAGCAAAAGGAGGGCAAAAGGAGGATGAAGCGGGTTGGATCTGTTGACATACCTCAAGAGGCCTTCCATTCACTACTTCGAAATTCATAGCGAGCTAGATGTAGGACAGAGCTTGTCAGTAGAATAACACTGTCATCATGCAAGTATCGTGTCGATGATTTGCAGTATATCCCTACGATTGACCTCCCGAATTTGTCCTATCTGAAACCACGTGTAAAGAATCGGCTTACAGTTCATGAGAACTCCTATCTGAGGCATGAGGATATTAGTAGAACGTTGATGGGTACCTGTTGAATAGACCTCAACACCTTGGAATCGGTACGTGGGAAGTCGAAAAGTTTAAGGAGTGTTCAGCCGGTGAAGAGCTCTGAAGAAAAGTTTGGTTCATCAGAGAAGGAAACACAGTTACTCATGTACAGATATCAATACGATGAATTTATCAGAAACTGTGGTTTCGAAGTTTTGACAAGTAGGTCCAGGCCCCAACTCATATCTTTGCACTGGATTATGCTACCTGTTCTCACCACCCTGCATATTAATGTATACTACCATTCCGTACATAATTATCTTTAATCTATCTATCCGAAAGCTCCGAACTTACTACACAAGTGAACGAAAAAAGCTTGAACCGGGAGTTATTGACGAACCTTCCTTTTGGTCTTTCATTGAGACTTGAATTTAAGATATCGGTCTTCCTTATAGAGCCTTGTGAAGTAGCACAAAAGAAATAAAATACAGAGAGGAAGCAACGTGAACAACAATAACATAACCGGATTACAGGTAGAATTCTAGTGAGGTCGTTCGCGATGGTGTGTTGCCATGTGGTGAACTCTCAAAACCATCGCAGGTGCAAGGCACATTTCTAGCGAATATTTCACCAAATGAATGTGAAACGCATGTTTATATATTCAAATACAGAAGATTTGTATGCACACTAGCAAGTTCATTGGCCATCGGGTTGAGTAAGTAATCTTTTATCTGGATGATATTTTTTTAAGTTGCACCTTTCTTGCAAGTGTAACTAACCATTGACATACATTAGTTAATAGTAATGTACCACTCTATCACTTAGTGCACGCTGGCCGTGCTCAGTGTCAATAATATTTTCGCGCAGTAAAAAATACGCGCGCTACAAATTTTATGCGTCCATCATGGGCGTCAAAAGGCTGCTGCACAAACTGCCTAGAGATTAAGACAAAGAGCCATACAAGGTAGTTAGCTTGAGTCATTTGTAACCAGCCGTTAAGTAGTGCATAGAATGTAAGTCCGGAACCGCAAAAAGTGAACTGCAATTGTGAACTAATGGATATGTCAATAGAGACGAAGATACTAGATGCAGTACTTCATACAAGCTAAAGTCATGGAAGACAAGAAAAAGGGAGACGCATGGATGATAAAGGCAGAATATTTAGCCATGAAGTCCTGATTTGGTTCAATCTCACGTTGAAAATAAAGACTCGGCAAATCCGACGTGGCCAGCAGAGTTTCTGAACGAATGTGGGGTGGCTGACAACGACTCCAAATGTGGCACCGAGCCAGCTACTCTCGCTAAATCGGGCGCCTCGTCGCCGACGCCTTCGACACCCTCCCAAGGTGAGGAGCGTGTTGGTGCGTGCGCGGCGTCCAATTCGTCTCATCTCGATTCTCAAACCGTCTGCCTTCAGCACAAAACCAAACTGGACAAAGATTTGAATTCTCGAACGCGTGAAAGCGCTGCTCGCGCCGGGGGGCCGGCGGGAGGGAGGTTTGGTTTGGCTCGAGCTCGCCGGTAAGGGCGAGAATGTGAATCAAAACTCACCAGGGGATCTCGGAACTCTCCGGGACTCGCGAGGGAGGGAGGGAGGATCCCTAACGAAGCAAAGCCGTGGCCCACTGCGTTTTGTCGCACTCTTCTGCCCTTCGCGCTGAAACAGCATCTTCTGGAGGCTGAATGAATCATTCCGGTCGAAATAATCAGGCGACCATTGTTCGGATTATTTCCCGATTTAGATTCATCGTCGACTCGGCTTTGGGTTCGGCGGGGTGATTGAATGTTGGCGTTCGCCTCGGTTTTCTTCTAACGCGACGGAAGAGGACCAGCGCCAGGAGGGAGATTCTGGCGTTTTTGGAAAATGGGGATGAGATCGTGGCCACGACGGGGTTTCGCCTTTGGCTTGTTGGAGAGCGGTGTGGTTGGGCCCCGAGGAGACGGTTTAGAATGTTGAGCTCGTAAGTGGAGCTGGTCATCAGGTGCAGGATATTGGTGAGTTTGTGTGCCTTTCGGAGGCGGGATGGGTTTTGCAGTGTTGGCCCGTCCGGCGTTGTTCTTGCAGTCGGACACTGCGAAGAGTGGTGCATCGGATGGGAGATGGGATTGCGCAGGAGGAGGAGAGTGCGTGACTTCCAATTCTGTGAAATTCTTGAATAAGAAGCAGAAGCAGGGCTACACAACGTCGGTGAAGAGATATGTAGCCGAGAAAGCTGCTTTGAAATGGTTCAGCAAGCTAAATAACGGTGGGGGAATTGTGCATTGTCCCTTGTCACCTCTGCCGTTTCCGCACGATGATGTACACGATTGCCAGGAAATGGGGTCCGCCTCTGAAAAGAAGAAACCCACCATTTTCTTCAGAGCAGCTCAGAAGCTTGGAAGACTCAATCACAGGAAAAGGGCGGGAGGCGCGGAAAAAACATCTGCTCTTGGGAAGACATCAATACGGCGCACAAAATCATTTCCTAGTGTGGGTAGAGTTGCAATTTCCAGTCGAGTGGTCACTGCGTCCAACTCTGAAGATGAAAGCTGTTTTAGGGGACCTGCAAATCAAAGACCAGTTAATCAACCTTCAACCGGTGCGGGACGAGGTTGGAATATGCTGGGAGGCGCAGTGGTTGCTGCTGTGACTGTGGCCACGGCTGGCGCAGCTTTGAGGGGATTTGAGAGTGGCAGCGCCCAAGCTTCCAGTGGTGATGGGGGTTTTGGGCAATCAGGAACAGGTCCTGGAGGCGGACGTGGGGGTGATTGGAATGGGGGTGGGGGTGAGAATGGAGGGTTTGATGCAGGGAGCGGTGAAGGTTTCATTGCAGATTCCGTCTACGACTCAAAGAAAGAACAGAATTCTATTTCACCCGAGTCAATCAGTTTAGTCAGGAAAAATGTTGTTGCAACAAGGCCATCATTAGCTTCTCTCAGTTCTGCTGCTGGGGAGTTCATCGATGGAGAGGCTCCAATCGGAGGAGAATATACCTCCAGAAATTTTGCCACAACAGATTCTTATCCTGTGGCTGACCAGTCAAAGATTACGAGTCATTACTCCCCTGCCACGGTTCCTCAAGATCGTCAGAAATATGTCGAGCGTTCTCATTTTGATCACGACGAGGACCTATTCTTCGGGTCTGAGGTAGAAGAACGTCCTCTTGGTGGAGTTCCACAAGATGTTCGGAGGAGAAATGAAGCGTTTCAAGCGACAAGGAGCAGTCCCTCTAATCTTGATCCCTCTAGTGGTAAGCCACTATCTCCGAACCAGACGTTTACAGGAAATTATAATACTTACCAGGACCAGCATCGTGTTCCTTTCCAGTACCGTGCCTCTTCTGATGGTCAATCATATCCAATTCCTGAAGATTTTACGTCCTTCGGACCGGATACAAGGACTACGCTTACTTCTGAACCTCGTGGAATTGGTCAGGAGAGAAGCGACGGGACTGATTTTTCTAGTTGGGTCTCTGGGCTTTTCGATACAATTTTGGGAAAGAGATCAGGTGGACAGGGTGGTGGAGCTGAAGGCAAACCTCTGGACGATGATGAGAAGAAGGGACTCGTAGCTGAAACAGCCGCCTTGGCTTTGAAACTGCTCTCTGAAAAAGGGGATGACTTTGCGAAGAAATTTGAGGTTTGTTTGTCTGTTTGCTCAATGAACGTTTGGTGATGACTCAAAGTTAGACCCGTAGTGTAGTAATGCAACTGCTAGCTGATCACTCACCATCTATGGATGCAGACAAATGCGTTGAGAAGGTTGCAGAGGGAGACGTTTTCGGATCTATTAAAAGTTCGAGAACGGCTTGACAAATTAGAGCATAAAACCGGTCTCCGTGGAAGGACTCATGGGGATGCTTTGACAAGTGCAAGGACCAACTTGAGAGGCGAAGTTAATTCAGGAGGTGCATTCGTTATTACTGAAAACAGCAGCAGTGCTCACTCTCGTGCCTCACTTCAGTACGCCGGATTGAAAACTGGATTAGATGTCCGTTTTACGTTCACAACGCCGATGAGAGAAGGTGATCTGCTGACCACTCAGTGTGGTGTTGGACAAGGTTCGGGAATGAGTGATGACCACAGCTTCGGAGGACCACTAATTCTGCAGAAAATAAACTATTTGGCACAAATTAATGACTCGCTGTCAGTGTCCGTCGCTCCTCTTGGAGCGAGGGCAAGCGACATGTCGGACACCGTCAACCATTTACAGGTTGGCACATATACTCATCCAGTCATCAGAGGTCCGAAGATGTTTTGCATCTCCAAAGTGCTTTCTGCATGTTCTAGGAATATCCTTTGTATCTCACAAACTTTTCTCATCTCGACACCAGACAGCAACCACACGGCTAGGATTAATGTAGCTTAAGTAAGATCAAGCGTGATGGTTGTCGACGAGCAATGTGCCTTGAATGGGCGCTTCTCCTGTGTTTGTAAAATGCGTTGGAAACAATCGGTGTGCACGAAACGCGCAAGTTACGCACATTAGTTCTTTGCACCGTCATTCTGATTAACAGTATATAGTCGGTTACTCCGAAGGAAGATTCTACCTTTAGCTGTTTCACAGCTTCCGATACTTTCTTATTTGAAAACACAACGTTTGCATTTCTGAGAGGGAGTTAATATCTTGTTAGAAGGGAGCGAGGAAAGTGCTGCTTGAGGTAGGAGCGGAAGGCGAATTATGACTAACAGACCTTCTCTCGTGGCTTTTCAGGGACAAGCTTTGACAACATTTGCAGGGACGGGACCTGCTCTTTACCAGCACTGCAAGGGTTCTGCTATCGGAGCGAGTCTGAGGAGCAGTAGTGTGCTGCTATCCATGTCACAATTTTTGTCAGGTTGGGGAAGTACTGCTCCTGAAGGGCCCCCCGAACCTTTATGCCTGAGCACACTTGCTCAATTCATGGTCCAGCCGTGTGACCACTTGGTTCTCTCATTGTCAGCTGTGAATAATGTATGGCCAAGTCCTCCCTCTCCATCGTTCAGTGGGTTCCACTGGAGTGAAATGGGACCCCTGGTTCTCTGCAAAACGGTAACTCGACCAACTGGCGCCTTCATTTTTAACCCAATACGTCCATCGGCCGGCAATTCAATAATTTTGCAGGGAAATGCTCCTACCGAGAGTTGGAGTCCACAAGAAAGTAGAGGAAGTAGGGGGATCGCAATGCAGTCGGTTGCTCTGGCTGGAGAAGTTGATCTGGGTCACAAGGTCAGTGTCGGTGGCTGGGCTCAAGTGGAACGTGGAGATTGGTTGCAAGAGTTGGAAAAGAAAGAGTTCCAGTGGAATGTCAGCATTGCGAAGTGCACCGGACAAAATGTACACTGGGGTTTGAGCATAGGACGGAGAAAGCGTGAGGATTGGCATGAAGACGGACTCTCACCTGTCATCAATGATGGACCTTATGAGCCCTCCACTTCACAAATGCAAATGGAAGCCTTTGTAGGAATGGGATGTGGAAAGGGTTTCAACTTGCAATCTGGAATAGTTTACATTGTAGACAAACATTCGCAAACCCCTGCCTTGATGCTGAGATCCTCTTGGACCATGTAACGATTCTGACTTACGGTATATTCTGTATATTCAACAGTTCCCCTATTTACTTCGAAAATATGCCGTAATCTTGTGACGCGCTTGTTGGAGTACCAAAAGCGTCAGTTGGTTGGGTTTGTGACTGTTATGACATCCACGCCGAGGGTGTCATTCACAACAATAGTCCTTACCTACCCCAGGTTTTCAGTTGACGGCTCCAAAGTTTTGTCAAGGAAATTTCGCCCTTTGTCCCTCCCGCATTAGGGCACAACTTATCAGTGTTGGATACGGAAAGTAAGGGCCTAATCCACACGATTTCTTTTGTCTGGTGAATTCCATGGTGATACAAAGAAGGGTTATTCTAAAGAAATTTTAGTGGGTAATGGATATTTTTGTTTTCCGAGATTTAACATTTTTTGTATATCATGATGCTTAGAAGAATGTCTTGGCCAAGATATGACAGTGAGCAGAACATGGGGTCTTGAGTAAGGATGTCCACCTTGCATCTAATCAGTTTACAAGACGACTAGTGCCACCTGGTTGGAAGAAGGGATGAACCCCATCCTCTGGGATTGGAGATTCACTTCAAATGTTATTGGTACAAGAGTGTAGCGTTGGGAGCCATGTGCAAGGCTAGAGGGAGACGTGTCCAAAGATAGGTTCGTGTTAACTATCCTATGTAGAAGAGCAACAGGACTGAAAGAACTGTTTAACCCACTACAAACTGAAACAAAATGGGTGACCCAAACCTGAACGTGTGTCCGGGTAAAGGCCACCATATACCCTGGCTACCGCGGGTTCTATCTTCACGAGTAAGTTCCACGAAGGACATTTGGTCGTTTGTTGAGGGACTGCTCCTCCTCCCCGCTCTCTTCATGTAAATCTATAATTCAGATGATGGTTAATAGGGAGAACAGAGTTTCTAACGTTGCACAGAGGTACAGAGATCTTTTATGTGGATATTCACAGCAACAAATTTCCAATGCCCGCAGCCAACTGCAGTTGAGGAATGCCGAAAGGCTCACAGGGAGAAAATATGAGTCGAACAAAAGCAGAGACCTAATATCTTTTTGCAAGCTCTGCGATCGGTCTCCAGATTACAAGTCTGTATGTAGATCATAGTTGACCTGAATAACCAGTTGAAAAGACGCATGTGGGGAACGTGCAGTACCAAAAGCACAGGGTTGACGAAATCCCGGCGAGTCACTAAACTGGAAGCTACTGAACCAACCATAGCGTGTTTGACAGAATGGGATTTTGTTTCTTGTGGTTCGGGACTTGAGGCTCAGGTACCTGCACTTACTGGTCCTCAAAGCTGAAGGGGAAATATTCACCCAGATGATACGTGAAGGTTCATCTTCATCAGTCTACATGTAACTCGAACTTCCCTCGACCTGGGGGAAGTTACAAGGTTGGGCGTGTCGTCCCGTGAATGACCACCATAGCCACGCGCCCTGCATGGACGGAGAATGAATGAAGTAAATTTCCCGACGAAGCTGAGGGTCCAGAGGTCGACAACTGGCTCTTTTGAAGTTCGATGAGGCAACAGTGGCCTACTCACGGAAGTTGGAATTAAGTCGAGACTCATGATTCAAGGAGAGAACTGGAATGATGCTCTTCGCTGTTGATTTTCTCCTCGACACTTTCTTCGCACGTTCACGTACAGGCTCGTCTGGGCGTTAAATTCCTAAGTTTCGTGAGTTGGTGGTTTGGGCATTACCACTTTCAGCTGAGCCAAAGCCCTCTCCCCGCTTCTCGTGGCCAAGCTGCAAGCAGCATTTCTATTGTCTTTAAATGATTCTCAACACCATTACCTCTGCTGGTGTATGCGAATGGTCAGTGCGCCACTCCCCTCTCTTCCTTCTCAATGATCGAAGCAAAACCTGGCATGGCGGGACCAAATTGCACCGTAGATCCCGCACTGCACGTTCTCGTGCGGCTTCCTCGGCTTTGGAAAGGTCTCAGTTTTTGGGTAAGAGCCTGGAGAAGAGGTTCGCATGCGACATTGGTCCAAAGAGATTTTGTCGGTCAGTCTTGAGGAATCACGGTTTCAGAAAATTGACAGTAGCAGCGAGGGCATTAGAAGATCGTCAACCGAGTCTCAAGCGGTGGAACAGCAAATCAACATTCAAGCCTAGCCGTTGGGACACCGTTAAAGATCACTACAATCCCAAGGGACAGTGGAGACCAAGAAGACCCATTCCCAAAACGGTGGTGGATGATCCAACCAGAACAGCCAAGGGCACGGACGGGAGGGATGATGGCAAGGGAGCTGAGGCCGAGCGAATTCCGACAGCACCGCCTCATGCAACGAGAAGGGTTGAGGATGAAGAGATTCTTGAGCCTGCGAGACAGGTGGGCCTTCGTGGAGTAGGGGAGGTGCTGCTTAAAGAAGCCAGAAAAGGAGTAATTTACGTGAAGGACAAGTTGAGCAAGTCAGACGTGAAGAAGTTGTTTAGTACAACGGTGGAGGCAACCCACGCAACGCCATTTCCACCATTCACAGGGTCTCTGATCGCCACAGTGGGCGCCGTCATGCTTTTTGGATTATGTGTAGACATGATGCTCTGGAAGATGAGCAAAGGTTCAGGTATGAACAATGTTCGCACAGGCACTCTGAGTTCGGATGAAGAGATAGGAAGAGGAGAAGATTCACTGAGATCCAGAGCTCCGTCTGCTCTTTCGGTGCTTTTAGATGGGGATCTCAGACGCAAAGAATCCGTCGAGTGGTTGAACATGATTATTGGCAAGCTTTGGAATTTGTATAGACGAGGATTAGAAAACTGGCTCGTTAGCCTTCTGCAACCTATCATTGACAATCTGGAGAAGCCACAGTATGTAAAGAAGGTTCAAGTTAAGCAATTCTTTCTCGGGGACGAGCCCTTGAGTGTTAGGACCGTTGAGAGGAGAACATCTCGGCGGGCTGATGATCTGCAGTACCATGTAGGAGTGAGGTACACAGGTGGAGCTCGCCTCCTCCTTCTGATTACTCTAAAGTGGGGTATTTTCCCACTTACAATTCCGGTCGGAGTCAGAGGGTTGGACGTTGATGCTGAAGTTTGGGTAAAATTTCGGATGATCCCTACCGATCCTTGGGTTGGGCAAGCTACTTGGGCTTTTGTGACACTCCCAAAAATCAAGCTCGCTCTGGCACCGTTTCGGCTTGTGAATTTGATGGCCATCCCCTTCCTGTCGATCTTCTTAGCCAAGTTACTCACTGAGGATCTTCCGCAGCTTTTCGTTCGTCCTAACAAAAATGTCGTAGATTTTCTACAAGGCCGAGCAGTTGGGCCTGTATCGAAGGACTTTAAGGACGGATTTTTTACAGATCAAAGCAGTTTTTTCACAGGAGAGCTCTCCGTGACCTTAATAGAATGTAGGAAGTTATCTTACATCCCATACCTGAAAACCGATCCCTATGTCATTTTTGTCCTCGGTGAGCAAGTTTTGAGGAGCAAGAAGAACAGTCAAACGTCGATCATAGGTCCTCCAGGTGCCCCAGTGTGGAATCAGGACTTCAAACTATTAGTCATAGACCAGAAAACTCAGCATCTTTCTCTCACTGTGCACGATACTATCGGCTTCACTTCGTATCCAGTTGGTTCCGTAGATATTGACCTTACAACTCTGCAAGATACTGTCCCCGTAGACAGAAAGCTAGTTCTGAAAAGTGGATGGGGGCCGCTTCCGAAACGGTTTGCAGGAGAATGTATCTTGAGGCTTACTTACAAGGCGTACATTGACGAGGAAGGGCAGGAAATTCCTGTAGGACCAGGGGATGGAGTTTATAGCAATGGCCACAGCGAGCTTGTTGGAAGTGCAGTGGAGCAAGTTCAGGAAGTGGCCACCTTTTTCAAGGAGGAAGCTGGCCGAGTGGCAGAATTCTTTCAGGAGAAAGATCTCGCCAAGGACATGCTTTCGTCCCTGAATGCCGTCACCAGCAATGAAGACGTGGAGCGAGTACTCCCCTTCTTGGCTTCTGAGAGGGGAAATCCTAGTGAAGATGGGATGGATTTACAGGAGGAAGTCGGTAGTTTCCAACTGTTGGATGAGACTCGGTCTGGACAGTCAGCCCTTGCTGCAAAGGCGATTGACAACGAGATGAAGAGTACCAACGAGGAGAATGGCATCGGTAGTGACAATAGTTCAAAGGCGACCACCGAGGACAAGCAGGTCATCATCCAAAACCAGGATGGAACTCTGTCTGAGAAGGTCGTGCCGGGCGAGAAAGACACTGAAGATAAATCGGCCTTTGTCTGGTTTGCGGCTTTAACAGGGCTTATTTTGTTGGTGGCTTTGGACTTGAACATGTCGAACATTCTCAACCCTTGATTGACTCATCTCAGCTGTTGTACAGGTAAGACTACTACTTTCAGTGTTTTTTTCCCATTTGCTCGGGTTCCAACCCAGTACAAGAAAATTGTTTTTCAGCTCTGGACTCAGATCTAGGACATTGATTGCAAGCTTGATCCGAAGAAAGGCTTGTGCTAATTCTTCATCTGTGGTTTGTCATGTAACCTCGTGGCCTCAAAGCTTAGATTCTGCAACCAATACTTGTGGAGGCTTTGTGGATATACAGTGAGTATGTTTCTGGTTGCAACATGAAATTTACTTTGTTATTCTGTCCACAACCTTTCTGCAGGCATCCTGTGATACAAAAATTCGAAGCGGACGTCTAGATGACGTGGTCCTTGAAGGTATTGCGGATTGGACCGATGTTTAGGTCATGAAGTGCGCACACTCGACGACACTCGTTTTACAGCTTCTCAGAGAAGCAACTCAGATCCCTTTTATATTCTTCAGGTACAGTTTGAGTGGAACATATCTTGGTGGTTAATATAGAAGAATGAAGAATCGTTGGAGGTGATTTTAGCTGTCAGTCTTTGGTATCTTGGATGATGTAGCAAGATCCGCTCCTGCTTTATGAAGCTGATGTTGAACAGAATGCAGAGTTGCAGGCGAACGATGGGTCGAACGGTTTGGTCTGTCGCGTGGCGACTCATCCGAATCAAGTTAGTCAGGTAACATGGCTTTGAAGAAGCAGTCTATAAAAGCTGCGCGTTTACTTGCCACTAGGCGAAAGGGTAAAGCTCTACTGGCTATCGAAACCCTCATTGAATTTCCTGATTCCACACATTACTGCACCACCTCAGCTCTAATTAAATTTCGATTAGAATCTGCACGAATATGTGTCATATAGACTCGAGCTAGCAATCACACGGAAGTAAGGTTGAATCTCAACATTTTACTCCTTCAAATTGCCTTTTTTTCTAAAGTGTGAGCTTTCCTTTATACATTTACATCAAGAAAGAACCAATTAGCCATTTCCAAGAATAGAACAACTGTCTAAAATGAGCCAGCTTGGTTTATCTTAAGATTTAGCTTCTTGTACACTGTGGTGAACTATTTATTCATCGCCTATCTTGATTTTATTTGTTTGTTTCACGCCACACACTTTTGAACGACTATTATGGAGTATTGGAAAATCTCAATAAGTACGTTGCACAAAATTGTTGGGTGGAGAGTACAGTTGTTTAAAACCTCAATATATTCGCAGACAATAGTCCTTGTATTTGTTAAACTGTGATGTATGGATAGCTCACAGTAGTTCTGCCAGTCGTATCTAGTGGTAAGCTTTACTGCGAATATTCATATAAAGAATGCCATCCTTCTACAATTTAGTATTCCTTATGCCTGTGATATGCAAATATATTTCCATTTGTATAAGTGAGAATACCAGTATGTAATGTTCTCTGCAAGATATCATGGATGAGCAGGGAAATCCTAGAGGCCACTCTGCAGAACATAAACCGAAACTATGAGCTGTACGTCCGTCCACATTTAAATCAGTTATCTTTTTCACGTGGTTAACACACAAATGTCTATTTCTAACTTTGAGAAAGTTACATGTACTCTATTTCTACGAGACTTTTGGGATGAGTAGGGAAAAACTGGGCATATCGCTGAAAGATGTCGTTAAAGAATCCAAACTATACTTCAGGTAGCCATGCCCAGCGGCTCGGCCAAAACAAACGCCCAGATCAGTGTGATGTTTAGCGCTCGAGAGCACATTTGTATGAAACAAATCTACTTTCGTGAAATTTTATTGTTGCCATCATCATACGTCGCCTTTACGCGTACCATGTAGTAGCTGTATTGATGCCTTGACATAATCGTCGCCGTACTAGTATTGTCTTTTTGCAGTAGTCGTAAAGAAGGAAAACGATTTTTGGTCCTGTACAACTTAAAGACCTTCAACAGCCGACCTCTGTCACCGCCCTCTTTAATTGTCGGTGGGAGCTCGAAAAGATACGTGTCTCCCAAACGTTGACGTAGATAGCCTGGATCCAGCTGAGAGTCCCGAGTTCGAGACGCTGCGCTCGGCCTACATGAAGTGGACTAAATCCATGGGCGTAATTATTTACGGTAACACACAAGGCAGAAGGATTCTAAGCGAGGGCTCACAAGCGCAACCGAACTAAATTTCATAAGTATTTAGATTGGGTTTTAACCGTAGTACCCTGGGCTTCCAAACCATGCCACTGGTTTTCGGTCTTCCACAGTTGCGACATGGTTTTATTCTTTAATTTCACTAACCACACTCTTTCGTGGTAAATATGGTGTGTGGGTTTAATCCGATCGATTTCAGTTGAATACAATTATAATTATTTAACCTGTGCCTTTTCTAATTAGACTAAGTTAAGAGTACTGGCTACTTTGTTGTATTCTTTTTCGCATATTCCTCCAGTTTGCCCACACTACTATCTATGTACAGGTACTTTCCGTTTTGGGTTGATTAAAAGATTGCTCTTTCTGCTAAAAGAACTTTTCAGTTCTGTACTTCTCCCGGGTTTATTCCTCTCTGTACTATGAGCTTTTCCCCGCTCCCAGAAATGTGAAGATAGTGCAGTCATAAATATGTACAGGGCTACCTCACATGTTGAAGTACTTGCAGAACGATTTCTCGGTTTCTCTGACCAAGTCCTAGTCTGATGTGCAGATGAGCAGCTCGCCCAGCACACGTTTTTGACTTTGGCACTCAAAATCTCCTGAAAGATGATGGGCAGAGTGCCAGTTGCTAGAATCCTTCCAGATTCATATTGATATCATAATAATTCTTTGATATCAGAACCCGTTTTCCCATATTCTGAGCACAGGACAGGACAGACTGAACTTGCTAAACCCGCCGTAGAAGAGATCATTCCTTGTGGCAGGTTCTGTTATTAGGCATGCGGAGACAATCACCGGTAACTTTGCACTGTCATGTATTGGCACCGCCTTATGACCGGATTTATGCAGTCCTTAAACTGTGTTCTGCTCCATCGGTTTGCTTTGGCCTGATATATCCACTCAATCATGCCAATACTTAGCACGGTACTCTACAGCTGGAAAATTATGGGGTGTAGAAGTTGGTGCCGAGTGTTGAAATCAATATGGTAAGCTACTAACCTCTTTCGCTCGCGCCAGAATGGACGTGGACCTCGTGTCAGCCAGTTTGAAATTTGATATCATGAGCAGGATGTGAGCGGCAGGCTACCGTAGCACGCCATGCAGCAAGCAGGGAGGACTGGTCACTGCATAGCAATTAATGTCCGTGTCCATTATAGTCGAGGTTACAAAGTCTTCGCATTGGCTCTTCCTAGTTTCCACTTTACAGAAACATACTGCACGATATTGAGCGTGAAACTTTCAATTCTCGATCACTTAGCTTCCGCTACTGAGGAATAATACTCTTTGGACAGGCTTCAGTCACAAAGTATAATGAGATCGGGAACATTGGTTGGAGTAGTAAGTTGAGTTGGCGGCAACGAAATAATTTGATTTTTTTAAAGTGTATGCCCATCATATTCGGACTACATACATAGTCTGACTCATAACCAAGTAGCTGGTCGAAGTCAAGTTTCTTTTCAAATGAAGCTGCTTTCACTTATCACTCGTCATCCTGGGAGAAGGTACCGTACTTTCCTAGCTGAAGTTTAGTCAATCAATCACCCAGAAAGGCTAAATGCCATATCCAATGCCACTACATAGCACTGTACCTACTGTAATTGATCTTGAGCGGATATGTTGCCTCTCAATGGAGCAATTCTTCTGACTTTAGTTCTTTATTTTTCTATAGCCTTCTTCATCAAGCTGAGTGTGAATGAAGGTAAGTGAGATGCAACAAAAAATGATCGATAAATTTCAGACGATATGAGCATCGTCTGAAATTTATCGATCATTTTTTCTTCACTTAGTCCATCACAGAGTAGTAGTGTAGCATGCAGCTAGATTACTTTTAGTAGTAATATACACGTGGTGATCAATGGATGCTGATTAAAGAAAGTTGCGGTACCGATCGCAAGAAGAGCGCAGTGTCTCATGTAACTGTAATGGAACTGTAACGCAGTTTGTTCGTGTAATTTACGAGAGGGAAGACCTCCTTTTACCTACACAAGAACTTGCCAATCGAAGTTTGCGCTCCTAACATTACACTTGATATTACCTCAAACTATGTTCATGACTTGATCTACTTGTTACATCTCCATATTCATCAATACTGTTTCCATCGTCCTCTCTCTCTATGCTGTTAAGGAACCATGTATAACGTATTCAGTGCCTCAAATAACGTGATAAGGAAGTTTGATATTATTATTAGCCTCTCCTCTTTGTAGATCCAACTCCACTAACGCTCCTATTTTGAATTCAAAAACTTTGAAACAACAGCGTGAAGTATAAAACAACGAGAAACCAGAACGTACTGGTCCAAACTTGAGCAGAGGTTGGTCACAAAAAGTGGGCGACTAGCGTCCAAGTCAAACGTTCCCATTAAATAACCCCACAGTAATTACCAAATGCAGCATTTCTCGTTGAGATGCCAGAATATGATTAGAAAACGGAAGTGTACGTAGCACTCTAATGTATGCAGACACAGAGAGAGAGAGAGAGAGAGGAAATGTAAAGCCCTTCGTGGTGGAGTACACAATAACAGCCTACAAAATTCTGTGATTGACTCTATAACCTACTAATGCACTCTTATGTTTGCACACAGAGAGTGAGAGAGAGAGACGAAATGTAAAGCCCTTCGTGGTGGAGTACACAGTAACAGCCCACAAACTTCTGTGATTGACTCTATAACCTACAAATGCGATCTAACAAGTCAAGTCTAGACATGCACGTTTCTTAGGTCGTGACCCTAACTCAGGAAACAATGCAAGATATATTACAAGACACACTTGCAAGCAGCAATCATCATGTTTAAAAGCTGAATAAAAGCTAAAAATATTGGATCGCGTATAGAATATGTTTGCTGTCGTAAAAGTTTCTGAAGCTAGTAAAAAAGAATGATATTAACTGTCCTCTCAATATAAACTTATCGTATAAGTAGTTACGCATCTTTCCCAGCTTCAAATCTTTAGGTATGTAAATAAGAATATAGGGTTGTGGAAACACAACCCTATATTCTTATTTGGACAGAACAGCAGAACTGTGATGGGCGAAGTAGGTTGGGCAGACGCATCTAGTTAGGTTTGATTGCTTGAGTATGTCTGGGCTTGACTTAACGAGTTCAACTCATGAGAGTAGAGACATAGAAGGCACTTATGTGCCTTCTATGTCAAAACGTTGTTCTTACATCCTGGTCCATATAAATTTGAAATAACGATATTTCCATTACATGATAATCTCCCCTAATATATACCAATTGAATGCAAAAATATCACAGTATTCTTTTAATGCCCCCATTAATTCCAGCAACTTTTTCTTTTTCAATTGCTTAGCCAGTACCAGTGTTTATATGACACTATTCATTATATGTAGGCCCTTGAGTACTACTTGCCGGCTGATCATCCTTTTTGGGTGCCATTAGGAAAGACAACCTGGATAACCTATCATGTGTGATGTGTATCATATTGTGTTGCTTATTTCATATAACGGGTATCCATTGGTATAAAGAAAACTCTGGGTAGTGCAATCACATTAGATGATGCTGTGTTAATATTATGTAACTTTTTGATCTAGATAATTTGGATATCTTAGGTGCATAAGTACATTTTTACCATTGAAGCTATTGGGGCCTAGCCCAATAAGCTAGCTGGCTCGCTACAGCAAGAGGCCCACCATTGCTTCCCGTGAGATCCAGTCTGCTGTTAAGCTCGCTTTGCCCGGTGAGCTCGCGAAGCACGCAGTCTCGGAGGGTACCAAAGCTGTGACCAAGTTCACCTCCGGTTAAGCCCACTAGTTATCCCATCAAATCATGTCCATGGTAAGTCCTTGAAAAATAGATAGAGGGACGTTTGATTGCCAATCCGGAGATAATATATTACCAATCGCCTAATAGTTTCAGTGGTAATTATGTACCTAATATATCCAAACTATCTCGATCAAAAATTATATAATACTAACACAACATCATTTAATTCGTTGGTTTGTTCTATGTAAGACTTGATGGGGTCTTCCCATTTTTATTTTGGTTTGAATTTTCTGTCCGGACCATCATATAGCTGTGCAGGTTCATTATCTTCTGACATCAGGTCCTACCCCAAGCCAGCTAAGCTTTGATATAAGGAAGATATGCATCTCTCTTTCTGTTTTATTTTGAAATACTTGACGTTTTTGCATGGCGGTCACTAGATAATATTGATATGAGAACATTAATCCAGAATTCAAACTTTGAGGGTACAGAATGTTGACATTTCTTTTTCTGATCGAATCAAATGATGAGTGAATCATCATCACATTTCATGTACACCTTCTACTTGAATTGACCATGTGCCATAGACATACAAATAAATCAGGTTGTCAGTTGGTATGGTCCATATAATCAAGGTTTACTCCTTCAGACAAGCCACAAGTAATTATCTTGACTCAGAACTTCACTTGATTAAAATCCAATATGAGAACTCCACCTGTGATTCACATTATTCATGCGAAGTACACTTTTTTTGTCCGTGGCAGATGTGCGTTTTACTTTACGTAAAACGCACATCGGCTGAAGTAGTCATTCGATCTTCACACGGGTTTGCTGGACTATTCCCAGATTTGATTTAAGGAAATTGCCAGAGATTCAATTCTCCTCCCGCTGCTTGGAGGAGCTTACGGTTTCATGTTCTATTTCCCGTATGGATTCACCTTTCCCTCACGATACTACTTTACTATCGGTCACCCAGGAATATTTAACCTTACATCTTTTAATTTGAACACATAATCGTTTTAATTCTTTATAATCATTTAATTGAGCTGAAATATCACATTCTCTAATTCTGCCAATCCGTTTAGCAACATGCTATACTCCTCTAAGCTTTCGCCGGATTGCTTTTGGTTATAGCGTCGGATGAGCTGCTAGCATTATCTGCGTTGATAATTTACTAATTAGATCTTTATTATATCCAGGACCAAGAAAAATTGTTTAATTTTTTGACTTTTAGTCGAAACTAAAAACTTATATTTATAAATTTTTCTTTTCTTTAAGTGTTAAAGATGTTCACCATACTCTTTGCATTCAGTTTTATCTATTTCAGCACCATTTAATCAACCTGAACCTTGTGTGGCATACCAGAGATCTTTGAAAGCTCTAATAAAATTGTATATAATATTTTAGTACGATATTTTATATAATAGTATGGTAAAGGAGGTAGGAGTGCAAAGACAGCCACACAGCTGCCGTCATAACCGTACGCGAGGCTTTCACGTTAAACGGCTAGCAATTCCGGTCTCCACTTTGCTCAATCCCGACGGTGGTAAATCAAAGTTGCAAGAGGAAAAACAAAAAAGTTTGTTTGATTAATATTAGGTGTACTATACATGAAGCCTCCCTTTATAGGAAGGTCTTAAAAACAAAAATTGACTTTTCAATTAAAGATATAATTGATCAGCGAGTCGATATTGCAGATACGTACAGAACGGGTGGTGCGGTATCAGATGAATATGCCAATCGAAAACATGTTTTGGTTGTAAGCTGCCAAGCTTCCTTGTCGAAGTGATTGGAAGCTCGAGGACATTTTGGATGGAATTTGACTTTCAGTCATCAATCCGTTGATTCCTTCTGCATGCAAAATGCATGCCATTTCCTTCAACTGGATAGATGGGGATTCAAACCAGATGCTCTGGACGCTCGATTTCTCGAGACGTGTCTTGAGACTTATTCTGTTTTGAGACGAAAGCAAAGCATGCATCGCGGAATCCCAAACTGGACCTCTGTGAAAGACCAGACGAGAGTCTGAAGAACGATGTGATATTAAAAGCTCCGATGAACTTTTATGTTCAGTCTAATAGCTGTGATGGCTGGCCTTCGGACACTCTGCTTCTGGGGAGGGAAACGGATGATCTACTTCGGCGTTTAAAGACTTGGAAGGAGGAAATGAAAAGCTAGATAAACTTCTCAAGAAAACAGTAGTATGGAATACGGAGATTAGACAAATCTTGCAGATATGACCCATACATTTGGGATGTCGGAGTGACCAGAACTGGCCAGGGGACATGCGAGCGGGACGGTGAAACTTGTTGCGAGCCTTGTGGTAAATTTTCGCCCTTCACTGCCAGGTGGTACTAACCGGGAGCGAAGAAGTGTTGACTTTTTCTCATCATCGTCTGATGTGACCTTTTTGCTATATTTACTTGGTTCCCCTTTTCATTCTGACCCTACTACTGGAGGTCCTGGAAGACCAGAGTCTTCCTGCCAGCGTACCGTATAGCCAATTGATCACCGGACCGACCTGACAAACTGTGGTCGCTGCCCTGGAACAGTCAGACGTCGGTCAAACATTGAAAAGTGTTGGGATGCGCTCCTCCCGAAAGAATTCCAGCGACATCTGACCGCGACCAAATATGCCCTTCTAGTAGTAGAGGTACCGACCGTTTGAGTTTGGTTACTACACTCTGGCATCAATCGGAAAAACAATGAAAGGAAGTGTGACTTCACTTCTCTGGTAAAGGTTCAAAAGCGTACTCTATTCGATCCCGAGCGTAGGCAGCATGCATTCGTCATTTCTGCATCTATCGGTATACTAGTCCCCTGTTCCGCACGCCACACCCATTAGTCACCATATCTGGCATATGCATTCCCCTCCAGATCGATGGACGCGGTGTTCGAAATGACATGTTTCTGCTCCATCAGGGCCCTTCGGTTTTCCCGGTGGCATTCTTTGTCCTGTCTACCGGGATGTATTTTGATGAAGTTCTCCGAAATTGGCTTCCAACAAGCAAGTGCAGTACTGCACGAGCCTTGTTGAGAATCTACATTGAAATCGATTGCCATGGTGGGCAAAAGTGGATCCACACGCAAAAGAGTAATCGAAAATTATCAAAGCAGAAACACAGGACCGCACAGAATATCCTACCTATGTCAAACCCGTGTCAGCTTGCACTCTCGGTTCCAGAAGCTGGGGCTCTGGGAGCGGTTCTGAAAATCCGGCTTTCTGCTCAACGCCAATAGATTCGCTGACCGTACTCTGCAAGCAATTGTTCACCACTCTACATGGATGTGACCCCAAGAGCCCAGTACGTAAAAGGAAGAAAGCACGGTAGACCAGGGCACCGACCTGTATCGTAGAAAGAATCACGACACTTATCGAAACATAAAGGAAAGTTGGAGAAAGGTTTGCGAGGGCAATCCCTTTCCATGTCCCTTTACGAAACGAAATCCTTTTGTTTCACCACTGCCATCCACCTTCATCTCGGTCCGCTCATGGGGTCGGGGTCGGGGTCCATTTGCAGACTGAGACAATCGATCAGCTCACCGATAACCAGTTGCAACCGTGTGTACGGACACATAGCAACTTCTTTCTTGCTTCGAAATCTCTGCCCGCGTGGAAGACGAGCTCTGCCATTCCTACCGTGGCACTGGTCAGGCTGCTGGATTGGTTACTCACGTCATCCGATGGACTTGCCCATCTATTTCGGTCGATGCAACAAAAGTAGCAGCATCCAGAACGTGAAGGAATCAGGCGATTTTGACAAGGCGAACGTTTCATTCATTTGAAACGCCGAGACACCCCACCCCGGGGGATCGAGCAGATGTAAGATTCCAACTTTTGGACGAGCTCATTACGACAGTTAAACATGGTCACCTTTCGATTAAATTAAAGGCCTCGAGTCAAATTCAAAAGCTAGCCAAGGGCTGCGATGGGCAGCTGCTCATGATTGCTAACAGAGACTCCAGTTTGCCATTGGCTTGCCGATGGTACCCTGCGGGTGGGAGAATTTCTTCGAAATATCTGATTCATGCCGACGTGTGTGTTATCCGAATCGTACTCATTATCCTGGAGCCTTGAGGTGTGCAGAAGACTTTGCTCATGCATGCCATGCCAAGCTGGGCCCTCGTGCTTACTTACACTTGTCGTCATTCTTAGCATATTCAAGGCTGAGACAGAAGAATTTTCGTCAACGTCAAGGAACAAATGACCACCTGTCTGGAGCAGCACTTGCCCACCGAAAAAATCGTAGGGCTCGAACAGACTAGGCTGTCAGACCTGCATTCAGCTGTATCACCAGGAGGTCGGCGCCAGCTGCTGCTGCATCCCTGTCATGTGCAAAACACATCTGAAACTGTCCATACTACGAGAATCTCTGATCGCTTCCAAAGCAAGGGCAATGCGATCGCGAGGGTTAAAGTTGCATTGCGTCCCATCTGGTGGATAAGGACCTACTGGAATGTCCTCCATGTGTGATGGGATGCAATCACCCGTGGACCCTGGACCACAGCACACCGAGACCATCTAAATACTTAGAACCTACTGTCGGGCGGGGGGAGGTTAGAGCTTACGATCGATTATGGTAGGCAGCTGCAGCTGCAGCTTCATTGCTTCTTCGGTTTCGACTCTGTAGCTGAGCGGTGCACTGCGGTGGGTTGTATCTGGTAAATCCTTTTGTCTGACGTCTTCATAGCTCGACGTGTGTATCAAGATACACCGTTCTTGACAAAGTGCCAACTTCTGAGTGGGAAGATAATTGCTCGGCCAATGCAGATCATTCCCTACGTCACAGAACTCTTGAATTACTGCTTCTAGTCTCGATTAGTCGATCAAGTGAGTGATTCGCCCGAGTTGCAAAATGAGGGTTCCCAACCGGGGTCAGATAAGGACCTCTGTCCCAATTAGAGCAACTTCCAGATACACTCTTCCCAACCACTGAAGGAGCAATCGGCATGTTTTCTTTCGGACGTCTCCCCACAAACCAACAGCTGGTAAATTAAGAGCCATATGTGGGCGTGAATTAGAAATTTACTCAGAAAAGACGTGAAGGGTTCATGCCCTTTAGTGCGCTTTATGCATATGCATGGGAATCCATGATTACTCCAGCTTTTCAGATTTCCTGCAGCCAACACTCAATTCAACTTTTCGTCCTGGAAATTTCACTGGAGTTTTTCATTTTCACCACCCAAAGTTCTGGAGTGAGTAGTTTCAATATCCTCACATTCTTTTCATATACATATGCAGTGCCTAGATAAATGAAAAATTTTCAACAATCTATCGTCGGGTCAAGTCTCATGAGCTCTATCACAGATACCTGATGATGGAGACCGCCTCTAGGTTCAGCGAGCTTGACTTCATCGTCATCCTACGACATAAGGTTTTAAAGAAACTCGCGAATTTTCAAGAACAATCACGATCAGAAGAGTTGAGAGTTCTGACATAAAAATTTCAGAGTCGGGATCTCAGTCTTTACTGAAACTATGATGTTCACGGAGGATCGTTTCTCCCTCAAATTGCCCGTGCTTTGTAGCTTGCACATTATATTTCAATGGTTTGAAGATTTTATGGACAGACCTGCAGTGAGGACGTGTCTCTCTTACAATTCTAGATCCGATCAAATGAAAATGTTTGCACCTTCTTCAAACAGTCGAGAAAGCAAGTGCCAGCATGCTAACGGCCTTGTTTTTTGTCTCAACTAAATGATGATGTTCTTCTGCCCCACCATCAGTGAATACACAGAGAAAGAATTGTATCCCTATGCGTCTGGTTACAATCATCAGATGAAGAAGTTTAACTCTAGAATGTGGAGTATCATACGCGAACTGTAAACGAACACTGTGTCACCGTTCACACGTCAAATTTCCAGCGAGGAATCCTTGATTAGCTAGGTAGGGCCTCTTGTTGAAAAAACACATATCGATTAAAAAGAGTTGATACCTTTTGCTGGATTGAAGGAATTACTGTCGTCAACCTTGCTTGTTCAGTTCATGCCTGAAGTCATACGTTTTGGTGCTAGCTAGAGGACACGCAGGTCTACAGGTTGACATTTTACACAGATAATGTTTTATTTCAGCTCTTTTCACAATCCAAAAACTTTTCAGCAGGAACATTTCCTCTCATCTTGTAGTAGGAGTCCACATCCAAAACTCAATTGGAAGGGTACCGTGAATTACAAACTTGCAACTCAACTTAACCTGTGCTGTCGTCAATTATTTTTGCTGGCAGCGGCAGTCAGTCATTCGTTGTAACACAAACCTAAGGCACATGTAGAACTTCAGCATTAGCAACACATTGTGAAAAGCTTTGTTCTCCAGACATTCTGTGATGTGACTGGCCTCTCGCAAGCTTGGAGGTGAGTTCTGGATAATTTTCGAACAGCATGACGTGCAAAAATCTCGGAACTTAGTGGCAAATGTTCTTTTTTAAGTCTGAAGATCCACCTTTCAGTTGGAAAAAACAGATCGAGTCTTTTTTATCACGCAGCTCGGTAGAAGGAAGCGCGGTGACATGTTTTCGAGTTCAAATTGGAAAGTTTGAAACTCTGTACTTACATTCGTCCATCACCAGGTAGACACATATGACTATATATACCTGTAACGAACACAAGCATCATCGTTTCTGCCTAAAATGTACAGACATGACACCACTGTTCTGGTCTTGAGTACTCAGAGAACATGCATAGTTCTTGAGGGAGGTGACGACTAATGATTGAGTTTTCTTCTTTCTCTCGAGTCTCGAACGTACATCCACTTCCTCAATTTGATCTAATCTTCAATGTTGTACTTTTGACAGTGCAAGGCCTTTCCTGTTGGCTGGCTTCCTATCTATGGCTGATGATCAAAGAATCATTGCTTCTTCCTTTCTCTTGGACATGATCTGGTCATGAAGACTTGTTTGTAACTTTGTGCAGCACGACGACGAGGAGTTCAGCATGTCAGGGTATAGTGCCACAGACTGCAGCACCTGCAAAGTGCAGCCTTTCTAACATCTGTCAGTGAGCTCATATGTCAGGAGAATGTCCGGAACGCATCACTGCTCGGACGTCTATGTTCAGGTCTTTGTAGCAGAACCGTACTTGCACTCAAGTCTCATACCGGTACGATATACTTCAACTGCAGTGCACTTTTGTAGATTTTCGATGCACCTTTTCACATTCCTTCATAGTGCATTATGATCTCATGTCCTGCATCTCTATCATGTCAGGCATGAACTCTCTGCACATACTCTTCCCCAGCTGCATAGCGAACACAAGACTAGAATATCCCAGTCACCGAACATGTAGGTCAAGCCGACCCATGGACGTTTTACGCTTACTGCCACATAGATTGACAACTCGGTTCTACCTGTGAGGTGTGGAGTACACGTTTCTCTTACCTTTTCGTCGCCAGCATTGGCCTTGGCCATGGATACGCACTCATGTGGGCAATGCAGAGCGATCATTTTCTTGACCAGTCTACGCAGACTCGAATCCTGGAGTCCTAGAGGTCCATGAGGTATAGAGCTGCGTCAAAGCTTGTGTCCCAAAAGGCCTAAAGTGGTGATGCATCTTTTTAACGATTCTGAGTCCATACAGATATCTGGTGCACATTTTCAACAGCCCACCGTCTTCTCTCGTTATTTGGCCCAGGTTGCTAAAAAAAATAGGTGCTGGTTGGACTGTGAAAACTGTGCACTTTCCTTACTTGAGACTTTTGTCATGTCGCCTTTCTTTTTCCCCGGTGACTGATTGCTAAAGTTGTGGCGGGAAATGAAAAGAGCTTTTGTTCTGGCTGAGTCTTCATTCTGCGCCAAGATCATGATCATGTTGGAGACTCGGGTTGGATTTTTTTAGTTCGGAGCTTTGGGTTAGGCTGCTCTAGAAGCAAATTGGAGAATTATAAGTTCTTAGAGAAACATCACATAGTAGCAATAAGAAGAAGCCTGCCGCAAACACTTCAGGTCCATCAGAGGGCATCTAAGAAGCATGTATCCATCGGTACATAAAAGCCCAGACAATGCACCACCTACAGTAGAGGACATTCAAACAGGAAATTCTCCTCGATACTTGCTTAAGCTCTTTTCTCCAGACTGCTGTCATGTCCTCACAATATAAATCGTGCTTAATATGTTTACTGCTGCAAATGACCGTTGTCATCATCAACTTACATATTATCGAACAATCGTGAAATAAGCAGTTCAATAGAGACAAATATTTTAGCTAGGGAGGGTGTACATCTCGAGAATACTAGAGTGTAGTTGTGTATATCGGTTTATGCTACATCATTCTTCAGTTCTATGTCAGTATAAGCATGGTCAATAATTAAATTACCTCCAACATTGTTTCAGAATTTCTTTTGTAGTGTAATATAACTACTTCTGAGCATGCGACCAAATTCCACGAACGTTGAATTTCATCTGACAGAATCCAGCTGTCTTCAACATCTAGGAGATGCGTCAAAAACCAGTTTCCACCTGTCATCAAGGATTGATTTGAGGGAACATCTTCTCGGACAAACTAGCGATAAGACAGCGTATGTTGGCGCAGCCCCAGACGCAAGCTTTGGCTGAATGAGGTGGAACCTGCACGCATATTCAAGCACTCGGCTGAGCATCAGCTTGCCGAAAATGTATCCAGAGTTGTCTACTTTAAGAGGCCCATGAATTTGCTTTGACCAACTTTGCTTGAGCTTGCAGCTTGATGCTATCTAGCAGTACAGTAGAATTTTCGTACTCATCCTAGACCATATATACATGGCTTCAAAAAATTGGATCCTCATGGACGGCTGCAGGTTCGAGATAGCATGCAGAGGACTCAAAAGCTCTTTGCTCTAACGTGTGTGCATGCGTGCGGGTATCTTTACCGGACTCAGCTATGGCTGCTATGCTAGTCGACCACAGTGTTCAGTATAGGATTTGGCTGTCAACCTTCGTCTTTCTCTCACAAACTGTTTTTCCCACGCTTTACCTCAAACGTTCACTACACCTGGTGCCGGTAAGTGGTTTTGACTCGCGATTCCGAGTTTCACTCATTGCTGTACACTAGGTTGCGGGCCCTAGTTGAATCTACCACGACAGTTTCAGAAGCATGCACTAATGTAACAAAAATCTCCCCGTTGATAACTTGTCACCCGTTAATGCTTATCACTTGAACAACAATTTAATCTCCAGGATGAAACATCTTCCTAGGAACCATCACTCGAGTATATATAAAGTCTGCCAATTGGACCTTCACCTCGTATCATCAGGTTGTTGAACGACTGGATACATAGAATCAGTCAGACACATAAGAGTACTGCGGACCCCTCCTGGCTTAAGGCTCGTGAAGCCGAGCAGCAGCTCTTGCTTTAGATCAGTATCAGTATCCGACGTGTGATTGAACTATCAGCAAGCTAGCTACATAGAGCAACACATGCGTTCGTCGAATTCACAGTCCGAGAAAATTTAGCTTTCACTTCAGCTCCTTATTTTCTAGCGGATCACGAAATCAGATTCACGGGAAGAAAAGTACGTGCAAGTATCGCCCAGAGTAGGAGACATCCCAATCCCATCATGGCAGAGGCGTCTCAGAAGCTGAACATGTTCTGGTTTCTGACAATCTCCATCGTGGCAACTTTATTAGTAGGTCCTGCCAGTGGGCAACTGTCACCGGGATTTTACGGCGGTTCATGTCCTTCCGTGCTGAGTACAGTGAGATCTATCGTGACCAGTGCAGTGGGCTCGGATGGAAGAATAGGTGCCTCGCTTCTGCGAATGCACTTCCACGACTGTTTCGTTCTGGTGAACTTTCATAACTGCCTGGCCTTTTCTGTGTGATATTTCGTTACTTTCGACGGAGTTGGTAAAAGGCCCCGAAATACTTTCTTGACCATGTCATGCTTCAGTGCCTTGCAACTGAATGTACAGTACGTAGATTGACATGAGTTGCGCATGAATTGTACAGGGATGCGAGGCCTCAGTTTTACTGGACGACATTCCCTCAGCTGGTTTGCAAGGAGAGAAAAATATCGGCGCCAATGCAGGCTCCCTAAGGGGTTTCGAGGTTATTGACAGCATAAAGTCAGCGCTGGAAACTCAGTGCCCTGGCACCGTCTCGTGTGCAGACATCCTGGCCATTGCAGCTCGCGACGGTGTTGTCTTGGTGAGTAAGCAGCTGCCTGTTTGAGCCTCAGCTCTGTTATCTGCTCAAGATGCAAGAATCACTATGTCTTGCAGAGTGGACAGTGGCCTTTAGATTAGAAGACGCTGTGCTCCAAGCTGCAAGCTCGAATTCGAATCTCTTTCGAGCTCTCAGGCCCTCGAAGTTCCGTGGACTCCTTCGCATGTTTTCATTTACGACTTTGAGATTCTGTTTATAAGTAGATGTCATTATCGTGCAGGCTGGCGGTCCTTCATGGAATGTTGAGCTGGGCCGGCGTGATGGCACATCAGCAAGTGCTGGCGGAGTGGGTGCTAATCTCCCTGGTCCAGGCTCAAGCGCGAGCCAAATTATAGCTCAATTTGGAGCACGAGGGCTTGATACAACTGATGCTGTAGCTCTCTCAGGTATCTTCTGGAATTCAGGCTTCTTGCTACTTCTCGATTTAAGCTCATTTCAAGGCGTATGTCTGCTGGGTTCACCTGTGTTGATCATCTACATACGCAAGTATATAATGGAGTTTATCGGCCCCTGCTCGGACCTGCTACCTCCAAAGGGTCCAGGATTCTGTAGCTACTACATATCCAGACTCTATCAGGGGCTCGGTGATCCGTTCCTTCAGAATATAGACCCTGCAGCTGCAAGTGCAATGCTATCTCAATTCCATTGATCAGCTCTGAGGTTCACTGCGAATGATTGAATGCATATTTGTGTGAGAGGTTCGCCCCTACTGGACTGGACCTTTTACTTCAGTCAATGGTAATTCTTCACAATATGCGTGCATGCCTTGGGAAAATCTACTGACAAATTCGTGTTCGAAATCAGGGGCTCACAGTTTCGGAAAGGCCCAATGTTTCCAGTTCAGTGGCCGCCTCTTCAACTTCGCAAACACCGGAGCCCCTGATCCATCAATCGACCCAGCATTTCTCGGCAGCCTACAGGCGGCTTGTCCACAGGGTGGAAATGCAGGTGCACTTGTTGACTTCGACCAAGGCACACCGGGACAATTCGACAGCTCATACTACAACAACCTCCTCATAAATAGGGGACTGCTCTCAAGTGACCAAACACTCCAAAATTCAGGGCAAACCACGAACATTGTTGGTGCTTTCACCAATCAGAATACCTTCTTCGCCCAGTTTTCTAGATCTATGATCAAAATGGGCCGCATCGGGGTTCTCACTGGATCTGCAGGGCAAATCCGCACCAACTGCAGGAATGTCAACTCAGGCTAAGATCCAAAATTCCGACCTCAGTTTCCAATACAACTAATTAGATAGATAGAGAATGATATCTAGATGGCCATCACCAGGAGAGGAGGCAATTGCGAGCAGCTCATGCAGTGCTGGCGCTCGAGTTCGGACTCGAATATGCATCGATAACAGCAGCTAGCTCGTCGCCCAATATCGATCGAATAGATCTAGATAACACGTGCCAGAAGATGAATACCGAGTCTTTTCGGGTCCTATGTACCCATCTGTCTATGTTGGCTGTTGTATATAAGATTCCACAAGAAACAGTGGAACCAAATGAGTTCCTAAACATTCAGGGCCGCTAGCAACATTTGCTGCTGGGTCCAGGAAACATCAGCTGGATTCAACATCCCAAGACTAAGACATGACACCACTTGCAGTACTACTGAGCCACTAGCAAGGTCGGGCGCGACCCTCTGAAAAAGTACGGCCTGTGAGTGCTTCCATTTTTCAGTGGTCACGGTTCTCTACGCTGACCGTCATCCGTCATCTACTGTAGTGTACACAGTTGAGCTCAGTACGTAAACCCCTTTGTATATGTGGGTATCCAGATCCAGATCGTTTCTGGTGTCTCCCCGCGAGGATATTCTAATGACACGATGCTGCAGTCCTGTAGTTGTTTAAAGCTTTGTCTACTCCTGCAACATTCATTCATTCCTGCTTTCTGTTTCTTATGATGTTTACAGGACTGCGTACTCACGCAACGTGCTCTTCCTCCCCGACACCTGGTTGACTGCTTTGCGCCGCACTCATGCATGCATTCAACAGCATGACATCATATCCCGTGATCATGACCATTCAACCTCCCCCACCGTGTGTGCGTCCGGTACACTTTAGGCTCCATCCATGCATTCTCTTCGACGGATTCGCGTCAACTGCAGCTACTTCAGAATCTGTGCGCTGGTGTAGAGTGTACTGCAGTGAACTAATATTAGACTCTGCATCCATAGGTTCTGTATGGTTTGGAGCATTATTTTATTCGAACCTTATCTTCAGAGTGTGATTGGAGTATAAGATATGAGGAACGTACTATAAGCCTTGCATCAACACAGCATGACAGTAGTACGGGGTCTAGCTAGAGGTCTACAAGTACATTCATTCGCCCCAGTGGATGGTTAAATGAGGTCTCTGCTCGATCGAACTTTGAAGCCAAATTTCTTAAGCATATCACTGAGCCCCAGGATGCACGTCGAACCAAACCATCCGATTACTTTGTTAAGCTTTCAACACATCTGACTCACTGTCTTGGGTGCTAAAGTTTTAAAGTGAAGCACTCACAACGCTTCGTGCATATATTCTTCCCTGGAATATACTAGAGACATCGCTGCACACCAAAGTCAATTTTACTGTCTGTGGAGTGGATCATCTCCATAACTGCGTATGGAGATGATCCCACTTCGGAAGCATAAGGTCACTCTCCTTGACTCCACTTTCTACACTGTCCAAGTTTAACTTGGAGTTCCCAGTTTCTCACCAAGGTGCAAAGACAGGAAGGCCATCAGTGCAAATCTGCAGTAACTAGGACGCATCCGGATTGTTGAGGCTTAACTCTCACTTCTGCTGAAAGCGTGTGTCCCAGATCAGTTTGTTGAACCATGATCAGCTGTGTGTCCTACTATCCCGCTAAGGAAAGCATTTTTATGCACAGAACTAAACGTGGATGGAGTGTCTTGTAGTTCAATAAGTTCGTCCAGATATTTCCATCTGCTCTAACCTACTCGACTCGTCCAGCCATGGCGTATTATGTCAAAAGCACGAACAGTTCGATGCACAAACAGCACAGAGGTCGGAGGATGACAGAGCTACAGATGAGAGAAGGTCAGGGCAGTTAAATGTTGACAAACGACCTCATCCGATGGCAAACGTCCTCTAAATCTTCTGCGCCCAAATCTTCTCGAACAGGCAAACTCTCTCAGGACCACCAAAAAAGGTCGTAAAATATATAAGACAGAAGATGGAGTAGTCCAGGAGTTATGACGTCAGGACCGCCATCGTAAACTTATTGTTTGCTCGAAATTAGGGAACTCTAACTTGCTCCTGAAAAAACGGTATCGGGAATCTGTGTCCGATGAACTGATCTGAAACTAAAAGCACAGGGCTTCCCCCGTCACTGCACGTGCTACCAACGAAAGCGAACAGCCTTTCATGACTCCATTGCAACTTTGAGAATGATAAATATTCTCCTGCCATTGGGCCCTCTGGCGGAAAGCAACAAAATACAGACCTTACATATATCTGACGCTGGGTCAACTATCTAGTGAAGCAGGCCGGGTCCATGCACACTCAATCCAATTGAGCTCGTTTTCAGGTCCACGGATCACAGCAGGCACGGAACAGAAAAGAGACACAGAGAGTATATAAAGCACAGGAAGTAGCCCGACCGCCCGTAACGTGCTGCCACATGTACGTGATGTTCATCGTGAATTTGGAAGGAAAGACACGCCGGGCAAGAGGTCTGATCGGAATTCTCTAAGTGCGCATTCATCATGAATCAAAATCTCGTTATTGCTTAACTGAACAAGAGCCCAGCAGCTGATGCAGATGCAGGAGGTTCTTCACGTTCAATACATAATTTAGTGTATTTTTTGTCTTTAGGCTAGCTTGCAGAGTAGATTATTCTACACAGCCTATGGATTCTGTTCACCTGCTGGTGTCCGTTGATAGGGAACCGACCAAAGTCTACTGCAAGGTGACAAAGGCACAGTAGCTCTGTACCTCTGTTTGGCGATGGAAAATGTACTAAACCTTCCCAAATCTGAGACGAGCTCCCACCCCTTGAAAGCAAACGTGAGGTCTTCCAACGTCCAATTACGGCACAGTTCCAAACACACAACTGTTAACAGCTGCCATTATTCTGCATTAGGTTTACCTTCTACCTTCCGCATGACTCACGCATGCAACTCACGTCTTGCTCGTCTTCCTTTCTCCTGCAAGACGCTAGTGACTGTGTGGGAAAAAGTTCGTTTCGAGTGTCGGAGTATAGAACGTCAGATCATTTGCATGCCTCCCCACAGTCTCCGAGTGGCTGGGCTTGCAGTGCAAATTATATCGTGGAGCAATTATATCCGAGGCATTACATTCGTACAATACGTGCCGTAAATGACTAATGCTATGGCAAGCAAGCTGGAGGACAGCAAAACAGTCGAAGAGATCTGGTTATTTCACTTATGCGAGGACTGGCAATGAGTTGTGAAAACGCATGTGCTTGATTGTCAAACTTTGCTTGTGACAAGGTTGAAAGGGAAATTCGTCATCTGTAACATGAAGGGCTTAAAACGCGAGAGAGTTGACTTTACAAGTGAACCATGAATGTAAGCAACAAATTCCTGTTGATATCATCATGGTCTGCCACATCACGACTTAGATCATCGAATTCACAGATCACAGAAATCCATTTTACTTTCGGAAACACCATTTCCATTATGCGTGTGGACGCTCCGGTACCTAAAAGAGACCAAAGCACGCTACAGACACTGCTCAGCGAACAAGTACAGTATCTTGGCTACAACACAAAACCTGTTTAGCAAAACAGAGCCAGCCCCTGCTTGCCCAATGTTTGAGACTTCTGAAGAGATCTTGAATCTTCGAACCAGACTGAAGACCGGAGAACTCCGGAGTGGACAAGCTGAAGGACTTAGAAATGCTCAACCACTGCTTGCTTGCTTTGACTTCATAGCAGCAGCTTCATTTGTCAGGGGTACATTGTCCCACAACATTCTGGTACTTTTGTACGAAAGGCTGAATTCAGCAGTAAGCGTGAATTTGGGCTCAGGAAGGTTGGCGCTTAAAGTTGGCATGTGCCGGCCTGATGATCAGTGTTGGGGTATAGCCAGTGGGCAGTGACCAGCGGTGGAGCTGATTGCATAATGGAAAAGCGACGTATCGAGCAGGACGACAGTTGGGACAAGTTGGGTACTTAAGTTGGTGCGAGGGGGGTGGGGGGTCATGGGTTTGTTTGCGGGTTCTGGTCCGCTGGCTGGATCGATGAGCTCGGGAGGAATCGGGTCCTGACTCCTGAGCTGCAAGGAAGGCCAGGGACGGAAATTGGTGATGACATTCACAATATGCTATCAAAGCTGATGTTTTAAACACTAAGCAAGAAGCTAGAAACATAAGCAACGGAGAAAGACCTTGGAAGTACTAATAGAAGGGACCACCCAAACACACAGAGACAAATAAACTCATAAGCTAGCGCTAACATCAAAATTGAATAATAAATTTTTTCTCTTTTCATGAAGAAAACATGTAGCTTTTTCAGAGCCAACGCAAGAGTCCTAGAAACTTCCCGTTCTCTTTGACGAGCCAAAGAGCAGAAAGTTAAAAACGACCAAGACCCGTCACGCTAAAGATGAGTATCTTCATTCTTTGGAGAGCACATAGCACTTGGACAAGATATGAACAATTTTGTTAGAAAGTGTTATCATGATAGACGTATTGGTGCACATTTATCATTGTCTTATTGCATCCAATATTATAGACAGGGTGAGCATATATGCATAGCTTTACAACATACTTTACCCTCTTCTATTGAGAGAAAGATAGCTTTGATTGGTGATTTGATTGTTTGTTCTAGATCTCGTGTTATCATCGTTCTAGATCTCCTACATGTGACGATCTACATGTAGGAGATATCAAAGGTACCGTTGGAGACAGTGATTTATCACAAAAGAGATCAGCTCTCTCCTTTTCTTTTTCCGACGGGTTGGCCCTAGACGCAAGGTGAAGCGAGAAGCTTCAGCAATGTGCACATCATGGACAATGCAGTAGAATGTGGATACTCTACATCCAAGTTTGACCAGGTTGGCCATGACTACGGAATGTCGACGAGGTGGCGAGTGCAGTCTCGGCAACCACGGAAGCATTAAAGTGTGCGTTTCTGGTAAGGATCTAATTGAGAGAGATCTTGTAACGAAACAATTATTCTTTCATGCCAAAAGGAAGATTCATTATCACGTAAGAGAGTTCAAATTCGAGGTGACGGAGATGATTCAGCATATTTTCATTTTGTATTTTTTGCATTTATTTGTTTTTCATATTTATCATAGTATCTTCACACAACTGCAGATAATAGTTTTCAACATTCCATCCCATTAAAGATATCTCGTGTAAGAATTGTGTCTTGCTATACATTACACCTATACATTACACCTGGTTTGATTAGACATAGAGATACCCATTGTATGGATTACGCATGGTTTGGTTAGACATAGATATTGCGGCTTGTTATATGTTGCATTGGGTTTGACTAGACATATAAATATGCAGTCCAACTTTAGGTGAAAGTGGACTCTTTGGCTTTCTCATGGACATCATTCCTGTCATATATACTTTTGGGATTTGATTTACCCTAAATTATATCCTAACTCATGTTATGATTAGTTAGTTTCTAGTCACTAAATTGATCATAACTTGTAGATCGCAAACGCATTTGATTCAATCTTGATGGCTTTAGAAGTGTATCTTCATGAACTTTCAACATTATTTTAATTGTTCCAAACGGAGCATGAGTGCAACCAAGATGAGCACAAACATTGTTTTTGGAACCCCCATTGAGAAATTGTTTGGGCTTCCGTCTTAGGTCTAGGAGGCATCGTTGTCGAAGGCGTCTCGCTCAAAACTATGTTCTTTGTGGTTTAGCTCTCATTAAAAGCATCTCGCAAAAGCTTTCCAAGCAAGTTTTAAACATAACAATATGAGATCGGGAGCACTCACCTAAATGTGAACCCGATCCTAGATATAGTGTGAGATCCAATATGGCACATTTAAGTCTAACCGGCGCCAACTTGAGCTTTGATCGCGATCCACATGCATTCTTCATGCTCTTGGTTTCATTGGAAGCATTTTTTCAAGTGATCTCCAACGGGACTTTAATTCTTTCGAACTCCTACGAAATGATTAGTTATCACTTGAAAGGTGCATACTCTTTCCACACTTAGTCATTTCCAAATCTTGACAATTGTTTGAGGTTTTGGCTACTTGACACCTTCATCTATTGCAAGCTTCTAGAGTCTTTATGTATTATCTAAGTGTCTTGTCTTTCTTGGCGTATGAGGTCGCAACATCGTTACAATTTCATAGTTTTGTACCAGTGGCATCTTGGAAATGGTTTCAAGTTCAATTTATTCATATACTAGATTTATATCAGACTTGATTTGTGTGTCCGGATCTGCTATCGGACTACACGGGCTTTAGTAGATGAGGTTATAAAGTCGTTTTGTCTACCACTTGATTGAATTGCTTTAGATCCCATGGATGAGCTTGCATGGTTTCTACTCCACTTGTTATCACATTGTTGTTAGTGTTATACAGAGGGTGGCCGGTTAGGTTGACGAGAGTTAATTGCACGCCTCATGAGATTGGACGACTTTACAAGAGGATATCACACACATCATCTATCCTCTTCGTTCTTTGGATGATTTTCATCCACTGCTGCTCTCTAACAACGTCGGAGATGGTAGATAGAGCATAAGAGTATGACAGAGCTACTAGAGCACTACATCCTATGACAACTACCGCCCCTACAAAAGATATTATTCCGACTTTCTCTCAGTTGCATCCTCAATCCATGGATCAAATATCACATGAGACTTTTGAGTATTAGCTTGACCACACCTTGGTTTTGGATAACTGTCTCTTTGTCCAAGCTCTAGCCACACCTACTCATCTCTCATCATGTAGACAGTTGGGTCTAATGAATGAGAGCATGTTTTATCCCTGAAAATTCTTCATCATATGGTTGTATTTCTTAGTTGTTTCAAGCAGCCACTACAATGGCGTGTGGAGAGATTCATAGTTCATTGGCTGAGGTGCTAGGTATTAGGCGGTCTAATATTGTTTGTGATGACCAAGGACACTAGAGTACATATTGTTATTGGGGAAGTCTTTTTGCGCTTGGTTAGTTGTACCATCATTCTTCAACTTCACCTACCTTTCTTGAATACATTTTACTTCATTGGTTTGGATCTTTTGACGCTTAGAGGTTGTGAGACCTTCACTTTTGGAATTAGACTTCTTTTGATTAGATTATGTAGTTATGCATTTTGACGTTGAAAATACTTTTAACATCATTTCATGTTGAGTCATCTTTAAGGTGTTATAGGATGCAAGAGGATCATTGGAGAGTTTGTTTTTGGACAACATACTATTCTATGGAGTTTACACTTTTCTCTATTTTTAAGACGGACATACCCTAAACGGATTCACTGTTCTAGAGTCATCGACTAACATACATCAAGGAATCTTTTAACAATACCATTATTTGATATGATGCAATATTGGTCTCTCTTAGAGACTATCATCAAAGCATCCAATTCTGTTTCTCTCTCTTTGGAAGATCACACACGAATTGTCTAACCTCCAAGTAACATTATTGTTGATTTTGATCATCTTGTGACCCAACTAGCTCTCTTTTTTCCCGTAGTCATGGCCACCGCCAATCAACCTTGGATATAGAGAACGCACATTCTACTGCGTTGTCCATGATGTGCACATTGGTGAAGCGAGGAAGCTTCACCTTGAGTCCAGGGCCAACCCGTCGAAATTCCGTCGTCATGGCCAACGCTGATCAACCTTGGATGTGGAGAATCCGCATTGTACTGCGTTGTCCATGATGTGCATTGCTGAAGCTTCCTCGCTGCACCTTGCGTCTAGGGCCAACTGGATATGTAATCCCATCTTTCACCACAGGTAATCACTGAAACCCGTTCCATCCAGCTAGTGGACCATCCTCTCTTTGAGTTAGCCAGCGAACATTCCCAATTCGTTTATGGAGCAGATTTCCCCACTCATCCGCGTCGTGCTAAGATCATCGACGCGGCTTATCCAACGCTCGCATTGTCCGCCGAAGAGATCTGCAAACATGTGCCCACCGACGGGGAAAACCTGCCTGCCAGCGACGATAATCTTGAGAGAATTTTGGATTAGCTTTGCTGCAATGGAGTGTTCTCCGTCACAGTGGAAGAAGGAGAACGGGGCTCCAAATTATAGAAGTTCGCGCACAGTCCAAAATCTGGATGCCTGTCGCAGGATCAGACATCCGATTGGGTGCTCTTCGTCATTGCTCCAGAGTTTACCAAAGTGTGGACGCACGCGAATGAGATTGTGCTCCACCCAAACTCCACTCTGTCGCAGGTCGTCTTGGGTCAATAACAAAAAACAGCAATGGTGCTTCACTTCAAAGTAAGTTGCTCTAGGTCGTTACTCCTTGACATTGCCCGGGGGTGGCATGACTAAGGCCATTTCAGGATGGTGATGGGACTGGCGTTGTATCTCCCTACATGAGCTCTACTAATCCACTATCGGGGAGCTGCGTCTGTTCCATTCAAGCTCCGGCGCCAAGCCGCTGTTTGGTTACAGTGATGCAGATTGGGCCGGTGAGAAGAAACAAAAAGATCCAACTCAGGATATTGTTTGGTACTGAGCAATGGAACCATAAGTTGGAGCTCAAAGCTATAGAAAAACTGTCTCTTTCTATGGAGGTGGAGTAAGTCAGGCTGTGTGCACTGAAGCAAAATTGGCGCAACTATTAATTATGACCTTCAGCTGGAGACAAGGAAACTACTCCGCTCGTGTGATAAGAGTGCTCTGGCACTTGTGGTTACTTCTAGTTCCATGATCTTTTGAAACATATAGATGTGAAGTACCATTACACTTGGGGCCTAGCCCCATGTTACCGGTTTGGTTCCATCCTTGTAGGATTTGATGAGGTCTTCCCCTCCCTTTTGTTATTATACTTTGTCTCTTGACCTCAAAAAAAGTACCATTACATCAACGATTACCCCAACCGTAAGATCATTAAAGTAGAGTACTGTCCCAAGGGAGACATGGTAGAGGATCTCTTAAAGAAGACATTGCCATGACCGATAGTACATCAGTTACTACCTCGTCTTGAAATATATTATGAATAGAGTTGATTATTAATAGTGATATCCTAACTGAGTGAGAGTATTCAACATCCAGTGTGTTTGTAGCTATAATGCAACTACTTAGTACAGCCAAGCCAACGTGTCTAACGTTGGCGCACCACACATAAGCGTCCCTTGATGGGCAATGTAATGTACATCCTGCCTTGTGTGGGCATTCATTCTAAGAAATACTTTTTAACTGTCTGAACGTTCGCTCCTCACTCTGTTTACGTAATTGTACCTCTGCCATTCAAAACAAAATGAAGTCGGACACAGTAAAATAAGACCCCATCGGATGAAACCAAACGGGTAACATGGGGCTGTCATTCACAATACTTCGTTGGTTGGATGGACAGACAGTCAGGCTATAATGGGTTAACTTCAGGAATGTGGCAGAGGCGTCGCTGGCGAATGCAGGCAAGATTGGCTGCAGCGCTTTCGAGGAAAGGTGAACAGCGCACAGCTGGTTGGGGAAATGCGAAGAAGCAGAAGCAGTTCTTAAGACTCGCGAATGGCGAAGTCTATCTAGAAGATCAAAACTCTGAAAGTGAATCTTACATACTGAAGAGAGAATGATGGATGACGATACTCTCGAGTTTTCGATACATACCGGGAGGATGATTCTTCGATTGAAGGCTGTCTACCAAACTCCATGATTCCAGAAACAAACTCTGAATCTAAAAGTGAGTGCTCTCGTCATCCGTTGGTAACATGGTGCTCACCTGTACGTAGGAGTCAGGCCCAGTTCACGGATTGTATCATATTTCCTTAGCGATGTCGTTGCAATCGGACGGTCTACCCGAGCAACGAGAGGGTTATTCCTGGATCGAGCTGGAAATTCAATGCCTTGTGTTACCTTGAATGCTTCTGTGCTTAAACTTGTATGGTTTGTGACGTCACTGTACAGAAAACTGTCTTATTCTCATATCAGCGCACTGGTCTATGAGATGTTTAGAGCATAAGATCAATGGCATAGACATCCGAAAGAATATGAAAGTTTTCGAATATGTACTGCAAACTTTTTCTCGGTACAATGTACCAGTGATGGTAGAAAACTGGATAAAGTACCTGCGCAACCGAAAACTGATCATCTTTGCTAACTTCTCGCCGTTCCAAGTCGAACTTCATAACAGAGGCAGCAGTCGTTATATCTCAAGTGCGTATAGTAGCCGAATGAAGCTACGGCTGTATTCAGGGAAGTCACAATAGAAGGCCTTGAGTTGTCCACTAGATTGAGGCATTTGATACAACTCTTTGTTTCTATCGGACAACTTCCATCATGCTCCTGGATTAATGTACAGAAATGCTTTGAATTTATCGACCTATCGCTGAAATCATGTGTTCTGACAAGGCCCTTTTTGGGCACAAATTTTCTTGTTACTACTGGCTTTGCTTCTTCGATAGAGTGCAGTTATTTGCAGAAAGACCAAACTTGCAATCGACGAAAACGAGAAGTACTTGTACTTACCTTGTGTACAGGGCAAACTTCAGGGAGATTAGCAAAGAAGATTTCATAATCGTTTAAACCCTTGACGAGTCAATACCGTACACGTTGAAAGATTTGAATCGTGTGATTCGAATTGAATCCCGACAGAGCATCAACTACGAAAGAGTGTGGTCACTGAAAATGAAGAGTAATGCCATGTCGCAACCGTGGAAGACCGAAAACCAATGGCACAAACACCTAGAACCCGACCGAAATCCTCCAGGATACCGAGGAGGAAAGTTCAGCTTGAACCGAACACGGACTGTCAGGTTCAGACAGATATTTAGGTAGACTTGAGAAAAGCTCCTTAGCGCGTCCATTGATGGTAGAGCTTGTAGTTGCTTGTTGTAGATCTTGAATGGCCAGATGGGAAGATCAGCTGAAATCTAGAGAAAACTGGTCTAAAGCGATTCTTTGCTCACGGATTACTTCAGACACTGGGACAATGTGGTTCCTTGATGTGACACCCTACGTCAGATACCTACAATAGCAGCCTCTTCCAAGCCAATAGAGACTTTGCGAAAATAAAACTGGAACTGAAAACTAGGGTAGGACTGGAAGAAAATAACGATTCAAAGAATTAGGTGGTTGCCCCTGTCTATATATATATATATATATCTCCCGATTACAAGTCTGCTGCTGCGTAAAGTGAACGTGGCCTCACAGTGTGGGAAAAGCATTGTCCAGCACATAATTACTAAGCTACCTTTGGACTCTCCGATCAACTTCGATGGAGTCCCAATCGATGCAATAACTGTAGATCGAGGTCTTTAGTGTGATCGCAAATGGGACGGGTAGAGAGTTTGTCAGTTTTTGGCAACATCCAAAAACCTCGTACTCAGGATTAGGTCATTACATCATAACACAGAAAGCTGAATTTACACTGCAAAACTATAATTTGAACAATGACTCCAGCTGAATTCTAACGTTCAAAATCCCATTAACTGTCACCGATATACACATTTGAGAATTACAAGGCGCTCTGACCATAGAATTTGAACACCTTCAAAATGTATCTTTGTAGTCCATACTAATAATGTAATCTTGTCTTCTTTCATACGTACCTCCACCCAAAAAGTGCCTTTTATATCGATACAGTTCACGGAGTACACGGATCCCGAGTTTTCAGTGTACTAAGACTGGCATATAATTGCTACAATCTGTCTCCTTTTGTTTCACGAAAGTGTGCGCCGAATTCAACCCAATCAAAAAAAGTCGAAGATTCCTTCAGTCTGAGAAAAGTTTGCTTTAGCTACGTGAAAAAGACGGAATTGTTCTCAGCCTCAAGTACGAAATGTTTTACTCCTTTAGTACAGGGAGGGCAGGAGACGCCGTAATGGCATTTGCGCACGTAAATGTGTTCGCAATCCTGGTACGTGATAAAGCAAGGCTCCCGACAGACCACATGCTCATGAGACCCGGGATGTCAAAGCCTGGGGCAGCGTGCGGACTGTTGAGCTGTATGTCGCAGGGTCTTGCGCAACCTCCACCGAGAACTTGCTTGAAGTCCGGCCCTTCGGAAATTACTGTCCGGATGATTCAGGCTCTTTAGTTCCAGCTTGATGCCCAGCACCCCATCCTCGCGCAGTCCATTGATCACCTTCCTCCACAAGCTACTTCTTTCAGCAAGAAGCGTCGCATTGCCAAAAATGTACATGCCCTTCCTGGCACTTGTCAGAGCTACACAGATACGATCCCTGCTCATTGGGACCTCCCCCTCACCTGATTCGTCTAGAGCTTCTGCCTGGAGACAAGAAAATAACGTTGCTCTCCTCTCCCTGGAAGTTGACCACACTGCTGACCCGAGGAATCAAAGTTTGCAGGCCATCTGCAGAGTCAACCTCATCATCCCCCGCCTCCTATTCTCTCCATCTGCATCTTTTCCTTTCGCGGACATTTCTAAAGATTTGACACATAACCTTCTGGCGGCCCTATTTCTCAAGAGGTTCTCGATCTCCAGAACTTGACTTCGGTGCATGATCAAAATAGCATTCCTGTCTCATTAGATAGAGAGTCAGCTCCACAACAAGCTTTGCCTCCGTAGTGTCCACTTCGGAATTGTCATCGGTTTGCTTGTCTTCCTGTGCTGTGTGATAAAAAAACCAAAGGTCTGAGCTTATTTCCTTGATATGCTTGTGTTTTGACACAGACTCATGATCTTTAAGCTCTGGGTAGAGACTTCCGACGAGCTTCGAGAAAGATGGTCTCATCCTCCTCTGCTCTCGCAACATCACGTGCTCAACTCCACCGTGCACGAGACGCTCGAACATGGAAACATCGAACTTGTATTTTGCTGAGAGTTCGTGGACCGCGTTGGAAGGTTGCGATCACCAATCAGCACTAGATCCTTCACCAAAGTACTCAAGCACGCCAGAACATGACCTTTGAGTGCCTCTGCTGCTTCTTCCACGATGACAACGTCTGAATCCAGAGACCTCAGCATTTCACGGTTCTCTGCACCACCAGTTGTGGTCAAACCCACGATGCTGGCTTCTGCTTCGCGGAGCTTCTTGCAAACTTGCTCATACTTTCGTGTAAGTCCCTCAAACTGTTGTCGACTCCGCAGCTGATCGAGTCCAGCAGTACTCATGAAGTCCACTTGTGGAGCACCTCGCAGCTCATCTCCAGCGTCTTCAGAGTCCTTATCAACATTGACGTCTAGAGTAAGTTCAGCTGCATATTCGACATTCGAGCTCACGTCATCATCGTCCTTGCCTTCCTCCACTACATCGTCTTCTGGAGGAAGCTCTTTGTTTGCTTCCAATTTCATGTTGGCCATTGCTTGGATTAGTATTCTGTTAGGACTACTCTGCTATTCTTTCCCCGTGGTACTGGAACCCAGTCTTCATCTTCACTCTTTGTTGCCAACGTTTTCACTTTTCTTCGAGAATTCCTGTGATGGAGCGCTGTCACGATCTTCATCATGGAGTCTGCACCCTCACTATGATCTTCTTCATGTAAAATTTCTTCAGACGGACCATAATGTTCAAAAAGTGTCAGTGGACTCTCAGCTCCTTCTAGCCAATCTGGAACAATCTTCGAAAGACTAATACCATTGAGGAAGAGTGACTCAACTGCTGCTATGTAGCGATTTCTTCGAGGTGTTCTTTCCTCACATATTTCGAACCCATGGTCGCATGGATCTCAGTCTCTGATTCTCGTTTCTCAATCCAAATTTCTTTACGTACACGATGGTGACTTGAATCCATGCCCGGCAAGGGCTTTGGGCTACAAGAAGATTTTTCAAATACCTGCATTTCAATGATTTGCCCTTGCCCCTTTTACCAACTCGTGACAATTTTTCCTCGAACATGAACCGTGAAGAGATTTATCAGGAGCATGATTTGTCACGCAGATCACAGGAATCGGCTCCTTACTCCGCCAGTCGGCACCCGCTCGGCCGCAATTTGCCAGCAAAAGCCTCACGATCAGAATTCTAGTGAAGGTTTTAGCGGTCCCTGGAGGACCCTGGATTATAGACAGCTCCTTTGTCGAGCCCCATCAAGGGTGCTCGACCTCTACGGCCGTTCTTGCAGAATGTGAATCTGATTCCAACCTAAATTGCTCTTCATCTGAGGGAAGACAGATTCAAACTCAAATCTGTCCATGTTAGGCCTTCGTAGGAGGTCCGAATGTGGATCAACATGTGGCTCGCTCGAAGCTCCTTGGCCCTTCAAATCTTTTCCTTTGACGACTCCGAATACGAAGGACTTCTGAAATCCGTCGGAAGAGATGCTGAGAAGAGGAGCAGAAGTGGTTGAGACTTTCCCATTCTGTCCCTTCTGATCTCGGAACGACACACATCCCGAAGCGATAATCTACGCTTTCACCACGGCAAAGATATCCCACGATCCTTACTTCCAGGTATACTCGGTGCTCTCTTGAAAACTGCCCGTTACTATACGACTGGAGCACCTGTCAGAGATGATGGATCCAATATTCTCAGAGAAGACGGATGTGAGTCTCCAAATAGCTACCCGCATTTGAATACTTCATGCCCACTTGGTTCAATGGTAAATCGCAAGTGAGGTGACGCTGAAGCAGCTCCTCATGACTTGGGAATATAGGAATGGCCAGAAATTCCGCTCCCTGCATCACGCAAATAGCAATTGTCACTTACAACCCTGCTCCACCCAGAAAGTTCATGCTCATGATATGTCCGTACAGCTGAAGCAGGAAAAGGGGATCGCATAAGAACACCGTAGATTCCGTTAGTGCTCTCTTATCAAACCTTAATTTGAACTTGTCCCTAGCAAGTAGATTCACGAGGTACTTCACATCTTCCTTGCACAAATTGCGCTCCTCGACTATGATCGATGAAAGTATGGCAATGGTCACTTCACTGCTCATGTTCTCTATATTCTGGCTCGCTGATCGATGACCTTGCTTTCTGAGCCAGGTTCGAGCGTCGAAGGTGTTATCAACAGGGCTGAAATGCTGAGCTGCTGATTTTCTAGAAGTCTGATTCCGATCGACTGTTTTCTCAGAGGAAAGTTGATCTGAATGCTGAGATCTGTCATCAGGGAGTCTTCGGGTTCCTTCATGTGAAGTACGTCCTGCTCCGAAGTTAGAGTGGAGACTTGGCTGACTGTCTCGCGTCTCTTGGTGGGAAGAAGTTGACGGACTGCTGCCACTACCTCCTCGTTTCTTGAAATCTATGTGGAACTTGGAAGAACTGTTTTTGTCCCAGTCGACTGCAATCTTTGAGGTCTCCTTCCTCATCTCGTACTGCAAGTCCAGCTGGAAGGTGTGCCATCGCAGGAGCTTACACTGTTCCCTAACCTTTCTAAAATGAGACTCTGAAAATTGGCATCGACGAGAGGCGCAAGGCTAGTACTCTCCTTGTTGCTACCAACTCTTTCAGTTTATTCTGAAAAATCATCCTCAATCCGACGCTCGTAGTTGTCTCCATTCTGCCCTCTCTAAAAGCAATGCAAATCCTTTCAGCCATATAAATCCTTTTAGACATAAATCAGCGAGAGCATATTGAATACGGCATCTCAAGAATGTCAAGCATGATCCCACCAACGTAAGTCCCAAGGATGGAAAAATGAGTCGCATGGAATAGAAAGCGCCATGAAACACCATCTACTACAGTACAAAGCAAATGTCAACAAAATCCAAATAAAATCCCAACCGGGAATCCAAAAGAAAAAGGAGATATTTAATCTCTCCTGATAAATCACTATGCCTCTGACTGTGATTCTAATGTAGGTTACCTGCAAATGATTTCGTGTGATAAATTTAGTCCAGAACAAGCATCACCAATCAAAACAATATTTCTCTCAATATCCGAGTAACTCACCTTGTAATGCAATGAAACTACGTTGTTTACTACTGGATTGACTAATTATGATGACTTTCTTCGTAGATCTGACCGTTACCTCATCTGACATAATTTCTCGAAAAGCAGTCCTATAAGGATCTCAGCAAACAAAACCCAGACGAGGACAGCCGAGGCTGCGGTTAACATGAGGCTTCAAATACAATCCAATAGGTTTACTAAGCTGAGCACCGTGACTGGAGTATAAGAGTTCAGCAATCCTGATTCCAGTACGCAGATGAACACATCCTTTTCAGTGGCTGAAATATAAACGAAATAATCAAAGTCCGTGTCGGGATAAAAAGTCATAACACCGAGAGACGTGACGCAATATATTGTGGGGCATAATACTCACACACCACTGCATACACTGATTCCCATGACGTCCAGAACTTCAAGATCCACCAGAGCAAAAATGTGTTCTCATGCAACTGAAGCAAGCGAGACGATCCCGTCAAAACGTTATACCTTATCAGCAGTCTAGCATTAGGATCAGATTAAATTCTTTATTACTTAACGGCTTCACAAGATCTTCAATGATCCAATTTTAATTTCAGATTTTAGTTGATATTATGAGCTTGTTATCGACTAGTTTCATACTTGAAAATTTTCGTTCTTGCTAAGTTCCAAGAGAGTGTGGGGTCAGAGGTTGGAAGTGTGAGAATTATGTAAAAGTTGAATGATTGATACCGGCTGTCACCATATTGCAATATTTGCTTTTGTGAACTTTTGCTATATTTACAAGATATACACCATGTGTTATACCTTGAAGGTATTTTGAAATATTCACTCTATAAATTTTACTTTTTTCCTGAAATTAAAAAATATTTAATTATTTTAGGTTATTAATCAGCTAAATCTTTCATTTAATAAAATTTTTTTTCAGTTTAAATTTCCTGAAATTGCAAAGTTATGCTTAATATTTAGTCTCTCAATCATTCACAACCATGTACTTTTAAATAGCAATGGATATTGAAAATCCACACAATCCTATTTGGTTCAACATCTCACTTCTCTTAGATGTTAGTTAGTGTTATATATATATTATTTTGAATCTTTTATCTCATAAATTGATTCTTTTGAAAATCTATTTCAAATTAATTTACTTTATATTTTGCAGAAATTGATGATATCAATAGATATACACCAAGCATTTCACCTTATGGGGCATCTAAGCTATTTATGAAAAAGAAGAAATATATGAGTATGAGATTGAGCATTGATTACCTAGGTGAATCAATAAACGGTGAAAAATAAGCATTTATTGATTCAAATGGATGATTTGTTTGATCAACTTCAATGCGCAAAGTACTTCATCACACTGGATTTAAAAAACGGATACAACCATATTTTAATTGTTGATGAAGATGTTCACAAAACAACTTTTCATACTATGTATGGTCACTTAGAGTATCAAATGATGACTTTTGATCTCACTAACACACCTGTAACATTCATGGGATTGATTAATGATCATCCCATGAATGTTGACTTATTTAGAAAAAAAATGTATTGTTTTTTTTATTCATATCCATGTGTATAGTAAAACATTAAAAGATCATATATGCATTTACAAGAGGTATTTCAGGTTTTGCGAGAAAATGAGTTATATACCAAAGCTTCAAAATGTGAATTTGACAAATCATAAATAGATTATTTCGGTCATCAAATCACAGTAGAGAGAATCCTAGTGATGAGTGAGAAGATAAAAGCCATACAAAAATGGATAACAATAGAGTATCAAACTCAATTGAAGAGTTTTTTAGATCTTACATAATTTTATCTCAGATTTGTTAAAGTCTTTGCCATCTTTGCTCAAGTCTTAACATCTATGTAAGAAAAAAGTCAAAAATGGAGATTGGATTCCGCACAAGAGTTAGACTTTCAAGTATTGAAAGTTGCTCACTTGCATGCATATATTTTCAAATGGTATGATCATAATTGGACAATCAAGTTAACTACTAATGCATGAAGTACAACAGTGGGTGGAATTCTTCATTATGAATAGGAGTATGGTTGGTAACCAAGTAAATCTATCACATTAATCATTGTTTTGACCATCAAAGATTGGAAACAATTCTTGGGACACATTGAGTTTGTGGTCAGTTTCCACAACAAACTCAGTTTGTTGTGGAAACCAACCATAAACCATTGATATATTTGGAGACTTAGAAGTATCTTTCCAAACGATAAATTCAACGATAGTGTTTGTGAAAGGGAGAAAGGACAAGGTTCAAGGTCTAGCATTTCAACATCATTGTATATGGATTTCATAAAATCCAAATTTATGTGCAATGGTGTTGTTAGAAATCAATTATACATATATTGTAGGGAATGTGGGAGCTTAGAATACTTTGAAAAGCATACAAAGATTGTACTATTGGCCAAGGATGTAGAAAGATATGGAGGCATATGTTCTAATTGTGTAGCATATAAAAAAAATAAGGCGGGTAATCAAAAATTGAGAGGTTTTTTATAACCTTTTTCCATTCATGAACAATGATGAAAACATATTGATATGGATCTAGTATGTGAATTACCTAACATGTCTATAGGAAATGATTCAATCATGGTCTTTGTGGATAAATTGAGTAAGATGATCCACATCCAAACTACCAAAAAGAAAGTGACTACATTACAACTTGTTTATTTGTATCTAGATGTATTTTTTGTGAATTACCTATTAAGCAAAGTCTTAATCACCAATATAGTAAATTATTTTTAGTTATTTATTTTGGAAAATTTTATTTAGTTTATTCAAAATAAAGCTAACAATGTCTATAGCCTATCATACTCAAACAAATGGCCAAACAAATAGAGACAATAAAATAATATAGTTTATATTACGAGTATTCACCTCGGATGAACAATATTTTTTTATTTTTTGTAAAATTTGCATATTATAATTCTATTATTACATCCACAAAAGTGTTTCCATTTTATTTGATATATGATGTTCATCCTTTGATACTTCTAGTTTAGCAAAAATTACTACAATGCATGAATTTTCAATCAAAATTTTGGCGGTTAATGAAAAAATTACATCAAGCAAATGAAAAATTGATAAATGCTCAAAACCAACAGAAGCAATATGCATATCCCATTGCTTGGAGTTGATTTTTCAAGTAGAAGATCCAAGTTTGATTTTTCATAACCAATTTGTCACTAGTGGGAACATCAAAATTTACTCCTTAATTCATTGGTCCTTTTTTGGTCTTGAAACATATTGACAATACATCTTACAAGTTGAAGCTTCAATTGCATATTAAAACATCATGAATTTCAAGTTTCATGATTATGAAAATATGTTTCATGACCGAAGGAATTATAATACTACGGATGTGAGAAAAGATCATTCGAATAGCTCAACAATTCTGAAGTTGAGAAATAACCTCAATGGTTTCTACTTCTCCATACATAGTACTCAAAAATATATAATATAGATAATATCCCACAACCACCATACATCCAATTCCTTGTGGATGGATGATGTGGCAAACATCACTATGAGCACACGGATTGATGACGAGTAACTCCAACTAACACACTAAAAGCACAACCTAATAAACACATGGATTGATCACTTGGGATCTTTAAATAGTACATTAATAGTCAACTTAAATTCTCACTAACTAAAGATGTTTACAACCCTCTCTATTTTTAAGATGCAATGTCCTCGTTGTGCCTAGATTCAAACTCTTGAACAATCAAAGGTGCATTGGCTAGATTTTTAGCCAGTTCCCAAGTTGACTCATATGATGAATATACTTTCCATTGAATCAAATACTTAGTAAATGGGTGTTTATGATCCCAAATCTGTTTTTTGACTTTATTGTCAACCTCAAATTCTTCATGATCCGCTACCATAATAGGTAAAGGAGGAGGTGCGGATGGATTTATGAACTTTTTGGATCGTAGTACATGTTTTTGCCATAATAACACATGAAATACATGATGTATTTTCATATGCAATGGAAGCTTCAACTGGTAAGACACCTCGCCAATACGTTTCAACACCACAAAAGGACCAATGATTTAGGTGTTGCTACAAGTGATAAATTGGATGTGGATAACCAAACTTGATCTTCAATCTGAAAAGTCAACTCCATGTGATGAGCATCTTCATATTTTTTTCTCGATTTTTAGTAATTATTAACTTCTTTGCTTGATGCAATACTTTGTGTATGTGCTCCACAAAATCATTGACCATCTCAACTTTGGTTGAAAACTCTTGCACTTTAGAGATTCTCGCCAAAGTAGAAGGTGTCAAAGGGTGAACACCATATATCATAAAAATGAACACACTTTTTTTAATGCATTAACAGAATTATTATATGCAAATTCCATAAGATGCAAAAGAGTATCTCACTCTTGTTGTTCATCTGATCTGAGGTGAATGCTCGTAGCATATCTTCTATTGTTTTATTAGCTTTCTCTGTTTGATCATTAATGCTAGTCCTTGAACTTTATTTGCCCTCTTTGCTGGAAGTGTTTTCATGATCTTCTCATACTCCTTTGTTGCAGTCATCATTTGAGTCCATCAACTTGGATTTTTACCTCTGTGATATTGTTGATGCACGGCATTCTTATGAGGGTATCTACAAGTTGCTTTTTGCCCTCCACGTTCACTATATTCATGTCGAACCATTGATGTCATTTTGCCTATTGAATTTATTGTTTGGAGATATCCTTCTGAGTTTCCAAATACACTAATGGTTTATGATCAGCTTTACCACAAACTACTTGTCTCCCAAGTGGTGCTTCCAATGTTTGATGGTCTGAACAATGGCTAACTCTTCTCATTAAATTGTGTGATAATTTTGCTTGATGAATTTTTGGGAGAAAAAAGCATCCAGATGTCAACCATCATCCCATTCATGTTGAAAAATTCCACCTAATGTTGTACATGATGCATCAATAGTCAACTTGATTGATTGATTAGGACCATACCACTTGAGAATATGTGCATGAAAAAAAACATCTTTCAATGCTTGAAAGATTAACACTTGTGCGGTTTTCCATCTCCATTTTTGACCTTTTCCTAGTATAGATGTTAAATCTTAAGTAATGCGGGAAAAAGCTTTAACAAATTTGTTATAAAATTTGATAAGACCTAAAAAACTCTTCAATTGAGTTTGATAGTCTGGTTCTGTACATTTCTATATGGCTTCTATCTTCTCATTCATCACTTGGATTCTCTCCACTATGACTAGAGGACTTGAATAATCTACTTTTAATTTGCCAAATTCACATTTTGAAGTTTTGACATATAACTCATTCTCTCGCAAAATCTAAATGATCTCTCTTTAATATCACCTATGATCTTCTAAGATTTTACTATACACCAGAATATCATCCAAAAAGACAATAAAAAATTTTCTAAATAAAAACACAAAATATTATTCATCAATCCCATGAATGTGGTAGTTGCATTAGTGAGACTTAAAGGCATCACTAGATACTCGAAGTGATCATACCTAGTACGAAGACCTGTCTTGTAAATATTTTCATCGGTAATTTTAATTTGGTTGTAACCTCTCCTCAAATCCAATTTGGTGAAGTACTTCGCTCCTTGAAGTTGGTCAAACAAATCATCCATTTGAGGTTATGGATACTTATTTTTCAATATTTGTTGATTCAACTCACGATAATTAATGCACAATCTCATACTCCCATACTTCTTCTTCATAAACAACACATGTGTCTTTAATGTTAAGTTGTATGAATCTATTTCTTAACATCTCCTCCACTTGAGTTTTACATTCCTCCAACTCGTTTGGAGGTAAATAATATAAAGCTTTGCAAGTTGATGAGTTACTAGATATCACCTTGATCTTGGGATCTACCTGCCTTTTAGGTGGCAATCCTATAGGTTGATCATTTGGGAATACATCCTTATACTCTGTAATAATATCGCTTAATGAGTCCGGAATGTAAAGATTGTACTTAGAAACAACTATATCTCTTATAAGTCCCAAGAAACATACATCACGTATAGAAATGGAAGTTTTACCGATCACAAAAAGAGATAAGCTTCTATTTTGAGATCTGATTCTATCTCTGTATCTCTTCCATCCACTACTTTTTACCGCGAACTTCATCTAAGCCTACCACAAAATCCATGGACAAAGATTACCAAGTACCATCATGCACAATGAATGACTTCAATAATTCAGCATCATAAAAGCATATTATTTGATTCTATTGATAAATTAGTTAGCTATATATGAAATCATGTACTGACCTTTTCATCTTGACCAATACGGATGAGTTTGCTTCAATTTGTGCACCATAACCTCTTTTTGCATGTGTCAAGCACTTGGTGCATCATGATGTTCCAGCAACAATTTCTGTCTCAAAATCCCTTCTAGAATATGCAACCGACGATATTTGAACCACCAAAATCCTTCATTGTTCTTGGTGAAGGTATCAAAGAGTACTCTTGCACTAATCTATGTTTCACAATTCTCTTCTTGGGTGTCAACTATCAAGGCAATAGCTACCAACTCCTTCAAGTTACTCTCTGGTCTTGATGCTGTAAGAGCATGCATTCGTCTGGATAGTGCATAGGGGACAACATTTTCTCTCCCCGGCTTATAATTCATTTCTATGTCAAACCGAGTTAACTCTACTTGCCATCTCTGCTGTTTCAGTGAAAGATAGAGTTGGTTTGGAAGTAAATGTACATAAAACTGAAATATTATGAGTGTACACTATCACGTGACCTTGTATGAGATAGAATTGGCATTTCTTTAAGTAGTAAACAATGACAAACAACTTATGTTTATGGGGAGGCCATCTCTACTGAATGTAAGAAAACTTTTTGGATTCATAAGCTACCGGAATACCATGTTGGATCAATATCCCTCCTACAGCAATCCTAGATGCGTTATAGTGAACCTCAAAAGGCTCTCCTAACAACAAGTATGTGGACATAATACGTTTGAGGTCATGAAACGCTTGCTTATGAACTTCTGTCCATGTCCAAGATGTCTTAGCTTTCAGCAGATTATACAAAACGAATATCTTCACTTTTGCATAGCTCGGTATGAACATGCAAAAATAAATTCCAAGTTCCAAAAATGCTTGTAGTAGAGGAACTGAATATGGAACCTCCCACTCAAATAAATCCTTCACCTTGGCTACATTAGCATGCACCCCTTGCTTATCAATCATGCAACCTAGGAACTGAACATACCATTTTTCAAATGAATATTTCTTCTTTTTGAGATATAGTTGGTGAGCACGCAACTTCTCCAAAACAGGGCTCACATCTTTCAAGTATTGTTCTAATGTATGAGAATAGATAATAATATCATCCAAGTATACTACCAAACTCTCATCTAACATTTCTTAGAATATGTTGTTCATGAGGGTACAAAAGATGATTAGAGTGATGTTCAATCCAAACGATAATACGGTATATTCATATAATTCATATCTTATACAAATAATAGTCTTATGATCATCACCTTTAGATCTTCTAATCTGGTGATATCCAGAGATCAAATCCAGCTTGGTGAAAAACCGTGCACATGCCAATCTATCCATCACTTCATCCATTAAAGACAAGGGGTATTTGTGTCTCTTGGTTACCTTGTTTAGTGATCTAAAGTCTCCAAAAAGTCACATAATACCGTCCTTTTTGCTCACAAATAAAACTAAAGCTCCATAAGAAGACACGCTAGGTCATGATGATGCTTGTAAAGTAGCTCCTTGAGGTGCTTCTTGACCTCAGTCAACTTGTTATTGGTCATAGAAATAGGTTCTGCAACATACAGATAGGTGTTTCTTCCACCATATCAATATGATGATAAAGAGACCAATGAGGAGATCAACCATGAGGTAATTCATTTGACAACACATTTGCAAATTCTTCCAACAAGCCCTTCAAGTGTAGATGAATTGTTTGTCCCTCTTTATCATTAGTTAGCGAGTGTGTTGAGATACCGTCAATATTTTCCAACTTCATTGGTGTTGGACCAAGTGGATCTCGAACATTTCTTGATGCTTCACCATGTGTGATTCCAAAAGCACATGAAATCCGTTGAGCAATTGCGATTATTTCATTCACTATGGATGGATTGCTCACCATCAGCTCTTGCTCCCTCTCCTTCAAGCCTCCTTTTAAGAAATCTAAGGGCTCTTGCTCCACTCATATCCATAATGGATACTTGAAGATCATGAAATTTTTCAACATATTCATGTATGACTACTTTTGCTTAAAATCCCATAACTTCATACATGCGATTTGAAGGAAATCCACCATTTGAAAGTTCTAAAGAAGCCCCTCGTGCATCCCACTCCATGAAATACAAGCACCTCATTCTGAAAGCATTTTTTCCCATGTAATGTACCATGTAAAAGTCTTATTCATGAGATAAGACCGCACGAACATTTTTACAGTAAAATCAAAAATATAAAATGTAATAGATGTATATTCATCATATGATCCATCCCTCCAAAACTCCCATGGCTCTACTATCCTTGTAAGCTTCCACCTTATATGTCTTTTGAATATGAAGTAAGAGATTGATTTGATCTTCCATCTCTTGAAGTAGTCTCCTATATGATTTTTCGTTGTCAATAGGAGTTGCTTGCGGTTTGGATTGAGTCTCTTGTACTTGAATTTTCACTTCCATCTCGCCAACTCTTTCTCTCTCTACCTTCTCACTCTCTATTACAAAGATCTTATTTTCCATGGCTTGTTGCTTTGTATATTACTCTATAATGGTTTTTCTCAACTCTTTCATCTCTATCATGATTGAGTTCAGAATTTCACTCATAATAATTGATGTCTCCATGTTTCTCAACCACTCAAACTTATACAATGCAAGTAAAATAACAATCAAATCTTTCAAAATAGGAATCACAAAAGCCTGAGGTGATCTTATTATAGCTCTATAGTTCTCTTCATCATAATTTCTAACAATAAAATCCCTCCATACTCTCTTCTGTCGGTAAATCATTTTAATTTCTATATACGTGTTGAAAAAAATCAATGCATGTGGTTCGTGATTCAAATCCATCCAACATTTAGTATAGAATGTAAATGGTATAATTCCACGTTTCTCCATAACTAACAATCAAAAGTATCATTGGTACTAGTGATGACATCATTCGAGACATAAAATTTGCATCCCAATTGATCACAAGGTATACTTTGAAAACATCTTTCTGCATGAATCAAATATGAATGTTAAACAAGTTGGGAAATGGGAAGTTTGGTACATGGTTTAACTCTGCCACATCCATATCTGGAGCCCACAATATCAAAAGTGAAGATAGACCCTAAGTGGTCTATCTTCACTACTCTAGTGTTACAAATGCATCAATGCACAAGATGATGAAATCACTTCTAGACAATAAGACATGGGAACTCATTGGTTTGCCTCCAAGTAAACGAGTGGTGGATTGTAAGTGGATATATAAGATGAATCGTCAAAGCCATGTTGGGGACTAAGGGATTCACACAAAGGAAAGATATGGATTACAATGAAGTTTTTTCTCATGTATCAAAGTATTATACAATATGTTTGCTATGTGCTCTTGTAGTTATATTCTTGTCACGACATTTTTGTATGGATCACTTGATCAAATAATCTTCATGCAACCAAAGCAAGGTTTTGTGTTGAAGGGTAAAGAAAGAATGTTGTGAAGGTTGCTTAAATCCTTGTATGGATTAAAGCAAAGCCCAAGGCAATTGAACAAGCACTTCAATGATTTCATCTATTCATGATAATGTGCATTCAACCGGATCTAGCATTTGTTGTAGGAGTAGGTGAACATGTACATGTCAAGGTAAGACGCAATGGGAGGTAGTGAAGTGGATACTTATGTATCTAAAGGATTCTTATTTGATGTCGAATCAATCGATGGCAATTCACTTTTGAGCTATGTGGATGTCGATTATGATGGAGATCCAAAAAATCGAAAGTTTACAACTTGGTATGTTTTCATTATCCCATGTGGATGTATCAATTGGAGTTCTATGCTTCAAAAGTATATCTCTCAAACATTCATGGAAGCGGAGTGTGTTGCGACAGCAAAGGAAGTTATTTGGTTGAACAAGCTGATCATTGAAATGCAATTGTAATACTATAACGTGAATCTACATTGTGATAGCTAGAGTGTGCCTTATATTGGAGAGAACCAGGTGATGAACAATAGAATGAAGTATATTGAATCATGTATCATTTAATTAGTGTAGTTGACTAAGATTAGACAGCTCTATATTTGGTTTGGGAGTATCAAGTTGTTGTATACGTTGTGGTTACAGATCCTACACGTCATCGGAGGGATGATTACCTATCCTCCTGGATGGGCAACGAGTAGAGCGGCAGCCGCCAAGGTCTCCAAATATAAGGGTATGCAGAGAGATCACCTCTTTGCAAGGCTATCACTCTCTTTAGTTTTTTGTATAGCATATTTTAAGTGGGGTGTTTCCATTGCTCTACAAAGAACACTAAGATTGATAGGAAAAGTTTAACCCGGTTGATGCATTATCCAAAGTGATTCCTCTATATAGATTTTCAAGACATTTTGCAAAATTACAAATTTTACATCTATGTAATTTATGTAAATAGTTTATATGACATGATGTAGGCTAAGGCTTAGTTCTAATTAACTCTTGTTCATAGAAGGGAAGCTAGTTTTTTAGTTTTATTTCTAGGACTTATTGTTGAGTTATATAGACTCCATGAATTGTTCACCCTATAGACCAGAGTTAAAGGGGAGTTTGTAATATTAACTCTTATTTCTTAACCATAGTTAGTTTAACCATGGTTTGGTTAGGCTAGTTAGTTAGTTATCTGCTAGCCTCATGGCTATATTTAATGGGTCGCTGCCTTTGGGTGATGAATCTCTAGACTCTCACTATAGAGACTCATGTAGTTTGAATTAAAGTGCAACAGGCAGGACTGAGCATTTACAATATACGAGCATATACTATGTTTGTGTACCATGTTGTGTTGCATTGTTGATGTGCATTGTTAATCCTCACAATTTTCATCTTGAATGTGATTGATCAGACACTTTGAATATGGTATAGTAAGATTAGTATGTACATATAACTGGAATTTTGGTCTTCATATATTCGGATTGTGCTAATGATCGAGTGAGGAAAACGTTTTTCTGTTTACAGGAAGACTAATATCAACAAGATTTTTTACATATGAAGCTAGAGGCACCACATCGTCAACAATTTGTCACGCTAGATGCGAACAGTAGAGATGTCATCTCATTAGGGAGAGCACATACTTACTATAGTGGTGGGTTACTATAGGTGATCACGCAAGAACAAATTCTGGACATAATCTCAAAGCTACTTAGGAAGGTGAAGTTTGTTCATATTCTGGAATATTCTCAGGTTTAGAGACATAAATCAATTGAAACTAAGCGTACAGTCTTAGCTATAAGTGTCCAGTCATGTTGCATTATATACACGGAGAGTTGTTTCCGAGCAATCCGATCACAAGGTGAGAGAGTGTTGAATTAATTACACAAATCAGCTTTTTTCTCTTATTATTATATAGCGTGTATTTCATAAACCTACACTCAAAACAAGGTGTCGGAGGATAACAGACTAGAAGCTCGCAATTGCTGAAGTTTGCAAAAAGTATAAGCTACCGATAGCGTGTGCATCATGTACCCCCCGTTAATGACACCACATACTCTTATGATGTGAATGCAGGACGCTGCTAAAGAAAGAAACGTTATCTGTGATGAGAAGCTTCAGAAACTCTACGGGTATGGTAAGTTTGTGGGTTTTATCATTTCAAAGCTAATGGGCACTCATCTTGAAAGAGAGAAGTTCATCGTCCATAGTATAGTTACAAAGCGCTATGTTTTAAATTAAAATTAAAATCTACCGAGTAACAAAGAAATCTTCGGTCATTACAAATATTGGGATGGATCCTCAAGTGGTTTATTAGCCAAGAAAGCCTACGCAATATTGACAGTAATTGCTGGGGAAATTGATCCTGCAATCCAAGCCAAAGTAGTTATTTCGAAGAAACAGATCAGTTGCAGATGGCTTCGACAATGCTGCATTAAATAGACATACTGGATTCGAAAATGGGGGATGATATACTGCTAACCTGTCTTCGCAAAAAGAGCATTCCCCACGATTAGATCCACTTGTATTATACCATGAAGACTACATAGGATTACGTCTGATATCCACGCATGGAAATCTAGGATATGCCGAAAGTGGGGAAGTCGGAAGCCCACCGTACTGATGAGATACTGAGCTTCCGATACTGGGCAGGAATCAGACTCAAAAACTTCTTCATTTCCAGAGTCTTTTTCCTGGCAGAGGATAACTTTACTTCTTGTAGTTCTCAGAAGCATGTAAAATGTCGAGACCATTTTCTGAAATTCGTGCCAGACGTGCAGATGGGCGCGACGCAGTCGGCTCCTTCTTCTGCTGCTGCTGATGCATTTACCACGCTAGGCTTTGGTTCAAATTCTTCTTGATACTAGAATGTATGTTCTGCAACAATTTGTCTCTTACATGGGGCAGATTGGCTGATATGTTAGCCCAGCCCTTGGATCTGACTGGTGAGGAGGATACACTAAAGGTCCATCGGGAATATAACAGGAAAACTTCCGCACACTTCTATTACATCTGCTGCACTATCATCGTCCACGATTGTTTTGGTAAAATGGGGGTGAATAAGTTCCAGAACAAAAGTCAGATAATTTATCAGAGGTAGAGTTTACTCTTGAGACCTAGCTATGGAAGCACGAGTTCGGGGGCGAAAGACAGTTGTATCGACGCAGAATATAATCATAAAACTACGGTTCTCAAAAACGGGCAAACTTCTGGTCTCTTCGAAGGACCAGAGAAACAAGTTGCAAAAGCATCAAGCTCATGTTGAGGAAGTGAGCAAGCTCTCGAAGTCCCAAGGGCAACTTAGAGGAGTCCAGCGGTCTCCAATAGAAACCAATAACACTAGCGTAAAAATACACTACCTGAGCAACAAATACAGCGAACCCACGTTTCACAATTTTAAATGCGAGTTCCTCGGCACAATTTACCAAAAGAATACTTACACAGCACAGTCCTCTAGAAGGAGGAATGCTCAGGAAATACTGACCAAAGGAGTACGATTTATCCAAAAGCTTAGTCTATTATATAACTTCCCATTATAAACTAACAGAAAGTGGTGGTGACTATCCCTGCTCTACAAGATGGAGAAAATACAAGATGCGAAGCACGACACTTTCGATCACGCATTCGCGCTACTTTGGGAACGCAGGAGTCCTCAAGGATGTTTATCAGAGTGGCACCTTGTCTAAAGTGACCTTTCGCGTGAAAAACTTGTCTAGAACTCCTTTCGCGTGGAAAATGTGGCACTAGTATGTACACGAAGACAATACAGCATTTAGAGGCACGAACGCGTGCTGTCTTATGATTGCACCCAGAGGCAAGGCCAATAGCTATGGACGTGACAAACTTGACCAAGTTGGCTCACCTATACGAGGATGAAGAGGGTATCATTGGATGATAGAAAGTTTCGAGTGGAAGTTTTCGCAAAGAGGACAGTTCCGACAGCATCTTCGATTATCCTCAACCCCTGCTCTTTAGCTCAGCCAATCTGCGACTCAAATCATCCTCTGAAGCAACCGAAGTTGTGTCCTTGAGAGGGACGGAGTGCGAGGCAGCTTGTGGTAGACCAACAGAAACCTCCAATCCATAATCATCAGCAACCTGCGTCATGAGAGAATTGACCTCGTCCTCGGGCGTCGAGAGACTGGTACTTCCAGCCATAGCGGTCTCCACGAACTCTGACTGGACCTCCATGTTCACGAAGGTCTTCTCAAACTGGTCCATGGTCTGAGAAATCTTCTGCATATTTCCAACTGCAAGTGCGCTATCCAAAGCTTTCACAATGCTACCCATCGACTTGCTGATCGTCTGCATTTTACTCTGCGTTCCAAGCCGAGCCACGACCGCGTCCAGTCGAGAGGATAGCCGCAAATAATTCAGTTGTTCATTGTGCTTGCGGATCGCATTTTGAGCATAGATACGAGCGCCATCCATATTCCCTTTCTCGATTGCTTTCTTCACCTTCAGTTTCTCGGCTTTTTCTTCTTTCTCGCATTTCTTCGCCTGCCGTACCAAGCTCTTTGCCGTGTACTTCAACTGAAAGATCTGGTCCAAGAGCTTCTCCTGGCTCCCCCCTCCCATTTTTCCTGAAAATCACAAAGTGCGACAGAAGAAAGACCAGCCTTCTCCTTAAGCTCCCAACATAGAATTCGAAAATTAAGCGCACACACACACACACCCCAATGCCGATACCTGCCCCAAATCCCAATTTTTTCGTATGGAGATGAATATAGAAGTGCGGGGAAGAAAAGACAGATGACAATTCTGTGAAAGAAAAATTGTCAACAAATGCGTAAAATCTTCGCCGGCACTCCACCCTTACCTTACGAGCTTTATCCACGAAAAAAGACTTCCAAAGTTCAGTACATAGATCTGGTGGCTCTGAATACACTACAATAGCTGTACGAGGAAAAAACCGACTCACACCCAGAGACCACAGAGTTTCCAGAAACGGCAACGCAGCCAGAGCAGACTCTTCCGAAATGACAAACACCGTCAAACCTCCCGACTACATCAAGCAGGAATCTACGAACGCTAAGCAGAATGCAGGATTCATACGGGCTGTCGAATTTGTCTCCGCAAACAAGCGAAGTGTCGGCCCTACTCTACCAATCCCACAATCAAAAACGCTGTGAAACGCGAAGGAACGAGACACGAACCTTTGCTTCGTGAGGTTGTTTGCCGGAGTCCGTGGTCAATAGCCCTAAGCCGTGTCAAACGGCTAGTCCGCGGGTTTTCTGACCGGATACCGGCTGGTTTCCGTCGATGCGTCTTTCTGGGGGTACCTCAGCAGCTGAGCAGCTGTTTTTTTTAAAAGAAGTAACTTCCCATTAATCCAAGACAAATATTTTTTATTTTTTATTTTTTGTTTGAAAAGACAAAAATCACAAACTACTTTTTTTTGTGTCTGCCCACGGGCAGGAGATGAAGGTTCAGAAGGAAGGACAGAAATCCAGACAACCTTCCGATCATATATTAATTATTCATGTTACTAAGAACTAAAGTACTCCTTCGGGACTCGGGCACCTTGTCTGTCCAATTGCTAATTTGTTTTCCATCAGAGAACAATTAAACGCGAAAAAGCTTCGAACTGAATTTTTTTGTCATTATCTAAAAATTTTGATACATCAATCATATTACTATGTAGCAATCTTTACACTTTGTAAAGCTTATAAATTTTCAAAATCAAAATATTATAAAAAGCTATCTATTAAAACCCAAAAAAATTAAGATTATATTTAAAAAATTAATTTTCAACCTAAAACAAAAATTAGATCAAACATGATAACATTTTTCAACCAATATATCTATTTGATATGATCTGTTTAAATCAATTATTTATTCAACATCTTTCAAAAAAAAATAAATATAAAAAATTCTTATTTGGATTCACTTGTCTACATCAATTGCTTTTTTCCATCAAGTTTATTACTCCAAGCACAAAATTGATATTAATAAGACTATAAAAAGTGCATAATTTTTCATATCATGCAATATAATTTTTTAAAATTTAAAATATATAATTTTTCATACAAATGAACTTTTTATTCATCATATAGTATTTATTATTATTTTAATATTCCTTAAAACCTTATTTTAAATATATTGTAATTATCAAGTGATTGATAAATATATCACATATAATTTTAACAATAAAAATTTTGTTCAAAGATTATAAGATATATAGATGAAACTTAATTAATTTGAAATTTTTTATCATATTCTTATATATAATAAAATTTTTATATTATTTTCAAAATATAATCATGAATATTTTATTTTTATTCATAAGAAATATTTTATATTTTTTTAAAATTCAAATTTGATTTTTAAATTTAATTATTTTTATATTTTTAAATAATATAAATTTACTCATAATTCATAAAAATTTTAGTATTTTGAAAAAAATCATATTTCGTAATTTATTTTTGCAATAGAAAATCATTGAATCTTTAAAAATAAATGATTTATTATGCATATATTTTATAAACAATAATTTGATGCACCAATAAACAATTTTTTATGTGATTTTTTAAATATTTCATTGCATTCAAAAAATATAATTATAAAATATCATCAAATGAAAAATAACATTAATTCATATGTTTAAAATTTTAATCCAATGATCTAGTTAAATCATAATTATGTGGTATGTTATGACTTATAGCGGCACATAGTTAGATAGGTGTGTGCATGCACAAAAAAAATTTAATAAATATATTTGCATATGATATATACATATATCAAATACAAAAAATAATAATTTTTTAAATATAAATATAAAAATATGAAATATAAACTTTTTTATACATGAATAATCCAAGTATTATATATAAATTGATCTTGCATTAATTTGCAATGTTACACATTATTATTTGATAAAAGTATTATTATAATTTAAAAACACAATATCATTGGTCAAATCCATGATCAAACTTGATATGCACTCGTCATCATTCAAAAATGTATGCCGGTGAATAAATTTGCTATGAGTGGAGAGATTCTAATATACATAACATCTCTCAAATCATGGTAGAACGTGAATCTTGTAGCCCATGACCATGCCAGCCCTTGTGTGTCCCTTACATGGCCATCTAGCAATAACCAAATGTATGATGCCATGTTGAGCAAGGTTTTGCGCCCCCAAGAATAAAATATTTGACAGAAGGATCTGCTGATATCCTTGAACTGCCAACAATGGTAGAAGATTTGGGTATTGTAGCACCAACTATGCCACATGGCATAATGACACATGTCTTGTAATCTCATCTCGTTCCACATACAAGCATGGATATACTCGTATGCTAGACTGCAAAATAACAACCAAACATGTGCTAATCCCTCCAAACATATCTAGCACACATATATTCTCCTCTAGATACTGCTAAGCAATATGCATTGTATCTAAAGGTGACAACATAGTGGAAGTGGGAATAACTTCCTTCGTCTCCTCCATCTTCGGAGCAAAAGATTCACTCCAAGCCTGATGTATGAGCTGATCTACCATCTTTCGTAGCTGCATACATGAAGTACATAATGATTCATCCAACGTGGATGACAATACTCCATTAAGACTTCGCATGATAGTCACATCCTCTTAACAATAATAATCATAACCATCCATGTTGCCGTCCAATAAATCACTAGGCCAAGTAACACAAGTATTGAAGGCAGCAACATATGTCAAACCTCCACTTGGTAAAGGGCTAAAACCTGTAAAGAATTATACAGGTAATTGACTCACTCGGCCCTCATCCGATTGCCAACCTGGCTGATAAGGGGTTGTCTCCTTTCCATAATCAATGCTAAATTCCATTAGGTATAACAATGCAACACCCACCAATACATCATAGTACTCTGCAAGTGTAACTACAACACGTCCTCGCGTTGTAGAACTATCTTTGACATGATTTGGTTGCATTTGAACAGTCAACTCCATCTGGGTGATGGGTGATGTATGGTGTCAAAGCATCATTAGAACCTCCAAGAGATGTTGGAATCTTAAATGGACATCTCTCCACATCGATCTTTCCACAGTGCAGACCAAGACCAAGACCAAATAGTGCATTCTTACCCAACATAAACAATGTGCACATGAATCCAACAACAGTCATTGAGGTCGATAAACCTTTCCTAAAGGTCTGACCAAACAAGAGACACCACTCATGTTCTCCAACATCATCGTATTTGGTGATACCTAGATACGCTTGTATGCCGGTCTTACTCATAACTCCATCATTCGAAAAGCAGCAGCTTGTCAAGTTCCACTAGTAGTTGTCATGATCCCATGATCAACACTTCTAGTACTATCACTACTAGAAGCCACCAACACATCTTCTTTGCTTTCACAAAGTGTGGTTACCAATCGTAATACATTGGATGATCACACCTCCAACGCCAATAAATCCTTGGTTGAGAAAATATGAGAATGAACAAGAGTCTTTGTCGCCCCCAATATTACGATGAATGCTACCTTAGATGATGTTGATGGATGGGCCCTACTTGCTCCATCTCCAACTACATCAACATTGGCTTGTACACTCATTTCTCCAATAGGTCGTCTAGGAGCCATGGATGAGGTATTCAATGCCTCAGACCATGTGAATGATTGAGAAAGTCTAACTTGTTGGCCAACCTCCCCTCTTTGTGGATCCAACTCCATGGATGCTCCTCTAGACTCAGTAGTATGTGTTGCACTACGAGTCACAGCAAATGCACATGGTTGTGCCGGTGCACACATGTACTCTACAACATCTCCATCATATGATGTAGAGGCACCAGCTTTAGAATCTGATCTTTGTTGGGCTATAACCATACTTGTTATCTTCTGCTCCAGTTGAGATGACATGTTCACCTTATGACTAGTCTCATGGGCTAATGCTTGACTAGGGGCTAGTACTCTACCACCACCCCTGCCATCTTGAACTTAATTTTTTCTACTCTCAAAACATCCACAAGGACTCTCCGGTCATAACTATAGCATGAAAGAGATATTACAGTTGAGCCAAATTCACTTTGTGCTTCAAAGACTCTAGGTTCCAGCTGGAGCTACTATCCATCATAGCCACACTCTCAAAGGCTCAACTTTAAAAACTGCACCCCAAGGAGCCCTTATTTGAACTCTACCCCTTGAGCCCTATAACTCATAACGGCGCTATTGGCCCTAACGGCAATTCCAATGCGAATGGTGCTAATTGCACAATCGGTTCTAACTCTTGTATTTGCTCTTGTGTACGCGCACCGACCTAACTAGAGATGCCGCTACATAAATCGTGACAAATATGATCTAGTTGCATTTGCATAGTCAACTCCATTTGGGTGATGTATGGAGTCGAGGCATCATTAGAACCTCCAAGAGATGTTTGAATCTAAAATGGACATCTCTCCACATCGGTCTTTTGCAAATCAAGACCAAGTAGTGCATCCTTACCTAACATAAGGGGTTGTGCACTAGAATCAAACAACACATGTTGAGGTCAATAAACCTTTTCATGATGGTCCGACCAAATAGAAGACACCACTCATATTAACCAACATTACCACATTTGGTGACACCCTGGTACGCTGGTATATTGGCCTTGCTAGTAACTCCATCATTCGAGCGACAGTAACTTGCCAAGTTTCACTAGTAGCTAACATGATCCCATGATCAACATTATTACTACTATCACTACTAGAAGCAACCAACACATCCTCTTTGCTTTCGCAAAGTGTGGTTGCCAATCGTAATACATGGGATGATCACACCCCTTACGCCAATAAATCCTTGGTTGAGAAAACATGAGAATGAACAAGAGTCTTTGCTGCCCCTAACATTGTAATGGATGCTACCTCAAATGATGTTCATGGTTGGACTCTACTTGCTTCATCTCCAAACACATCAATATTGGCTTGCATCCTCATCTCTCCGTTAGATTGTCTAGGAGCCATTGATGAGGTATTCAATGCCTCATACAATGTGAATGACTGAGGAAGTCTAACTTGTTGACTAGCCTCCTCTCTTTGTGGATCCAACTCCACGGACGCTCCTCTAGACTCAATAGTATATGTTGCACTATGAGTCACATCAACTACACATGGTTGTGTTGCTGCGCACATGTACTCTATAACATCTCCATCATATAATGTAGAGGCACTAGCTCCAGAATAAGATCTTTGCTAGGCTATAGCCATACTTGCTATCTTTTACTCTAGTTGAGATGTCATGTTCACATCATGACTAGCCTCATGGGCTATTGCTTGACTAGGGGTTGGTTCTCTATCACCACCTCTAACACCTTGAACTCCTCGTCCTTGTCCTCTTCCAATGACTTTCATGGCAACTCTTGTCTAGATGGAGATCAAAACATTGATCCATCATGTGACAATATTTGTAACAATGTTCACATGATTTTGATCAATAAGATCCATCCTTTGACCTTGAAGTCAATCCTTCTTGTGATGAAATTCATTACATGTCCAACACGTCATTCCAACAATTTATTGTTGATATGAAAAGAATGGCAATGATCTCGATGCGGCACCTTCACCACTTTGTTCATATGGTTGAGACTGTTCCACATGTCTACCATAACCACTCCAAGTTTGTGTTGTAGACTAATAACGTAAAAGAGTTGACGAAGTTGATGAATCCTTGTTGAACCTAGCAATCATCACTCTCTCTTCTTGCATGTTGAGCTCAATAAGCTCAGCAAGACAAAACACAATGGCCAACGTAGATGATGTCTCATGTAGTAAGGTAACATCTCTCACTCTACATCTCAACTCCCAGTCCAATATCCCATACCAATATTGGACAGCTTGTACCTTTGTCACCCCATGAGTAACATTCATTAACAGACGTATTTGAGTATACGTCTCTTGAAAACTCTCCCCAATCTTTTGTTTAAACTGTAACAAACCTTGTAGCTTGTCAATCCTAACTCCTTGGTAGTCTCTTCTCCGTGCAAAGAACATATAACCACAGTGCTTAGTGCTAAAGATCTAACAAAGGAACGAAGAGGAACAAGGGTTGCCATGGGTAGAAGGGCGAAGACTTGGAGAAGACCGTAACACCAGCTACAATTAATTCATGAAAAATGAATTTCTCATAAATTCCCTCTTTGTTGTTATATATGTATATTTTCTCAATTTTTGGAAACGATTTGCTATACTTAATATGGTTAAAGATTGGGATCTCTTAACTCTTTCCAACTCAACTAGCTCCAACTGTATCATTAGTGTCAGGTATAGAGTACGAACTCACAATACCAAACACTATATCCAAAGTAATAGAAATGTAGTTTGGAGACCAATATTATCTCCAAAATTCAATCTCTTCATGTTGTTCACGCCAAAACTCATGATAATCATCCATCGGGAGATCCTCAAAATGCTAGAATAATTCCTTCCAAGCCATAAACAGACTAAACAAAGTAGAGTTGTGCATCCATTATAAATCACACCATGAATCAAACTCCTATATGAAGTCATCCAACTCAATGGTATCAACTATAACTGAATATCGTTTGGGATCCTTGGTGGCCCCATAAATATTATCCATGTCCCACAACAATGGTGTGGATACACACTCCAAGATATCACCAAGCTCAACTCCGTCACTCCCTGAAAAAAAATTAGATTCTTCTGTGAACCTCAAAAGTCAAGGTTGATACCGAACTCTACTACAGATGTACCCACTACTAACCCGAGTAGTCTCTCCTCCGGAACCTCCAAGGAGCTCCATTGTGAGACCAATGTATCACCTCCATAACTGTAAAACAACAAATCTCCAATTAGAATCAAAAATCACAAGAGAAGGTACTTAAGGTACCACAAGGTGCTAATACAAAGTCACACATGACCACTTACACTCCAAACAACAAACGTGGTGCACAAGCAGGAAGCAAAGATGGAGGTATATCAATCACATGAAACATAAATAACAATACTCCATCTCAAAAATATCAATCAAAGGGATCAAACCATCCCAACCCAGACTGACATAGTCTTAGGATGGCATTTAAAAACACTAAAATTCAATTTTGGATACCTTTTGCTCTCTAGATCGATAATCTGACATTGGTAGTCTAGTTGTGGAAGGTGTTGCCTTAAACCAGCCTTTTTCAATTTTCTATCTAATGCAAATTTTTTTTTGCAAACAGTTTGAAACTTCTGCGAGATTTTGAAAATCTTCAACTCTAATTATATACCCCTAAACGTCAAAATTTTGCAATTTTGACACAGCTTGGCTTGTGTTTGATATTGCCACCTCCCGCTGTCATGTTGTGACGCGGCTACTATGAGAAGATGATGACATGTGTCATCTTCAGAGCTGTTGTCATGATGGCGATATCTTAGGTTAGGATAACCGACGGCGCACTGTAAGGCTGTTAAGAGTCCACCATTGGATCAACTTTGTAGGGTGAGGATGTTGAAAAGGCTCCAAGAGATATTATCTTGGACCTTATCAGATATAAAGCGCAGTCAGGATGGAAAGGGTATGGGAGAGTGCTAGACACATCACTTTGCTCACTAAGGAGCTTATCTTATCGAAGTGGAGCCGACGCAGGACATGGATAGAGGACAACATGATCCTCTAGATGTACCGATGCCCAATCCATTTGTGATCAACATCCGGTGTCTTCATGGTGATCACTTTCGGGCGTGGTTAGTGTATCATTTTGGAGATAACTTTCTGCAACAAGTGATAAACTCTCCAGACCCGATTATTCTTCCAGTTGTTTCCTACTGCGCAATTTGGGACGTAACAATATACATTTTGATTTAGTTTAGGCGCTATGGATCTGAACTTACCAGTAGTGGTGGCTTTCAACACATGGGTTCCAATCCATCACTATTGCTTATCGAAAACAAGCCATAGGGAGTTGATTGTTAGGAACTTTGGCGAGGAGTATTATTCTCAAGTTAAAAACTCCCCGGTTCCGTTTGTAGTTCCGTTCATACTTAGCCGATTTCGAGTTGTCATTTTGACTCTTTATTAGTGGCAACTCATATTGTGTATAGGATGGCTAAGTAGTGTGTTTAGGATAGTTGTAAAGCTCTAAGTTAAAATGGAGCTAATTTGGCCACACTAGAGGTCAAAATAACACTCTTCATTCTCATTGGTCTTGGAGTTTGGGCCAATGAGGACACTTGGGCAACTTTTTCGAGGTTTTGAGGAGTTTTGGAAACCTTCTAGGAGACATTCGGAGATCTGAGGATTGGGTTGAAGAGCTGACGGGATGAGCTACGATGTGGGCTCAAGAATGGATGGATTTGAAGGATTTGTCACTCTGAAGTGGTGATTCAAAGTAAGAGCAAGAAATTTAGACCTTTGAGTGTATTTGGAGTATTTCTGAGAATCTTACAAGGGTTTTGGGAGATCTGAGTCAACTGAGATACAGTTTACAACTCGTGCTTGGGTTTTGATTGAAGTTTCGACTCGATTAGACGAGTTTTGAGTACGGAGTGATAGCTTGAAGTTTGTGTATACAATCAGAATTGCAGGACTGCACTGATTGTCACGAAGTTAGTATGGAGATCATATCTTTTGATATCAAAAAGTTCTGTCAATAAAACTTTGCACAGTTCAAGTTCTGATGATGATGGAGCTTTTCATGAAATCTGGAAGCAATTGAAGTCAAGGATTGGGATGTGTGATGGGTTTTGTACACAGGAATCTGCATATTGCCTTGTGATACAGTGTAGAAATCAACAATTGTTCTTAGAGATCTAGAAAAGAGAAACATATGAAACTTTTCTGAGAGATTGAAAGGGTCATGGATAAATTTTCTGTGAAGTTGAAGCGAAAGTTGTTGGTCGAATCATCAGATATCATAATCTTCTTCCGCTGAAGTTTTACCGGTTATAATGTGGAGCGTTGAGGAGAAGAAGAAGAGATTGTCAACTCACACGAGGTTCTAGAGGGTTCTTCTACAGCCAGGCGCTCGGGCGTTCTCGGAGCAAAGAAATGTCCATGCAACACCGCGTGAAATACTTTATATCTTTTATCACTCCACCAAATTTCAGATCAAACGAACACTATATGACAATCCTATAGCCTACCGCACCTAGAACTTTGAGCAATTCTGTCCGAAAACTTTTTCGGCCAATCTTGGTTTAGAGCCCCAAGGTAACTATGCACATCAATCCACTTCGTCCATTTTCATCGATACATTTTAGCAATTTTCAATTTTCAACTTTCAACTTTTGGTCTTCAAAATCCTTGATTTGGATTTAAGCACAAACATAAAATACAGAAATTCGAAACTGATCACCCCAACTTATAATCAACTCTACTTCTAGATTACCACCACAACCTTCACTCCATCAACGCTTTGCACATTCTATAGCAAGCAGATCAAAGCAACCATAGATCCAAACTCACCAAAACATATTTAGTGATGCAAGAACTCACAGTTCTTGCCACAGAATCCAATTTGAGTTTTTGAAGTAATCTTTTCTACTCTCAAAATGTCCACAATGACACTCCGCTCATAACCATAGCATAAAAGAGAGATTAGGGTCGACCCAAATCCACTTTGTGCTTCAAAGACTCCAGATTTCCGCACTAGCTACTCTCAAAGCTTGAACTTCGAAAAATGTATCCCACGGAGTCCTAATTTGAACTCTAACTTTTGAACCCTAGATCTCATAACAGCGGAGTTAGCCCTACATCAATTTCAGTGCAAATGGCACTAACTACACAATCGGCTTTAACTGTTGTATTTGCTCATGCATGTGCGCACCTACCTAAGTAGGGATGCCGCTACATAAATCGTGAGATATGTGGATGATGCAATATCAAAACAATTTAAGAAAAAAATATTTTATTATAATTTTTTTTAATATATTCGTAATAATCTGGTTAATCTCAATAAAATATATATATGATGAAAATTATTTAAATTTTTTGAATGATTTGAAATAAATAAATAATATTAAATCAATGAAATATTTATTTTTATATAATTTATTCAAACCCTATTATGATTATTTGATCAAAAAATTTATAATTAGTTTATTTAAATTTTGAAATAAAATTAATAAATCATATATTATCATTAATTTTTATAAAATTACTATTATTTAATAAAAAAATATATAAATGATTATAATTTTTATAAAATTTATTAAACATAATTCATATTATAATATGTATTAACTATATTTAAATCAAATATTTATTAAATAAATATTATATTATATTATATTCTTGATAAATGATAGTCACGCTTAGATTTAATGGATTTATATTTTACATATTCAACTTCATAAGTCAAATGATTGTATGTTATTTCATCAAATCTAGCTCATATAATTGCATTTTCTCCTTGAGATTCAGATATAAGCAAGTGCTCACCATTTGAAAGTAACTATTGTTGTTATTTTATTGTATGCATAATTAATCTAATAGAGTATGTTGGGTATTAATATGAAGCTTAAGATAAAAAAAATTGAGGAAAAAATTTTGATTTTTTATGGATATATATTGACATAGAAAAATATCACAGTATTCTAATGCTAATTCTAAACACATCAAACATATTATTTTTATTATTCAATATAACAAAAAAATTGAATTTTTTTAATGAAGAAGCTCATAAATTATGATAGTTGAAATTCATCAAATATTTTTTTTCTCTCTTTTTCTTTCATTTAAGAATTGACAATAAGTCCTTATTGCCTTCATTAACAGTTATATTAATTGAAATTTTAGAATCTATCGAGTAAAACATTTAAATTGGACCACTTTCATTGTATCATTCAACATGTGATCCTGATTGACTCAACACAATGATATTCGTATTGAAATCAACTCGACCACGCATTCACACCAACAATTGCTATCGATAGAAAGCTAAAGTACAACTCCATCTACTCTTTAATTCTCAATTGCATCTTATTTGCACTGTTCATTTCACTTGAGTTACACTTCACCCATCAAGGAATGTCTTGTCTCCTCTAAGTTACTATCGTTAACATGTGTTCTTTCCACCCGACTGAAACTCTCGAATACTTTATTTTGATACTTCTGGGCTCGAAACATATTCAATAGACCTACTGTGTTTATGTAGGATGATCGAATGATTCATAATTCTTGCTTGAATGTATCCTCCAAGCATATTACAAGAAATAATGATCCATGCATGTAGCCTGTACTCATTCGCGTAGGGTCATTGGAAATAGTAAAATGGGATTTGGGGCAGAGGACGTTGGAGGATTCGGTCTAGTTTACTGTGAAAAGCTCAAGAGCCAAAAGTAAATAGAAATGAGACGGGGAAGTACATGTGGGTGCAAGACATAAGAGAGACCCTAAGAGAGAACGAAGACAAGGAGTAAGGAGATTCATGTGTACAATTAACTCTTCTTGGTTGTAGTAAGAAGGAGAGACACACTAAAATAACATAAGTGATGGGAAGACCCCATCAAATCCTACAAGGGTGGAACAAAAGGGGTAACATGGGGCTAGGCCACAATAGCATCACACTCAGAAATATGTCCTACAACACCTAAGATATCCAAACTCTTTAGGTCAAACGGTCTACAAACAACTGGAGCATCCTAAGAAGCATCACTTGACATGATTGCTCTCCAAAGCTAGTGCTCTATAGAATAATAAAAATATGTTCCCTTAAATAGGCTATAGCTAAAGAGAGTGATATCCCCGTCGTCTAGTAAGGTAGACTCTCGTGCACTCCCTCACGTATATGTCAAACTCGGTGTCCATAGCTCCATATAACTTCAAAGCTAGAGGAACAAAGAGGTGACCTCTCTGCATACCCCTATACTTGGAAACCTTGGCTGCTAGCACTCCACTCGCCGCCCATCCTAGAGGATGGGTGATCACCCCCTCTGAAACTGTGTCTCTAGTAGGATTGATAACTACCACATCCGCCACAATGACTTGGTCCTCCCGAACCAAGTATAGGTCCCTAACCCTAACCCTAGTAGACTACAAGGCATACAAACGCTCCCTCCATGTGAGGTATCCATCCTCTCGCGTCATAGCAAACACCACATCGCTAATGGCATCATGGATAGCTATCCTTTGCCCTCCGAATGGGTAACGAGTCATATGAACATCTGCTGCATCTAAAGTGATACAACACTCATATGTGAGTAATGAAGATGTAGATAGATAGATCAAGCCAAGACGTTTTCTCATTTCTGTAAAAAAAGTAGCTAGTGCGAGTCGGAAAGCCTTGATGCATGGTCGAGCCTGCATCCTTACCAGAGCAATAGTGTAGACGAGCTCTAGTAGTACAAGGAATGGCCGGATCCACTAAGAGTGAATGTAGAGACTCCTGAAACTGTCAGTCCATCAATATAGATTGTAAATCTCTAGTCCAATCGGTGGTCAAAAAGGAAAAAGGCGGGAGCTCTTGTCGTACCTTCATGGGTAAAATATCTCTCGTATGTCGCAATAATATATGTAAGGGAAATGATCCCGTATCCATGTCCCTTGCATTATCTGAAGGATAGATCTATCTGCAATTACAAATCAAGAAGATAACAAAGGTGCCAAGAGTGCCCAACTAGTCAAAAATGTTATAGGTGTCGTCTCCTCTATCAATAATAAGCCTATCCCTCCACAAAAAATCAGCAAAGATGTTTGTCTCCGTGCCACATTTCTTATCACACACTCGAAGTTCCTTGATCCAATGATGACATCAGAAATACCCATGATCCTCCTATCAAAAGTTGTCAAACGTGATATGGATGTACATGAAGGAGGAACTGTGCAAAGAAGGTAGGTGGGTCGATGAGCAATACTAGATGAGAGTATACCAAACCGCACCTGCTGATCCCGTAGTAGAGAAAGGTCACCTACATGCAAAACATCCTCGGTAAATGCAACGTCTAGGTAGAATGAGATAAAATCTATGGATCCTACTAGCATTTCTAGAATACGTAAGCCATCTGTCAATGTCATACATCCCTCTAGAAGCTAGAAATGAGGAGGAATGCCCAAAGGAGACCAAGCTCTATACTTTGATAACTTGACTCTCAAGCGTACAAGATGAAACTCGGTAGTCAAGTAATCAAAGGTATTTTTAATGTGGTCTACATGGCCCACAATGTTGTTGGTCCGAATTAGGAATACATAGAAAAACACTCATGCAATCAAGAGATGAGACAGGAAATACGTGGTTCATCTCACTGAGGCTACGTCCACGGAACACACAGAGTCACTTTACTGAATACCCTAATTGTGTTACATAGAGCTCTTGCCAGCCCTCTTATATACTAGTACCAGCCCTAGCCATAGTCTAACTAAATATAGTTAAACTAACCAGAGTTATTCAAGACCTGAATTACCTCCTAACAATCTCCCCCTTGACTCATGTCTTGGGGTGTCTAACTCTTGTCACCATATACATACTTAGCGGGAAGTCCTAGAAGGAAACCTAAAGCATAGGCCCTCCTGTAAACAAGGATTAACTAGAACTAAGCCGTGGCCTAACTAGGAAGGAGTAAAGCATATACAAGAATCAAACAATTGCTAGCGTAACTCTACTAGTGTTGCTTATGCAAAACCTGCATAGTAGCACAATGCCTCCTGAAATTCTCTAAAGGAATAACTTTGGTCAAAGAATCAGCTGGATTGAGTTTACTGTCAATCTTGACTAGTTCAATCTTCCTATTAGAAACTGCATCTCTGATAAAGTGATATCTGATGTCGATGTGCTTCACCCTGCTATCCATCACTTGATTTGCTGCAAGATGTAAGGCACTCTCACTATCACAATGGAGATTTATAACATCTTGTTTCAATCCCATCTGAGTGATAAGTCTATTCAACCAAATAGCCTCCTTTGTTGCTTCCGCTACTGCTACATATTCGGCTTCCGTAGTTGACTGAGCTATGCACTTCTGCAAGGTAGATCTCCAACTAACGCATCCACCTCCAAGTGTAAACACGTACCCAATTGTAGACTTCCTCTTGTCAAGATCTTGTCCATAGTCATCATCAACGTAACCCAACAAGGATTTGACATTGTCCGATAAACCATCAAACAAAAGACCATAATCCTTAGTACTCTTGAGGTAACTAAGAATCCTCTTCATAGCTTCCCAATGCACCTTCCCTGGATTTGACATGTACATTCTCACCTTGCCCATAGCTAGAGCAATATCAGGTCTAGTGCATACCATCAAATACATGAGGCTGTCCACTGCTTTGTCATAGGGAATTGACAACATCTTTCCTCTCTCAATTGCATCAATTGGACATTGAGTTGCTGAGAGCTTAAAATGTGCCGCCAAAGGAGTCCACACTCCTTTAGAGTCTGCCATGTTAAATCTGTCAAGCACACGCTGAATGTACTTACCCTGACTTAACCATAGCTTCCTCTTCTTCAAATGCATGTGAACATCCATACCTAATATCCTCTCGGACTCACCCAAATCCTTCATCTTGAATGCAGATTTCAATTGCCTCTTGCATCTATCGACGTCGGATTGTTCCTTTGCCAAAATGAGCATGTCATCCAAATAGAGTACCAGAATAATGAGTCTAAAGATCTCATTATTCACCTTCTTCATGTAAACACATGGATCAAACACACTCCGTGAAAATCCTTGTGCTTTCATGAATTCATCAAACCTTGCATTCCATTGCCTAGGAGCTTGCTTCAATCCATATAGAGATTTGAGCAATCTACAAACTAACTTCTCCCGACCTTTCTTTTCTTAGCCAGTAGGTTGTCTCATGTAGATTTCTTCCTCCAAATATCCATATAGAAAAGCCGTGACAACATCCATTTGATCCATAACTAGACCAAATATCGTAGCAAGTGCACATACCATACGAATTGTAGCATACTTTGCTACAGGTGAGAAGACTTCATTGTAGTCCACACCTTTCTCTTGTGTGAAGCCGTTAGCCACCAACCTGGCTTTGAAGATCCTCTTCTCTTCATCCTCTGGATTATCCTTAAACTTGTACACCCACTTGCTATCAACCAAAGGTTGACCCTTTGGAAGCTCCACCAGCTCCCAAGTCTTGTTCTCAACAAGTGATTGCATCTCACGCTCCATAGCAACGTTCCACTCAAGCTTATTGATAGAGGCTTGAGCTTCTCTATATGAACAAGGTTCTAATTCTTCTAAGATCAACGCATTGCCATCATCATTCTCAGCTTCAATATCATGATCCTCAAGAATAGATGAATTAGCCCATGTTCCATACCTTTCGGGAGCTCTACTAATCCGATTTGATGATCTCCTAGTAGATGGTCTTGGTTGATCTTCATCGTTTCGTGCTCTGTTTTGAGGCTCAGCAACGACAACTTGCTCCTCCAATTCATATTGTGTAGGAATTTGCTCCATCTGTTCTGGAGCTTCTCCTTGTGGCGCATAATTAAATCCATAATGATCAATCTCCCCCTCAACAACATCCGTGAGTGGAGATTTTCCCTTCTCAGTACGGGGAGCCTGAGATATCTCCTCCTCTTTCAATGATCTGGGCTCATCGAAAGAAACATCCCTACAGACAATCACCTTACAAGTTACAAGATCCCATAGCCTATAACCTTTCACACCACTTGCATATCCAAGAAAACGACACTTCTTGGATGTAGGATCCAACTTGGTCCTATTTTCCTTAGATATGAGAGGATAAGCCGTACAACCAAAAATTCTCAAACGACTATAATCAGCCCTCCGTTTGTGCCTCAATTCAAACGGTGTCAAGAAATCGATTGCACTTGAAGGAGACAGATTTACCAAATACAATGCGGTATCTACAGCTTCAGGCCAAAATTCATATGGTAAACCAGATTGGCTCAACATAATACGCACCTTCTCCAATACTGTTCGGTTGAGCCTCTCAGAAACAGCATTTTGTTGCGGAGTATAAACCGTGGTGAGATGACGAGTGATCCCCTCCTCTTTGCAGTAACTTCTAAACTCCTCTAAAGTATACTCCCCGCCATTATCTGAACTCAAATATCTCACCTTGTGACCAGTCTGAGTCTCAACTTGGGCTCTCTAACTTTTGAAAGTTGCAAAGACTTCAGACTTGTGTGTGAGAAAATATACCCACACAAATCTTGAGTAATCATCAATAAACGATACATAGTACCACTTTCCAGAATGTGAGGCTTTAGGAGAGGGTCCCCACACATAACTATGTACATACTCAAGTAACTCTTTGGAACTATGAGTTCCAACACCAAAGGCTTTTCTATGTTGCTTGCCCATAACACAATGCTCACAAAATTCGATGTCAACTTTACCTAAATCAGGTAACAAGCCCTTATCTCGAAGGAAGGTCAAGTACATGTTACTCATGTGTCCCATTCTAGAATGCCAAACATGAGCCATCTTAGGCCGAGATCTGGTAAGATTGACTTCACCACAAATGGTATTGCCCTCTAGCAGATACAAATTCCTATGCTTGTGTCCTCTCAAGATAATCTTATCACCTATTCTCACCTCAAGTACTCCTTGTTTAGAACTCCACTCAAGGCCTTTTGAATCTAACATTCAAGAGAGATAAGATTCTTTCTCATTTCAGGTATAAACCTGACGAGTCAACGTACGTTTGACTCCATCAAACATGTGAATGCATGCATCCAACACCTTCAATTCTACAGGGTTGATCATTTCCCATAAGAACTAAACCGTTTGATACTGAGAAAGTATGAAAAAACTCTCTAATGTAACAAATGTGATAAGAACAAGCACTATCTAGAATCCATACATCACCAAAGCCCTTTGGTGAGTTGCATAGGGCATACCTCTGGCTTCATAGTCCATCTTCGAGTAAATCATCCTCCTCATCAAAATCTTGAGCCACATTGGCCAAAGGAGGATCAGTAGCCTTGGTCTTCACACGGCAATCCTTCTTGAAGTGACCACTCTTGCCACACTTCCAACAGACCACCGTCTTCTTGTCTTGGGATTTACCCCTAGACATGGATCTACCTCTAGATCCAAACTTCTTCCCATCCTTCTCATTCCTTGATTGTGACCGTTCACGGGTCACATTCAGTGCCGTACCAGATGAAGAGGATGGAGTAGAGGGCAACATCATCTTCTGCTGTAGGTCACAAGTCAAGAGAGCATTTACAACCTCATTGTAAGTGATCCTTTGTCTATTCCGATGGAGCAACACTCGTGACAATGACTGATATGATGCAGGTAATGAGCTTAACGGATGAAGGGCCTTCCTCTCATCAGTTATCTCCTTTCCAAGATTCTGAAGATCAATAACAAGATCACCAAATGCATCAATGTGATCTTGGATCTTCGTACATGTATCTTTCATCTTGAAGCTCATCAGCTTCAAGGAGGTGTACAACCTGTTTGACAACTCTTTGCGATGAAACCGTCGCTGAAGAGCCTCAAACAACAAGGTACAATTGTCATACTCATCAACTTGCTTCAGAACTGAAGGTTGTAGATGGAGTATAACAATACTCACTGCTTGCTCTTGAAGGTCCTTCCAGTCTTCATCATCGAATGTAGAGGGTTTAGGCCTCAATGACTTGCCCAAACCGGAAGCCTTCAACTTGCCTTTGACTTGCCTCTCCAATAGAAGATAATCACCACACCCATCGTATTTGACAATGTCAAATCCGGTTCCTCCTGTCTTCATGACTGCCATCTCGCTTCATCTAGGCGTTGAACTCTTCCCTTGTGTCGTTCGATTGTCAAATGGAACCTCCAAACTTGACTTCTTCCCATTCATATGAGAATAAAGGAAATTTGCCATGGGTCAAAATCCCTTAAACCACAAGGGATACTGCTCCTCTGCTTGCTAAAAGGAATCTCTATACCTCGGCTTGAGTGCACCTGCTTGTGCCAATTCTTCTTAGCACTTCGCAAATTCTCGTCCGAACAATGTCACGAAAAAAGTCCTCTAATCTTCTTAGGATACATAAGCAGTTGCCTATCCTTAATCCAAAAATCCTCCTCCCGAACATGAAGCACTCAAACTATAGTCAACTCAGAAAAGCAGGAGATTGAATTTAGAGCTCGTGGTCGTCATAATCCATGTGTTGTTCCCCGAGTTGTGCCTATGTTGGAGGTGATGGTGGCTCTTGTGATGGCAGATCAGTTACTTCAAAATTATGCCCAATGTCAACTCTTCCTCGCAGACCCAATCTTCAATTGCCCCTCGCTCAAAGATCCACTAGAAGCTCTTGGTTTTTTTTTTTGGTTTCAGAAGCTGCCTTCCATTTCAACCTATATGGGTGAGAATTTTCTTCTAATGAACGAATCAGGTAGTGAGTGAGCTCATTCCACGTCCCAAGTCTCGGAAGCAGAAGCTTGCTTTCATAGAGGAATTTTGACACGATCCTCACACCTCCAAGAAATAGCAACTTGTGGTGCCGAGCATCATCTATGCTTCTCAATCTCCACCTTTAACATCGACACGAGGGAGGCTGAACCCGGACTCAATATAAAATTTGGCGTCCAGCAACCGCTATTCCTCCCTTGGCCCAATGACTTATACTACGGATCACATTCCAACTCTCGTGTCCTACTCTCCACTATTCATGCAGTACAAACCACACTCCGAGCCCAAACAGACCCGACGACCCGCCCGATCGATGCACCTCCTCTCCCCCCACCACCACCATCAAAATTACTACTCATGTGTGTGAGTGTGTGTGCAGACAGATCGACTGATTGTTGCTCTCCTCCTCCTCCTCACATGAGGAAAAGATTTTGATTGCAACGAAATGAATAACCAACCAACAACAGGTGACTGGACAAAGGGAAGCAGGGCGAGGCAAGGAGCGAGGGAGTAAGGAAGAAAGGAAAGATACATGTGACTGACTGATTAGCAAACCTCGACTCTGCCTTGTAATATCATGCACAAACAATTATCCCATGCCCCAAAATGCTCAAGAAACCCCGCCGTTTATCAAGCACCAAATTGGATATAGATCCGCCAACCCTGCCCTGCCCCTACCCAGCAATTTGCATCGCCCACGCAATTGGCAAACAAGAAAGAAGTCTGGTTTGGACCCGGCCGGAAGAAGCGGTGCAAAGATGCATGTGGCAACAGAGCTACGGCTCTCGAGACGGGCCCGAGCGAAGCGCCCACTTCTGACTACTTTCGGTTTGTGTGCATGCCTCTCTGCCACGACACTTTGATACCAATTGTTGATCCGAATTAGGAATACATAGAGAAACACTCATGCAATCAAGAGACAGACATGAAATATGTGGTTCACCTCAATGAGGCTATGTCCACGGAACACACAGAGTCACTTTACTAAATAACCCTAATTTGTGTTACAGAGAGCTCTTTGACCCTCTTATATATACTAGTACAAACCCTAAAGCCTAATCTAACTAAATATAGTTAAACTAACAAGAGTTACTCAAGACCTGAGTTATCTCCTAACAAATGTGTGTATCATCTGCTAAGGAGAGGAACACATAACCTGACACGTTCAAAACAGTAGACAAAAGAGCTCTATAATGAGCCATGGCAAATAGGGGTCCTCCCAAAGGATCTCTTTGTCGAATGCTAGCAGTGGACTATAGAATGGTGACTCCCTCCTTGGAAAAGCCATGCTGATAAAAGAGAGAATAATGTGAACCGTAAAAAGATTGTACTAAAGGAATGAGGCTCGATAGAGGTCCATCAATCTCTCCAAGCTCTCTAAAAATGGATGCATATGAGACAATGTTACAAGCATTCTCAACATCCACTTGCAAGACAACCCAATCCGGATGGATATCTAAAAGTGCTCTAATGCCCAACAATACCACCTCACATCCTCCTAGTGTGGTGACTCAAAACTGATGTGGACAATGATGGTCCTAGAAGTGTGAATGATGTTGCATGACAACGATACGACTAACTAAACTCAATAAGACCTCCCTAGTAACAATCAGTCTGATGACCCCAATGTACTTCTCCATTGCGAGAAGCCGACTAGCACCCAATATTGTAAGATCCATGGTTGTACATATAGGATGAAATGTGAATATATCTAAATTGTGACTATGTTTAGCTAGTTATGGTTAAGTTGGAGGAAAATATAGAGTAGCTCCTCGTGTGATAGATGAGAACAACTATTTTGTTATTTAGTAGAAATCAAGGAACAAATTCCATCACATGGGTATCTTGATTTGACTTAGACTAGTTTTCCATCGTTTGACTTGGTGAGGATCCTTAAATCTTTTTTTTTAGGGCCGAGAAAGTATAATAACAAAAGGGATGGGAAGGCCCCATCAAATCGGGTGAGGATCCTTAAATCTAGGGACGAGATTGACTTGATACAGCAAAGTCAATTGGAAGATAGTTGGGCTTCTAGAAAATCCAAGTGGACCATCTGCATGTTGCCATATACCCTTTTCATTGGGGTTTGTGATCTTTATCTTGATTAAACTTGGTAAGAGTAAGTTACATGATAGTTACTTGTAGTTACTAGGATAAAATTCTAAGTAGTACAAATAAAGAGGTTGAGAATCACCTCTCAAGTTAGTTTTAGGATAAGTTAGTTTTATGATCTTAGTTTTGGAGAGACCTTATTTTGAGAAGCTTGGTTTTTGGAGAAGTCATGTTCGGGTTGGAGCCTTGATTCAATGAAGACTTTGAGTATCAATAAAGGATCTCTTATTTTTGAGTGATATTTGACTCTTTGTGAGAGTTGTCATTATGGAATTGAAATTTGAGAGTTTATGTAAGAGTGCATTAGGGCTATGGTCATAGGGTGGGAACAAGTCCTTCTAGATTGCCATCGGAGGTAAATCTAAGTGAGAGTCAGCCCGGAGGTCACAGTACTTGACTAACTAACAACGGAATCTCCCCACTTGCAATTGATGTAGCCACCTAGAACAACTCCATGAAATCACTAGAGGGATCATCCGCTTTAATGCAATCTCGAAGATGCTCATATATCATCCTTGACAAGCAACCTGAAAATAAGCGTGGGACTGTGCATAGAGAATGGGCAAATAGTGATCTATCAAGACATAATAGCTACTCTGGCTGATATTCCAATACCTTTAATGATATCTCCTCGCCCATGGGTAGATGTAAAAGGCATAAAGAGGAAATCGTCTCCTCGGTAAGACTAGCTGTAAGACCATAGTTCTTAGGATAAGTAGGATTTTTTTTTGGGTTTTTGTGAATAAAGAGTTATATTCGGGTTCTCATGAGGGTATTCGTCCGAATATATGTTGGTTAGACATGAATACCATTAGGAAGTTCACATGAGTGAATTGCTAGGGAATTTAACCATGCGTTTGGGCGGCAGATTGAAGAATTGTCGAAAGAAGGTCGATGCCAAGAACTTGCGGGCGGCCGGAGCAAGAGAAGCTAGCTGCAATGTCGAACCAGGGGAGTTCCAAAAGGAAGAAGTGCGGCAATGGGGAGAATTCGACCGCTTATTTTGATGGCGGATTGGACTCTGGCGGAGTTGCTGAGGTTGAAGAACCTCAGCGTTTCTGTCATGGTGATGGAACTACGTGTGCCCGGAGTTGTGCGATGAAGTCCGGAGAGTGAAAGCATTGAAAGCACTCGGAAGTAGAGCTCAGCCGGAGAAGTGGGATGCAAGGCTATGAGTGAAGGCTTTGGGACACAACCACACAAGAAGACAAAGGCGGCGTCGATTGGAAGGGCTTTGCGATGCATACTGCATTCACCTTCGACAAGCGAACAACGTACGTAAGCATGCATAAGGTGAGGATTGTAGAAGGGTTCATCGGCGGAACTATTCGGATGAACAGGGGAGAGATCTTTGCGAAGAACATACATGCGATGGTGACTAAGCTAAGAGAAGACGATAAGAGTGTACTCTATCTCTCGTCTTTCTTGGTGCATCTATACACGAAGCTGGAATGGTTGACGCCTAGGGAGAGGCAATTGTATCAACTGGAGAGTGGACTGTCGGACTTGGACGTGGACCTCGACAGTGCCAGTAGCGGGTCAACAAGGAGTTTAGGAACAAGTGCTCCTCCTGAACGGAAGAGAACGAGAGAAGTCAGGCCGGTTGTGCAGAGTAAGCCTAATTCGGATTCGGACCTTGAAGTGATTGGAACTTGAAGGAAGAGGAAGAGAGTAGTGGAGGACAGTCCACCAGCCACTCTAACAATTAGAAAGGATGTAGGGAAGAAGAAGGTGGAAGAAGTAGGGCCACCGAAGACCTCTCGACCAAAGATGATGGCAATGAAGCTAAGGCCGAAAGCCTCGAAGGAGATTGCAAAGCCCATGGCCTCGGTGCTACAACTGTCACAGAAGCTGGAAGCTGTGGTGGTCTCGGTATTATTAGAGCTGAATGAGATGGGACCGATGTATATGCCAGGGTGGGATCCTCAAGCCGATGGATACATGGATTTGATTCAGATGATGAACGGGTTGGTTTTAGGGAAGGAAGACCAATCCATTACAGTTCGAGAGCTAATAGAGAATGTGGACAAGTTGTCCAAGGAGAAGACTGAAATGGAGCAGAAGGTCCAAGAGACGAAGAAGGCCTTTGAAGAGATATGTCGTATTCGGGGTGTGGAGATTCATTTTGTGAAGAAGGAGAATGCCCAACTTCGGGAGACATTGCAGGACCTGAAGCGAAGACTTGTTCAAGTGGATGTGGAGGCGCCTGCGAAGTTGGGGAACCTCGCTAACAGATGTGCGCATCATCTGTTCACACGGTATGATCGAGTTGAGGTGCAACGGTTAGAGCAGTTGGTGGCAGCGATAAAGAATCCCAGCGACTCAAAGTACAGAAGGAAGGAGATGTATAAAGCGTTGGGTCGAGATTTCGAGGAAGCCATGGCTCTTCATCGATAGGAGATCACAGCAGATGTACAGGAAATGTAGTTAGGAATCGACGCATTCACGCAAGCAGCGGAGGTGCGATCAAGCGGTTTAGATCAAAGTAGAAGACTTAGGAAAGAGCGATCCATGTAGGAGCAGTTAGGAGTAGCAGTTAAAACATTCATTATAAATAGTCGTAGGAAATAAAGTGGTGGGATCTTTTCATCTTTGCAAAAGTGTCCAATGTTACGCAAATTGTAAAGTGGTAGAACGAGCACTCGAGGAGCTGGTGTACGCATGCTGACATTGTGTTGATTGATTCGTGTATCCGCTCGGAATTTGTAGGAGCATAGTTCTTAAGATAAGTAGGATTTTTTGGTTCTCGTTAATAAAGAGCTATATTCGGGATCTGATGTGGGCATTCGTCCAAATATATGGTAGTTTGTTACATATGAATACCGCTAGTGAGTTCACAAGAGTTAATCGAGAGTGAATTAGGTTGCACAATCGGTCGGCGGATTGAAGAAGTGTCGAGCAGGGAGGTCGATGCCAAGAACCTGCAAAACCAGTATGGCATGAGAGGAGAGTAGGTGCAATGTCGAAGCGTCAAACCGTGAGAGTACCAGCAAGGTGAAGTGCGACCATGGGGAGAATTCGACCGCTTATTCTGATGGCGGATTGGACTCCGCCGGAGTTGTTGAGGTTGAAGAACTTAGGCAGCGCGTTTCTGTCATGGCGATGAGACTATGTGTGTCTAGAGCTATGCGATGAAGTACGATGAGGGAAAGTATCGCCATCAATCGACAGTAGAGCGCAGTAGGAGAAGTGGGATGTCAGGCTATGGGTGAAGGCGCTGGGATGTTCTTACAAGGAAGACAAAGGTAGAGTTGATTGGGAAGGATCAGCAATGCACACGGCCTTCACGTTCAATGAACGCAAGTGGTTCAATCCCAAAGAGAGGAAGGGGACGAATGGCTACAAGCTCAATTTGATCAAGGATGTTTTCAGACGTAAGGTGGCTCTCACCTTGTACCACCTTTTCTCTCCTCAATGCACGCCGTATGTCAGCATGCACAAAGTGCGGATTGTGGAAGGGTTCATAGGAGGAACCATCCGGGTGAACTGGGGAGAAATCTTTGCTAAGAATGTACAAGTGATGGTCACCAAGATGAGAGAAGATGATAAGAGTGTGGTCTATCTCTCGTCTTTCTTGATGCACTTGTATGTGAAGATGGAGTGGTTGACTCCCAAGGATAGTAGGGTGTCAGACATAGAATCTTTTTTTTAATGGAACTTAAAAAAAATTACCACAGCATGAGGCTCGTAAACCCACTACTGGCGTTGTTGATGTCTATGTCGAGGTCTGAGAGCTCGGACTCCAATCGATATAGTTACGCGCCACCTGAGCCACGACGAACCAGAGAAGTCAGGCCAGCAATGCAGAGTAAGCCTCGTTCGGATTCGGATCTGGAAGTGATTGGCACCTTTCAGAAGAGCAAGAGAGTTGTAGAAGAAGATAGTCCTCCTTGCGCCTCAACGGTCAAGAAGGGGGAGTTAGGGAAGAAGAAAGTGGAGGAAGTAGCACTTCCTAAGCCGGCTCGTCCGAAGATGAAAGCGACGAAGGAGATTGCTGAGCCTATGGCCTCTTTATTGCAGCTGTCTTAGAAGCTTGAGGTAGTGGTGGTCCCGGTGTTGTTAGAGTTGAATGAAATGGGACCAATGTACATGTCAAGATGGGACCCTCAAGCAGATGGGTACATGGACTTGGTCCATATGATAAATCGGCTCGTTCTAGGGAAAGAGGACCAATCTGTTACTGTTCGGGAATTGACGGAGAATGTGGACAAGTTGTCCAAGCAAAAAGCCAAATTGGAGCAGAAGGTTCAGGAGGCGAAGAAGTCGTACAAAGAGATTTACCGTATTTGGGATATAGAAATCCATTTCATAGAGAAGGAGAACTCACATCTTCGGGACACAATATAGGACATGAAGAGGTGGTTGAATCATGTGGACGTGGAGGCACCTGCGAGGTTGGAGACCCTTGCCAACAAATGCGTGATTGGTGTGATAGGGCAGAGACGCAGCGGTTGGAGCAATTGGTGGCCGCAATGGAGAATCCGGGAGATTCAAAGGATCGAAGGAAGGAGATGTACAAAGCCTTGAGTCGAGATTTCCGGGAAGCCATGGCTATTCATTGACAGGAGATCGTAGCCGATGTACAGGAAATGCAGTTAGGAATCGACGCCTTCATGCAAGCAACGGAGCTGCGATCGAGCGGCTTAGATAGGCAGAGACAAATTAGGAGAGAACGATCCGTGTAAGTAGCGGTTAGGAGTAGAAGTTAGAAAATTCATTATAAATAGTCGTAGGAATAAAGTGGTGGGATCTTCTTTCATTGCAAGTGTTCAATTGATTGAGCCGCAATTGTAGTCAAGATATAACAAGCTTCAGGAAGCTGGTGTGATTATCGTGTTGTTGACCTTGATTGGTGTCTGACGCCTACGAAGATACCCAGACGTTCGCCTAGGAGCCAACATTGTGTAAAATTACCCGTAATATTTGAGAAGCATCGCCTCGACTTCAGCTTGTAATGAACAGATCTCCATCATTCAGTAAACGGTGATTGCACCGATTCAAGGAACGATTGTGCATTGGTGTTACTTGTGTATGTGTGTCTTTGTTTGGATGAGGATGTTGTTATCGGTGGACTAGAAATTGTGACAGTTCTACCACCTTGCTCTTTGGACTATGAGTTCCAGAGTCCCTAAAGATGTCTAAACTCACATTCACTTCCCTCAAAGCTTATTCGGATCCCTTATTCCCTTGGGAACGAATCATAAGACTACCGTTCTGCTCATATTCAGATTACCGTGTCATTATAGAATCTCTGAAATCTAGCCGCCACCTCCATATGTCTAGCATGTCCTCCCTCTAGTATAACGTAAGCAATATCGCGAAAGTAATAGAAACAAAAATCACGCTAACTTGTCCATGGGATCACGTGTTGTAAGACCCAGGGTTGTACATATAGGATAAAATGTAAGTATATCTAAATTGTGCCTAAGTTTATCTTAGTCACGACTATATTTAGTTAGTTATGGTTAAGTTGGAGAAAAATATAGAGTAACTTTTGGTGTGGTAGATGAGAACTACTATTTTGTTGTTTAGTAGAAATCAAGGAACAGATTCCATCACATGGGTATCTTGATTTTCCTTGACTTGGACTAGTTTTCATTGGTTGGACTTGGTGAAGATCCTTAAATCTATAGACGTGATTGACTTGGTACACTAAAGTCAATTAGAGAGTAGTTGGGCTTCTATAAGATCCAAGTGGATTAATTGCATGTTGCCATGTACCCTTTTCATTGGGATTTGTGATCTCTACCTTGTTTAAACTTGGTAAGAGAAAATTACATTGTGATTACTTATAGTTACTAGAGTAAGATTCTAAGTAGTATAAATAGAGAGGTTGAGAATCAACTCTCAAGTTAGTTTTGGGAGAAGTTAGTTTTGGAGAGACCTTGGTTTGGGAAGCTTGGTTCTTGGGGAAGTCATATTTGGGATGGAGCCTTGATTCAATGAAAACTTTGATCACCAAAGTATCACTTCCTTTTGAGTGATATCTTACTCTTTGCGAGAATTTGCATCATGGAGTTTGGACTTTGAGAGTTTGTGTAAGAGTGTGCATTAGGGTCATGGTCATAGGGTGGGAACAAGTCCTTCTAGATTCATGATGAGGTTCCAAAAAGCCATCAGAGGTAAACCTGAGTGAGAGTCAGCCCGGAGGTCATAGTGCCAACCGATCGAACGGTAAGCAAAAAGCACGTCTAACCTCGTCATGGAGTGTACGAGGGAGCCTATGGAATAAACATGGACATGGGAACCTAGTCTCAAAAAGCACTAGAATTGAACGTGCATGGGAAGCTAACCACTCCCACATCCCGATCGGTATACCCGAAATGATCAACGAAGAAATTGATGTAATCTGCGTGACAAATGTTGATGTCGATGTGATAGTACTCCTCACGTTCCAATCATACTCTTTATGCATCTTTCTCACGCGGATCTTTACCCCTTGTGAAATAAAGAGATGATGACACACCGGACATGGTGTATCATGCATCGCTTTTGGCTGCCCATGAGATGAAGTGAAGTTGTGGCTAGTACAAAGGGAAGAAGTGAAGAAGCTTATCTTTGACTTTTTTTTTGCGAAGACCCCATCAAGTCCATGAAGCTTATCTTAGACTCTATGACCTTATGAATGTGAAACCTAGTAATATTGCATAAAGGATGGAAGACCCCAGAAATGAAACCAAAGGGTTAGGACCTTCTCAACTGGAGTTTTGGGAGGCTTCCCGTAATTAGAGGGCACGTGCCAACTTTCAAGGCTGAGTTGTCCTGTATGACCTCAGCGTAGCTGAGTAGCCCGGCTACGCATTTTTCTTTGGTCTGACTGTTGGCCTCTAAAGTACAGGACGGAGATTGACTTTGTGTCATCGCGCCTATTTTTTCAAGAAGCTCGGCAGCTGCTATGAGCAGCAGGATGCGCTCTGTTGTGAAACATCGGGAGAGGTGGACGGGAGACAGCTGTATCAACTTGCTTGTGGGATCGGATCTTGGCGCAGGAGTGCTGCGTTTCATTAATGTTGAAGAGTTTCACAAATTCTGATCGATATATGGTTTGTATAGGTTTCATGGTGCGATTCGCCATTTTGTGCTCTGCGTTCTCGTTTGCCCGCTATAATTCCATTTAGTTCATCGCCGCGGCACAATTGAATTTGCTGTTGGCCCTGATTGACATTCGCACCCTTCTCTAATGTCCTTCGTTACTATATGATCATAAACTTCTCCTTAGTTTTACCATAAGGCTTCCATTTTTGGATTTTGTGTGTGTGCTTGTGCATGAATTTTCCTTTTGTGAAAAATACTCTGGTTACAATTCAAGCTGTTTATCTTTTCACAGCGCCTGGGTTTCCTCCGACTTAAGTCCGCAATTCAATTCTTCTCCAAGGCGTCACGATTCTTAGCAGCTTGATCACACAGGTTAGGCAGCTTGTAGTGTGGTCGAAGAAGTTGTTTGTTGTATTGTTAGTGCTGTGACTTGTTGTTATATCTCTTGGTTGTGTGGCTTCAAGGTGTTTTTCTTACCCGTTGATAGCAATACGTTATTTAATCAGTGCTGCTCTTTTATTCAGGCCGGCTTGTCATATCTGCGTCGGACGGTGGCAGTCATGTAGAGGGCCGTAAGGAGGGCCTGATTGTTTGGCACGGGACAAAGCGGACCAGAAGGAAGGAAGGATTTTAAAGTCGCGAGCAAGTGAAATTGACTCACCAATCGAAGATAGATAGCGAAGATTTATGGTGGGGAGGATTCAGACCTGAGGTGGAAAAGAGAGTTCAGTTCAATCAGTTCGATCTAGTTCATCACAATTACACATCAGGACTTGCAAGCAGGTCTCTATCAGAACTCACTAAAATGGTACTGCTATCATGAATTCGTCGATATCTGAAAGGCAGGTCAGGACTACAATGGTCACATGTTTTTTTGGCTTTTCTAAAGCGATCCATTGAGCTTCATACCAACTGGCTCAAGACAAGGGGACTGTCTCATCCAATGCCTTCTTCTTCCTCTAACATTTCAGCCCAGGTGAGACTTTTTTTTCAATAGTCAATGATGAACTATGTTCGAGTTATGTAAACATGACATACAACGTTTCTTTAGTGCATCTTTCTGTATTCAAGTCTTAGTTGTTCCTTGCAAATTTTTCATTCAGGACTGCAAAAGTTTTTGCTTTACTTCTGACATACTCAAATGTATCTTGCTTCAAACCAAGCTGATCCCAGTTGATTATCTTAGCATGTCCAGTGAGGAAAAGTAATATTTTACTTTGTCAGGCATATGTGTATTACCTTCTGCATGTTCCGATGAATCCTCTAGATAATATTGCAATTTTTAGAACAGACAGTAGTAGTTGATTATGTCCTAGGTCCAGTGAGGAAAAGTAATATTTTACGTTGTCAGGCATATGTAATATAGAATATTAATGGTTTTCGTTTATCCAGCAATTTGAAAATACCAGCTTCGAGGATCCAGGTTTACATGCCCAAGTTAGTCTTCTTCTCATAATGGCCGAACACTCCAGCAAATCCACGGAGCTCCAAATCGCCGTGATCAGAAACACTACTGAAGAAGTACAATTCAGAGACTCTATTCCAGGTTTTGTAGACGTTGATCCTGGCACTCTCGAAACGACCTTATCAATGTCCGGGATTCAGTCTCTCAAAAAATCATGTTCCTTCTCATCTGTTCAACTTCCACCAGAGTTGATAGCAAGCATACTCTCCAAACTTCCTTTCCCACAGATATTTCAGGTTAAGATATTGTCCACATCCTGGTATACCAAGCTCCCAACTTTAAGACCTGTGCAGTTCATGCCTTCCTTGGTCCAGGAACATGAGAATTCTTCCATCTTACCCCAGTTTGATGTCAGTTCCAACTGGTGTACGTATTGTCCAGTATTTGTGTCTGGACAAGAAATGGTGGGGTATGAACGAGCCCACAAACGGTGGAGAAAATTACCTATTCACATCGAAATCCCCATCCAGGAACAACTAATTAAGGCTCCTTATTTGGGGTTCATGGTGAACTTTGTCGGACCCATTATGTTTGTGTATCGTCTAGGTTTGGAGGAGTCCACGATGCTGGTGGCCAATCCGTTGGTTGGCCGTTGGACAAATATGCAAGGGGCCCCAACTGTCCATGAGTCATCTTGTGTATGCAAGGTCGGCGCCGAAGATTACAAAATCGTCATCCATCATCCTTGGCAACATGCTGATGGATATGTGAGGTTTAAGACCAGAGTCTTTGACTCCAAAACCAAGACGTGGACAAGAGGGCTAGCTGTCCACCGATCGCGTGTAAATGATGGAGTGGTGGACTACGGTAAGAATTCTCTCTACTGTGCCCACAAGGATGGAGTAGTATACTGTACGCTTACAAGTTCTTGGAGTAGAAGATTGGAGCTTTGGCAGTATATTCTTGAGAGTGGTCTTTGGGCAAACATACCATTAGATATGAGATTTGAAGAATATGAGTTCCAGACTTGTGGCCTTTTTTCTGTTGCATCCCAGATTTTGTTGGTTACCATGGTAGACAGGACATACACCAACCGACATTCAATTTATTACTCCGAATCTGCCAGAGTTTACCGATTAGACATGAATAGTCTCCAGCTATCTGAGCCATGGAAGAGTCCTCCAATGTTAACCAGATTTTGTACTTCCAATAACAATCACTCTAGGGTCGTATGTGATAACGAGTGTCTCCATTTCATCAGAGAAATCAGACGTCCAGGTCAGGGTTCCTTTCCAATCGAGATGTGGAGTTATCATGTTTCTACAGAGACTTGGAGTAATGTACCTACTCCTCCAAAGGAATACTTCAAACTTTGTAGCTTCCTTAAATTGGCCGAGGGGAGCTTTGCACCTAGTTTAAAGCGGTGCACTAGCCTATAGCTTTGGCCAAATCTGTATAGAATCTATTAATATATCAAAGCTTTTCTAATCTCTTTACGAAGTTGACTATGACTATGAACCCTTTATTGGTGTTTCACCTTCACCAAACCATGGTTAGATCACCGCACTTTTCAGTTCGTTATCTTCCGTTATTTCTCTCTTTACCCGGGGTATCTCTTTGCCTTGGTTAGCCGCCTTATATACTTGTCAGTCTCTTAACTTTGGGGTGTGCTAGAAGGCTCCGGAGCTAAAAGTGTATTCGAATAGGTGGTTGTGGACATTATCAACTAAATGAGACAAAATGAATACAATAAACGAATGGCACAGTTTGCCTCTAGATAAATGTATCGGGGTCATGCAACATCAATGAAATATCCTAGAGTATTTTTGTTCACATTTTCATTCAACAAGATTGTGATGGGGTACCATTAGAGATTAGAGTATTTCTAAATTTTCTATTGGGATTGTGTCCGTTGCAAGTGAATGTTGATATCTTTAAAGTGTTTCTTGTGCATTTACTTCTAGAAAAGTTACATTTGTTTTATTTTTTTTCGAGCGATCTCCTTATGGTTTATATTATTCTTTCTTTTGTCTGTGCTTTTCTCAAGATGTATACAATGTTTTACACTATGTAGCCAATTTTGGATAGTGAAAGTTTTTGGGATGATATTCATTTGTGATTGTTCTTTATATAGTTATTTTATTTATTGTTTTGATTGTATATTTCATTCCGGAATAGATGACATTAGATAGAAACATTATATATATTTTTGATTACCAAGTTTCATGTTGCAATTTAGATATCCAATGTGTCATAGTGTAGAGTTTAGTTCCTTGTGGGAATTTTTTATCATTTTCAAGTAAATGTATGAATTGATAGATGATTTATATATAATATATAAATCGTTAATGATTTATATATTAGACGTAAATCATCTATCGATGAGTTCTAGCAAGGTTAGATCATTTTTTATCATATTGCATTTATTGAATATATTTTGCATGTAAATAATTTTCATCTACGCAAGTTACAATTGGTATGTTTTCTCTTAGTATTGTTTGTCAATCTATTATATAATTTCTTTGAATGGTTTTATAATATATTTTTATATCATGTTTGACATTCTTTAATATTAAAATTTAACACATAAATATATATATTTATTAATTTCAAATGGATAGATAATTTTATTATAAATAAAAAATATTATATTTTTGACTAATTAAACATTTTTTACACTTTTGTTACATTTTTTATTTATAAATATGTTTGAAATATATATAAAGGTTATATCTTTTGTAGATATTATTACGACAAGTGAAAAATATTTTACCCCTAAAATCACGATATGAAATTATTTTTTTTTCTACTTAACAATTGAAAAAATTAGAAATATATAATATATCTTAATGTATGTATTGAAAATTTTCAATAGTTTTTTATTCATTTTTAATAAATCCGATTATTCTTTGTACTATCGTGGGTGGTATACGTTCTTGTTTTCACAAAGATGTAAATGTTTGGATTTTGTCTTCATCATACATAATATTTTTTTATCAATATTAATTATTATTTTTATAACAGTGAAATTTTGTTTGACATTTGGTCCAATCATCTATATCATCATTATTCACAAATGATTATAGTATCATTTTAAACATAACATACATTAATATATCAAAAATAAAATTATTCATGATATCAATATGGATGTAATGTTTGTGATGATTAAATAAAATGAATAATTTATATGGATAGAATGTTGATACATCTTGTACTGTAGATTAAGGTTAAGGTAGCTCTATATTTGCTTTGGAGGGAATAGATTAATTTAACAGATGTGTTGATGATCGTTATTACACAGGACACAATTCATCGCCCATCCTCTTGGATGAGCAACGAGTATATGAATATACAAAGAGATCATATATTTGTTACTTTGGCTTTAGAATTATATGGAACTATCGATATTGACTTTGACATGTTTGTGAAGAGTGCATAAAAGCTTTTACATTTATGGGCATAGGTATCACTCTTTTTAGTTTATTGTATAGTTTATATAGTTAACGTGTTTTCATTGTTCTATAGATAGCATTATCCATTGGAGAGCAATTATCATTATATGATGTTTTTCTTTGGAAATTTTTGTTGTATGTAGACCGTTTGTTTTAAATAGTTTGGATATCTTAGATGCAGTATGATATATTTCCCATTGTGATGTTATTGGGTCTAGTCCCATGTTGCCTATATAGTTTCATATATGTACGACTTGATAGGGTTCCCATCCTTTTTGTTATTTTACTATGTCCTTTGCACAAATGCCACAAGTTCAAGAATAAGACATGAGAGAAAAAAAGTCAAAAGAGCATTATATAATGAACTGAAATTATGATTGAATGGTCTACTCATCCAAATAGAAGTTGTGATATATTTTTCTTACAAAAAATATACAAGTAAATATCATACCAATAGAAAGCAAAATATCTTTAATTCATTAAAGATAATGAAAAAGATGATGGGAACCAAGTAATATATTTAAAAAGATTGGAAGATCCATCAAGTTGTTAAAGGATGAAACCAAAGGGCTAGGATGGGACTAGGATCCAATAGTATCACAATGGAAAGTATGTCTTATTGCACATAAGATATCCTAATCGAAATATTGCACATAAACTATTTAGATCAAATGTTATAATGAAAATGAGATGAAACATAAATTTTATGGCTTCAACTTCAAGGAGTCGAGTTGAAAATGATATCATCAAATCCCTCAATTCTAATAAACATTTTGTTTACACAATGGAATTTGTTGTGCAAAATTTCCTACATAGAAGTAAAATAATCAAAAGTCAACATATATATATAAACCGGAATGTTTGTTAGAGTCCATACGCGAAAGAGAAACCAACATGACTCAAACTCATCAAACCGTATGTGAGTTCTAACTACCTCAAACTGCAAACCCCTATTGAGTTCACACATTTAAAACTCGACCATGGTTGGAACGATTAGAGTCACCTAGCCTATCTAGCCACCGTTTATCACCCCATACGGTTTCTAAAAAAAAAAAATCTCCCTTTCGGGAAACTATTTCTTGGGAAAAATATTTTACCAACTAAATAATCCCTCAAGGCAAGGGAAGTCCTATTAACCTTTTCTAACTGAATGTCATGCATCTATGGATTGCTCCAACCGAAGAATTTATTTTTGCCACTTCTAACGAACTTGCCCACATGAAAGAGGAAAAAATTCTGTAAATATCTAACCAAATTCTGACAAGTAATTTTATTTTCTCACATTTAGAGTTCTCACAATTCCGTTCATATTGAAACTTGTCTTGCGGGAGGACATAGTTATTTGGAGTGCACTTTTGGTGGTATTTAACTATGAAAAATCAAGCCGAAGCAATTTTTTGCAAACCTAATTATCTTGGTTTTATGGTCAGTCTATGTCAGTTATGAACAAGTCTCCAATCTATGTGTCTTATCAAATTAATTTAATTTGAGTATTGCTGAAGCCAACAAAATTATAGCTTTCTCCATATGACTAGCATACATTTTCATAAGTTCAAGCATGTTCCTATATGACGTGTCAACTTCACCTACCAAAGGGTATTTATCGTGAATCATGGATTATATGATAAACACTCGAATCCAAGTTATCCAAGTCCAAGACTTCAGCTGACTATCCATGAATAGTTGTAAGAATGTCGTTGGTGTTGTCTCCTCAATCAATAATAAGCCTATCCCTCCACACGAGATTGGCAAAGATGTCGGTCTCCTTGCCAAATCTCCAATCACACACTCGAATGTCCCTAGATGTCGGTCTCCTTGCCAAATCTCCAATCACACACTCGAATGTCCCTAGTCCGATGATGTCACCAAAGATGTCCATGATACTCCTATCAAAGGCTGTCAGACGTGATATGAATGTAAATGAATGAGCAATCGTGCAGAGAAGGTAGGTGGATCGACAAGCAATACTAGATGACAGTATACCAAACTCCACATGCGGATCCTCTAGTAGAGCAAGTTCGTCTACATGCAAAACATCCTCGGCCAAGTTTGTATCTCTACCATATAATAGGAAATAGGGTGAGAGGGATGTAAGAGATTCGGGCCCACTAAATTGATAACTTTCTATAAGCCAAACATTCTTAATCATCTCTTCACCATATGAACAACTTTGCGAAACCATCAGCCTCATGATGATATCTTGAGGTGGTACAATGATTGATCAACGCTTTATCACACAAAGACTAAAATTCATCCAAAAACTCAGTACCTTGGTGACTCAACACCTCCGATGATGCAACAAGTTAGCCAAACACGAAAGCTAAAAACGCATTAGGAATTCACTCACTTGAGTTTTTAGAAAATGTATGTAATGACATTAATAAAACATAACATCTTGATGTGGATTATTTCTGACATTCATTCATGTTGATTACACTAACAATAAATAATTTTCACACTTTAAATGTGATATCTATACATTTCATGTCAAAATTCAATTCTTTTATGTAATAATTATCTGTAATTGTTCAACATATTTCATTCCCCACAATATTAATCAAACTACAAAGATGACAAAAATAACTATGCACAAAAAAATACTTGGAAAAAAAAGACAATGCACGATGAATTTGTTACTTTTTTTACATATTTTTTAGTTATTAAATTATATTTTAGAATAGTATTTTAAATCAAAATTTTATATCTCCCAAACAAACACAAGCAAAGACTTGGAATTGGATTGACATAGTATTGATGATTTTTTTAAAACTATATAAAAAATTGATATACTATGTAAAAAAATTTATACATCTTGAGTTTTTAGATTTTGGTGCAAAATCTGATTTTGGTGCAAAAATTAACGAGTTAGATTATTTTGAAGAGTTTTCAGATTTTGCACCAAAAAACTCTTCAAAATAATCTAACTCGTTAATTTTTAGCTGATTTTTTTCATTGGATCCCATTTTGTTTAAAAAAATAATTTTATTCATAATCTTCATCAAATTTATCATTAATTTTTTGCATATTTCTTGTCAATTTATAATTTTTTGAAACATTATTATGCATATCTTGTTCTTGAATTGTCATATTAGCACAAAATTTGAACTCCAACATTAAGCATAATAATCATCTCTTGCTCTTAAAATTTGATTTCGTTAATAAACTTTTAAATCAATAAATATGATTTCATTGTTTAAGTACTCTATAAACTAGATTGTGAAATTAATATTGAATCCACAAGTTTCATACAATTTTCTTAGTGTATGAGATTATTCGATGGTAATAGATTGTTGAATATATATGACACATTAAAATATAAATCAATTTAAATAAAATTTATAAAAAATATAAGATATATATATATACTATAAATTTTAATAGATAGTATTAAAATGTTTGATAATGGATTCAACTTTATAATTCATAAATTGAACAATGAAACTATGCTGTCAAATAATGTATATCAAAACATAGCTCAATGATAATGAGTAATATATTCATGTGTTTCACAAAAATAAATGATTGTGCAAATAATTTTAATAAAAAATATTTTCAATTCAAACATTGCATATTGATATATCAAAAATTATATTTTATTATTTATCAAAAATTGCAATGATGAGATGTCTTTACAACTTCTTAGTATAGTATTTTAAAAAAAATTTCAAAGTTTTTATAAAATATAATCTATTTATAAAGAGAAAAAAATTAATTTAGATATTCAAATAAGTTTTGTATTTCAAATTTGAACACATAAATTCTTCATTAGAAATTCTTAAATTTTTTGTTATAACAAGAGAGTTTCATTATAATCAAAATAAAAAATTAAAATTCGATAATTTGATATTAAGTATAAAATTTATTGCTACGAATGAATATTGTATTTAACATAAATTCATATTACATGATAAATTGTGTTATAGTTTTATGAATATTGATAATTTATGTCATTTAAAATTAAATTAATTTTTTAAATATTAATAATTGTTGTTAATGTTCAGTATATTTTTTATAAATAATTTATTATTATATAAATTTTAATAAAAAAATCTATTAGATAAATTTTTTTAATTTTAATTTAATTACTCAAATATTTTATATTATTTTAGATTTAGAGTTATAAAATATTTGATTTTACTCATACGTAACTTTCAAATAAAGAATGTTAATATGCGTTAATTGATATGATTAATGATATAAATGTAAACATATGAATTTATATTATGATCTAAATTATTTATTATTATATATTAAAATTTTTATATTTACATACTTTAATCTTTTATAATGATTATTGTATTTTTTATTTTTTTAAATTTTATACTTAAATTTTTATTTAATTAATTCATTTTCATTTAAATATTATTGACATAATGATTTGTTATTATAAATATAACTAATTTTTGTTTATTAAATATTTCATTCTTATTGAAGAAAAAAATTAATATTTATTAAAAAAAAAAAATTATATTATTATATGATATTCATACCATAGTCAATTTTTTTTTACAACAAATAAATTTATAAAAGTAATATTATCTAAGATCACTTTTTATTATAAAATAACATATGTACAATCCAAATAAACATATAATTATTACTTCATTTCGTGAATTGTTATTATTTCCTGCCAAAAAAAATGGCTTCATGGGGAATTCTAGGAGATTGACAAAATTTCGGTTCCGCACCCAATGTGTACCCAAAGCAAAATTCAAAAGAATCAGAAAATGGTACCCTAAGAATATTGGAAGATACAGCACGTGCTTGACACGTATGGTAACCCATGTATATCATACTAAACGGTGTGCTCATAGTCCCATGGGAGCAAGATGAGGCCATCCGGCAGTTTAGGGTGATCTTAGATCAATATAAGATATAGCTGCTGAAGTGCAAACTTCTTCGACAGTTGCAATTCTTTCGAAAGAGGATTTATTATTGAGATTCGTGTTTTCAGGACTTTCTATGAGACACTGCTACCATAGACTTGATTATGGGATTGGAACACGATTGCTGTTGTGACTCTTGGGTGATGTGGTCGGTGTTTCCAACTTTCTAAAGTGGAAAAAATGCCGTCTTAAAGTTCGAAAACGTTGTACACAAATCTCAGTTATGAAGTAGTACAAATGATGCTAACATTCAAATCTCCTGCTGCAACCTCACAATTGGACAGATCCTTCTAACACAGACAGTTTTGAACTAAACTTCATCTTCCTACTCTCCACATCAGAAAGGAATACTTCTGACAAGCATGTACTTCGGGTACCTCGAGTTCAATCAGTCACTATTTTCCCATGAGAAGCTCTTTCTAGTTCACGCTTGTAGAACATAATCTGCAGAGCAATCAAAGCTGTCAGCTGAACAACGAGTAAACTTGAAGTGAAGACTCCCTTCATTGGAGACATCCTGCAAAAAAAATTCAACTAGATCTTCAAAAGACGATGGCAAAAGGGCTTTCTTTCGGATATGGATCATAATGAAGGACATCTCGAGCATACCCTTACCTTAGAACCAACGTAGAAAGTACTGAAAATTCCCAAGAGCACTGGAATATCTGATGACAAGTACAAAAAGTTGACGTTAGGAAATGACGCATTAATTAGCTTCTTCTTACGAAGACTGCCGATGGAGTCATGATTCCAAGTAAGAGATACTTACTGTGTACAGTGAATAAAAGGGAACCTAACACCCGTATACCCGAGGGCCCAACGACAAATCCGACCAAATTTGCGACCTGCAGCATTGCATTTGAGAAATCGATCCTTCAGTTTCTTGATCATTGGTGTAAACTTCATTCCTTCTGATTTAGCAGTCTTGTACAGAATATAACAGTAGACACATAAACCCACAAAACAGAAACCATAAGATCTGCAACCTGCAGGATTGCGAGATGGTGAATCTACCTGATCAACATCTAATATTGGGCTGAAAGCGAATTTCTACCTGTCTGGCTTAAAATCCAGACCCTAACATAAAATTAAGTGATTGAAATACTGGTGGGAGCACAGCCCTAGTCGTAGAACTAGTGTATACACCTTTATTTCACAGTTATTATCTTAAAAGCAATACCCTGGTATGGAGATGAGTCCTTCGGGATCTAGGTAATACGGACGTAGCTGTATTGTGACAATCTAAACCCAGATTCAACTGTAAAACCACTCACCATGAGGCCACTAATGTTCATCGCTCCAGCAATGGCACAACATTCGGTGTACCACTGAGAAGTTTTGAAGGGTTGCATCTGCAACCACAAAAGCTCAACACACGCAGTTTTACAACGACAATAGCAACACAGCGGTACCAAGGACAAGAAGTAACTGGCCACTCTTCCGAGAGGCGTCCTTGCACCCGTGTAGAGCAAAATCAAATGAGTAGTACATGAAAGAAGCTAAGACCAATTTCACAACATCTCGGTAACACGATGCTGACCGGTTTCGTCTTCATCAGATACTTTATACTCAGCTCGGGGACCCACAACAGGCATGTCACCCAAGCCCATGACAGAAGCTTCCTGGACACGCATTAAAGGCCCCTGGTTAGACAAGCATCACCTGCCGGCTTGAGGAGAGCGTAAAAGATGTCCAGGTTCATAACAGCCTATCACTAGAAAGTATATCTCAAGAAAAGAAGATGTAGACACGAGAAAACATTCCAAAGGAGAACTATTTTCAATTGCATCCACTTAGTAAGTGCAAGGGACAAACCACTCCAAATCGTGCCACAAAGCCACAAATGTGAAAATCAGCCACACATTGATCATTCTCCACTTAGTTCCACCAAGAGGGATGTACATGTACCTATGTAGAGTCCACAGCAATTTCATTATAACTTATTGCAATAAACCGAAACTGGAGCAAGATATATATATTGACAACAGGAAAATAATCACAACAGCTCTGATGATCTATTGTGGTTTGGATCAGATCATTTGGAAACCTGATTAGTACCTCACCAACCAGCGGTTGTATGAAGCATGCCAGCTCTTCCAAAATCCCTCAAGATCGTAACAGTTATTCACACAGCGCAACATATTTTCTGGAGTCTCGACTCCACCCACCTGCCAAGACAGAATAATCGATGAAGTGCAAGGACACCTTGGAAACAAAAGTTTTTGAAGCCGATTACGGTTTTCACGAAAAAAAATGACAATCATATCAATCTTCTGGCCAACATTGCAACTGGAAAATATATGTGCGAGCTTACCAAGGCCCAAAAACGGAAAAATCTCCAGATCAGCAGAAATTTGAGCCACATGAAGTTTAAAACCTGTTCGAGAACAATTCACGATGATAGTGCGGTTGAGCGAAAGTCAATCGTAAACTAAAAGACCAAGGTTCCACATGTCTGTTAGACAAGGTTAGATACAAATAAAATCTAAATGGTATGTCATCAAGGTCATATGTATACATTAAAACATGACATTATCCAGATTGTGTTTCTCCACCAGAAAACGGAGCACTGAGCTTACTTACTCCGTAGCCGACGATGAAGACCTCCAGCGGTGAAAGCTTTTGCCACACTCCGCTGTGATGACACGAGACAGAATTTTAGACTTAAGTCAGAGATCAAGCTGCAATTTACAACAATTTGTGCTTGAAAATATAACATGAATCGGAGCTTTTCCTCACATCCAGGTTATTCAGTATGAAAGGCCAACTGTCAGCATTCATTCCAACAGTTGGTATTTGGAAACAGGGACATATGTCAAGACCAGATGCACTGATTTGATGATACCTTATGGCAAGGGAGTTAAAGTAGCAAAAGTGTGTGAGGAACTCCATCAACGCCAAACAGATAAGCCATCGAAGTCCATAAATGAACACTCGTGAGTTGCTCTCACTTTTTTGAGGCAAGTCGAGCTGCATAGCACAAGAAATAGTTTGTGTCATGGACTTGCATGACACAAACTTATGGAGCTTAACATTAGATATCTGTACAGCCACAAAGTTTTCGGTGAAGGAGGCAGCACAGACATAGCTATAATGCACTTGCTAAATCTCAGCCTTTCCAAATGCGTACCTTAATGGCTTCGCTACCAGACTACACTATGACAGCTAAAGCCTTTCTGTCTCACAAACACAAGGAAATAAGAACATAAAAGCCATATGAGGATAATTCTCAGTATACTACAGAAACATATATCGAATAATGGAATGTTCAACCCCAGAACTTCAACAGGTGTAGCATCCGACGAAAAAGTTACAGTACATAGCAGCACCTGATGTTAGCAGTTAAATAAATGGCATTCATTCAAGTATTTGTGGAAGAAGCTTGGAAGAGTTTATTGAGAAACCTGAGAAGCAAACGCATTATAGCTGATAGTTGGTCCAGCCACGTACAACGGTGCGAACAGAAGATATGCCAAATACGTGACCACATTGTAATCCTCATCCTTCAAAGCGACTTCCTGGCAAATCCAAAATCCCAAATTTGTGAATAGGCGTGCGACCTTCGTCCAGTCGAAACATCTAGTGTTCATGTCATAGAATGCTTCTCATATCTCGTATTGACTTGCTCATGATTACACAAGCGACACGTCTTTCACTACAAGTTAGTTTCTGATTGACTCATAACGTTATAACTAAGACAAAGAGCCTAAGATAAGAATCGAATGAAGCAGTGCCAGACTAATAATTTGCTAGCTCTCAAAAACCTTTACAGTAGAATATTATACCATCCAACCTCGTGATTCTGAACTAGATCGACAGATTTCTTGACTTGTTGCCCTACAGGCACCAGACTTTCATTCGAAGACTCTTGTCAGCGGTCTCCCAGTGAAATGAAAATACCAAGAAGCTCTGCTAAGGAAGCGAACTAAACCTGGCGTGCTAAATAGCAAGATCCACCTGTCTGACAAGTTTTGCAGCTTTTCGTATGCTTCTGCAACAAGAGCGGCAAAAAAAGCGACGCAGTAAGTTGTGTGACCTTAACCAACTCAAAGAATACGTTCATCAATTGCTACTAACTACTGCTTTCACAGGATGGAATCCCCGCACAACCTGTCCTACAGAAGTAAAAAAAATTGGCTATTCGTTCCACTTTCATGAAATCACATTCAACATAATTTCATAAAAACAACTGCATGTAAGGAACGTATATTGCAGGATGTGAACACAGCTTTAAAAATCCGAAACCATGAAGAACTTGTTGAAGAACCCACTGCCTTATATTTTGAGGTGGGAAGGAAGGCCGCACCTCCCAGTTGGTCGTGGAAATTCGAGCTAATTGAGCCCAATGGTAGTCCAAACCAAAGCTCACCAACCGCAGCATGACTTTACAGGCAGACAAGTGATGATGTTGTCATCTCTAGCTTGTACTAGCAGACACCATAAAATACATGAAATACTTTCGTGTACATTTATTCCGAGATGGTCAGCTCTTGAGTACTCTTGATAATAAACTATGATTTTACAGGTAAACTTCTATGAAGAAGAAGACTGTAAGCTGCCAGGTGATGGGTGAACAGCACGATACCCAGATTAAAGCTGATGTGCCAGCGCATTACACCTCTGTAGTTATCCAAAATTGCCAACGGCTCCCTGAAAAGTTTAGACGCAGGATTGGAAGAGTGAACCGTTTTTCTCAAAGACTATAGCACTAGTATCTCATATGCCTGTCCAGAAGTCTTAAACCTTTGCAAAACTGGAAGCATTCAACAAAGGCAAGAACTTACCCGAATGAAGAAAATCGATATCCTCCGTACACTCGATTACTTATCAGAAACAGCAAATTGTATCCCCACAATACAGCTGGAAGCACAGACGTACCTCCCAAGAACTGCCCTGATTCCCACCACAAATATTTTAAGTAATCATATATCAACACCACCTTCATATACCAGCTCTTTTGCGAGCAAAGTTAAACAGCTACTGACAGGAAGACTAAAGCACCATCGAAAATTCTCCTCAAAGTGTGAATAGATTACCTTTACGGCATAATAGTTCCCCAACGCGATAGCAAGAATGAAAAGAACACTGCCAAAGACGTACCAACAACGTGATCAGAAGACTAATGACTTCAGCCGTCGTACCTAGTTGGTCAATAACAATTACACAAGCACAAAAAGTAAGGAACAAATAACGAACGTTGAAAATTAATCTCAAGTCTACATCAACTTCCAATGAAGCGGCGGCACAACATCTTGATATAACTTCAATGTGTGGGAACTCATACCTTAGACATCCTTCGGCTAGAAAGTTGGTTCACAAAAATAAATATAAAAGTTTACAAAAGATTTGAGTACAGAGGAGAAAGTCTTGTACCTAGCCCCATGTAAGTAAACTATATACACCAACGACAGTGATAGCCAGAACCATGACATTCCTCTGCGGCGCAGCTGAAAAGTTGATCTCAAAGTTTGACCAACTGCAGTAAACAACCCCATTACAACTGCAAGCACAGGCAAATTTGATCGAAAGTTTCGCCATTGACTGTCTGACAAATCCTGCATTTGAAAGTCGGTATTGAACTCCATAATTAGTCAAATCAAGGTTCACACGTATTGGGTGAATGACCCTGAGCTATTTCATAGCAATTGACCAGTCTGCATCTTGCTTTCAGATACATGATGGACACATCGGAAACTGTTTCTCAACAATCAATACAATGTGTGAGCCATGTTCATATTCACCACCAACTTTGCAAATAAGCAGACCTACATGTTGTGCATTAAAAAAAGCCACTGCAAAAAACGTAAAGCCAATGCATGAGTGGTTACTATATGATTGTGAGACTCAGCACACAGTCTAATACAGAAAATGAGAACTAATGGATAGAACTATACAAAGGTAACTTTCAATCACGCAAGCGACATAGTGTAAAAACGTAACAGTTGAGCACGTGACTCAACACTGAACTCTTCTCCAACTTAAAGAACAATATAATATGGAGGAAACAATAGATGAAAAGGATTATACCACTTTTCTATCCATGATCCAACCCTGCTTGAGGCCCCATAACCATCCTGCTTTGCTTATGCTTCCATACTCTGCAAGTTACGGACATGAAATATTACGTTTCAAATTGCAAGTTAAAAACTTGAGGGTACAAATATATATATCCATTGCAAGAACAAGCAGGACGGTTCTCAGAGTCAGTTAAACTCAGACCTGTAGAAACAGACATTGATTTGAAAAGGACCGTTACGAGAAAACATCCCGCGTACGTGAAGAGAACTGTCAGCTCCACCTTCCGCCAAAGACCGGTTCCGGTGCCACTGCCGATGGTTGGTTTCTTCACAGAGCTTTCGGGAGATGAAGCCATTGTTCAGCTCAGCGTTTATGACAGTGCAAAAATGTTTTCGTTTCCAGTGACAAATTTATATTACAGCAAAATTCACCCCCTTCCTTCACCTGATACATGATCGTGAGTAAGTGGGTCAATAGGAAGGAGTGCCAGAGCTTGCTAAAGACGAGAAAGTGTTCGGAAACAATGTCACAGACTTCACATTACACTTGTAAAACGTGTTAAGATGAGCTGAAGAAAAAAGGCTCGTCCTTCATAAAACACGAACATAATGATTGCATTCTATGGAGGTTCTTTCCACTACAGACTCCACAGCAGAATTCCGCTTATTCCATCTTCAACCTCTCGATAGTTTCTCTGACCATCTTTTGTAATTCGAGCTTGGTTCAATCCAGCAAACTCGACCATTACTCACATTAAGAGGCAGAGAATTCAAAAGAACTGCTGCCGAAGACTTGATCTTGCCTGACCTAGATTACAGAGTGTGACTGATGCTACGAGTATGCAAGATTTTTATGTATTTTTGCACTTGTTCGCTGTTTTAAAAACTAGTGTATAAAACATATGTAGATCAATCCCATTTATCTTTCTGCTGCGTTCCAGCCAGGATATATATCATCAAGAATTGACACAAATCCAAACAACATCCGAAGAAATCGCTAATTTGTAATCTCACCAGAAAATTAAGAGAAACGTCTGCCGAGCTTCTTCCACTCCTTCAGGAAACTAAAGAACACGTTATCGTCATATATCTAATCCTACCTCGTGCGATCGCCATCCCATTTCATCTCCTCATAACGTCACGATCTTGCAACTCAAGCTTTTGAACGCCAGCGTGCACCACACTAAACCTTCAGCCAAGAATTGCAAACTACAAAGGAGATAATAATACAATACCAAAACCGCACTGAAAATACCACTGAAAGCAAACTTGACACACAGCACGCTCCCCGTTGTTTAGAGGGCAGATTTTATTCCTACTTGAAACCAGACCGATCTCAATGCAGTTCAGCAAAGCACTTTGTGATGTTCAAACTCAGCAACAGCAAAATCGTCCTCGCTGCACTTCTCCAATAACAGTTTCCTGAGCCGGTCGCTAGAAGCTCCAATGCTTCTGGTTCTGTGTCTGGGAATCAGTCAGATCCTCGTACTATGAAAGATTTCTTCCAGTATTCCTGGACCTGCAGAATCATATGCATTTCAACTCGACTGCTAATCGATTCCCAAACTCGCATGCATTTTTAGTTTTGATTAAGGCTTGAAAGTTCAGCTAGAGAGGGTTTGTACTCATGTCTTGGCCAGTAATGCGCAAGGGAAAGGAAACGATCCGGGAAAACTCGTCTAATTTGTCAATCTGCCCAGTGCCATTTGTGTTGTTCCCTATGTCAGATCATCACAATCTTGTAAGAAAATCTAATTCTCTGTCTAATCACGTTCGTTCACATTTCATGAGAACAATACGTAATTGTCACAACGTTCCGATAGAAGACTTTTATTACCTGTCGACTCACGAGAATATTTTAACTTCCTAATCAAAACAATATATGAAATCCCAATTTTCTCATTTCTGTCTAGTACAAAATTTATAACAAACACCATTTTGTTAGCAGCTCATATTTCTATATAGTACAAAACAACAACTAAATATCAAATTTTTATTTTTATTAATGATATGAAATATTTTATAATATTATGCTTGTGATTCTAACCAAAATTATAATAAATCTAATGGGAATGTTAAATGTAAATAAATTTTCGTGAATATTTTTTATATTATTTTAAATAAAAATATCATTCAATTTGTTTACGATAATATGATTTTAAAAACCAAAATCCGTGAGGAAAAAAAATTATAAATTTAAAATATTTTTTTAATTAATTATAAATGAATAAACAAATTATTAATTAAAATTTCATTATGATTAAAATTATGATTTCAACATTCAAAATATCCAAGTAAATAAATAAATTTTTTCATATAATTATATTAAAATTTCAAAAAATAAATCATCACAAAATTGATATAAATTATATCATTATAATAAAATATGATAAAAAATATATAATATTTTCAAATCCAAATTAGTAAAAAATATTATTGAATATAAAGGATGAATTCATTGATTCCAAAATATTTTTAAAAATATTCATAAATTTATTTTTATATAATATTTAAATATGACAATTTTAAAAAAAATTCATATTTCAATTCTCGGGCTCCAAATCATTCAAACAACAATGAAAATTTTCTGATTTGAACATAATTAAAAATAATATTATTATCTTATTATTTCAAAAAAGTAAATGAACATTTTTAATATATATACTCTAAGTGATTTTAATTAATGTGTGAAAATTAATCCTAAATTGTGATTTTGAAGTAAAACTAGAATTTTCATATATAGTTATCTTCAAATAAATAAATATAAATAATTTCATTTTTTGAAAAAATAATTAATATTTTATTCTTAAAAAATTATTATTTTGGTAATATAATATTTTTTCAATTCATTCATATAAATCAGTATATAATCAACTCTAAACAATACAAAAATCATAGCAATTTTTTTAAGCATTTAAACTTCTTATTCTTTAGTTCATGAAAGTTCATTAACTTTCATTCATTTTTTGCTATTTTTTTAAAAAAAATAATATTACTAGACATAAATTTTAAAATTTATTTAAATATAAATTTATAATTATTTTCTTCATAGGAATACATAAAGTATCGTAGCTTCTTGGTAATGTACCTCTTTAGATGATATAATTACTATAAACTGCAATGTTGATATCCAACAAATAGATGTATTCCCAACATTCAAGACATTGTTTGTAGTAGATTATTCATCTAAAATGCTATTTCTTCTATTTAAATGTGTATAATTGTCAAGGATTTAAAATCAAAATTGTTGCAAAGTGGAAAATAACAAAATTTTGTACATCACATCCAAAAATCCTTCCATAATACTTAGATGAAACGTCCTTATAATTTGCATAAATTGATTAATAAGTTAAATATAGTAATTTAATTAGGTCTAATGTCTAACCCATTATAAAATTTCCCATCATCTATTGAAATGTTTGAATCTAGAAGTATTTTAAATTTAGTTGGTAGAAGTTTTAGATCTAGACTAGTTGATAGAAATTTTAGATCTAATTCCATATGAATAGAAAAAAGCTTTAAATCTATCAATTCAAACCACTCTAGCTTGTATAGTACATATTTTCAATATATATGCAATTATGCTTTTCAACAAAAAAAATCTTGATGCAAAGAAAATAATCAAATTATTCATCTCCGTTAGGAGTTAACTCAGGTCTTGAGTAACTCTCATTGTTTGACTATATTTAGTTAGACTAGGGCTAGGGCTTGTATCACTATATAAGAGGGCTGGCAGAAGCTATATGTGTCACAATAAAGTAAAGTGACTCTGTGTGTTCCGTGGACGTAGCCTCAGTGAGGTGAACCACGTATTTCTTCTCTCATCTCTTGATTGCATGTGTGTTTCTCCGTGTATTGTTGTTTCGGACCTGCAATTGGTATCAGAGCGATTGGGATGGTCGAAATTATTGAAGGTCTGTATTTCGGGGAGATGCGGTGACTGCGGTCCGGCCTTCCTAGCTAGGGCAGAGTAGCCAGATTTTTTCCCTGCGTTTCTTCCCATATTTTTGTCGCAGAAGATGCTACGAACGAGGTCAAGCGAGATATTGGCACCGGCAGAGGATAGTCTAGGGCCTGAGCGAGGGCGAGAGAATTACCTAGATGCACTAAGGAGCGGCGATGATTTGTTGATGTTGTGTAGCGTACAGTGTTGGTTTTCTGGGGCGAGCAACTTTCACGGTTTCAAAAAATTGGGTGAAATAAGTGGCAAAAATGTCCATCTCCGAGTTGTCAGTCAGCTTGAAGCTGTCGTCTAGAGGCTTTTGACTCTCAGATTGTTCAGCCGGTGCTCAGGAGCATCATGAGCAACATGCAGATGAGGAAGGGGTTGCGGATGGATGTATCAGTTTTCGTGTTTTTTCTCGGTAGTGGATGAAAATCTTTCGTTGTATTCTCATAGGACGAGTCGATTACTCGAGGCCAAAGCGTGGTTCCTGGTGGATATTGGAGGCAAGCCGAGCAGTTGTGTAGGATTCATGGGTTGGAGAATACCAGGTAGCTGGGTTAAGGAGCGACTTCTGTCCTTGAGAGAGTTCGCTGCCATATGAGGCTTGGAGTGGCAACTATTGGATTCGATTGTCAAGAATGCATAACGAAGTTTGAACTTAGTTGAGCTTTCTATCTAGAAAAGAGTAGGGCTTGATCGTGGTGGCGGTCGATACAAAGGTGCTACTGTAGATAAGGTGGGGTTAGTGTATGTGTCGATTCTGCAAAACAAAAAGCTAGTTGCTCAGACAGGAGACACATGGGTGTTTGTTTTCCTTGGAGCAGCTTCTGGAGATGCACCGCAGTCTAAACGGAAGCCGTTGGAAGTAAGTCTTTTGATCTGAACTTGGATGCATGAAAAGCTCTACCTCTTCAATCGCTCATGGAAAGAAACTTGGGGAACATATTCAAGGAGCAGTATGTTTATCAAGTACGTCTTTGAACAATCAATATAGAGCTCGCAAAAGTCGATGCACAAAGTCCATCGACGTTTGCTTGGAAGCTCCATCGTCCGCGGGAAACTACGCATGGCAGTTGTCGAACACTCGATGCTACCTAAGTATTCAAAGACAGTGCCTACATGAAGTTGGTTTGGGCGCTCTGCCTTCCTCCTTTCCACTGGGTTAAATCGATGGCGGATGTGCCAAGGGGAGGTGTATTCAAAACCCAAAAGCGTACTGGTGTTTAGAGCGTCAATATATTATCAGGATTCGCCAGGTGAATTTTAGCTTCTCGATATCTGTTGATCAAGATGCGGCTTCCACCTATGGATCGACAACTTTGGAGCAGAAAATATTAATCTGAAGGAGATTGTGGAGGGATTTGCTCAAGATTACGATGTACAGTTCGTTCCAAAGCTTGGGCGTGTACATGAGGGTTTGCAGATGTATGCATTTGGTGCGGTGAGCATGGTTAAGCAAAGGTGGTGCAGATTGCGATGTACGATAGGACAGATTTGAGGGGAAAAGTCGTAGCGGGAGCGGGTAGAAATGGCTGTCTGAGGCATGGAATTTGCTTCGTGAAATTTTGAATATTGTTGTAATATGGCAAATTTCTGATTTGCATAAGTGGGACTACGAGGAAAAGATGGTCAGACAAGACGAGGAAAGACGATTTTATGTTTGATGGATCAAGGAAGGAGCGAGCTGCGGTACTGAACGGCTGACCGCTCGGTGAGATTAGGCTGTCACATTCGTGGGGAAAGGAGTTTTCGTAAGCATTTTTTGTCATAGTGGATTGGAGGCGGGATGGTGGGGTTGAGGACTCGAGAGCATCAGTATCTCTTGTGGTTTAGGGATATTTTGACCCCGGATAAATTTCCATTTTACTCATATGAGTGGAAAGAAGTCAAGTTTGGAGGTTCCATCTGACAATCGAACGACACAAGGAACGTGTTAAGCGTCTAGACGAAGCGAGATGACAGTCATGAAGACATGAGGAGTCGGATTTGATATTTTCAAATATGATGGACGTGGTGACTATCTTCTGTGGGAGAGGCAAGTCAAAGGCAAGTTGAAGTCTTCCGGTTTGGGCAAGTTATTGAGGCCTAAACCCTCTACATTCGATGATGAAGACTTGGAGGACCTTCAGGAGCAAGCAGTGAGTATTGTTATACTCCATCTACAACCTTCAGTTCTCAAGCAAGTTGATGAGTATGACAATTGTACTTTATTGTTTGAAGCTTTTTAGCGACGGTTGTACACCTCCTTGAAGTTGATGAGTTTCAAGATGAAGATTCAGGTATGAAGATACAAGATCACATTGATGTCTTTGATGATTTTGTTATTGATCTTCAGAATCTGCTAGAGGAGATAACTGATGAGAGTAAAACCCTTCAACTGTTCAACTCATTACCTGCTTCATATCAGTCATTGTCACAAGTGTTGCTCCATCGTGATAGAAAAACAATCACTTACAATGAGGTTGTAAGTGCTTTATTGACTGATGACATGCAGAAGAAGATGATGATGCCCTATATTCCATCCTCTTTATCTGGTACGGCACTGAATGTGACCCGTGGACGGTCACAATCAAGGAATGAGAAGGATGGGAAGAAATTTGGATCTAGAGGTAGATCCATGTCTAGGGGTAAATCCCAAGACAGAAAGACGGTGGTCTGTTGGAAATGTGGCAAGAGTGGTCACTTTAAGAATGACTGTTGAGTGAAGACCAAGGCTACCGATACTCCTTTGACAAATGTGGCTCAAGATTTTGATGAGGAGGATGACTTGCTCGAAGATAGACTATGCAGCCAGAGGTATGCCCTATGCAACTCACCAAAGGGCGTTGGTGATGTATGGATTCTGGATAATGCTTGTTCTTATTACATTAGAGAGTTTTTTCATACTTTCTCAATATCAAATGGTTTTGTTGTTATAGAAAATGATCAACCCTGTAGAATTGAAGGTGTTGGATCTGTACATATTCACATGTTTGATGGAGTCAAACGTACATTGATTCATGTCAGATTTATACCTAAAATGAAAAAGAATATTATCTCTCTTGGAATGTTAGATTCAAAAGGCCTTGAGTGGAGTTCTAAACAAGGAGTACTTGAGGTGAGAATAGGTGATAAGATTATCTTAAGAAGACACAAGCATAAAAATCTGTATGTGCTACATGGCAATACTATCTGTGGTGAAGTCAATCTTACCAGATCTCGGCATGAGATGGCTAATGTTTGGCATTCTAGAATGGAACAGGTACTTGACCTTCCTTCGAGATAGGGGCTTGTTACTTGGTTTAGGTAAAGTTGACATGGAATTTTGTGAGCATTGTGTTATGGGCAAGCAACATAGAAAAGCCTTTAGTGTTTGAACTCATAGTTCCAAAAAGTTACTTGAGTATGTACATAGTGACGTGTGGGGACCCTCTCCTAAAGCCTCACATTCTGGAAAGTGGTACTATGTATCGTTTATTGATTATTACTCAAGATTTGTGAGGATTTATTTTCTCACACACAAGTCTGAAGTCTTTGCAACTTTCAAAAGTTAGAGAGCCCAAGTTGAGACTCAGACTGGTCACAAAGTGAGATATCTACGATCAGATAATGGCATGGAGTATACTTCAGAGGAGTTTAGAAGTTACCGCAAAGAGGAGAAGATCACTCGTCATCTCATCACGGTTTATATTCCGTAACAAAATGTTGATTCTAAGAGTCTCAACCAAACAATATTGGAGAAGGTGCGTAGTATGTTGAGCCAATCTGGTTTACCATATGAATTCTGGGCTGAAGCTATAAATACCGCTGTGTATTTGGTAAATCTGTCTCCTTCAAGTGCAATCGATTTCTTGACACCGTTTGAATTGAGTCACAAATGGAGGGTTGATTATAGTCGTTTGAGAATTTTTGGTTGTACGGCTTATCCTCTCATACCTAAGGAGAATAGGACCAAGTTGGATCCTACATCCAAGAAGTGTCGTTTTCTTGGATATGCAAATGGTGTGAAAGGTTATAGGCTATGGGATCTTGTAGCTTGTAAGGTGATTGTCAGTAGGGATGTATCTTTTGATGAGCCCATATCATTGAAAGAGGGGGAGATATCTCAGGCTCCCTGTATTGACAAGGGCAAATCTCCACTCATTGATGTTGTTGAGGGGGAGATTGATCATTATGGGTTTAATGATGCGCCACAAGGAGAAGCTCCAGAACAGATGGAGCAAGTTGTCGTTGCTGAGCCTCAGGACACAGCACAAAACGATGGAGATCAATCAGGACCATCTACTAAAAGATCATCAAATCGGATTAGTAGAGCTCCCGAAAGGTATGGAACATGGGCTGATTCATCTTTTCTTGAGGATCATGATATTGAAACTGAGAATGATGATGGCAATGCGTTGATCTTGGAAGAAGGAGAACCTTGTTCATATAAAGAAGCTCAAGCCTCTATCAATAAGCTTGAGTGGGATATTCTTATGGAGCGTGAGATGCAATCACTTGTTGAGAATAAGACTTGGGAGCTGGTGGAGCTTCCAAAGGGTCAACATTTGATTGATAGCAAGTGGGTGTACAAGTTGAAGTATAATCCAGCGTATGAAGAGAAGAGGATCTTCAACGCCAGGTTGGTGGCTAAGGGCTTCACACAATAGAAAGGTGTGGATTACAACGAAGTCTTCTCACATGTAGCAAAGTATGCTACAATTCATCTGGTATGTGCACTTGCTGCGATATTTGTTCTAGTTATGGATCATATGGATGTTGTCACGGGTTTTCTATATGAATCTTTGGAGGAAGTAATCTACATGAGACAACCTACTGGCTATGAGAAGAAAGGTCAAAAGAAGTTAGTTTGTAGATTGCTCAAATCTCTATATGGATTGAAGCAAGCTCCTATGCAATGGAATGCAAGGTTTGATGAGTTCATGAAAGCACAAGAATTTTCATGGGGTGTGTTTGATCCGTGTGCTAACATGAAGAAGGTGAATAATGAGATCTTTAGCCTCGTTATTCTAGTACTCTATGTGGATGACATACTTCTTTTGGAAAAGGAACAATCCGATGTCGATAGATCCAAGAGGCAACTAAAATCTGCATTCAAGATGAAGGATTTGGGTGAGTCCAAGAGGATATTATGTATGGATGTTCACACGGATTTGAAGAAGAGGAAGTTATGGTTAAGTCAGGGCAAGTACATTCAATGTGTGCTTGACAGGTTTAACATGGCATACTCTAAAGGAGTGCGGACTCCTTTAGCGGCACATTTTAAGCTCTCAACAACTCAATGTCCAATTGATGGAACTGAGAGTGTGAAGATGTTATCAATTCCCTATGACAATGCAGTGGGCAGCCTCATGTATTTGATGGTGTGCAGTAGACCTGATATTGCTCTAGCTATGGGCAAGGTGAGCAGGTACATGTTAAATCCAAGGAAGGTGCATTGGGAAGCTGTGAAGTGGATTCTCAAATACCTCAAGAAAACTAAGGATTTTGGTCTTTTGTTTGATGGTTTATCAGACAATGCCAAATCCTTGTTGGGTTACGTTGATACTGATTATGGACAAGATCTAGACAAAAGGAAGTCTACAACTAGGTATGTGTTTACACTTGGAGATGAATGCGTTAGTTGGAGATCTACCTTGCAAAAGTGCATAGCTCAGTCAACTACGGAAGCCGAATATGTAGCAGCAAAGGAGGCTATTTGGTTGAATAGACTTATCATTGAGATGGGATTGAAACAGGATGTTGTAAATCTCCATTGTGATAGTTAGAATAACTTACATCTTGCAGCAAATCAAGTGATGGATAGCATGATGAATCACATCGACATTATATATCACTTTATTAGAGATGTAGTTTCTGATAGGAAGGTTGAGCTAGTCAAGATTGACGGTAAACTCAATCCAGCTGATTCTTTGACCAAAGTTATTCCTTTAGAGAGTTTTAGGAGTCATTGTGCTACTATGCAGGTTTTGCACAATGAGCATTAGAGTTACTTTAGCAATTGTTTGATTCTTGTATATATTTAACTCCTTCCTAGTTACGCTATGGCTTAGTTCTAGTTAATCTTTATTTACACGAGGGCCTATGTTTTAGGTTTCCTTCTAGGACTTCCCGCGGAGTATGTATATGGTGATAAGAGTTAGAGACCCCAAGACATGAGTCATGGGGGAGATTGTTAGGACTTAACTCAGGTCTTGAGTAACTCTTGTTAGTTTGACTATATTTAATTAGACTAGGGTTAGAGCTGGTACTACTATATAAGAGGGCTGATAGAAGCTCTCTATGACACAATCAAGGTATTCAGTAAAGTGACTCTATGTGTTCCGTGGACATAGCCTCAGTGAGGTGAATCACGTATTTTCTGTCTCATCTCTTGATTGTATGTGTGTTTCTCCATGTATTGTTGTTTCGGACCTGCAATCTCAAACTCATAGTGGACTTGATACTTCACATGTTGGATTTTTTAATTACTATTTGTTCTAGTGATAAAATTTATATCTACTATAAATCTTATCTAGAGATTTATGAAATGTTTTTTTTCACATCCATATGACATATTTTTCACTTTTGTTGTGTAATAATTGTAATATTTACACAAATTGTAGACATATTGGCAACATGTTTAAATTCTTCACATTTGTTCTATAGCAATTGCAATAATGACATAAATGATAAAGATCTAGATAACACAATTAAAAGAAAATTATGATCAATGTTATACTAAAAAAAAGAATGTATTACTAGTTTGGTCTTATATATACTTATGCATTCATATGAAGAAAAAAAGACACAATAAAATAACAAAAAGGATGGGAAGACTCCATCCAGCCCTTCATGGATGAAACCAAACAGGTAACATGTGCCTAGATCCTAATAGCATCACAATGAAAAATATTGCCTACTGCACCTAGGATATCCGAATTATCTATGTCAAATGGTCTACAAGCAATAGGAGCATCCAGAAAAGCATCACATATGTGATTGCTCTCCTATGGATTGCACAGCTAGTGATGTCTATGGAACAATGGAAACATATTATCTAAAATAAGCTATACAATAACCTAAAGAGAATGATACTTCACACTATCTAGTATGGTATGGTCTCGTGCACTCCCTCATGTTGAAGTCAATGTCCATAGCTCCATATAACTCCAAAGCTAGACGAACAAAGAGATGAACTTTTTGCATATCCCTATACTTTGAGACCTTGGCTGATGCTACTCCAATCACCACCCATCTAGTAGGATGGGTATGAAGTACTATCAATCTTACACTCCCACTTGAACCCAACAATATGTTTACTTCCTAGAAGTTAAATCATCTTCCATGTATGTTGTTGATCTAATGCTAATATCTCATGTCAAATAGCTTGTTATCATCAAACATTTTTCACAATTTTTAAAATCTCTTGATTCTTTCTTTTAAGCTATCTTAATCATGATATACAATTTCATCAAACACAACAACTCCACTTAGAAATGGTTATTTGATAACTAGTTTTCAACTTCTCAATGTTTTGAACGATAAATATATCATATATTTTTTCCATATAATTTTATGACTTATTATTTTATTTTTTCCTCTTCTTCTTGAAAATATGCACATAAAAACATAATTTAAATACATTGAAATATAAGATATTACATTTTTTTACTTGTAAATGCTTCAATTTTTATCTTTTGTTTGAAACTTATTCATCATCCATACAACATGAGCAATATCTGACCAAATTTTTTTATCACATCAGTCTCATCCAACATTGCTCTTGTTGATTTTTATTTTTTATTGAATTAAAGGATATAAATTATATTATTTATCATATTGGATATAAAATTTATAAAAATCAACTGACAAATATTTTCATCCATCATCGTCTCTTAGTTAAGTGATGAACTGTTCAATCTTGCCTTACTTTATCATGTTGAATAAAAAATTCATGAAATTCAATTGAGAAATATTTTCATCTTTCATTGTATCTTAGCTATTTGATGAACTGTTTAATTCTTGCCTTATTTTATTATGTTGGATAACAAAATTCATGAAAATTAATTGATAAATATTTTCGTTTTTTATCATATAAGCTATATATATAATTTTCAATTCGCTTCTATACAAAAGTTTTAAACTGCATCAAAAATCTATGAGAGAACCATAATTAAAATTTCAGGATAAAGAATAAAAAGCAAAGGGAAATATTCAATCAAAAGGTAGTTCTAATGAACCTTTTATTGGGGTTGTAAGTTCCAACATGACATCAAGTGCTAGTTATGTGTGTAATAATTACCATGCAAAAGTGTTTCATGAGAATGATTCTTTGTTTGAAAATTAAACTTGAAGAGCAATACCAAATGATCAAAAAACTTGCACAAGCTTTACTAGCTTATTTAAAAGTTATGTCAAACAAACCTACATGGAAACTTCATTGGAACCAATAGAGAAAAAAATGAACAAATTTACAAATGATTTGGAGTTATGCTTTGAAGCTCAAAGTGTCAATTGTTAGAATCAAGAAAATTTAAGCAACTTTTGATTAACTGATTTATTTTCAAATTTTTAGAATATCAAGACATTCACAAATTTTTTAAATTGAGACATAAGGGATGCTTGAGCTCTTATGTGTAGGAATTCATTGCAAAATTAAACCTAAATCCAAATTTAAATGAGTTTTTAAAGAAGTGATATTATTTGGTAATTTTAATTTTATGCTAAGAAAATACTACCTTGTTTAACTTCCGTTCCAAATATTTGTAGAAGAATCAATTAAAGTATTTTAACAATATAACCTTGGTAAAATCTACGTATAATTTTTTTCAAGATTCTTTGGATTATTGGGAAAAGATATCTTTGGAAATTCAAGCTATGGCATCAAAAAATCATTTTTTTTCAAAAAAATCCATGATTCAAGTGTTAACCAAAAGCAATGAACTCAAATTGATATGTTATAAGTGCAAGATCTAGATCACATGATCAAAAATTGTATTGAATTCAAGATGAATGATTTGAATATGAAAGTCTTTTTAGAGTAGGATGTGCTAACGATGATGTCTATCAAACGTAATCATCCAAGTTTGATGTTTATCTAATATCAAATTGTTATTTGTGAAGCCACTTTCCTTATTGATATTGAAATAAATCATTCATTATTAAACTCGAGTTTGATAGAAAAAATGAGCTTACCTATGATTATAATCAATCATGGTTATCCATCATAGATTTTTCATTAAATCACTAAACAACAAAATAATTATGCAGATGATCCAAAAGCAAAAGGTAATTTTGGCTTGTATGGATACATGATGAGATGGTTACCATGCATTGTTGACATAGATAAAAGTGCTAGATATCTTTTACAAATTGATTATGATAAGATAATAAAACATGCAACCTATGCAGAATAGTCATGGGATATAGATTAGATTTTAAACTTTTTCTAGTCATATAGAATAAAAAAAAAAAGAGGATACCTCCAAAGAATGAAAAATCATTTCATCATTGGAAGCCATTACAAAATCATTACATTCAATCTTACAATGTTATGAGAGCAAGCTTATTCTTCACATAAATATGGATCATCCTCTTGGAAGATTAAAAAAATTGATTAATCTTAACCATTCAATCTAATCTTGAATATATGCATTCACAACAAATCAAAAATATTGTTTAAAAATTGAGATCAACCGCTATGTTTTTCATTTATTTATGAATGAAAGGATATGTTAAAATTTAACTTCGTTTTCATATTTTTAAAGAAGTATTTTCAAATGAGTGTAACTATTATGCATTGGTGGAATAGATTAATGTGTTATATGTTATTTAAAAATGAACTATTATAAGAGAATAAAATGATGACATAGATTGAAGTTTGTACTTTTTTGAGTATGGTACCATATAAAACAAGGGAGGAGTTAAGTAGACATCTTTTATTTCAAAGTCATTTCAAAGTTCATTACATTTAATATTACAATGGTATCATAATTGTATTATTATTTTTATGAATATGAATCATTGTTTCAAGAAAAAATATCTTGATTGCTATTACAATTTGAGGAGATTATGTTTGTTAGAGGCTAATAGTGAACATTAAGTTGTAAGTAGTGAAAGCTGATTGTTATGGATGGACTTGATGGAAAACTCTTATATATAAAAAAAAAGTTAATAAAATTTTTGTTTATCATTTTGGTAAACTCTTTATAGACCAAATAATGAGATTTTGAGATCCAATTGTTTCATCATTAGTCACATATAATATTAGTTGATACCTCATATTCTACCTCCAAGTTTAGAAATGGATCTCAATAAACCATCACTTGTCAGATTCAACATTGGTATGAAATCTATTATGTATATAATTCTAAAGTTATATATAGAACTTAATTATTAAAAAATTTGGATAATAATAATATCAAGATATGATAATATCAAATATTTTTTTTGTGTTGTCAATCTTAAGAAATTGAAGATGGTTCATCTTAAGCTTATGATGAAAGAAAGAATGGAAGGAAATAAATCATTGAGTAATTCATAAATACTTAGAAAAATTAAGAGGATGATATATATAGAAAACAAGTTGGGTGCTTGAGTCTGATTAAGACAATGATCAAAATGTCTTGAACAAGTTCAAAAGGATATTGCATAGTCAAATGAAATAACTAAAATTAAAACATCTCTTTTAAAATTATGATGCATGTCTTGAACCTTGGAAGTGATCTTATGAGATATTTATACAATTCATTGAGTTAAAAATACTTTGAAGTTGGATCAAATAGTGACTCAAATTTAGAAATCTTTGAAAACCTAACAACCAAAGTCAAAAGTTCATCAGTTTGTGAGTGAAAGGTTCTTGATTGCAATCGCTTGAGTTTGACTTTGAGTTATTTTTTTATCAAAATAAGTATAGATAAAAAGAATGCATGTGACAAACAAAAGGATTTATCCAATTTAGAAGTAGTGAGTTAGTTATTTGAATGTTACTTGGTTCTAAAAGATCACTTAATCCATTTGACTAAAAGTTTGAGATTATTTTTGTTGATGAATACATTGATCTACTAAAGGGGGTTATATTGCAACCCTCGCATAACAAAATAACAAAAATACTTGGATGACATTAGAAGATTTTAGCAATTTGTGCTAGATGATGAGTCAAGTGTAGAAAACATAAGACATACGTTGTGACTATGTAATGAGATTAAATTTCATGTTAAAGCCAACAACAATAGCATTTGGTGTGATTTTGTTATAATCAAGATCTTGTTGAAAAACACTTAACAAATCAATTTTCATGAGTCTAAGATTGTAATTGGACTATGATCAAACTTGGATTATAGATAGTGGCTCGATTAATGTTTGGGACTTAAAAATCCCAAACTTGGACCTAAGAGTCTTAAGGATCCTACTAAACCTAAGACTCATGTCTCAATCTAATAACCATGGTTGGATTAAGGACTAAATAGTGACCTCAAAGCTCAACTCGTACATAAGGAACAAAGACTAAGCTAAGGATTGATTTTTGGATCCAATATCCTATGATTGAACCCTTGATCCCTCGAAGATCTTTGAACCAAATATAGATAAACATAGTGGACGATTGGATGGATAAATCATCAAACTTAGTATTAACGCTTCTGAACCATAAAAAAAGTTTGCCCCAAATTACTTATTAACTTGTTGATGTTGGAATTATGTGCAAGCTATAACAAGGTTGAAATTCAAATTTAATAAGTAAATGGTGTTAATAATTATAAAACAGAATTGGATCCTAAAACTAATCTTAAACTGTGCATTGTTGCAAATTGATTCTAATTTTTTACATATAATAGAGTAAAGTTCTTATGTGATATAGACTCAACTGTTATAGATGTGTGACAACAATTTACTATTTTTTACTTTACAATCATTATCAAAATTATTTATTTTTTATAGATTAAAAAATTAAGAAATTAAAACAATCTTAATCTGAAAAATATTATGCTAATCTCTAAAATCAATTCAATGTAAATATGATAAGTTTTTTTAATGGTTATAACCATAAATGGGATAATTTAACAATTATCGTATTTATAGATGTATCAAATAATTTCGTTGTATCTATTTATGTATCATACAAATCTTTTTTGGTTAATTATTTTATATGCCGTTGATTTTTTAATTTTTTCAATCACAAATTTTTAAAATTATGAATGACTTGTTTGAAAGATTTTGGCAATTCTGTTCCATATGTAAACCATATTCTACTTATTTGGGTTAACATAGTGTTCAATTTGTATGTTATATTTTTATTTTTGTATTTTGGCTTGTTCTTTAAGATATTCATGATGCAAAACATACAAACTATCTCTATTATGCTGAATAATTGTATTTATCTATGCTTTTTCATATAATCAAATATTACTGAATCAAACATCAATGTACATCTTGATTTCTAATGCATCAATTAATGAGATATCACATCAAGTTTGAGTATGTTTGTTAATTTTTTTAATTACACAACTTATTGGCTCGTATAATAAAAAAATACACCCTTACAATAAATATCTATATGTTTCAAGGTTTTGATGGGAATATCATAAACTTTGACATATGCATGGTGTGAATTATGAAAAATAGCTTTAATACAAATAAATCTTTCCTTACTAAAATTATCACAAAATATAATTTGGACTCTCAAAATGAAATTTATATAATATAAATTTTGAATTTTTTATTATAATTTATTTATTATAATTTATTTAAATAATTTAATTTTTTAAATAATATTTTTTATTTTTGACAATCAAGATATAAAATTGATATGTTTTAAAAATAATAGAAATTTTTTCATTAATTTTTTTTTCTTACTTACATGTTTGATGCATTTTGAAATACTTATAAGGTGCTTTTATGTTATACAAATTATAATATAAAATATTTTTTTCACTTTGATATACTTGTGAGGTAGAAATATATTTGAATATAATATGATATCGGTGTGCGCATGTAATTGGACATCAATGTGCATAAGTTGAAGAAGGTTTTGTTGAATTGTTTGCTTAATTTCCACCAAGATGTGGTTTTGGAAAAGATGATGATCACATCAAAAGGAAGAAGATTAGACTTTATTAAACTTTTATATTCAAAATTTAACAAGATGTCATATGGGTTAACTTTGAAAAGACTGCATACAAAGTTGGAGATTGAGAAATAAAAAAATCCATAAATTCAAGTGGGACATTGTGATGATTCTAACATATTTGTTAACAAAAACATGTTAGAAAAAAATGAGGGATTAAGTAAAAAATCACCTCATGAGAATGAGTTGAATGTAGGAAAAAGAAATAAAAACACATGTTATAACAAACTTAATGCACTGATGGTTAGTTTTGACTCTTAAAATCTCCTTTGTTTAAAATAAAGGGTTGAATTACTTCATTATTTGCAATGCTTTGTAATTTCATATTTATATTCTGAAATTTTTAATAATTGCAAACTTATTTTTCACATGTAATGTCATGTTGTCACAATTTAGTTGTTTATTTTAAGAAAGAAGTTTAATATTTTTTATTGGTTTTTTTAAAAAATAATGGCATTTTTTTGTAAAAAATATTTTAAATATCAGAATTTTTTTTCATACTTATATTTACCATTCATCTTTATAGTTTGTTATAAATATAACATACTTATAATTTCATGCGACAAGTATGGAATATGAAATGTATTATAATGTTATTGTAATTCATTTATTTTCAATTTATATTCCAAAAAATATTTGCAAATATTTTTAAATTTGGAATAAAAAATTTTTTAAAAATGCGTGTTTTTTTATAAAATCACCTGTTTTCATTTTTTTTCTCAAGTCTGTTTTGATAAAAAAAACACCACTATAGTTTTATATGTGTTTTATGTTTGACATTTGTGTGAAACATAAAAAAGAGTATGCATGGAAAAAAACAAGATAGCAAGCATTGACGACAAAGCAAAGGGAGCCCATCTCTATTTCCGGATAAATTGCTATCTGTTCCATTATATCTCTGATGTTGCATGCAATTTTTTAGTTCTTAATACAATCATTATGGGTCAATTTTGTTGGAGAGGATAATAAATACATACTTAAAACTAAACCAATAGACTAAAAATTGGTACGAGTTGTGGGCGAGTACATTCTAAATATCACGAGTAAACTCATACCAAGCAATGTTCACAAGCTCCTGGATGTTACAAATATATCAAAGATACAAAATATAATTTGTCTTTCGCGGGAAACAGCTGAAAAAAAGCGGTAACTTAAAACCGAGATAGTGGGTGATACTAAACCTGCCATCGTGTGTAGCACTTAAATGGTCTCGATGGAAGTTTTAAAGTCTTCCTAGTAAGAACCAGAAAAGTTTGACTATTAACGGTTAGTGAGCTCGATTGCATTTCACAGAGATCGGATCTGGTGCCTATATAAAACTTAACGACAAAGTCAACAGTGATAACTGTCAGCTGCAGTGTCAGACAGTAGTCTGTTAAACAGGTCTGACTGCGTTGACGATATTCAATTCTGAAGTACGAAGCCCCCTTGGCTCCTCCTACTCTTCACCTACTGAAGGAATGCCATGTCACCAGGTGGCATGTACTTTCTCTGCGACGTCAGGCGCTCCTTCCTCATCATCATACCCTGTACTCGAAGGGCTCACTGGGACACGTTTGAGACGCCGCGGAGGATTCAATAGATGGAGATTCACGACAGGAGATCCACTGAAGAGCTACGGACCAACGACCACTCCTGAAAGAATCTTGCGACGTACGGAGAGACACGAAATTATTGGATACAACGGCGAGCTTTCCGCGCCGATCAGGATCCACCGAGAGTGGGAAGCACAATGATGTTGCTGCATGTGATTTCCGCATTGGCAAGTTTCGTGGTGGTCGAGAACGTTGACTGTCGACGACTTCTCGCGCTCACACTCTCGTATCACAATCACTATACCTTGCTCTGCCATCCAACTTCCCAAGAGTGGATCCGAAGCTACTCAGGCCAACGACAGCTGCTTCCTTTCTCTTCTGAGCAGCCAATCAACTAATATCACCCCACCTACCAACTGTTAACGCAAGGGAGCTTTGTAATGCCAGTGTCAACGCATTTCTGAGTGCAAGAGGACCGGTCATCGGTGGTGGAAGCAGCAAGAGCGAGCAGAACTCGGGAGGTCATTTTAAGCCTGGTGCCCAATCGCATTCGCCTACAGGTAAAGGGCAGGGGAGCTTACGGAGTTTATTGCGCTGACTTCTCTGTCGTCTTCCGCCCTGAAGATGGTGTTATGGTAGTTGTCATCCGATAAGCATTTAAGTTTCGTTGGAGAGAAGTCAAAATCGAAGAATTCTTCAGTCAGGCTCACGCAGTGCATGGGAAGCTGTGGTCACTTTACAACCCACCACACACTCTGCCCGTCTGTATTTTCAGAATTGAATCGGGAACTTTTTTCTTCCCTCTTGCCCGAGGTGAAGGAAGTATAGATAGCTCGTCTCGAAGCGAGGTCGGGGCACTGCAGATCAGATCAGTTCAGTCGAGTCACTCCCGTGAGCAAACGGAACTGTCTTCTGCGAGTTCAGTGAGAAGATCACAATGGGTCGTACAGGCAGCATGGTGCTTAGTTCTCTCGTGCTCTTGATGCCACTTTTAAGTTTAGTTCATGCAGATTATTGCACGAACGCTTTGGCGAAGAAGACTTGCCCCAGCCTTGCAACTGTTGACTCTGTCGACTTGTCCGCTTACACCGGCACGTGGTACGAGATCGGCAGCACTGCGAACTTCAAGAACACATTCGAGGCCGGAGGAACATGCGCTGTTGCCAAGTACAGCTCGGGCGAGAAGGAGAACGAGCTCAAGGTCGAGAACAGTCACTATCTGTCTGCAAAGGCTGGGACTGTGGTTGCGGTCGGTGGAATCTCCGGCTCATGCTCCCTAGTCTGCCAAAGTGCGCGGGCTGTTTGCTCTCAGGTGAGTATTGGTGATTCTCTTCTTAGGGAAGGTATCTCTAAGGTGTGGAAGTTGAAGAACAGCATCGAAGGATCATACTCCAGCGAGGCAAGCTCCGTGTCCTCTGCCAATGCCAAAATTGAAGCTGCCGCTAACGAAATTTCTCCCAAGGTCGATGTTCTCGCAAAGTACGTAAGCCAGATTCAGGCCTCCAACTCCATTTTGAGTCAGACTGATGGAGGCTCGGACTCTTCCTCAGTTGTAGCATCCATGAAAGCCACTATCACTTTGGCTTCTGAGCAGGTCAAATTATTGGATGCCTCGTTCAAGATTATGAGCGATGCTCAGCTCGAGCTCGTCAATGTAGCTGCAACCCTGTTCAAGAAGGGAGGGGACGCCATCGGGCCTTCGTTCACCCTCACTGACGCAGCCACTCAAGTTCTTGGGGGCGTGACTGCCATCAAGGCCCAGGTCACAGCAATGTCGGCTGCCTTCGAAGTGTCCTCCAAATCTGCCAGTGCTGTTCTTGAGGACAAGACCAAGGCCTACTACAACATCTCCAAGGCCATCGGCAAAGCTGTTCGCAACGCTTCTTCCGGTGGAAAACTCAGTGTTACATTCGATCCTGTATCTGAGAAGCTGTTCCCTGGAAAATATTGGATCCTGGCAGTGAACGGTGAGGGCAGCAAGTACAATGCTGCGCTTGTCTACAGCTGCATGGAGGTGCTCACTGGCGGAACTGAAGAGACTCTGTGGATATTGTCGAGAAGTCCCGAGCTCGATGATGCAACCACAAATTCATTGCTGTCTAAAGCCACCTCCTTGGGCATCGACCAAGATTGTAATGCTCCATTTGTTCGCACTGTCCGCACGTCAAAGTGCCCAGCATAGAGTTGCTGTACATAGAATATACATACGTAGAAATGAAGAATGTATGAAATTCTCTCCAACTGTTGTAACTGAGGCCCCTCTCTTAGCCGGAACTCGTCTAATAAATTATAAGTACGTTACGAAACTCTTGCATGTGACATTGTCATCGGAACATTTCCTGTCCAAGGGTGGAGAAGGAAGGGACCTTTTTCCTAGGGTGCCTACGCACAATCCTTACAGTCCTTTCTCCGAAATATAACTTTGAGACGTAGATCTGAACTAAATTAGAAAATTCCAGATGACAACCTTAGTAAAGTTCTCTCTGCTTCGGATTTAACACATCGCGAAAAGCGGCATCAAAATCACCATTTTGCAATATTAATCCGGAGAATTTCTGCTGATACATGAAGATGATGAAGTATGCATAATAATTCACCATTCATAGAAGGCTAAACAAAAATATGTGAAAAAAATTAAAATCACCAATCATCAAACGATACATTTGAAACATAAGATTATAGAGGAAAAAGCATAAATTGTCATCTACTCACATACCTTACGTTCAAGGAAGCAAATCATTGAGAGTCATCTGAAAAGCAACATTTGTGCCTAATAAGACGTTAGACTGTACTATGAATATCAGCTTCATGGGCTCTTAGTCACAACCTCCTAATCCTCTAATTGCCATTTTCACCTTGCGGAACAGTAAGTACATCATTTTTAAGAATCTCAAATTAATGAACCATCAAATGACACGTCTGGTAAGAGTGTCGCACTCATGAGTTAGCAAAGGCACCCATGATCATGAAAAGCCATTGATCATTGATACCGCGTAAGTGTGCAGTATTCACGAGAGAAATCTTACCGTGAAATGTTTACATGTATCCCAAACATGAATCGACTTGAAATACTAATGAAGTGCCGTTCAAGTTATACATCACCATCGTGGATGACAGGTTGACCTTGAAGAAGATGTACACATTCTAACGTGATAACTCTGACAATTCAGATTCTTTAGCATGATAATCCTCGAACTCTGAAAGTGTCGCGCCAGCCTCCACACTTCAAGGAATCTTGAGATTTGTCTAAAGTTCGTGTAGAGGCAACGTGAACAAGTCTATGTGGCGTACTTGTAATATTCTGGATATCTGTCTTCTCCTCACAGGATTTGAAAAGTAAACTTTCTCATGCCCCTAAATCAAACACTCGTTTCCCATGCAACAGATCCGCAGTGACGCGTTATTCTAGCATGCGCATTACCCACTGTTGAAGACTTTTTGGGAGTCACATTTAAAATCAATATTCCCTTTAATTTCCTCTGGTATGAGAAGCGAGCAAGTAAATCTGGGTTTCGAGGTCCCGAACATCTCATGCGTGACGATCTCATGCGTCGTCACTGGCAATATAAAACCACATTTTGGACTTCACCCTGCAACAAATTTATCATCTTTCAGCAAGTCTTCCAATGCAGTCCAGGACATTCATTAATAACTACCATTCAGCATGCAATAATCACGTGTGCCACGGCATGATATCTAAGGGAAGACATTGTGACCATTTTAGCATCTCCTTAAAATAACAAAAGGGATGGGAAGACCCCATCAAAACGTAGGATGGAACATGGGGATAGGCCCCCATAGCATCATATGTTCTACAACAGCTAAGATATCCAGACTATCTAGGTCAAACGGTCTACAAACAACGAGAGCATCCCAAGAAGCATCACGTAACGTGATTACTCTCATATGGATTGCACTAGCTAGTGGTCTATGTAAAGCAATGGAAACACGTTGCTAAAAATATGATATAAAATAAACTATAGGGAGTGATATCCCATGCCGTCTAGTATGGTAAGCTCTCGTGCACTCCCTCACGAACATGTCAAAGTCAATGTCCATAATTCTATATAACTCTAAAGCTAGAGTAACAAAGAGTTGATCTCTCTATATATCCATATACTTGGAGATCTTGGCTGTTGCCGTTCCACTCGCGGCCCATCCTGGAAGATGAGGGTGATCACCCATCTCAAACTCTATTTCTAGTAGGATTGATAACCACCATAGTGACATGGTACTCCCAAACCAAATATAGGTATGCCCTAGTCGATTGCAAGACATATCAACGCTCTCTCCATGTGATATATACATAGTATGGACTCATATCAAACACCACATCACTAATGACTATACTATATATAACTATACTCTTTTCATGAGAATATATCTAATATCATTGCAAATGTTCGTATATTCATCCATAAAATGGCAACCTATCACATAGTATCGTAATTATCTAAGTGAACGATACGGACAAGAGGACAAATACACGGGGATTTGGTTGGTTATATCTTTATTGTTCCGCCGCACAGTCACCGTGGACCCTTGTCCCATCGGTTTTTACGGAATTAATTGACGTATTTGTGATGTATTTTTCATTACTGAGTCATGTTACCTCGAGTAAAATACTCTTCTTTTACCATGAACATGAAAATTATCCATGAACATGTTTTCTCTAAGCCTTCAAGAAACCATATCCTCAGCTATGGAGAGGAAAGTCCAGCGGCAGATTAATGACTTTCTACTGCTCGGATGATGATTTTCAATAACCTCTCGAAACATTCATAAAACTAGACGGAGATATTAGAGTTCATCAACTGATTTTGTCCCTTTCCTCGCGGTGTCCTTTGCGAGGTTATTTGGAATTTTTCTTTTCATATAATTGGATAAATCGTGTCAAAACCTTATAATTTGGATGTCCTATTATGCATTTTGAAAGTTGTGTTTTCATCCTGCAGCAACCATCATCGAGGTTATCCATATCTATTTTAATTTCTTGTGATTCCTGAAGAAAGATATTGCATGGAAAAGAAAGCAACTTACTGCGGAGATTTGACACATGAGCGTGGAAATTTGCAAAGGACATGTGAATTTTGTCAAGTGCTAAGATTTCGCCTAAAACACAAAAATATTATTTTATCACTACTTTGAAATCTGATTATTATTTGGTAGTTTTTTATATTTCAAAATTCACTTGATTTCATATCATGGAGATAGAATTATAGTTTCCAGTAATATGTTGATGAATGTGAATCCCGTTCGGTATATATCGCACCGTGCTGCAATTGGGAGAGCGCTCAAGAGTGTCACGAGCAACGCTTGTTATCACTTCGTAGAGCCCCACAACTTGTCCTTGCAGGTTGGAGCGATTCAACGTTGATGTAGTGTATAATAGAATAAACTACAAAATTGCACGTGGATCAAAATAATTTCTCGGGAAAAACCTGACATTGTAACTTTTTCATGCTTCTTCTCCTCAGGTATATACATGATTCATAGATTCTATTACCCATCTTCGAGTAGTCTATTACCCATATGCGGAGAGTGGAATGGCCGCAACCAAAGTTTATAGAGATGTCATCTATTCGTTCATCTAGCTTTGGAATTATATAGAGCTATAGACACTCACTTCCACATGTTCTTGAGGTAGTTCGCAAGAGACTACCATACTAGGAGTCAAGGGGTATAACTCTTTTTCGCATATTGTATAGCCTATTTTAGTCGACGTCTTTCTATTGCTCTATAGAGAATACTAGCTGGTGCAATCCATAAAAGACCAATCAAGGTAGGTGATGTTTCTTCGAATACTTTTACTGTTTGTAGACCCTTTGATCTAGATATGATATCTTAGGTATAGTATGACATATTCCTCCGGGTGATATTATTGGAGCTAGCCCCATGTTTCAGGCTTGGTTTCATCCATGCATGACTTGATGGGGTTTTCCATCTTTTTTGTTATTTTAGTGTGTCCTTGTGACTGTTCATAGATTCGTGCAGGGATATAGAGAGGGGAGATGAGTAGCCTGTTACCTTGTCGTCGAGAAGGCAGCAGTCCAATGACTCCATTCAAATCCTCTCCCCTGAGCACTGACCTTAGCATGCTGCAAACAAACATCATCACGCATCATATCCTCCTAGAATCACCTTCGTGGGTACCATGCAGTAGAGGCCGACTTTGTAACGTATTTCTCAAGAGTCCAAACATTCCTTATGTCCAACCTAAGAATCAGTTTACAAATTCTTTAGTTCTAAGACCTCAAAGCCATACATCTGAGAGTTTTCTCCGGCTTCTAAACTCATGCCGACTTGAGAACATCATGATCCATGCTGCCAACTGGTCTCGAACATACTTTTAAGCTTGGATCTCACAATTTCCTGTTCAATTAATTTTATTCAATTATTGTGCTGAAATAAATAAATAATTATTTGTTCCTTTCTTTATTTATATGATGTTGATGTTTGACTAAAATCTCACTCTTAAGAAGAAGAAAGAATATATATATATATATATGGCTAGTTAAATTTTTCACTTTTATCAACACAATAAGTAAATGATTGAATGCAATTTTAGTAAATTTTTTAAAGAAAAGGATTGAATTTCAGTCTTTCATATTATTTTAATTACAAGTTACTTGTAAGAGACACACAAAGTATAATAACAAAAGGGATGGGAAGACCCCATCAAAACGTGTACAAGGATGGAACCAAACCGGTAACATGGGGCTAGGCCCCAATAGTATCACATTGGGAAATATGTCATACAACACCTAAGATATGTGAACTATCCAAGTCAAAAGGTTTACAAACAACAGGAGCATCCGAAGAAGCATCACCTAACGTGATTGCTATCCTATGGATTACAAGTTACACCCATTAGAGATATGAGTAAGATTGTAGTTCAAGAAAAGTTATAAATTAAACATATTTTGTATCATATATATGGGATATTTCTTATGAATAATTAACAAAACTATAGATCATATTTATGTTGATTAAAGATATAGAAATTTATACCAAAATTTGCATAGGTAACATATTTTTCTGAATTTGTAAAAATATCTTGAAAAATATTTGGTCAAATTTTTAATTCTTGCTATGATCACTTGAAATTTATTCAAATAAAATTGCATAATCGATTTGTATTTCATCTGAAACGTAATATCTTAAAAAAATATTTAAATGAATAAATATATACTGATCAGTCATTGGCTCCAATAAGTTAAATCTCAGTTAAAGTATATCATTATATGAAAATATTAATACTTTAAAGTAATAATAAATTATTAAGTTTCAAGATTCTAATCAAATATGTGAAATATATTTTTTAAGCTTATAATTTTATATAGTTAAAAGTGTTCTTTGCATACTTTGTCGAGTTTTTTGACATGTAAGCTAATAAATAATTTTCAATTTTAATGTTATATCATTACTTAAATATAGATATAAATTATATCCATATTATTCTTGTGGTCAAGCATTTATTTTCATCCCAAATTCTTTACCAAGTTTCTCTATAGACATGCATTATGTATACAACCTTAGATTAGCTATTTTAATTACATATTCCACCTTGGTATTAAAGAATGTACCAAGTAATTTGCAATTTTTTCCAAGGGATATGTAGAAGAAAGAAAAACTCTTACAACATTCTCAAACTTCAACGAGGGGTTTGAATCAAGCCTACAGTCTTGTGAGAACAATGACTGTACCATTGAACGAACTATCCTTTGTCATGTTTTGGATAAGTCATTATATATTTATATGAGATCTGTTCTTCCATTGAATACAAGTATGATAAAAACTATTCAATATTAAATTTTCTGCATTGATGTTACTTGTTACATTTGTATATCCGTTTTATTTAATATCAGATCAGTTGCATTCTTTTTGAATTAATGTTAAAAACTAGAATATCAATATGAAATATAATAACATTGATAAATTAAATTAAATTAATATCAAATAAAATATCAAAATATTTATGATAAGAAATAAATTTATGTAGAAATATATTCATATCAAATTTCAGAAATTTTACCATCTTATTATGAAGATGAAAATCATATCAGATGCCTGAATTTATTACTAAGTTTTAAAATCATATTGAGATCATGTGAATGAGAATGAAAACTTCATTTGGTGCTTCAATCATCTAAAAACAAGAAAATGTCATCACTATCTATTTTCTAATATATATATTATACTAAAAAGTGTTTATTTGTTATTATATATTGCGCCCAATCTCTTCTTTACTTGAAAATTGATATCTAGATTTATTTTTTCATGAAATATTTATAAATTTTGGATGATAAAAAATACGATTGGACAGATATATGCTCCCAAATAGATCCACAATGACGATTCACAGGTTCATTATTATTATTGTGATTTGTGTAATTCTATGTGTTCAATACAAGTAAATATATAACATGAAATCCACATATAATCGGCGCACTGAAATGATTGTCTTGAAAGTGATTTAGATAAACTATACTTGATAAAGTAACGTATCAAATCAAACTACACTCGTGATCTTCAACTTGAAATTCATTGCTGATTCTCTTACTTGCAGGAATGAAGTTATTCAACTTGATAAATGGTTTTCTGAGATTGGTATTATTATTTCATTTAAATTATTACTCCATATATTTTGTAGTGATATTTTTTTTAAAAGATGGACAGTTTCAATGTACTTATATTCCTCTAATTTCTAAAGATGAAAGAAACAGCACGCAAATGCAACAGTGATGTACGTTAATAGCTGTGAGTGGAGGTAGCTTAATAAGAACTGCTCATGTGAAACGTCAGGTCATGAAGGCTTGTTCTTGGAGCAGAACTCATGGGCAAGTACTTTTAACTATAGTCTGAGGAATTTTGTATATGGACTAATTTAGAGTGCTGTTTTTTTCTCGAGGTATAAGCATACATGCAAGACAACTTTGAGACATCGGAGGTAATCAGATCTTGGTTAAGGCTGTGCTCTAATTCCTCATTCTGCGTAAACAAAAACAATCATATCTCGATAGGAAAGAAGAGTCAAAATTTGTGTGATATGGAGAAATTTCAGAATTGAAGTAACACAATCTACCATAAAAAGATGGGAAAACTCATTCAAGAAAGTCCATGATCAAAATTAGGGTGTACAACCATATATTAGGTGCAGTTGTAGTTTGTCGCAAAATCTGTAAAAAGAAGTAATTACTATAGATCATACGTTGTCTTTCATACATCACAAACGATAATAATCACCAGCAACTTTGCCAACTACGACGTCAACACAACATGTATTTTGCTCGTTGTCTTTGGCGTACGACGGTGGCGGTAAGTGGCAGTGACAACCTTACTAGTTCCTTGTGGAGGCGAGACTTAGAAAATTGAGATAAATTTACCTAGGTATATGTGGTGCTATACATAATGATGATCAAGCTCAGACATGACATCATTTGTAGTATATATGGCTTACAATTACCTAACCACCAAACTTTTGCTTGCGTGTTACTTAATTTAGAATAATACCCACTCGCCTGTAACAATACAACAACGCTTGTGGCATCTTGCTGCATCACCTGAAACTCAGACATCAGTAACATTCTCTACCCTTTTCTTGGACTTCTCAATATGAAGGCCCATACCGATGATAGACAATACAGTAGCTAAGCTTTCGGTCCAACTTTGTACTTGTACTTGAAATAACTACATTGCAACCAGAAAATACGTTCAGTACACCCTACCAGATGGTTTAAGAGCTTGCATGTGAAGTTCTGTACTACCATGCGGCCTGCGATAATGGAAAATGCAACACTTTCAAGGTAACATCTCCCAACCAGTCTGCGTGGACTCAGTAGGCATCGGTATGCCTACTGAGTCTACTGATTGGTCGGTACCAATCAGTCATTAGTCGCGTCATCATAACAAATCACCTTCACATACACGATCCTCTAGATGCCAAGCTCAAACAAAAGTCCCCGTCCAGCAAATCTTCACAACTTTGCCATATGGCAGTTCATATATCTCAAACCCTCCTACTTGATGCAAGAGAGACATCATAACGTCTTCACTTTAGAAACAGATGGATCATCCGAATCGTGTGAGAGAAGGTGAAAGAGATAGTACTATAATAATCAAGTTCAATAATCTTACATACAAGTGTCAATAAGAATGAATCACCATATTAGCAGAATGAACCGCCTGGCCTAGCAATACAATTGAATAAAACTGATATATCAGCCTAAACTGACCTGGTAAAAATTGATCAATCCAGGATGACTTCTGAACTGTACAAAGGTTTTAAATTACAAGCACAACAGATATAAACGGGATCGTCCAGCAGCTCTGAAGCCTCTGTTATGGCACTCCAAAGTAAGCTGTCGAGCAAATCAAGTTGCTGGAGGCGGACTAAAGTTCGATATTCGTCCTTCGTAAACATCCAAGTCGGCACATTCTCAACTTTGGGCAGCCAGATGAGAATGAGGATGCCCAGCCATTGTCGCGTTTTGAAAGGTTGAGGCTGAATGACCAGTCACATTCTCAGATTACTAAAATACAGCACCTCCTTCCACACTACCTTTCCAGCTTACAGAACTACCACAACCATCCCCGAGAAAAAAACCTCACAAGACCAAGACCACAACGACTAAGGCCGACAAGAGTCACGTCTCTTCTAGAGCAATTGGCAGGTTATGACAGCTATTTTAGTCCCAAGTCATTATTGATGTCTACGATAACAGTACTTGCAGAATCAAAATCAGTTGCTTTGCAAAAAGAACTGATGCAGCGGTCAAACTCATGTAAAAATCACAGGCTTCTAAGTTGAACAGCAAGCTTTCTTCTGCAGACCAATGTCTTGTTCTTGTCCGGACACAACGAGGTTTGTGCCTATCAGGGGTGCGCTCCCATTTGATTGAGACTTCTCGTCAGCAATCAGAGCCTTTTTGCTGACTATCCTGTAGATTTCGGAAAGCACAGTAAAGAAAGCTGCTTCCACATTTGTAGAATCGAAAGCAGAAGTTTCAAGGAAAAATAGTCCTTCCCTTTCAGCATACTCCTTCGCATCTTCAGTTGGGACTTGTCTGAGGTTCCCGAGGTCAGACTTGTTTCCTATCAACATGATGACTATATTAGTATCTGTATGTGCTTTCAACTCCTCGAGCCAGCGGTGAACATGATCAAAAGATTGTCGTTTCGTGATATCGTACACCAACATGGCTCCCACAGCTCCTCGATAGTAAGCACTTGTGACTGCTCTATACCTGCACTCAAAAATCTGAAGTGTCAGTATGACTCGTAATAAGCTACAAAGGATAAACAAACCCATCCTTTTCTGCACCAGGTAACTTAGTCATAAAACAAAAATGTTAAGAAAATGTAAATGCAAACAAAACACTGCTGTCAATCAACAAGGCCACTATTTTTACACTTGCAGCATTAGGAGTAAATATAAGGATTGTAGCCTGAGAGTTTGATCATCAATGGCATTAGCCCCACTACCTCTAAAATCATCTAAGTCTTCTGGAGTTAGACAACTAAGAACCGCACTTTCTAGCCGACCATTTGAAACACAATGTGAGTCAAAACTTAGTGGGTATGCTGGCGAAACAAAAACATCCTTCGTTGCCCAGATTGGGAGACTGCTATACCCATCTTCAATGACTGAATAACAAAACTCATGTCTCCCAGGTTTTTTCCCGTATTTATTCCACCGGTAACTTCGGACCAATACGACTGAAATCCCTCTCATGAGCGTGTCACATACACAACAATTCAGGTTGACGACTCAAAATGAAACTGGAAATGGTTACATGAACCATGAGAGGGTTTATAAGGCACTGCTGTACATGGTGCGAGGTATAAACTAGAATTCAAGCTCACCTGTAATCATGGACTAATCGAAACTTTTTCCATAATTTTCTGGCGTAGATAGGGAAGGTATAGTCAATGAAAAACTATGGTAGGACACGCTAAGAAACCCCGACTTGAACTTCCAGCAATCAAAGCATGTTAGATGTCAGATGTACTACTCGTATCTTACCTCTCTTGACCGGCTGTATCCCAAATTTGAGCTTTAATGGTCTTTTGTTGCACAACAATGGTTCGAGTTTGAAACTCCACACCTATGGTGGCCTTCGACTCAAGACTGAACTCGTTCCGAGAAAACCGTGCAAGCAGCTGAGATTTCCCTACTGCAGAATCACCAATCAAAACCACCTTGAATAGAAAGTCTATTTTGCGGTCACGCTCTCCATATCCGTTTGACATCATCTTTCGATACGTACGCCCCAGTTAGGGCTAAACTAGAAGAATTCGTCCCCGCTGAGCTGGCTAACTTTATAATATCCAACTATGAAGTGAACCCGAGGAGGTGTAGAACGTTTTCGGTATTAACCATTGCTACTCGCAAAGCTCTTCTGGGGCCCGACTAAGACCGTTTGCGGAATCCTTCACAAAAAACTAGATCGCCTGCAAAAGAAAAAAATCCTTGTCAGAAACTCATCATCCGCTCCTCGAACAACGAAATCTTCAGGTTCATGTATCTGATCACATCTAACCTCAACATAAGAGTTACATCCATAAGAATTTATTTCTATAAAGACGGTGACTGCTTCTTGTTCAATTCCGAACGAACTACAGTCTTTGCTAAGTTTCAAATCTATACTTGAGCTCATCACTTTACCCCAGTCCGACCAAGAAACAGTTATAATCAAATTACAGTAAGGATTTCGATGGTGAAGGACTGTTGAACTACGGTTGCACAAGAAAGTCAATAGGCACGACAGGAAGATCAAGGTCACTGACTCGAATCGTGTGGCACCAGACTAGCTGTAGTATATGGCGCCCCTAAAACGGCAAATCAAGGCACAGAAGTCAAAGTCCGCTAGGTACGAATTCCAAGAATGTCCGATCTTCACAATGTCAAGGGGAAGATGAGAAGGGTGGAAAGGTTCCGCAACACGGCATCCAGAATCACTCGAACATGAAAATTCGTGAACCAGGATCAAGTCTTAAAAAGACGGACAGATCTGAGAAGGGCGTTGATACCTGAAAACACAGCACGGAACTAAAGACCAGATGACGAGGAAAACACAGACTAGGAGTTGCTCCTCTTGTCAGAAGGTTCGTCAAGATTGGAAAGTAGAGCAGCGTAGAGCAGAATGAGGGACCAAATCGGGGAAATCAGCCAACTCTATAAAGAAGAACACTCAAACTCCTAACCAATAATCGACGGATCAAACTTTCACCAGCCTGCTTTTGCCGGCTGGTCGTCGCTCTCAGGAACGCTCGGGCCGTAGGGACAAGCAGAAGAAAGAGGAGAAAAAAACGCAAGAATTCTACTGAACTCTGAATGCGGAGCTAATCCCTTCACACCTAACGTCCTCCTACAGCAACAACCATACAAACTTGTCCTAAGCTTTTGATCCCTAGCATCGGTCAGATCTGAATCCTCGTCCTCCCCTTCTTCATCTCGTCCTTACTTCTCCTTACCTGCACGTTACGGATACAGGCGGAATCCTGTCCTGCAATTTTCAGTCCGTCAAGAACAGGCCGGACCAGCTGGATTGGTCTGGATTGTCGCAAGGTGCTCCGATTGCGGAAAGGGATAGATACATAATCTGGCCGAGCAGTGCGTGCAAGCCTTCTCGCGTCGTCACGTCTGCGCTGCTGCTGCAGGCGAAGTCCTGCGCTTCAACACCCTTCCTCCCCTGTCCTGCACATGGACGCTGCCCATTATCGCCAGCCCCTACTCTGTGCGCAAAGGAGCTCGCCTCCCTTCCTCCGACTTCGCTCACTGCATGCGTACTCGGTTGCTCGCCGTCCGCTGTGCAGAGCCCGCACCTGCACCATCGTCACCACCGCGGCACCGCCTTCCCCCTACTGTGCTGTGCAGTTGGACTGCACAGTTGTCGTAGTAGACATGTCCCTCGGTCCTTCACTCACAGTGTACTGTACTATAGCGAGCGACTTGGTAGTGCCGGAACGCAGCTCTTATCTCCACTCGTGTGTCCTTTTTTCCGTCACGGTCTTCCTTCCGCATAAAATCAAACCCCGTGGGAATAATAAACGCCTTCAAGCTTCAACACGTATTGTGCATGCATACCCAAGACATTCCGGATGTTGGTACGTTGCCCCCGATCGAATCTGCCGCAAGGAGTGTGAGTGGGGAACATTGAGTTTTGTACATCTTCTGATTACGGGTAAAGAGGATATGAGCAAATATGGTCATATCTCGTCTCAGGACTCTATTGTACGATACATGTTATGTACAACATTGACCATATTCTGAGGAGACTGAAAATACGATCCAAGATAAATGTCTGATATCACTTCCATGTTACCGTCATTCACGTACTGAGGTCGACGTTTCTCCAGTAATCAGGTAGTTTTGTAGGGTTGAGCACTCATGCTATCATCGTCATTTTTCTTCACTGACCTGAATATTCCTGACAGTACTTAGAATTCTCCACGCCAAAACAAGAGTAGAGGCTGCCTGCGCAGGACTTGCAAAACACTCTTCCGTCAGAGTAGCTCTTTATACAAAAGACATGCACATGTGAACTGTAAGAGTAAGATCAACAACTCATATATTGACAGAGGATGGGAAGGGTCACCGTAGTGGAGTACAGAATAAGTGGCGATTAAAACCAGTTCCACAAAACACCTCTCGAACAAAGATGGGTGGTCTTATGGTTTCTTCTTGATGGAAGATAAACCCTGCACAAAGAAACACTTAAAGCTGGAATAAATCAGCTCACATGAACTATTTGACAAATTGCCACATAACTATACTTTTTCAGCGGAATACTTACGTACAGATGAATTTATATTGCTTTTCGTCAAATGTAATAAGATTGCACGAATTGACCATAAGCGCTAAGTTTGTTTGCAATAGACCCTTATAGATCACAAACACATTTTTTTAAAGACTAGATTGTACAATAGCTAAAATCATTGTTAAATTTGTCGCCCGCTGTCCAGAACTTGGGTTTGCAGCAGAAACTGGTGTATTGCACCAGAATTACATGTATAAAAGCTCCTCCTGTCTATGGAGGGCAAAATACTAGAACAATAAACTTCTAGTATTTTGCAATAGAACCATAGCTAAGAAGAGTATTAATCTCCCTTTTCTAAGCGATATTTCTAAGTGGATTTGGCACTTCAGTTTTAAATGTTTACTTTATAATGTTCAATTTCAGGCTTGTTATCAATGGAGTAGACTACACCTATAGCATTTTTGGATAGGTGGGCACTCTTAACAACTTTGATATCCTCATGGTTTGTGATATGGATAGACCCATCCTTGAGATCTATACAATGGAGATGGAGGAGGATTCATTTCCAACACATACTATTACAACAGACAGCAGATGAGAGATGTTTAGTCCACGGAAGCATGATAGGAGCTCCCATCCTTTTTTTATTTGCCCACGGATTGGACTAGAGGCCTACAATCTACTTTGATGAATTGATAATTTCAACATGCTCTACATTGTGTCTTAGTGGATCTGGCCATTCTAAGGCTCTTTTATACTCTTGCTTTAGCAAAGGTGTATGCTCGTGGATCTTGGCTCGAACATGCATGAGGGCTTTCCGACTCACACCATCTACTTTCCCTATAGCGATGAGATTTTTCCTTAGGCTTGGTCCACCAATCTGCATCTTGATTACTCACATGAGAGTGTGATATTACGTTAGATGCAACGGGGATCCATATGACTCGTTGTCCATTCAAAATACAGAGGATAGCTACCCATGATGCCATTAGGGATGTGGTGTTTGCAATGACACGAGAGGGTGGATATCTCACATGAAGCGTTGGTATACGTAGCAGTAGACTCTAGTGAGGACAAATCTATACTTTTTGCTATGACTTGCAATAGACTCGATTGAGGACAAATCTATACTTGATTTGGAAGATTCATGTTACTATTGTAGACATTGTGGTTATAGATATTACATGTGACATAATTTTGGAGGGGATGATTACCCATCCTCCTTGATAAGCGACGAGTGGAGTGATAACAATCAAGGTCTCAAAGTATAGGAGTATGCAAAGAGATCAAATCTTTGTTCTTCAAATTATATGGAGATATGGATGCCGACTTTGATATATTTGTGAAAGAGAACGCGAGCCTCTAGTATGGTAGTTGAGAGCATACAATAATAGACGACATGGGTATCACTTTCTATAACATATTATGTAGCCTATTTTAGGTAGTGTGTATCCATTGCTATACAAAGAGCAATGGTTAGTGTATTCCATAGGAGAGCAATCATATTAGGTGATTGTTCTTTGGATGCTCAAGTAGTATGTAGACCGTTTGATCTAGATAATTGAAATACATTATGATGATTTTGGGGCCTAGCCCCATCCTACCTCCTTGGTTTCATCCATGTACAACTTGATGGGGTCTTCCCATCCTTTTTGCTATATTTTTCGCTACTCTCCTATGTTAATTAGACTACGTTTAGTTCAAGTAAACCAAGTAAGCCTAAATCTAGAATTGTAAAACTAACAAAATTCTACATCTAGACTGCCATTAACCTAAGTTCCAAGTGTGAATATTTTTCTTCAGTTAGCAAATAAATGTATATAATTATATTACTATGTAGCTTTAGATTTATACTCAAAATTCAATAAAATCTAACAAGAAAGAAGAGAATCTCAAGCCATCATTCAAACGAATGGTAAACCAGCAAAATTACTATATGAAGTGAGGGAAGATGATAAATGTGAGTAAAGTTTCCTGGAATTCAAATATGCAGTTGAATATCTAGAATGACACATTACCAAAAAACCAAACCAATGTGTGTTTGGTGGTTTTGAAACCGGGTGAAAGGCATCATCATGGTTTACAAGTGTATCCATTGTGATGAAGAAGCATCAACTAATGATGCTTCTTCATATGTTCATCTAGACAGTTTGGACTAGATAGATATCCCAACTATCTAGGCAAATTGGTACATATTTCCCATTGTGATGATAATGGGGCTTCCCGTTTTGGTTTCATCCTTATACGAATTGACTGGGTCTTCCCATCCTTTTTGATATATTACTTGGTACCCTCGTTTACAAGTAAACAACAAGAGATGTGTGCTCAGAATATAAAATACAGTACAGTGCAGTTCGATGTGCATGGGAGGGGACTGGGCAGGAGTCACGGGATACCGAGGACAGTGAAAACGGTTTACATTTACCTCGGTTGGTCGGGAACACGAAGTGTCAAAACTATTTACAGTAAACTCGGGGATATCGTCAATCATGAAGAGGGCAGCGATGGAGAAAAAAAAATGGGAAAGAAGCAGCCAATCAGCGACGTGGATCGGCGGTCTTGATGAGTAAATTTAGTGCGGGGGCACCGGCAGCACACCGATAATTTGTCGGTAACCGGTGTAAGAGCGTAGCTTTAGTTATAGTATTAGGTCACACAGAGGGACAGGGGCGGTGACAACGATAGTGCGCGAAAGACGATTTGTTCGTGCCTTTGCCTGGAATGGCGAATGTGCCCGTCCATCATGATTCCTCGAGGTACTTTGGTTGATTCTTCTGCTCCTGGTTGATCTATATAAGTACTTGCGCTTTTGCTGGAACATTTTCCCGCCATTTGTTTGAGCTCGAACTCTCGTGCTCGCCACAATTCGGACCTCGCTCCTCAGTAACTGTCTTCTTGTATGATATTGAAAGTTGACGAGACGTATGGATGATTCGCAATGTATGGGCAGCGGGGCTTTGATGGAGGTTTCTGCAATCTTATCTCCTTTTCGTTCGTGCGTTATCGGTGTTGTTCTGTTGCTTCTGTTTGCTCTTCTCTTTCCAGTTTGTGTGAGGATGATTTATCTCATCCGGATAGGAAGTGGGGCCTAGCTACTAAGTTTACTGCCTCGTTCAGGGAGTATTGTTAGAGGAGTGAAGTTCTGCTGCCGCGTTCCGGAACATGGAGGTCACAGAATATGCATTAGTGTACTGGTACTGTGATAACTGCTACGACTTTGTGTAGGATTTCTGTCTTGCCGTGCATGGAAGTTTGCTTAATAGCTGAGTCTGCGTCGCCGGAAGAGAGAGCGTTAGATATGTTTTACACGTGGCCGGCAAGAATTTTGGATGCAACTTTTATTCCTTGGTCTATTATTTTGATTTTTGTCGTGAGGAGACTTGGATGGAATGCTGGGCATGGATTGAATGCCTGGTAGAAGTTTTGGGACGGATGTTGATTTACTCCATTACTGCTATTGTCTTGCTGTTGTTGATGTTTAACGGCGTGAATGTTTTGACTTTCATGATATTCCTGCTGGAGGACAAACACGGTTATGAGTACATTGACTTCTCATAGGAGCTGATTTGTGTGCATTATGGTTGATCATTGTTCCAGTACAGGCTGCACCTATTTGAGATGATTGTGGGGCTGAAACGCTGTACCCTGCGATTTGTTACTTTGATGTAGTCAGATTGCAGACTAGGGGGATTCCTGGTTACTTACTCAGTCTATCCTAGTTTATTTTCTGCCTACTAATTTGTATCACGAACGTCTAAGATCACATGTTATAGATTTTTGCTCCTATTTTGTTTTATCTTCAATTACTTGCCAAACAAAAGTAAAAGTTATAGGCGCTGATATTTGAACCCGCATTTACAACATGTAGTTGTGTTTAATGTGCCTATCCCAGTCCATCAGTGTTGATCGAAACCGGGTGCCCCCTACTGTGCAATCTTACCTTCGAATGAGTAGTGTTTGTTGAGATTGGTGGAATGGCTGCTCACAGTGTGAAGTGGATGCAGGGTCATCAAGGAAAGGTAACAATCCCGGATTCAAGACAGGCCCGAGAACTAAGGCCCCAGGGCGCTCAACAGCCCCAATTCTAGGAAGCAGTAGTAGCCTCCAAAGCGACTTATTACGAGAATTTCATGAAACTGGGATTTATGGTCTTGCTGAAGATATTGGCATAATTCGGAATGGAGAGCTTAGTCTTCTTAGCAATGGCTCAACTGGTAAGGCTTGCGATATTTTCAAAACAGATTTTACCTTTCATTGTACACTCGAAGCCCTATGGGGTCTGTAAAATGAATGGTTACGTTGCGCTTGAGCAAGTTTACTGAAGATTCATGGTCGTGTGATGAGACCCGATTCACAGATGAGTGGTTGGGAACTGGAAGAATCATTCTAGACAATTCCTCGGTTTTGATATTCTTAACGGGGTTTATTGCATAGTTTGATTCAAATTTAATGCAGTTTGTAGTTGTCAGTACACCAGTCTTTGTCAAGGAGTACACTAGCAGTAACTGTGGATGTGTTCATGCTCGGGGATCATATATTCAGATCTTAGATGGTAAATGCTGGTAGTTGAAAGAGATGGTTAGATAGCTGATTTTGAGGAACAGCTGTAACCGCGAACAGATCATTGCAGAAGTTTGACAGGAAAGAGCTTTGGTTTTACTTATTATGGAGCTTCTATAGAATTTAAGAGAACTTTGGTACTACGCAGCAGGCGGACATGATTTTTCCAGAGGCCCTGGAGAGGGAAAAGATATGCATGGAGGGATGCAGTTCACTTCCACAGCAGTTGGTCCATCCGTTTCGATGGACAGTGGGAGTATGGGATCACCATCTCAAGGAACCGAGGCAACGATGGGAAACCCTGGCCCCAACGGAATCCCATTAAGGCTTCAACATCCAGAAAGCATGGGGGATGATCCCGAATCTCCAGACGTAATAGGGTAAACAACTCCACTTCTCACTCAGCATCAGTTGGGAGTTTGCATACGAGCATGAAAATCTTTATGAAATCGTGCGACCGATAAGAGCATGTTTTCGTACCATTTACAAGTATGGAATAATCTGCATTTGTTTATCGGACTATGTTGTGTTGTAGTCTTAATTTTCAATTGTACTTATCTTCATATAGTCGAAAGAAAAAGCGGGGCCAACGCACAACTGCCGGAGAAAAAGGTGGCAAAGGTCTCCGACACTTTAGTATGAAAGGTACAGCAATTTGTTTTCCTCTGATTTTCGTATAATTCACATATGTGTGTTGTATGTTAGTTCTTTCTTGCACTGGACAGTAATAAGACTCTTTATATTACTTTCTTGTTCAGTATGTGAGAAGGTTGAAAGCAAAGGGCGCACCACATATAATGAGGTAATTATCTAATTGTCCCTGCTCACGACTTAGTATAAGTCTGATGACTTTTATAATGTATAAAGTGATAAGAAAAATGTAGTAGATACATTCCAGCATCATTATCCTTATTGTTGATAGGGTTTATGTTTGAATGGTTCTCGGTTTGCTTCTGGTCTTCGCTATTATTAGATCTTGTGGGATAATCAGGAGAGTCTTTTAATGTAATCGTTTCATGCTTTGTCAAATCTCTCATGTTGCTTCTGTAATAAACGAATTGGAATATTAGTAACGTAACGGAAACATGTTCATCCCTCTTTACAGGTGGCTGATGAGCTGGTTGCGGAGTTCACCAACCCTGATAATGTACTAATTTCACCTGATCAGGTATAGGTGGTGTTCATATTAGGGGTCTACACATCGTTAGGTTTTTCGTGATTTATGTAATGTGTTTCGCGCAATTTTCCTGCGCTTTAGATCCGTCTGGCACTTTTGCTACATTCCTGTCCACGGTATGACGAGACTTATAATCAGGACACTCCATAAACTCCTTCTGGTTTAGTCCCGTTTCCTTTCTATATTCTGGAGTTCATAAGGATTGTAGAGGTGTGGGAAAGGGCCCGCCTTAACTGGTTGTGATTGACAGCAGGATCCTGCTCGTGGTGGTTTGCAGCAACAGTTCGATGAGAAGAATATCAGGCGACGTGTTTATGATGCCCTGAATGTTCTCATGGCAATGGATATTATCTCGAAGGAAAAGAAGGAAATTCAATGGAAAGGTCTTCCTAGTACGAGTGCAAACAACGCCGAGGCCTTAAAGGTATGCAGCCGTACTCCATTTCATCGGATCTTGCTACTTTTCACTCCTATATACACTACGGGGCTAGCATCAAATTCGGTATAAACTCTTTCCGTGTCTTCTCGACCATTTCGTGATTCTACTCGGTAAGTGGGGAGCTTTATATAAGCCCGCTTGTGTTCTCATTTTGTGTATTTTCACTTCCTGTATGTATTTATCGACCGTTCGCCATATGCCTCATTTCTCTCAACCTGCTTCATCCCCCACGTAAACACCACCTTCCCGCTTCTTTCGGTTCTCGTGAGCAGCTTACCGCGTCCTTCTTTTTCTCTGCTCGATTCTAGTTAGTAGCTTACCGCTTCTTTTTTTTCTGTGCTCGATTCATGTCATCAGCTTACCGCTTTCTCTGTTTTTTTTTCTGTGCCGTCCTTTCGCTTTCCTCTGTGATGAGTCTTTCTGCTATCATTTGCGATCTGCGTGTTGGGTCTGAAGAAGCCATGGGTCTGAGGCAGTTACCTTTGCTGTGATTTTCTTCCAGCCATCTGAATAGACTCATTTGTCTGAATACTTTCATATGTATCTCTCATTTCCTTGTGCGTTTCAACGGAGACTTAGGGTGTCCATCAACTAGAATCTTAAGGTGTACGGTTTTGCTCATGGATAAGAGATGCCTCAGGGGGCTGATGAGGTCTTGGAAATAGCGGGAGCGATTGAAGCACGTTTCCTTTATTCGTTGATTACAGTCTACCTTCTGAGCCCTTATTCGACGCTACAGATCCACTGCTTCCGTTTTACGTTGAGTCATTTAACGCTTTTCGTCCTGCAAGATTGAGATGTCCACTTTTTCCCTGCACGGTTTCTGTTGCGGCTTCATCAACTTGGGCTCTGTTGGATTACTTCGCTTCCAGCTTCTTTCACGAGGATGCTCTTGCTTGCAGCTTCACTCGCGTCAGTTCACGCCTCTTACTTTCATTTGCATTCACTCTAATCATGCTGGTAACTGCAGCTTTCATTAGAACTTGAATGTACTGCCACTTCTTTTAACGTAAGTTACATCCCCCAAGGCCGGTACTGAGTACTTGTACTTGGTCTAGCTATATATATATTAGATTTTTCTCTTCCCAACATCTCATGCTATTACTCTGGCTTCCCGACTTAGTAAGCATTTTACGTTTGTATGTACACTTCTTCAGTGCTCAACAATCTTACATTATCCAAGATACTAACGTACTTACTCATAACTAGACGGGCAATCTTCTATAAGTACGTCGTTTTGTTGGTGAGCTCTGGGTCCCCACTGCATGAATTTCTCTACCTTATGTAATTACCGAAATACAGATAGAAGATGCTTGCCAGAATACAGTCATATTTCCATTATCAGGATGATCCACATCACGTCCAATTTAAGGGTCACTGCCAAATATGGTACCATTACCAGCAGATTGCATAAGCTAGTAGCTATCTGTACTACTAGACCAGCTCTAAAATCCCAAGTATTAGACCTTTTTCTTACTCCCCTGGGACAAGCCTATGCACCGAGAAGGCTTCTTCTACGGATTCGTTCATTTTTCAAATGGATACGTTTTCTTTTTGGCCACCCAGCTTTACTCGCGTATCGCAGGACATACAACACCATACAAAGGTGTACATAAGCCATTTCGGTAAGTGGGGAGCTAGATCATAGCCCACTTGAGTCGCTTGCATTTCGTGCTATTTACATTTTGTTCGTCTCATTAGTTTGCCTTAATGTATTGGGCCACTTATTACGTGGTTATTTGGCCCGCTTGCAACGTGTTCCTGGTTATTTCTACACTTGTTACGTGTTACACCCTGCTTATTGCGGTATTCTTCGCACTTACTATCTCTGTAAGCACCGCACCGTCACCATTTGTTTTCTGGAACGATACTTCGATACTTCGTGCCTTCTTTCGTGCTCATTGCTACTGACGTTTGCTGCTGTAGTAATTCCAATCCGGAGGAGTTTCGTTTGCATTCCTTCTTCATCCCCTGTGCGTTTCGACGTGGATACTGGGTCCCCATCAACTTTATTGAAGCCCAGCGCGACCTCCAATCGAAACTTGGAAGTGTAATGTATCCTTCAAGGTTGCTGACGAGATCTTGGAGGTAGCGGGAGCTACTTGATACACGCTCACTTTCCACGTTGACTATAGCCTCTGGATTCTATTTCGTATCTATAGAATCTGAGTTTGCACATCCCTTCCTAGGTACCTTGGTGGTACCTACTAACACTTAGCTTCCACTTCCACGGTTTTTCCTGTTGAATCTTGTATTTTCTGGATTGACATTTGCAGCTGTTTGGAGGTTGCTCTCAACTACAGACATCGGCATCAGTTTTTTCTTCAGGCTGCACTCAAGTAGGTTGCATGCCCATTCTGTATACGAATCAGTCTTTCGTTTCTAACCTGCATGTACAACTTGAACCTTACTTATTGGCTCACCTTTTAATTTTGGTCATAGTTCCGCCGCTTCCATTTGGTACTTGTACGTGATTCTTGCTATATCAATATATATAAACTACGGGGCTGGAGCCATCAGTGAATTGCCACTCTAGAAGAGCTAAGAATTCTAACCTTTCGTCAAAATTTACGCGGCAAGGGACATCCTCAAGTAGACATTTTCCATGGGGAGTGGGCCTCCAAAGAGGTAACGGAGAATGGAGAAGCAGAAGCTAGCTTTACTGCTAGACGTACCCATCGAGCGGAGACGATGCATTAGTGCATGCATCAAAGTTTTTTGCCTGGAGGTAACCAGCCATGATGAACCTCGAACTACTTCTGTTGTTGCAGGCTGAGAGAATCAAACTTAGTGGCTTGCTTGAGAAAAAGGGTGCCTACCTGCAGGAGTTGGAAGAGCAGGTACGCTGAATGTTTCTGGTGTTATTTCTCTTCCCTTTGGACCGAAAGAGGTCATTCAAGCGTCGTATACCTTTGCTCCTTTACTGAGTCCGTCACCCCTGCACCTCTTTGTACCACTTTAAACATTTTCTGTAAGCACATGAATCGCCTGCTGCCGCCTTTTTATCAATTTTAGTTCTCCCCTCTTCTCCTCAAGATGCCTTCCGGAGTAGAAGTGATCCTCCCGCAATGGTGGATGTAGATGTTTCAACAGAGAAAATTGGTCCTGTAATTCTGAATATCAAGTGGCCTTCTCGTCTCCTCCTTTCATCTTCCTTATGATTATGTTCTGTAGATGTTGACCTTTGGCTTGCGTAAATACATTTTTTTCCTATTTTCTTCCCTTTGTGTAGTTGTATTGAAACCTACATAGATATGTACTCCTCTACCATGTGCAAAATGAGAAGTAAACTTAATTAGGTCTGAGAACTACTTCAGCTTGCACAGCCAGTGTTGGGACGCACAGGACCATCATCGATGAGCCGCCGATGACAAGCAGTCTTGATATTTTACAAGTAGCTGTGGCTACACGGTTCGTGAATCCTCAGCTAGTGACTAGACGACTTATCTTGTAGGTGGTTTCTGGTGTGCAGATCGTAGGTTTACAAAATTTGGTGGACCGGAACGAGAGAATGTATCACATTAAGGGTCATGTACCAGCTGGTGGAGTTGCATTACCGTTCATCCTTGTCCAGGTTTGGTCATAATACCAAGGAAATTAGTGAGGACGATTTGAGTTTTATTAGTGAACCGACTTTGATTTTGCCTTGCTGCTATCTACAGTAGTCTTTAAATTTTTTTTCGAAAAATTGATTGTCATGTGTTTATATTAAGCAATATTGACTCCCGTATCTTTAATATGATCCAGACCCGCCCACAAGCCACCGTCGAAGTTGAAATATCCGAGGACATGCAATTGGTCCACTTCGATTTCAACAGGTGCTCAACTCATGATCTGTTCCGCTGGTGATCTGTTCCGCTGGATTTGAGTTTTAAAACTTGAGAAGAGTTGTGAGTAGTATGCACCCTTGATATATTACCGAGAAACTTCTGGTAAACAGATTCTGCTGATGCTTAGGTGCCTTCTCCAAGTTCACATTGTAGTAGTCAATGTTTGAGCTTGCCAACTAAAATCTCGTCAAGCTAGCTAGGATGTGATGGGAGACTGATCGTTGTGGGCTTGTTTCCTCCATGCAGCACTCCGTTTGAACTCCATGATGATGCTTTTGTGTTGAAGGCCATGAGCTTTGGTGATGGACAGAACTCTGACAGTCGCGATTTACCGTTCACTGATTCTGAGGAGGGTTTTGAACCTGCTTATGAAGACCATTCTTCCCCTGTATCTAATTTGTACCATCGCCCTTCTATCATGTCTATGTCTCCCAGGCCTGCTCCTCCTTATTCTGTCTCTACTTCACCTCCACCCGTGCCCAGTATTCTCAAAGCCAGGGTGAAACATGAAAACTATGGCTAACCCCAGTGGACATTCCTAACTTCAGCCTCCTCTGAAGCTTGGGATTAAGACACATCTATTATAAAATTTCATCAAGAAGTTTAGTTGAACTAATGGAAGGCAGGTAGCATATCTCGATGACCCTTTGATGGGCATGGGGCGAGATAGAGATGTACATTATTGTTCATATATACGGATCAAAGCATATGCTTAGTTTAATTCATCATTAAGAAGCCAATTTAAGGTGTAATCCAGAAGTGAAATTTAGACAGTGTGAGCATGAGTGCCCACGCTGTCGATCATTTCTGAGTTTGTATTTGCATTTGTATCCGGACCACTTTCGCGTCCGGACAGTAGAATCTCAGCTTCTTGATTAGATCACCACTGCCTGTTATCACTGAAGATATGTTAACCCAATTTTTGCTAAAGAGAACATTGACATGATCTCTAAAAAGTAAAGACTTGAGTCTTGACGGTTGATTACTTTTCTGTATCAAAAGTGCGTTAAACAAGTTCATCTATCCCCTTGTATGTCTATTCCGTTTGTGAGTGAAGCTGGACTACATCATTGCAGGCCGCATTGCACCGACGCTTCCTTCTATAGAAAACGAGATGTGAGGAATAAGTAAACTGTTGCTCACATCTTGCCTTACCTGGTTCCCGCGGCGTTGACAGTCTCAGCACTTCAACACCTAATTACAGCTCTGAAGGAATAATTGACACTTGTCATGAATTTCTGCTTAACAAGATTCTTTACTGCGTTGCACTTCCGTATCCGCATGAAACCATATTTGGTGGAGAGAGTACGAGTAAATGTCGTTTTCCACCCGTGCTAGCTCGCTTGGTGGGCACCCACCCAGACCCGTGATCGAGTCCTGTCTGGGCACATTGAATGGGGAATAACCTCTTGGATAAATGACCCGGGACCCTGTTGCTTCCCTCCGCATGGCGATGCAGGGTATCATTGAGATAGAGCGCCGAAAATCTCCTGGCCGAAACCTACCTGAAAAACGAAGCCCGAAAATGAAACAACTAAAACTAAAAAACTGGCTTCTAATTGCGGAAAATGTTTTGCACTGTGCTATACTGATATGTACCTGCGGACCGTACAGTCCGCATACTACCAACAATGCAAACTCGAAGTCTCATCCAATGTAAAGAAATCGTAAGGAGAAGGATAAAATTTACTCACTGGAAAAGTCATCCGTAACTCCTAGTCCGGACTTGCTGCTCAAGGTTTGGAACAACCTGCTATAAATTTACCAAGACAGAATGCGTGATCAATGGCGACATTAAATGCGATCTAGTGTCCTTTCATGCTAAGAGACCTGGATAGCCAAGCCTGCATGTCATACTTATAGACTTGCAGAGCAAGGAGAAATCATAGAACATTATCAGCAAGTAAGTTTTTTTAACGTCAATGGTGCATTCAAAATAAATCCTTAAAAAAAATCTGCAGAACCGAGAGTAAACTCACAAACTGAATCGCTTTGCTGAAACCGTTCCCATATGAGAGGAAACTGAACGTTCAGAAGCTAACTTTCTCACTACACATATGTGAAAACTTCCTATAAGTAGAGAGATCTTAACACACATAATATGCTAGAACAAGGAATCGTGTAGCCCATGACCATTACTAGTCATTGTGTGTCCCTAACATGGCCATCCAGCAATAATCAAATGTATGTGCAATGTCAAGTAAGGTCTTGTGACTCTAGAAAAATATATTTGACGGCATGCCTACTGATATCTTTCAGTTGCTGACAATAGATTATTGTCGGCAACTTTGGATATCGTGGCACCAATTATGCTACATGGCGTAATGAAACACACCTCACAATCTCATATGGCTCCACATACAAGTATCAATGTACTCGTATATAGGATTGTAAATCAGTAGCCAAATCTGTACTAATTACTTCAAACAAATCCATCACACATATACACTCCTTTGGATATTGCCAAACAATAGGCATTGTATCTAAAGGTGACAACATAGTGGAAGTGGGAATAATTTCATTCGTCTCCTCCATCTCCAGAGAAAAAGACTCACTCTAAACTTAATGTATCAATTGATCTGCCATTTTATGTAGCTACATACATGAAGTACCTAGAGATTCATCCAACATGGATGAAAATACTCCACTAAGACTTGGCATGATAATAACATCCCATGGACAAGGATAATCATGTGCATACATGTTGCATTCCAACAAATCACCAGACCAAGTAACACAAGTATTGAAGGCCGCAACATACGCCAAACCTCCACTTGATAAAGAGCTAGAACCGGTAATGCACCATATTGATAATCGACTCACTCAGCCTTCACCAGCTTGCCAACCTAGCCAGTAAGAGGCTACCTCCTCCCAATAATCAATGCTAAATCCCATCGGGTATAACACTGTCAAACTGACCAATACATCATAGGACTCTGCAAGTGTAACTACATCACGTGCTCGCGTTGTAGAACTATCAATGATATGATATGATTGCAATTTATGCACATCATTAGATTCTCCAAGAGAAGTCTGAATCTAAAATGTACATCTCTCCACATCAGTCATTCGCAAACAAACCAAGTAGTGCATCCTTGCCCAACATAAGCAGTTGTGCATTAGAATCCAACAACACCTGTTGAGGTCGATAAACCTTTCCTCAAGGTCCAACCAAATAGAAGACACCACTCTTGTTATCCAACGTCACCAAACTTGATGACATCCTGGTGCATTCATATGTTGGCCTCGTTGGTAACTTCATCATTTGAGCGGCAGCAGCTTGGCCAGTTCGACTAGTATTTGTATTGATCCTAGGATCAACACTACTAGTGTTGTCAATACTAGATGCAACCAACACATTCTCTTTGCCTTTGCAAAGTGTGGCTGTCAATCGTAATACATGGGATGATGACACTCCCAACGCCAATAAATCCTTGTCTGAGAAAAGAGGAGAATGAACAAGAGTCTTTGCCGCCCCCAACATTGCACTTGATGCTATTTCATATGATGTTGATGGTTGGATCTTATTTGCTCTATCTCCAAGTATGTCAATATTGGCTTGCATCCTCATCTCTCCAATAGGTCATCTAGGAGCCATGGATGAGGTATTCAATGCCTCAGACAATGTGAATGATTGAGGAAGTCTAACTTGTCGGCTAGATTCTCTTCTTTGTGGATCCAACTCCATGGACACTCCTTTAGAATCAATAGTAGGTGTTGCACTACGAGTCACATGAACTGCATATAGTTGTGTTGCTACGTACATGTTCTCTATGACATCTCCATCATATGATGTATATGCACCAACTCTATAATCTAACCTTTGCTGGGTTATAGCCATACTTGCTATCTTTTGCTCCAATTGCTCTAGTTAAGATGCCATGTTCACCTCATGATTAGCCTCATAGGCTAACACTTAACTAGGGGTTGGTCCTCTACCATCACCCGTGCCACCTTGAACTTCTCGTACTCTTTCAGAGACTACCATGGTAACTCTCATTGATCGTAATTCTGGATGGAGATCAAAACATCGATCAATCATGTGACCATGTCTGTAACAATGCTCACATGATTTTGATCCAATAGTATCCATTCTTCGATCTTGAAGCTAATCCTTCTTGTGATAAGATCCATCACATGTCCAACAGACCATCCCAACAATTGATTGTTGACTTGAAAAGGATGGTAGTGCTCTCGATCCGACACCTTCACCATTATGTCCATATGGTTGAGATTGTCCCATATGTCTATCATAACCACTCCGGGTTTGTGTTGTAGATTGGTAACGTGAAAGAGTTTATGAAGTTGGTGAATCCTTGTTGAACCTAGTAGTCACCACTCTCCTCTCTTGCATGTTGAGCTCAATACGTTCAACAAGACAAAACACAATGGCCAACATAGATGATGCCTCTTGTAGTAAGGTGACATCTCTCACTCTACGTCTCAACTCCATGTCCAATATCCCATACCAATATTAGATAACTTGTGCCTCTATCACCCATGGATAACACTAATCAACCAACACATTCAATTATACACATCTCGAAGACTCTCCCCTGTCTTCCATTGGAACTCTTACAAGTCTCGTATCTTATTAGTCCTCAATTGTGCAAAGAACTCAAGAATAGGGTTAAAGGTTGGGACCTCTGAACTTTTCCCAACTCGACTAGCTCCAACCATATCATCCGTGTCAGGTACAGAGGATGAACTCGCATCACCAAACATTGTACATGTAATAGAATTGTAGGTTGAAGACATGTATTATCTATAGAATTCAATCTCCTTAGTGTGTTCATGCTTGAACTCATGAAACTCATCCATCGGTGAACCCTTCAAATGATGGAATAATCTCTTGCAAGCCATAAATGCAGTAAACAATGTAGACTTACACATCCGTTGTAAATCACATCATGAGTCAAACTCTTATATGATGTTATCCAACTCAATGGTATCAACCATACCGAATATCGTATGGGAACCTTGGTGGCCATGTAGATATTGTCCATGTCCCACAACAACGGTGTGGATACACAATCCAAGATATCACAAAGCTCAGCTCCGAATCAAAGTCTTCTATGAATCTCAAAGGCCAAGGTTGATATCAAACTCCACTACGGATGCATCCACTGGTAACCCTAGCAGTCATTCTTGCAAAATCTCCAAGAAACTCCATTGTGACACAAGTGTATTATCTAAGTAACCGTACATCAACATGTCCCAAACTAGACCAAAAAATCACAATAGAAGGTATCCGAAGCACTACAAGGTATTAACACACGTGCAATCTAAAACCTGTCATTACCACAAGCACTCATTTAGTCTACAAGTCCACAATGCATGTATCATTAAGGAGAAACATGGATAGTCTAACTGGTCCGCAAATCTAGCCTCACTATCAACATCACACATGAGCACTAACAGTCCAAACAACAAAGCACCAACAGAAATAAATGTGGTGCACAAACAAGAAGCCAAGATGGAGGTATATCAATCACAAGAAACATAAATAATATTATTCCATCTCAAAGACATCCATCAAAGGGATCAACCCAACCCAAACCGGACTAACGTAGCCTAAGAATGGTATATAAAAACACTTAAACTCAATTTTGGAGGCTTTTTGCTCTCTAGATTGAGAATTTGATTTTGATAATCTTATAAATGAGGCATAGCCTTTCTTAATTTTCTATCTAATGCAATTTTTTTTTCACAAACGGACAATGTTTGAAACTTTTACGGGATTTTGACTCTAATTTTGGACCCTTAAAGATCAAAATTTTGCAATTCTGACACTACGAGTCTTATGCTTGGCCTGTCTACTTTGCGCTTCAAAGATTTTAGGTTTCCCACTTGCTACTCTCCACCATAGCCACACTCTCAAAGGCTCAACTTCAAAAATTTTCAGGGCTTCAAAGAAGCCCTTATTCAAACTCTACTCTTTGAGTCCTATGTCTTCTAACGGCAATGTCGGTGCTAACGATATTTCCAGTGCACAATTGGCTCTAACTGTTGTACCTGCTCCTAGCTAACTAGGGATGTTATTTCATAAGTTGTGATATATGAGACTCTCATAACTACAAAATCTCACAAATGACTCAAATATCATTTAACAAGGTCGAGATCTTTTATTGAATTTTCAAGATATTCTCCAAAAACAAGGTTTGAGAAATAGTATAAATAGAAAGTTTTCTCAACCTTTCTATTTATACTATGTAGAATTTTATTATTATAATTAAAAGTAATAATCATGTAACTTTTTCTTACCAAGTTTAAACAAGATAGAGATCACAATTTGTAATGAGAATGATTACATGACAACATGCAATAGATCCATTTGGAGATTGTAGAAGTCCAACTACTCTCCAATTGACTTTGATGTATCAAGTCAATCTTGCCGCTACATTTAAGGGTTCACATCAAGTCAAACTAATGAAATACTAGTTAATTTAAAGTAGCTATGTGATGGAATATGACCATTGATTCTCACTAAATAATTAAATAATTATTTTTGTCATTCAATATACTACATAAAGAACTATCATATATGTTTTTTCAACTTAACCATAACTATCTAAATATAATCATGACTAGCTAAACTTGATGTTGAAAGTTAATCATAGATAAAATCACACTTTATATATAATCACATTTTCTTACATAAATACAACCCTTGGTAATACATATCTAATTGATGGATTGTGAATGTGCGTGTATTTCTATAAATTAACTCCTTTGTTGACTGTCAAAAGTTGATTCGTTGAGCTCTTTGGACTTCAATGTCCAAAATTTGTTAAAGAAGCATAACTTGATCAATAATTTTCAATATGATATGTTTGATTTTAGTTTGTAACTTGTGTGTTACATTGATAAGCTTTTGACAAGATGCTTTAAACATGATTAAACGTGACAAATAACATTGTGAGCAAAGCTTTATTGTTCATGGTGCCTCATAGACCTAAGATAAATCCAAAAAGTTTGTAAGTATTGAAATCAAAAGTAAAATTTGGGCTTGCTCTGGTTGCACTTAAGCTGCATTTGTGATACTTAATGCAACATTAAAAAGCTCTATATAAGACGATTCCAACACCATCAAGATGAGAAAAAATGCCCTCTGAAATTGAAAGCTATGACTAATTTGGTGGTTCAAATCTAACTAGTCACAAAATAAATTCGGGTATAATTTTTAGAGACCAAGGAGGAGAGCAGATAAAGCAAATGCAAGAAGTATATATAAGAGGAGTGGTGTCTATGAGCAAGTTTAGAAGCCATAATGCATATTTTTATGCAAGTTTTGAAGGGGACCAATCTTGGGACATGAGATGGTGGCTAGGTTGGTGTTTGGAAAGTATGTGATCCAAACTTAAAAGCTCTATGGAACTAAGCTCCATGGTTAGACCTAAGGATCCAGCCCTAGACCTAAGCACCATGGATGGACCTAAGAACCAAACATTGGATCTAAGATCCACGGTTGCACTTAAGACTCAATCATCTTTGAAAAAAAAAAATGATGCCAATTTATTTTATAATATTCTAAAATTTTAAATTAAATTAATTTTATAATTAATCCCTTGTATGAAATTATTTTTGTTAAATAAGTGTGACATAATATTGGAATAAAGATCGATAGTACTTAAATCAGCTGAACTTGGTTGTTGCTATTGAAGCATCATTGCATGATGCAACAAAACACCTACCACAGTTTTTAAAGTAGGAGTTTGATGACTATTTACATTACTAAACATCGTATAAGCCTTACAAATGAATTTGATAAAAACGTAAGGAGATTAATTGCGGAAATTTTGCCATCTAAAAAACCTTTTGTGTTTGAAATCTTTTGAAGAAAAGATTGAAACTTATTGATGAGATCTTTGAGATTATCAACTTCCGACATATAGAGTTTACGTAGTTTGTGTGGACATCAACGAACGCCGGGTGGTACAACTCGTGCTGACCGTCGCAAGTTTTTGGAAATATGGACAACTGCACAGACTGAAAAGTGAAATTCCTCTTTACGTTGGCAATCTCAGCAGGCAAGAAGTTCCGGATCTTCATGGCAATCTCATAACAGGAAAAATTCCAGGGTCCCTAAAAGAATTTTCAATAGCTTGATCAATTTCAATTCGTGCTCCTGCTCGCTCTAATATCATGTGAAAGTTATGATTTATTACATTGACTTGATGGCAATAGTCATAAGTCAATATTTAAGGTTCAGTTTCAAATCAAAAGACGCAATGGTTCATAATATTTAAGTTTGTTCATACTTTAATACCTAGAGCCGTACAGTTCTGATCTCAACATGCAGTAGTCTATTTAAGCTTCAGTTTTAAGTGAAAAGACGCAAAGGTTCATAGTATATATGTTTTTTAATACCTAGAGCCGTAAAATTAAGCTCCGTAAACATAGATCCCAATCAGGCAGAAAACTGTTCATATGAACCAAGGATACCACAAGCGCTGAAGGCAGAGCTGTAAAACTTGAAATCGTCGCCTGCATTGCGAACGGCTGTGGAGTAAGGTATCAGACCGCGCAAAACTGTTGTTTCTCATGTCACTGACTTCGCTTGAAGATAAATACGATCCGGAATGAATTGTGGGCACATGTATTACCAGCATATGCTTAGATGAGATCATGGCCTGAATACATTTACTGGAGGACCCTTGCCCATGATTATATTGGAACAGTGCATCCTGCACCCAGGGTAGTGGTACCACTCTTCAAAGGCATGTTTTGTAAAATCTTTTGTAAGAGGTTGGATCATGGTTCTATGAATCACCGATGGAAGGCACATGTCCGTATGGGGCGATACAAGGACCAAGAGTTTGGGTTTAGGGTTTAGGGTTTTCGTTTGGACTCCATGCGCAGATATAGCAATCTTGTGCCCGGCGCACTCTACGTATGACTTTGAAGATCCCTGATGGATATCATAAGAGGATCAGCAATGGCCTCCACATCTCAGTTTTCTTGACCTCAAAGTAACATGGCCAAAATGATGAAACAATTTTGGGTCTCATGCAAAAATTCATTTTCAATGGAAATCATGGCCACCTATATGATTAAAATTCACTACATTTTTCCATGATTTGTGTTGAATTTTTTCGGATGGAAGCTCAGATATATTTTCAGAGGAAGATCTATTATCCTGAAAGATCTTCATCGTTGGAGTAAATTAATTGATTCACGCGACGAACAGACTTTCAGGTCTCACAGTAGAAAATAATAATGTCTTCTACCCACGGTTTTGCACTGGGACGCTTTGGCCGAGTGGTTAAGTCGTGTGCCTGCTAAGTACATGGGGTCTCCCCGCGAGAATTCGAATCTCGCAGGAGTGATAGGTGGGAATTTGTTAGGTTTTGGATATGTGCTGGTCAAATCCTCGTAAGATCGTTAGTTGGAAATCCGTCAGTAAATTTGCTTAATGTGCATGTCTGATGGTAAAATCCTCGTAAATGAGCTCACACCAGTGACTCATATACAATCCAATTTGAGTACAGTTTAACAGATCCAGGTTCCATAAAAACGGGAAAACGGGAGTGACATTCTAGACATCCTTAACGATGTTTAGAATGGAGCAAAGGGTGATAATTCCGATCACGCCTTTTTTCAAGGCCTTATGGTTCGAAGGAATTGGAGGAGAATTGCGGCAGCTGCACACAACAACTTATCTTCATGGACATTGGGGAAAGTCTCATTCATATAGTGGAGGCTGGAATCAAAGCTAAGCGACATCATACAGCTACGCTCACATTCATTTTTTAAGTCTTACAACTCATCTGGTTGGAGCATAACACACTCATTTTCAAGGCAGATAAATAACCTTCTGGACACTATGATCGTTAAAAAAAAGAAAAAAATCTGCAACATTTTCTCAGTCTGGACTCTTTGAGGAGCTCAAAAAAGAAGCATCGGTGTATGAATAGGGCTGTGGGGGAGATAGGTGTGATCCGGGCTAGACTCGTTTGCTCACTCTACATGGGACTTTACCACTTGCTCGACCACTAGTCTGAATGATGCAAGGATACAAGCAGACACTACCAGAGAAGGAAAAATACAAATCTCGAGTATGGGACGCCGGATCGGAGATGCAGCTTGGCTTCGACTTTAATGGAGTTATAATCTCCACATGCATACCTTGAGAATGGAGATAATACCTCGAACGACAACAAGAACAAATCAGGTAGTGTGAAGGGGTGGCGGGCCCAACCATCAAGACAAAGTCATGTAATAATCTATATGCGCAAAAAAGAGTCAGGACTCATGGCTAGCAAGATTTATCTTCATGGGCCGGAGACGCTCACCTCTCTTGCCTACAAGTTGGTGCATTATATTTGCGGGAGAGGTCGAGTGTCTGAAGCCAGTATTCCAAGAAGAAGAGGGATAGAGACGATATGCACACGAAATATATTGAATAAATAAGATTATGCAGATTTGTTTGGTCAGGGGCATTAGTTTACCACTTGATAATTTTTACCTTACCTAGTGGGCACGATTATATGAATAATCTGTACCATCACTCAAACGCTTCCCTTTTTATTAAAAAAGAAAAACGAAAAAAAGTGGATGTCTATTTATAGTGTATGAATAAGATTTTCAGTCTCACTTAGGTTGATACTCTCCTTGCTGGGTAGAGGACTGGAGGGTGGGTAGAAGCAACCATTTGATTTTATTGGGATCTGATTAATCAATCCACAAATATACCAAATCAATCGGATGTATTTAATGGATGAATGTAGTTAGTTATGTAGGTGACATAAATTCTGATTTAAACAATACAACTGTAATGCGCTACAGTGTGTGGGGCTATGTGAAATGATATTAAGAAAAAATTCTGAAACTATATGGTCACCTCCGAATTACTGTCACCATGAGATAAAAAGTGTACAAAGAGCTTATCTACCCGAGAACTTATTCGCATAAAATTGTGAAGATTCTACTTCACATGAAATCTATTTAGTTTGTCGTCACGCACTCTAATCAATGAAGATCAACAAATAAACCAGACAAGAAAAACTCAATAATGTAAAATCCTGAGTTACTTCAACAATTGATATAATTTGTCTTTGCTGTCCAAACCATAGAGTAAGAAGATGACTATAACCCAGTTTCCATTCTTGAGAACGAGTACTTTTTACTGTAATACTCAACTGCATTTCTTCTCGGATTTCTTTTTATTTTTAAAATTAAAAAAAAACCCATCAAGTCTTACAGGGAAGAAACCAAAGGGGTAGATGGAGTTACGACCCAATAGCATCACAATGGAAAATATGTTATATTACACATAAGATATCTAAACTGTCTAGATCAAAAGGTCTAAATACTACCGAGCATCTAAAGAATCATCACTTACCCAATATGTTATACTCACTTCTTCTCTCACGAACTTGTAGAAGTTGGTATCCATATGACTCCAAGGTTCCAGGAACAAAGAGTTAAACTGCATACCCTATATTTGCATCCCTTGTCTGGGTGGGTAGTCACCCATGGAACAGTGTAGGGTGTGGGATATGTAACTGCCACAGCCGTTGCTATAACTTGTTCCTCCCGAAGTAAGTAAAAGTGACCCGAGTCGATTGAAACCCATACCGACACTCTCTACATGTGTATCCACCGTTATACTATGTACTCGGGATGGGCAACGAGTCATATTGACCCCAGGGAATCTTACCTAGAACCACGGTCTCAGGTGACTAATGAAGATCCAACTGGGACAATGTTCTTCCATCACAACTCGGACAAGCAATGGATTTTGCCGATGTGATAAGGTAGAGCTCTGAATCTCCACATCTGCACTATGAGCTTTCATGCGCCAAATTCCCGTTGAACTGATTGCTTGCTTGTCCAGAAGCAGTTCTGCCACGGGCCGATCGGTGCACCATTCAGCTCACGTTTCCTCCGATTGTCAGAAAGGAACTCCTTAGCTACCTTCGCGGCACTTCCTGTCCGCACTTATCCCGGAGGCACATCCAGGAGATACAAGCACGGCTTTCAGTCTTTCAGCAGTCTATTTCTGCCAGGGCTGGCCGCCTTCGAGGGTTCAGGGTTTCTGTTTGCACTGAGAAACAATTCTTTCGACTGCGAAGTAGTAGTCGAGCTTGAATTCAATGTCGTGATTGGCTTCTGTTGGGTGGATCAGCGGAGGCACAGAGAGATGACGCTGGAGAGTAAGGAGAAATCTACTCGCTCTGTGAAGGCTGTTTTGAAGGACGCGAGGTCTGTTCTGTCCTCTGTCGCGGACAGTCCTCAGAACCGGGCGCGGGGTGTTGACGCACCTTCTGCTGATGCCGATCCGAACTCTCGAGATGGGGATTTTCTTCTGCACTGTGCTGAACTTGTGAGGGAATTTTACCGGCTCCTGTTGACTGGGACGAATTTGGAGTTCAAAGATTGGACTGTGGTCAAGGCGATAACAGAATTGGTCGTGCGATGGGGCATTTACCCGTATTTGAGTCCAGGGGTGGGAATTCCCCTCCAGAAACGATTCGGGAAAAAAGCAGCCTGTGCAGCAGCCAACGCAGTTTCTGATTACCTTCGTGGTTCTCAAACGGTCGGTGCATCACTGGATGCCAACTTTGAGGGGGAACTGGCCGGAGAAAGCTCGGATGCACATCCTTTGATATTCTCAGTTGATCTGCTTTCTCTCATAGTGCTAGAGAAGATTTTCATCGTGCCCAGTAATAGTTCTCTGAAAGGAGCTGTAGGGATGGGTGGGAATGAATCGAAGGTTAGCAAAATGGTTGCTGGCCCAGCCGAAGATGAAGAGGAATATGAGGGAAAGTACACCCCAGCGGTGGATTCGTCACCTGGGGCGTTGGGACAGCTTGTCTTATCCCATCACCTTATTGATATTTTGGCAGCTCTCTTGCAAATTGCTCATGATGAGCAACTTGGACCGAAGTCTTGGAAAGAGGAGGCAGCGGAAAGAATCGAGGCCATTCTGGATAGACTGCCTGTGGATTACGTTGTGGAAGCGCTCTTCGGTTTGCTTGGGCAAAATAGTAGTGCAATCCCACCTCCATGGCTAAAACCCGAGGTGGGGAAGCTTCTTTCTCAGGTCGTTATGAGGACCGGAGGCCTTTCCACTGTGATGGAGAGGCTTGTGGGCGGAGCAGAAAGTGTGAGTGTTTAGCCATTCAGTTACATTATTCCCACTAGCTCAAAAATTCTCATCCGGCAGGAGCTTTGGCCGTGGTTGAACTTTTTCGTCTGCGACTGTCTTTCAGTGACAGGAATGTTTTGTAACGTTTGAGTTGGTGGCATTTCAGGGAAGTGTGCACGTTTATGACAGAGTGGCAGCTCACTTGGCCAAGGTACCTAGACATGTGTCTACAGCGGATGCCTATTACAAGGCTGTTTGTACAGAGTTGCGGATGTTGTTGTACCTTCCCGACGTTTCTTACATTGACAAGAAAACCACAAAGGCGCACAAAAATATGCATCATACTTCAGTTGCTCTAGCCTGTGTCTTGGCACATCAAGAGCCATCCTTGACAGAAAAATATTTACTTGGACCTGTTGTCCAGCCTCTTTTGGGTTGGAGTGAGTTGGAAATTCGGACCCAATTAATTGTCGTGGAGGGTGAGAGAAATCTAGACGGAAGAGGTTCATCTTCGCTAGCAGAGCATGATGTGCTCGATGGTCTGCATGTGTTGAAACTCTTGCTCACAGCTGGCCACGATAAATCTTCCAGACTGCGCGAGCAGCTTCTGCAACTTACCTTACCTTTGGTGCCAAAATTGATATTGTTGAAGTACCTCATTTGGCCGTCGTATGGAAAACATGTTGAGCGTAGATTTCAAGGCCGTAACTCAGTAGTAGCTCATTCAAAAATCCCTAGAGCTGCTGAGAATATGGAAACATTACCTCCAAAGAGTGATCAGAAAGCTGGTCAGCGTAAGGACTTCCAAGTGGGATTCTTGGATGGGATAAGGCTGTACGATCTTGAAGATGATGAAGAGAGTACAGAGGGAACTGTTGGACATTTGATGGGCTGTATATCAGATATTGTGGACTGTCACCTTTCACAAGCCGCTTTGCATGTTGTACCCATCGTCTTCTCATTTCTGTTTGACCTCAGTACTGCTTCTATAAGGTGGCCTACTTCCGAAGGAGAGATTGCAGGTGCTTTAGAAGCTGGTAAAGGGCAGGTGGATTCTTCAGCCATGTGAGTCTCACCACTGTTTATCTCGTGTTCTTGCTGGTTGCTCTTGGAAGTTTCAGGTTTCCTGTCTGTGCACATATTCATTATCTCAATGCACGGTGCATTCTCTTACCTAGTGTCCTTGTTTTCTGAGGTTAATGGACTGATGTACGCGTTATTGCAGTTTCCTCTCAAAGCTACTGCTGGCTGGAGAATATTGGGAGCTCACGGTATCTCTCTTGGTTGATTTGTTGAGGAGAGCTTTACGGCTGAGAAAAGCAGCGCGGATAAGGTCTACAGCGTCCAGTCAAGACCAATCGATGAAGCCAAATGTAAATGCTGAGGCTGTCTTACATTTAGTGCAGACTCTTGAGGTCCTGTACGTGGAAGTTGGCATTGAAGCAGTAGAGAGAGATGCTACGGGAGCTTTGCCTTTGCTCAAGGTACTGGAATTAACTTGCGTTATGATGTTACCTACTTCATCGCCCTCCCTCCAGTGTCATGGAGTAACTTCTTGTACTCTGTAGCCTTATCTAACATGCATGTGGCCTGCAGATTCTCCTTGCCGATGATGAGCTTCTGAACGATAGGGAGATGCTGGAGCTGGTACTGCAGTTACTACATTCCGCATTCTCTCAACTTCATCAAGACCACAAGTGCGTTGAGGATAATGAAAATGTTTCAATACCGAAGAGAGCAGAACAGGTTGACCTATTGAAGAGTTTAGGAATATCTCTTGAAAATATTACTGTTTCCTCAAAAGTTTCAAAAGAATCTAAAGATTTCGCCGCATCTCTGAGATCTACTCTAGCTCATCATCTAGCGAATACTTGGAACAGTTGAGATAGGGGTCCCAAGTGCCCGTCGATGCCAATTGGGGAGTAGAAATGTCCTGTTCATTCGCAGTATACAGATGTTTCAAAAACATCTTTTACATATCACGTGAACGGCATTGAGGGACGATACACAAGGATTTGGAAGGTTTTGAAGGTGGCACCATTTGTACATAATTTATCTTACTTTGTCTCCTTGACCTAGTCACTGTACATTTCTATCAGGTATCGGTTGGCTGCAGTAAATTTCAAGGCCGAGTTCTCCATTTGTTGAACAAGGTTAACTAGGCAATAATTTCAACATCTTGAGCAGAGGATTTATGTAGTCAAACGAAGAGAGTCGGATGAGCATAGCAAAGCCTGACAAGGCTTTTACAGAAAAAATCAATGAAGTACATGTATGAATAGACATGAACTCGCTGGAGCAACTCCCTCCTTTTTAATGCGCAACTTCAGATATTCGTGTCGTTCTCTTTTAACGTGGAAGGCGCTTGTTTTCTGAATAAACAATTTACACAGCAAATGTACGTAATGTGTGTTTATTTTGACTGTGAATCACGGCTATCTACATAATTATCCTCTTCACAGCCTAAATTTTTTGCCGCAAGAGTACTATACTTACATTTTCATACAAAGCCTGGACTATTTCGCTATACACTGTCTATTAAGAAACTAGTTGAACGTAAAGCTATCTGGTTTGCGTATCCATTTTGCCCATCTTTTAAAACCTCTAAATGCTCTACTCCACTGACAAGAATAATCGTTTGCAATAGTCCAGCCTGTAGCACTTTCGGGTCTGGTCGTATGAAAATTTGAAATGCTTCTCACCATATCGAGACCACTAAGCCAAGGCCATTTCAACCATCAGAAAAAATGCACCGCTCGTGTCGTCTGCCTTAAGTTCCACCTGGTACTCTGAATCTTCAAGGCCTCTAATCTGTACAGACAATTGCAACAGACAGAACTCAGAATCTCATCTCACTCCATAGCGTTCGGAAGCTTTGCTGTTAGACCATGAAGCACATGCATGAACATGAACAGAGGTCCTCCACAAATTTCCTATTTAAGCTTGGCCTCTGAAGCGTAGTCTGAACTAAGTGTCCCACCGTAGTGTGAGTGAATAGCCGAAACGAAAGAGACTAACGCACCTCCATGGCATCTCGAATCGACATGTTTGTTCCATTGACACCGAGACTGCCCTCGATACATACCAAGTACACTTGCCTCTTCTTTCGCAGTGTAAAGGTTTGTGTAAAGCCTGGTTCACACTCTGACACAAACATGTTTACATCTTGATGAATGGGAATAACACCAGTATGCTGATCCTCACTGCATTCCAGCTTGTTAATATCTGTGACCAAATGCTGTAGCTGATTATATCGGTCCTCCTTCCTGCATTCCCAATAAGATCCAGTCCTTGAGCATACGTCAAGGAGAGACCTCCCAACAAGTTGCAGACAGTCGATTGATCTCGAACGCAAGTACTTGACCACATGTAAACATCTTTGCAATGATAGAGCTGGAAAAATAAAAAAGATACTAAGCCGGGAGCGACGAGCAAGGGGAAGCCAACATGGTTGAGTCAATCAGCTGAGCAGGGAAAGCTTCACCACGCAAGTTAGTTAAGTTTGTACTTCGGCTTCCACAACCTTGCACTACCAAGTAGAGAAGAAGTGACTTACTTCCACACACGAGAACCATAGTTAGGTGTTAGTTCTTTGGCATTGGGCTTGATCCATAGTTGCAAGAACCGCAGCCTGAATAAGTCAGCCACAACGAACCATCAGCATCAGCTGTTGTGCAATGTGCACATAAAATTTAGCAAATCTCGATGCGAAAGGTGGGAAGTTTGTTCAGGTATCCAACTCATACAGTTCATTGCCGTTGTTCATTTCGGAATGAGTGACACCTCTGCCTGCGCTCATGTATTGCACTGAGCCACGTCCCAGTGTCTCTGCAGTTCCCATACTTTATCCACCAACAGCCAGTCACGATACAATCAAGTCTCGAAATTTGGATACATTTCTCTTTGCAGCAACGCGATTTGTTTCACGGCATTGGTTCCCAAAAAAATTCATAACTTCTGAAAATCTTCGAATTCAGCTTGAAACACTTCCTCCGATGTACAAGGTGCTCCGTTACAAAGTGCATCATGAGTACCGAGAGGTGGCCTCAGAGGTTTAAAGTTGTTGCAGCGTACCTGTCCTTGTGGGTAAGTTTTCCATCCACAACGTACGTGAAGATCTCCATGTCTCTGTGAGGGTGAGTTCCAAACCCAGAGTGAGGCTGTTCAACAAAGTACGCGATTCAGACAAAGGGAAAGATCAACGTATGCAGCTGAAATCATATGCAACCTCGTGACACAAAGTTGTAGTAAAAACTACGCACTTATTATTGGACACAAAAAACCTTCAATCATTCAGTCATTCAAAGTTATACCTTCACAAGGTCATCGTTGAGCACACGCAACACGCCGAATTCCTGATTCGCAGGATTGTAATATTCTGCAAAACTGAGGAGCGACAACGTGCTAATGAATTGAGAGGTCACGACGCAGAATTCGACTCTTACAAGTAACTCAAAACCTCGCGTCTTATGCCACCATGCAAAACAAATTCTCTCCACATTCACTTGTAATTCACAACCAGCGCAGGACCAAATTCTCGAAGAAAACCAAGACCTGAAATGAAATCGGCTCTCTAGCCACCAGGTCGGCGTGGAGATTCTCAGATTTTTTGCGGGTATAAGTTTTAGACTCCTGTTGAGAAGATTCCCACACAATTGCGCTTTAGATTGTCAATCACAGCAAGAAATTCCGATCGGAACACCACAGATCAAAGTAGGAAGAGTTGGAAACGTACATGCTTGAGGAAGCTGAGGCGGCGGGAAGAGACAGAGTGCGAAATCCGAGAGAGGTCAGCTGATCTGAAGCAGCAGGACGCAGAGAACGGAGCAGAGATCCAGTCCAGTGAGTCACCGAGGGCGAGAATCGAAAGCACTGTCGAGGCATGAAATATCGATGTATCTGACAGAGATGGATTTGGGTGTTCCAGAGACTGTAGGGGAAGTAATATGGAGGCGGAATGAAGGCTCTGTTTCTGCAGCAGAAGGAGGTGGATGGTCAGCTGCAGCGGAAGGTTCCGGCTGTCAGCAGGCATCTGCTCCAAGTCCCGAGTACTCTCACTGGGAGCCCCCAAGGCCCAAGCCTCCATCTGGTTTCTAGTGGACTTTCTAAAGTCAATGGTAGGACTCCAGCACTCTGTGCACTTTGGCGGATTCTCTTACAGGCAGCCCCAGCGCAGACTTTTTCGCTTCCCCCGTTGAACTCCGGTATGTTGCAAAGGGTGGTCTGCCAGTTTTCATTTTCCCTGAGAACTCGAATCAATGCTACAATTCTGCCGCTTTAAACCCGGCAAGTTTCGTGTATTCTCGGTGATTGTCAAAATCTGCCGGCCGACGTTACAAAGGATGTCAGGTCTCGGCAGGCCTGCCTGGAGGATGAGACTTTCTATCTTTTTGCAATTTTTTTTTTAAAAAAACCTTGTGTTCACTTTTGAATAGTAGTTGCGTGCCGGATAGGAGAAATTAACTGTGAAGAGTTTTCTAGTACTATCCAAATAACTTTTACATGTGTCAAAATGTTCTTGAACGAGTCAAAACCCCATCGTATGGAAACGTCACATGTGAAATGGTGACTTGGCATATATTTTAATGATGTATCTTGATATTTGAAGAATAGATACATTTTAAAATCAAGAACTACAACTATCCAAAATATAAACAAAAAATATATTTTTCATATATTATGTTTTATAATAAAAATAATATATGAAACACTTGAATATATAAAATATTTTTTTATATGCTTACTAACTATACATTCACTAATCTGGAACTAAACACTTGAAAATTTAAGATTTTACATACTCTATCTTCCTCCAATGTTTCATCTCTTCTTTTTGCCACTACTTCCCTTCAGAAACTATAGTTTACTATAATTAACACCAAGGTAAAATTTAGACTAGCTGCTATAGATTATGACATGGAAGTGATTATTTCATATTATATTGTCTTTTTTGTTACCAAATGTATTCTTATGAAACTGAAATGGACTTGCCCGTTGGTTTAGTGTACAAGGGGCATCGCCATTCTAATTTACATAATGTTGTCATTGTACAGGTGAGGTCCCAGTTTCCTACCGAAGTGACCAGTGTTCTGCCGGCACCAAGGTGCTACTCAAACTTTGGGTCTGGTATTCTGCAGTTATTTATAAAACCAAGTTTGTCAAGGCTATGTTTCTGTGTGCTCATTTACAAAACTGTAAGTTTATCCATTTTAAAGTCCGTGGTGCCTGTTGAGGTTTAAGAACATGTTCACCGAGGTATGAAGCAGTCCTTAAAGGAGAATGCTTAATCAGCTAACACTATATCCTTGTCAAAATGTACTTGGTTTTCTGAGATTATTGGGAAACCATTTCAAATCTGTCATATGAATCAGTTCTGATCTGATCATTTGTCAACAAATCAAAGACTTCGTTTTAAAATAAATATCCCTGTATTTTTTCCAGAGTAATTTGCGTCGCATCAAGGTGGACGGACAAATTTCTCTACTTTCCTTCTGGTGTTGTATTGCTAAACACAAGGTAAGAGTACTGGAATTTTTCAATGAAATATCAGGAGTGGAATCGAGAAAAGGAATATTTGAAATCTAGTATGTCCTGCAGCACTTATGCAGATTTAGTTACACCCTTCCGTACGCCACTTCCTTCCTAATGATTCACAGTGCAACGCAATGAATACAAAGAAATATATTCAACTCTTGATTTGTTTAAGAAAACTATCGATGTACATAACTTTAGGCTAAAATAACCATGTTAAAGATGCAAATTGCTGACAGAATAAGCATTGGAGCAGTAACAATGAGATTTATCGACATTAGTGAAATAGTTAATGTTGATAGCGGATAAGCGGCTCAACCCCCATTGTTCCTTGCCTGGACTCCTGTAGATATTTTGTTTCGTCTCTCTTGTAAGGGCTTGAATGGTTTTTCTCCTTGGTAGATTTTGTTTACTGCTACAATCAATAATTTGATCATTGAAAAAATATAATTTTCCTGTATTTGATATAGTTAGAATAAAAATACTCTAAATTATTCTTTTCGACATAATTAACGCTGAGTATTGTAAAATTTAGTCGCATAATTGCAAGTTGATGTGTCAAGAATTGATCTGTTAACTCTAACTGAGAACTAGCCAGTCGAAACAGAGGATAAAAATAAAAATTACAAATAAATATTCACAAAAGAAGATACAAAAAACGCCAAATATTTCTATCTACATAGTTCAAACCAGTAGAATCGTTCAAAGTTGGTGCTATCATTTCTGATTTCCATACGGTTCAAAAAATTAATGAAGTGAACAAATAGTCAAAAGTTGAGTTTACATTTGATGATAAAAAAAACCTTAAGGAAAAAAAACTAACAAACCGTCTCATAAAAAGATGATGCGAAGCTCGTGACAGCTAAGAAGGTAAAACAAAAACAAAGAGGTGTTTATCACATTTCGATCTTATGACTGCACATCATGCAGTCTTAGATTGGACCAACGGTTTGCTGGATGCATTGAGAGTAGGATCTCGTGCACATAGTCTACGTCTATGATGGACAAACCTTTTTCCAAGTGAGGTTTTATTACGAGCATATGACGGAGTGGAGAGGCACTCACATCTCATAATGTAGAGTATTTTGGATGTGGATAGACACTCTATGTTGATAGGTCATCCATGGCAGTGGTGAATCTTGTGAGTGAACCAAGAGCTGCATTACCCACATTGTTGAGTTATCTAACTTTCCATGTCTAGAGAAGGAGTACCTTGACTTGTATGGGATTCTCGTTTGCAATGGTTTGTGGTTGGTTAGAGCGAGCTATGGGATTTTGTACCGGTACTATAGCAGAAACTATATTGTCGGAGTCATCACGATGTCAGATTTTGGATTAGGCTATGGACTTGAACTGTTTGACATGGATTGTGAGCATCGGATTGGATGCGCATAGATGCATGCAGTCCATATGTGTGACTGCAAGACCATTGATAAGCTCTTTGTCTATCAAGCTAGTGAAGCCAAAAGCTGGGGGTGAGAAGTGCCCAAGATCTCATCCTTGGTCTTATGGGGATGTTAGAGAAGGAGAGATAGAGTCTTCTTCAAGTATGGTTGGAATTTTTTGTGTGGAGCAAGCGGTGGTTATCACTATGGATCTATATGATACAACTCAAGATGTTCTGGTTAGAGCAACTAGAGTTGTTCACACTAAGCTAGTGGAGCATTGTATGAGAGAGCATGAAAACCTTTATGCTCAAGTGGTTGTTGTTCAACAACCATTTACTATGTCTTCTATCTCTAGTGTCGATGGAGAGGAGATTTGGAATATTGAGATTGGTCCAAAATTGACAAGAGGAGAAAGACGTAGGGTGTAAAGGTTTATGAGGAGCTTTAGAAATTATTTTATCTTTAGTATGAAGGATTTAAGTAGTTTAAAGGGACATGGTATATGGATTAACCTGACAATTGATGCACTAGTCTTCTGTTATCCCTATTGTCACGACTTATGTAGCGGCATCTCTAGTTAGATAGGTGCGTGTATGCACAAGTAGATATAACAATTAGAGCCAGTTATGCAATTAGTGCCGTTCGTACTGGAACTGTCGTTAGATCCGACAGCGCCGTTAAGAGTCATAGGGTTCAAGAGATAGAGTTTGAATAAGGGCTTCTTGGAGGGCAGTTTTTGAAGTTGAGCCTTTGAGAGTGTGGCTATGATGGATAGTAGCTAGTGCGGGAACCTGGAGTCTTTGAAGTACAAAGTGAATTTCACTCGATTGTAATCTCTCTTTTATGCTATGGTTATGAACGGAGTGTCCTTGTGGACATTTTGAGAGTAGAAAAGATTATTGTGGTACACTTGTGTTGGTGTATGACAATCTATGTATTGTGATGTTTGATATGATAATGATATATGTTGTGATGCGATATGTATGTGCACAACACTATCGATACATCAATATGGAGAGAGATTAGATCCAAAGTAGATGTCAAGACCTTCTTGAGGCTGGATTAGTGGAGATATCATATGGAGAGTATGACTATGCTATGGTGATGCTAGTCAATGTAACCAATCTTGGTTAGTCATAGTTAGTTTAGCCAAAGCGTAGAGTGGTCACTAGATCACAAAAAGACAAGATAGTGATGTGCACTATCCAAAAAACAAAAGGGTAAATGATGAGATGGCTACCATGCATTGGTGGATCAGATTGTGTGCTAGACGTTGGTTAGGAATTGGGTAGGATAGGATAACAAAACATGCAACCTACGCATGTTAGCCATGTGGCATAGTTTGGATTTTGGACTCCTCTAGTCATACAGTATATAAATCAAGGAGAGGTATTGAGAAAACATCTCTTATCTTGGAAGTCATTCCGGAGTCATTACCTTCAGTGTTACAATGGTATCAGAGCAGGCTTATTGTTCCTATGAGTGTGGATCACCCCTCTTGAAAGAATAGTCTGGGTTGGTACAATTATTTGAGGAGAGAGTGTTTGTTAGATTTGGCAAGTGGCCATTGAGCTGCAAGTAGTGGAAGGGGGTTATTGTAGGTGCAGGTTATGGATGGGGGAGATAGAATAGTACCGAGATAGAATAGTTCCCATTTCTTAATCCTTTTCATGTCAAACTGTTATACATTGAGAGAGCAAGGTTGACTCAGTATTTGGTTTATCATTTTGGTGCCAACTTCATGGACCAAGTGATGAGATCTCGAGATCCTACGATGTTACTTGGGATCTCACGATTTACATTTTAGTTTAGAGATGGACCTCAATAGACCACCACCTGTGAGATTCAACACACGGTGTGAAATCTATTTTGTGTATCATCCTAAAGCTATGTTTCAGAGCCTAGTTATTAGAAACTTTGGAGAGGAGTATTACCATGAGGTGATAGCATCACCTATTCCTTTGTGTTCACAATCTTGAGAAATTGGAGAGTGTTCATCTTATCCCTATACTGAGAGAGAGTGGACGGAGACGAATCATGGAGTACACTTTGAGAGAAATGATTCAAGAGTTGAGAGATTTGAGAAACGCATTTGAGCAAAGCCAGACTCAAGTACAAGAGTTAGCTCAAGAATTGACAGTCAAATCAAAACGAGAGGAATGGAAAATGAGAGAATGAGAGAAACTCAAATGGAGATGGAGACATCACCATCCATGGTGGAGAGTGAAGAAACAGTGAGAGCCCGTGCTCTTGAAGCCCAATCAGCACAACGAGCAAGAGAGCTAGATCTTCAGACATCCATGATTCTGAAGATGACAAAAGCTTGTAAGATAGAACCTTACCGAGATAGTCAAACCATGGGAGTTTTGGAAGGTTGGATTGAGAGAATGGAGTATCATCTTGCTTTGTTCAATATCAACGATCACATTGCAAGTCTTTTTGTTTGTACTTTGTTGTTGGAGAAAGCATCTACTTGGTTTCAGGGTTGGATGATGGAGCTCAATGAGTCAGACCAACAGGTTATTTGGAGTGCAATGAAATGAGGTCTTCTTCAGAATTTTCAAGCAGTTGATCCCATCATCATGGCATGGATGAGGTTAAGGAAACTTGAACAGAAGGGAAGTGTGGAGGAGTACATTGAGAAATTTTGAGATCTTTGAATTCAGATACGAGATATGAGTGGAGCTGAAGGTCTTGATTTATTCAAGAGAGGGTTGAAGAAAAAAAGTCAACAGGAGGTGATTCGGGACAATCCAAGCAACTTGAACGAAGCTATTGCTTGTGCACAACGAATGTCCAACGCCTTGGTGGAGAGGTATCAGTTCCCACGAATCAAGACTATGGACCCATGCCTATGGAGTTGGGCAACATAAGGAGAAGAGAAGATTTCATTCCAAGGGGAGTGAACGCACAAGGAGGAGATCGTCGCAACTCGAATCCTCATCGAGAAGCAAATTCAAGAGGAGGAGACGGAGTGGAGGGAAGACGAGAAATACGGCAATGCTATAATTGTGGAAGATTTGGTCACATTGCCATGAATTGCCGTACCCGAGTTCTAGCAAGAGGAGTTAGACCCCCCTATCGACGAGCTCTCAACAATCTTGAAGGTGGAGACGAAGTGACCGCTGGAAATCCGGGAAACGACGAGCAGCAGTAACCTTGCCCAGTGGCCTTACTGGTTCGATGAAAAGGAGGAAGGGCGAGGGAAGGAAGCACAAACATGAGGTAAATGGTTTGAGAAAGAAGGAAAGATGTTTGATTGTGACGGATGGCGAGATAGAAGGAGTAAAAGTGAGAGTATTGATTGACCTAGGAGCTACAGAAAATTTCCTATCTTGATCTATTGCTATAAAGTTGGGATTAGCTTTAGAAAAAGATGAGAGTGAAAAGGTAGAGTTGCCAAACGGGCAAACATAGAGCATTGAGAGCATTCCTAGGAAAGTGGAGTTGAAGATTGGGCAATATAAGGAATCGTTGGAGTGGAGAGTAATTCGATTAGCTCGCTATGATGCTATTTTGGGTATGCCTTGGATGGAAAAATATAATCCTGAGGTAGATTGGCGAAGGAAGATAGTAAAAACCATCAGTTGGAGGATCTTTGGAGATAGACTTAGATCAGGACACAAAAACTTACCTCTCTACGTGATAGGAAGAACCGCTATCAGTCACAAAGATGTATGTTTTTTGGGCCTAATAAGAGATGTAAGCACTCCAAAAGAGCAATCTTTTATACATGAGGAGTTAACTTGTATCTTGAACGAGTTTCAAGATGTTTTTCCAGATGATTTGCCTCCAGGTTTACCACCAAGAAGGAGAGTGGATCACAAGATAGAGATCTTACCAGGAAGTTCTCCTCCTTGTAAAAGTCCCTATCTACTTGCACCAAACGAGATGGAGGAATGCAAGGCACAATTGGAAGAGTTGTTGGAGAAGGGGTTTATCCAACCTAGTGTGTCACCATATGGAGCTCTAGTATTGTTTGTGAAGAAGAAGGACGGCTCCATGCGGATGTGCATGGACTATCGTGCTCTAAATCAACAAACGGTGAAAAACAAGTATCCATTACCGCGAATGGATGACTTGTTTGATCAACTTCATGGAGCTAAGTATTTCATCAAACTTGATCTTAGAAGCGGATACAATCAGATCAGAGTGGCGGATGAAGACATACAAAAGACAGTTTTTAGAACTAGATATGGTCATTTTGAGTATCTAGTTATGCCATTTGGTTTAACCAATGCCCCTGCCACATTCATGGGACTAATGAATGATATTTTTCGTAAATATCTAGATAAATCAGTGATTGTGTTTTTAGATGATATCTTGATATATAGCAAGTCCTTACAAGATCATCAGAAACATCTATGAGAAGTACTTCAAATGTTGAGAGAAAATAAGCTGTATGCTAAGATGTCAAAATGTGAGTTTGGCAAAAGCGAAGTAGATTACCTAGGCCATAGAGTTAGTGCTGATGGCATCCAAGTCATGAGTGACAAGTGGAATCCATTCAAAATTGGACTGCCCCAGAGAACCAGACTCAACTATGTAGTTTCTTGGGTTTAACCGGCTTCTATAGAAGATTTGTGGAGGCTTTTGCTCGTATTGCTCAAGCCTTAACAAGTCTCTTAGGCCAAGGGCAGAAATGGCAATGGGGTACAGCTAAGAGATTGCATTTACTTTGAAGGATGCGCTCTTACATGCACCAATCCTTAAATGGTATGAACCATAGACCAACAAAACTTGCTACGGATGCATCAGGTGTGGCAGTTGGAGGAGTGTTACAACAGGAATGGAAAGATGGATGGCATCCAATTGCTTTCTTCTCACGAAAAATTTTGCCGGCGGAGCAAAATTATCATACCACACAGAGGGAGGAGTTAGCCATTGTCTTGGCTAGTAAACATTGGAAGCACTATCTCGGAGATAAGGAGTTTGTTGTTGAGACAAACCACAAGCCTTTGGTTTATTTAGAAACTCAAAAGGACCTCTCAAAGCGACAGATTCGTTGGGCTGAATGGCGTCAGCGTTTCAACATGAAGATCGTGTATGTGGAGGGGAAGAAGCAGCTTGCCGATGCATTGACATGAATGCCGTGCATTAATCACATCACGGAGGTGAAGATTCACTCTAAATGGTGGGAGAACCTGAATCGCGCTGCCAAGGAGGATGAGGAGATTGCACAAGCCCTTCAACAGGGTCGAGCACATTTAGAACGGGGATTGGCGTTCTATAAGGGAAAGATTTGGATACCTTCAGATGTTGCTCTCTGTACAACAGTGTTAGAGGAGGCAAATGATTCAGCTTTTGCGGGCCATGTAGGAGTGGAGAAGATCATTGAAGGCGTCCAAAGGATATACTTTTGGCCAAAACTAAGAGAGGACATCACTAGCTATGTTCGAAGTTGTGTGGCTTATCAACAAAACAAGACTAGCAATCAGAAACCAGCAGGTCTACTACAGCCTCTACTAACATCTACTAGAAGATGCGAGCACGTGAGTATGGACATTGTATGTGAGTTACCAATGACGTCAACGGGTTATGATTCGATAGTCGTTTTTGTGGATAAATTAAGCAAGATGATCCATATTAGACCCACGACAAAGACAGTTACTGCACGTGAACTTGCTCGAATTTATATGGATGCAGTTTTTGCTCAACATGGTTTAGCTACCGTGCTCATCACTGATAGGGGCACTCAATTTACTAGCATGTTTTGGAAAATCCTATTTGGGCTATTCAAAACAAAACTAGCCATGTACACAGCTTATCATCCTCAAATAGATGGACAAACTAAAAGAGCAAATAGAACTATTGAGGACATGCTTAGAGCTTTCACTTTGGAAGAGCAAGAAGGTTGGGATGCACTTTTACCCTTGATTGAGTTTGCTTATAATAACTCAATCAATGCATCCACAAAAGTCAGTCCATTCTTCTTGATGTATGGATAACACCCTATCACACCATCTAGCTTGGTGAGTGTAGGTCACATGCAGGAACCATCAACCCAAGTGGAAGCAGTGAACGAGTTTGTGGCACGAGTCCAACAAGGAGTGCATCAGGCAAAGCAAAAATTAGCCATTGCCCAGAATCGGCAAAAACAATATGCTGATGCTCATCGACGACATGTGGAGTTTCAAAAAGGCGATCAGGTGTGGTTGTCTACTACCAATTTATCATTAATAGGGGTTTGAAAGTTAAGTCCACGGTTTATTGGACCTTTCTTGATTGTCCAACGGATTGGAGAAGTTGCCTACAAGTTAGAGTTGCCAACACACATGAAAATACATCCCGTTTTTCATGTGTCTCTCTTGAGGAAGTATACCCCACGATCTCCTTCGTTGACAACCCACATCAACCTCCTCCTTTACCAGCCATGATTGATGGTGTAGAGGAATATGAGGTTGAGAGAATCCTCAAGAAACGGACAAGAGGTCAGCGGAACCCGAAAGTGGAATATCTAGTCCAATGGAAAGGTTATCCACTTTATGAAGCTACTTGGGAACCATTGGCAAATCTTACAAATGCCAAGATACTTGTAGAGACTTTTGAGTCTTCTTGCAACGAGGACGTTGCGACTTAAATGGGGGGAGGTTTGTAACCAATCTTGGTTAGTCATAGTTAGTTTAGCCAAAGCGTAGAGTGGTCACTATATCACAAAAAGACAAGATAGTGATGTGCACTATCCAAAAGCAAAAAGGGTAAATGACTATAGGTGGCTACCATGCATTGGTGGATCAAATTGTGTGCTAGACGTCTGTTAGGAATTGGGTAGGATAGGATAACAAAACATGCAATCTACGCATGTTAGCTATGTGGCATAGTTTGGATTTCGGACTCATCTAGTCCTACAATATATAAATCAAGGAGAGGTCTTGAGAAGACATCTCTTATCTTGGAAGTCATTTTAGAGTCATTACCTTCAGTGTTACAGTCAAGAAGGATATACATGGTAATTATACAGATAGACACATGTGTGGTGACTACCGATCTATTAATTGACTGACAAAATCTGATCGATATGCTTTGCCTACACCTGATTTCATGTTTTCCAAATTTAGAAAACATAAAATAACTGCTCAGTGAAGTTACACATTCCCCGAGTATAAATTCAGACATTCCTTGTTTGTTTTGACTTGACATCATATAGCATACACAAAGATGAGTATCTTATTGATATCTTTCAATCATATGATATTCCCACAAGATAGCATGTAGTCTCTTATCCCAATTTTGTTTGCTTCCATCCATGTTTGCATCCTTGACTAACATAATGCAAAATGTGTATTTGGTTCGCTTTGCCGACTTGTTAGCATTTGATTTGTAGGAAGTAGACATCCGTGCCTTGATGGAGGAATGATCTAACATGGTTTGTATAATGCTTCCAACAAACTCACCACCTCTATCTGATACAATTTCTAGAGGTCATCCAAACCTAGTTATTATCCTCTTGTCGAGAAATCTATCCACTTCCTCCTCCCTAGTAGATTTTAGAGGTGTAACTTCTACCCACTTGATTAGATAATGTGTAGCTACCACAATGAACTTATTACCATGACGATTAAGATTCAAGGGTTGTATTAAATCTATTATCCATTTCTTGAAAGGATCTAAAATAGGAACTCAAGTCAAAGGAGGAGTTTTCATGGATCTTTTAGCAAAAGTTTGACACACATCACAACTCTTGCAAAATTCCACACAATCTTTGGAAATGCACTTTCAATGATAGCTTGCATCTAGGATCTTAAATACAGTTACATGTCTTACAAATTGTTCTCCACATAATGAGCCTTCGTGAAACTTCTTCATGAGTTGAATTGACTCCTCCCTCCCAACAACTCTTCTAAGTAATCCATTTGCTTCTTGTTGAAACAACACGTTCTCTATGATGGATTAAGGTTCACATCTCTTCACCAATGCATTCCCTCCCATGAATGCATGTCTTGGGGAAACTCTACTTTTGAGATGAAATCCCATATCTCCTTGTATTCTGCTCATCAACAAATCCTCATTTGGAAAAGTACCATTCACTGGTTGGTCTCCTTCCTCATCGTATATATGAGACATCAAATCAACATTTGAATGATTTTTACCAGGTCGATCCGCAATGATGTAATCAAATTCTGAGAGTAATAACTTCCATGTTGCTATCCTATCCTCAACATTAGGCTCGTTGAACATGTACTTCAAAACCTTGTGATCTGTAATAATAGTATATTTCCCTCCCAATAGATAGTGTCGAAACATCATATGGCGTATCCAATTTCCACTTGAAGCATACAGCTCTTGAACTTGTAATCTCCTTATGCTACACTCACATAACTTCCTAACTTTCATGTTTCATGGCTTGTACATCTCCTTTCACTTGTACTTGGAATAGCTATGATTCTTTATGACTTTAGCCAATCGCTCCAACCGTTTTGTTTCCAATTTTTCACATTGGACGAAGAGATACTAGATGCATTTTCTTGCAAAAGTCTCCAACCTTGCACACTATTTCACATCCAGCTGCTTGATATATCACTTCAATCTTTGCACTTGGTTCCGAAGTCACTTGTTCTCAAACTCCATAAACTTGACTTCAACATTCTTGATCTTGAATATCTCAACATATGCAGTCTTTGTCTTCTATGTTGTTGGTCCGAATAAGGAATACACAAAAAAATATATGCAATCAAGAGTAGACACATGAAATACATCCTTCACCTCACTGAGGCTACGTTTACGGAACACACAGAGTCATTTTACTGAATAATCCTCATTGTGTCATAGAGAGCTTCTACTAGCCCTCTTGTATAGTAGTACCAGCCCTAGCCCTATTCTGACTTAATATAGTCAAACTAACCAGAGTTACTCAAGACCTGAATTAACTCCTAACAATCTCCCCCTTGACTCATGTCTCTTGGCACAACTCGGGCACGAGTTCCGAGTCTTCGAACTCCAAATCTTTGGGAATGTTTTACACTGTTCTTGGCTTGAGCCAAATCCCAACTCCTGGAAAATTTGCTCCCGTACAGAAACAGAAGCGCACAAGATGGACTCTGAAGTGACTCGCTAGTCATACGATAGATCCCAGCAGCGCAGCAATTTTGGCAGTAGAGGGAAGAGGGGATAGTCCCTGAACCTACTCCCGATATCAAGGATTATACAGACTGTACTGGTTGAATTTTCAGCCCGTTAGGCCTGAAGTGGCAGACCAGTCCTCATGAAGGATAAAAACTATCACGATGTCATCGGGAGTCACTTTCACCTCCATAAGAACAAAATCATACACGGTTCCAAAACTCGTCAAACTTGCTCAATCATCCATCTTATTTCCTGTGGGTCTGTTCATCCATCTCATCTCTCCTGTCACTAGCGAATTCTTGATACTCATGCTTGCATTGTGCCACGGTTTATCGCTCTGAGCTGCGTAAGCTTAACCTACTCTTGCGAGTCGAACGCAACCGCCTCATTAATCCGCCTCTGTTCCAACATTTCCATCCTATTACCCTCGGTGCTACGGCTGCTCCATGATTCTAACCACCTTGTCGTCTCGTCTGTCCACGGCCCGAGCCAGATACAGACAGAGGGAGGTCTCTGCTCCTCCTTCAAAAGTGATTGTAAGACCGTGAGAAAAGAAAAGAAAGGAAATAAGATTTGGTCTAGGTTCTTTCTCTCGCTCTCTCTATCCCTTGTAATATGTATCTCTCTCCCTCTTTCTCTCTCTCGGATTCCCACGCCGATAACGGAAGTGCCTTTCTCCGCCCACAGCTTTTTCCACCAACCTCCACTCAAGTTCCTCACCTCTCCTTCCATCTACCCTTCTTCAACGATAAGGAGGAAAGAACGAGCAAAACGATCTGCTCAACGCACAACGCCAATCGTCGTGATCAATCCAACAATCAACCAAAAAACTCTGATACAAAATTCTGACGGCTATCAACCATAGCCGAGGCTGCTAACAATTCACGAGGAACCAAAAGCAAAGTTCAACTCTCCTTGGTATTGATTTGAAACCCAACCTGTTGCAGTCTTGTCCTCCCCACAACCTCAATTTGATTGCAAGGACCTTGTGATCTTGGGATCCGCCTTGCTCCTACTGCTCCTTCTTTGTCGAAACCAATTGATGCGCTCTCAAGATACGTGCAACTACATCCTCCATACCAATGAATCATAACGATCCAATGGCTCTGATACAAATTGTGGTCCGAATCAGGAATACACGAAGAAAAACATGCAATCAAGAGTTGACACAGGAAATACATGGTTCACCTCACTAAGGCTACGTTTACGGAACACACCAAGTCATTTTACTGAATTACCCTAATTATGTCACAGAGAGCTTCTACCAGCCCTCTTATATAGTAGAACCAGCCCTAGCCCTAGTCTAACTAAATATAGTCAAACTAACCAGAGTTACTCAAGACCTGAGTTAACTCCTAACATATGTTCACTTTTCCTTCTCTACTTTTGAAGTCATTCGACACTCTTAATGAGTTACATGATTTTCTGAGTCTGATATTTTCTTTGGGTGATCACTCAATTCATCACCTGAATAATCTCCATGTGGCCCACATCGATGCATCTCAAAGCTTGATAGGCCTCTCTTTCCTACTTGATAAGAATACTTTTTGCTATAACTTACTTCATAGAGCTCTGGAAAAATGTAGTCTCATTGCTAAATCAGAAATACTCCTTCCAAGTTGTTCAATCTAAAGACATCCTAAAGTAAAACACATCTTTGTCGTCTCACACTAATCTCCATATTCATATTAAAAGCAATCCAACTAAGAGAAATATTTATCAAATTAAATCCAGTCCTAAAATTGCATACCTAAAATTGCAATTATGATCCTAAAATCAACAAGACCTTAAGTGCAATATTTTGAGATTGGGGGAAATCAAAGCTCATCCAAATGAAAGATTAGGCTCATACTTAGTGTTATATCTAAGATTGTTTCGTTAGGTCTAGCCGGCGCCAAATTGAGCATTGGTCACAATCTACCTCACACTGCAAACTTTAGTTGCATTAGGACCATTTTTCAGCGTTTTAATGAGATTTGAATCATTCCAAACGCTCATCAAATATTTTTGTTTTTGATTGACACGCGCAAACTCTTTTCACATTTAGCCATTTCCTAAGTTGGCTTTTGTTTAAGATTTCATCCACTTGATTCATCATCTAATGCAAGTTTCTACAATCTTTGAGTGTTGTCTAAGTGTCTTTGGTTTTGTTGTATGTGAGGTTCACAATAGTGAGAGATTACACACAGGTGTTACTTTTCATTTACTTTGATGATATGCTGATAGTTGCTCAAAACATAGAGGAGATAATGTAACTCAAGGCATTACTCAAGTCATTATAGAGGAGTTCAAGATGAAGAATCTTGGAACTCTGAAGACTATTATCAAAATGGAGATTCAATCAAATAGGAAGGAACACAAAATTTGGCTATCTCACAAAGATACATAAAGAAGATCCTTTAAAGATTTTAACATGGAGAGTGCAACACCAGTTAGCACACATCTGCATGTGAAACTTCTTCAAGTTCAGATTTGGAGATGAACAAGGTGGCTTATAAGGACTTTTATATATGCCATGATGAGGTCTCCATCAAATATTTCACAAGTAGTGAATATCGTTAATAAGTTCATGATGAATTCAAGTAAAAATTATTGACAAGTAGTGAAGTGGATGTCTTGTTATATGGAAGATATATTACAGTTGGCTATTGTTTTCAAAAGTGAGTTAAAGAGTATGATGAGATACATCAATGTGTACCGTGCATGAGATATTCATAATCAATAATTGATTGATAGTTTTATATTTTTTATGACTAGTGAGTGAATCAATCAATTGAAGATATATTTTGCATGCAAGAATAGTCATATAAACTACCAAAACAAAGTACATGCAAATAGTGGAAGCATTAAAGGAAAAAATTTGGCTTCAAAGGTTGAGATGGATATGGAATCATATAAAATATTAAATTTTTTTGTCAAAGCTAGTGTGCTATTATATATTTGATCCAAAATCAAATTATTCATTTAAGATCAAAACACATTGAGGTGAGGTATCATTCTATCTAAAAATTGATAGAATGACAAGTTTAGCTTAAGAAGGTTGATATTGCAAATAACACAACCAATATGTTGATTAAGATATTACAGATATTGTTGTGATTTTGTTGGCAATTAAAAAATATATATAATATTTATTTTACTTTAGTGATATATGTATATTTCATGTGGATATTTAGTGATACGATGAATTTCATTGATAAAATGAAACTCAATAATGATATGTATGTCCACTTTGACCATTTATGTGATTTGTTGGACCTTAGTTAGGAAATTTTGAGCATATTTTTTTTGTTTTTCAGAATAGAATATGCCATATTTCTAGAAAATGATGAATTTCAAATATGAATAAGACTTTTAGTACAAAGATGGATGTCACAAATAAATATCATGTGTTGAGAAAGTAAAAATACGGCGAGAGAAGTCCCGTCATTTAGGGTAATAGATGTTAAAAATTATTGTCAAAATGTAGAAAAAGCAATTGTACATAGAATTCTCAAAGACCATAATGAAGAAGTGAGTGCCAACTTGATCTGGTGTGTGGGTAGCTATTAGACTACCCTAAGTTTTAAAATTATCATCAAGATTGATACGACCTTTGATGTCAAACTCCAATTGGATAGTCGAAGAATTGTTGAGGTTGAGAAATCTTGGTGGTACGTTTCTAGCATAACGATGGGACTATGTGTGCCCTAAGTTGTGTAAAGAAGTTCAAATCTTGAAGGTTTTAAATCCTATTGGACTTTGGGGGCATCTAGATATATGGGATGTAATATTGTGGGCAGAATCGTTAGAAAGATATTACGCAAAGGAGAAGGATGACATCGATTGAAAAGGATCAGCTCTACATATGGGGTTTGATTTTGATGATTCAAAATTATTTCATCCTTAGAGAAAAAACAAACCAATGGATTAAAGATCAATTTAATCAAGGATGACTTCATGAGGAAGATCATGTATATCTTGGAACAAGCTCTTCTCGCCGCATCCAACTACTTACATGACTATGCACAAGGTGAGGATTGTGGAGGATTGTTCAAGATTAAGTGTGAAGAGATCTTTGCAAGATATTTTCAAGCAATGGGGGAGAAGCTCCAAGCATGGAAGAAGAGAGTAGTATATCTGTCCTCATTTCTAGTTCACATGTATTCACGAATGGGATGGTTGACTTCAAATGATCAAAGGAAGTACTAACTTGATGCAAAGGATATATTAAGGGATCCAAATCTGGATGCAATAAGTAGTGGGTCGACTAGAAGCCTAGGACCCAATGATATGGAGAAACTTTAGTCATATGTAGTGGAGGTGAATAAAGACAAGATGACTTTTGATGAATTGGACACAGTACTACAGGAGATTGAGGAGACCTTATTCATAAGAGAGAATTCGGTGAGATATTCAAAGAAAAAAGACCAGAGTGCTAATGGAGATGACATTCAAGAGCCAAAACCAAAGAGAGGAAGTTGAAGGAAATGGCCAAACCAAGAAGTCTTGTACCAAAGGCATTACGACCTTAGGTGAAAGCTTCAAAGGTTGGTGGTGGTGAGCCATTCTCTTCAATGCTATAGTTGGCACATAAGTTGGAGATATCATCCTGCTAATGATGATAGAATTAAACAAAATGGATCCTTATTACATCAAAGGATAGACATGAAGATGGTTATGTGAAACTGATTCAAGTTATGAATCAAACGGCCATATGACGCAAGGATGAGACCCAAACAATTCGACAGTTAATTGAGACTGTGGAACGTCTAGAGAAGCATAAGAAAGAGGCGGAGAAGAAGGAGAAGGCTACAAAATCTCTCTTACTTTGAGATTTCCGATTACTTTGAGATTTGTGAGATCTGCAAAGCAGAAATTTGTGGAATTGGAGAATGAGCAAAAAAGTGACTTTAGAGCCAATTGCGGGGTCTAAAGTGACAGTTACATGACATAGATGTAGAACAACTTACTAGATTAGAAGCATGTGCGAGCAAGTGCACGCAATACCTTTTGCTCGATGTGACAAATTGGAGTGATTTTTCATGGTGGTGAACACTCATCGTGACTCAAAGGATAGTGACTCGAAGGATAAACAAAAGGAGATGTATAAAGCCATGAGACACAAATCTCACGAAGTAATGCGTGTACATCAGAGGTAGATTGCAGAAGACGTAAGAGAATTGCATGTGAACATGAATACTTTTGTGTGGAAGTTGGAGATGCCATCAATTGATGCAAATGCTTCTCCAAAAAATTGCAGGGTACAATTCATGTAGGTAGCGATTTCGGTAGGAATTCTATGATTGTGTGTAAATAGTACAAGAATAGTTAGATGGGATATCTTCAATTGACAAGAGTTGTGATAGGAATTGATCTACAGTAGATATGTTACAACGAAAACTATTGAAGCCAGATGGAGATCACCGTGGGCTACATGACTTGTGATCAAATTCATGAAAAGATATCCAAGAATTTGACCCATGAGCTTGATCATCGAGGATCTCTCTAGAAGGACTTTTGCAAGCTTGCTCCTGATATAGAATCAACTTTTGTAATTGGAATCACCCATATCAGTAAAGGATCTTTAGTTGTAAAACATTCTGAATTTGATCTTAAGTGATGCTAATGGTGTGATTTATTGGTTGAATTCTTCAGACTACGATGTCTAGAGTTTGCTAAAAAAGCTTGAACTTGCATATTCACCTTCCTTGTATTCGTTTGATACCTCATTCATGTGGGAACAAATCTAAAACACTACATAGTATATTCTTTTTGTAACTTGTAAGTTACATGATTTTCAGTGAATGATCTAGGAGATTATATGATTATTTTACTTGATTTAGAAGATGTATAAATAAAAACTATAAACATATTGAGTTAGCATTTGATAGTACTTAGATGATGGTTGGAGTTTGGATGTAGAGGAGCTAGTAGTGAAGATTGCTCATGATATTTCATTTCTAATCATGCACTAAATGGATAAACTTTGTACATATTTTCTTGAGAGCTAACTTTCAAAAACTATCAATATCATAGCAGATTCTAACCATCATAAATTTTGATGTAAATGGGATATCATTATGATTTGAAAAATAAAGCCATCCTATTTACTAATCTAAAATCAATAAAATTATTCAAGAAACTTCAAAAAATAATTTTTTTGCATAAAATATGATTATTAATGCATATTTTAAGCAAATCATATATCAACACAAGTGTATCACAATAATCTTTTCTACTCAAAACATTCGGGATGACACCCCACTCATAACCATAGCATAAAAGAGAAATTACAGTTGAGTCTAACCTAATTTGAGTTCAAAGAGGTTCCCTCTTAATGGCATTATCGGCTCTAACGGCAGGTTGTGTTCAAATGACACTAATTGTACTATTGGATCTAACTAATATATATGTTTTTTTCTTTGCACATCTACCTAAGCCAGACTAGAATTGTAAAGTGTGAAGAATGACCGAGTTGATTTCACTCCGATCAAAAAACATATTGGAAGTTCTATGAAAATTATAAGAATATGGCTAACCTTGCTAGAAACGATATCAATATTTATTAATAGGGGTGCCGCTACATAAGTCATGACAACCATCATGCACATACATATCACATCAAAATATACATTGCTATCACATCAAACATCACAATACATTGATCGTCATACACCAACACAAGTGTACCCAATCGTAAAAATTAGCCATTGTCCAAAATTGACAAAAATAGTATGTCGATGTTCATCGATGACATGTAAAGTTTCAAGAAGAAGATCAAGTGTGGTTTTCTACCATCAATTTGTCATTAACATGGGTCTGAAAATTAAGTCCATGATTTATTGGACCCTTCTTGATTGTCCAACGGATTGGAGCAATTGCCTACAAGTTAGAGTTATCGAAACACATGAAAATTCATCCTATTTTTCATGTATCTCTCTTGCGAAACTATACTCTACGATCTTCTTCCTTTGGCAATCTCCATCAACCTACTCCTTTACCAGCCATGATTGATGGCGTAGACGAATATGAGGTTGAGAGAATTTTCAAGAAACGGATTAAAGGTCAGCGGAATTCAAAAGTGGAATATCTAGTCCAATGGAAAGGTTATCCACTTTATGAAGCTACTTGGGAATCATTGGCAAATCTTACAAATGTCAAGATACTTGTAGAGACTTTTGAGTCTTCTTGCAACGAGGACGTTGCGTCTTAAATGGGGGAGGTTTGTAACCAATCTTAGTTAGCTATAGTTAGTTTAGCCAAAGCTTAGATTGGTCACTAGATCACAAAAAGACAAGATAGTGGTGTGCACAATCCAAAAAGAAAAAGGTTAACTTTGGCTTGTATGGATCAATGACGAGGTGGCTACCATGCATTGGTGGATTGGATTGTGTGTTAGATATCTTTTAGGAATTGGTTAGGATAAGATAACGAAACATGCAACCTACACATGTTAGCCATGTGGCATAATTAGGATTTTGGACTTTCTTAGCACTACAGTATATTAAGTAAGGAGAGGTCTTGAGAATACATCTCATCTTGAAAATAATTCCGGAGTCATTGACTTCAGTGTTACAATCATTACCTTTAGTGTTACACTTCTTGGTTTAGCAATCTCCTCTAGCTTCAGCTTCTTACTCATCGGTTGTCAAACTTCTTCCACACTCATAAATGTTACCCTTAAAATTCCCCAGTAAGTCTTCTCGTCCGAATAAAATTTTCTCAATTTTCCGCATTACTTCATCCAACTCCTCTAAAGGCATCTTGTCCATGATCATTATTATAGGCAACTGCAAGCTTCCTCCTCCATTGGACCCCATACTTCTTGTCAAATCGATGTTGGCTTCATCTATATTTGGCTCTCTCAAAATGTCTTCTACTTCTAGATGATATTTCACCCTTTTTTTTGGGGTTAGCCATCTCATCCTGGAGTACATATGTATCATGAATGAGGAAAGATACATCACTTCCTTATCCCATGGTCTAAGCTTTGCACCCATTGCTTGCATATTCCGAGCAAAGATTTCTCCCCAGTTCACTTAGATCGGTCCTTCCATGAAGACTTCTAATATTCTCACCTTATGCATGTTTACACAAATAATCCTTTGCTGCAAGAATAGTTGGTTTAATGTATACATTATCTTCCTCCGGAAATTATTTTTGATCAAATCGATCTTAAATCCATTAGTTCCTTTCCTCCCATGAGGATCAAACCATTTAGATTCATCAAATTCAAACCTTGTATACAACGCCTACCCCTCCCATTCGATGCCGTCCTTCTCTTTTTCATAATCTCTCCCCAATGCCTCAGCCCACATGATCACATCCCACATATCAAGATGTCCTCTCAACCCAATATGATTTGTAACCTTCTTAGTGCAGACCTCCTCACACAACTCCGGACATACATAATCCCATCGCCATGCTAAGAATGGACCTCCAAGATTCTTCAATCTTAATAGTTCATCTATAGTCCAATTTCTCAGTTTCATCATTTCTATTATCCTAAACATCAAAACTTCTCCCGCCATCTGTAACCTACTCATCTTACTCATAAAATTCATATTCGTACTAAAATGCCTATTGGTATTCTGCATTCCTTTTTTCCTCCGAATATCACTCTCTTTATTCCAAAAAGTAAAAAAAAAATAAGCTTAAAATTCCTAACTAAGGTTCTATAAATATCAAAATATCTATCAATCATGTGATCATGTTTGTGACAATGCTCACATGATTTTGATCCAACAGGATCCACCCTTCGACCTTGAAGGCAATCCTTCTTATGATGTGGTCCACCACACGTCCAACACACCATCCTAGCAATCGATTATTGACCTAAAAAGGATGGCAATGGTCTCGATCGGGCATCTTCAACACTAAGTCCAGATGGTCCAGATTGTGCCACATGTCTACTATAACCAATCTAGTTTTGTGTTGTAGACTGACAACATGAAGGAGTTGGTGAAGTTGGTGAATCCTTGCTAAACCCAGCAGTCACCACTCTCTCCTCCTTCATGTTGAGCTCAATACATTCATCAAGACAAAACACAATGGCCAACGTAGATGATGTTTCTTGTAGTATGATGACATCTCTCACTCTCCATCTCAACTTCATGTCCAATATTCCATATCAATATTAGACCACATGTGACTCTGTCACCCTATGGGTAACACTAATCAATTGACGCATTCCAATATACACCTCTCAAAGACTCTCCCCATTCTTCCATTGAAACTCTTGCAACCTCGTAACTCTCCTCAACCATGCAAAGAACTCTAGAATAGGGTTAAAGGTTTGGACCTCTAAACTCTTCCCAACTTGACAAGCTCCAACCGTATCATCAATGTCAAGTAAAGAGAATGAACTCACATCATCAAACATTGTACCCAAAATGATAGAGATGTAGATTGGTGACCAATATTGTCTCTAAAACTCAATCTCCTTAGGGTGTTCATGCCGAAACTCATGATAATCATCTATAGGCAGAACCTCCAAATGCTGGAATAATCCCTTCAAAGCCATAAATGGACTAAACAATGTAGATTTGTGCATCCATTGTAAATCACACCATGAGTCAAACTCTTATATAAAATCATCCAACTCAATGGTACAAACTGTACCCGAATATCGTCCGGGATCCTTAATGGCCCCATAGATATTGTCCATGTCCCACAACAATGGTGTGGGAACACATTCTAAGATATCACCAAGCTCAGCTCCGTCACTCTCTAACACCAAATTAGAATCTTCAATGAACCTCAAAGGCCAAGGTTGATACCGCACTCCGCTACGGTTGCACCCATTGCCAACCCGAGCATTCTTTCCTTCGGAACCTCCTGAGAACTCCACTGTGACATCAATGTATTACCTCCGTAACCGTACAACAACAAGTACCCAAAGGGAACCAAAAATCACAATAGAAGATATCTAAGGCACCACAAGATGCTAACACACGGGCAACTTGAAACCACCACAGTCATTCATCCGGTCTACATGTCCACAAGTCCTATATCACTAAGGAGAAACATGGATAGTATGACTGGTGCGCAAATCCAACTTCACTATCGGTAGCACCCATGAGCACTAACACTTCAAACAACAAAGCACCAACACAAACTAATATGGTTCATAAACAAGAAGCTAAGATGGAGGCATATCAATCATAAGAAATATAAATAATAATACTCCATCTCAAAAATATCTATTAAAGTGGTCAAACCAACCCAACCCTATCTAACTCAATTTTTCAAACTTTTGTAAGATTTTGAAAATCTTCGATTCCAATATCGAACACCTAAATGTCAAAATTTCACAATTCTAACATTGTTGACCCTATTCTTGATGTCTCTACCCTCGCACGAGATATTTTACATCTTCAATGATGGCTACAAGCACTTCTATCCAATATCTTTTTTGGCTGGTCTCGATTTTCAGCCCCCATGTAACTATAAACATTGACCTACTTCATCAATTTTCAGTAGCGCTTCCGCCCTTCAAAATTCTCAATTCAAATTTAAGTGCTAAAAAAAAACATAAATTCTAAATTCATCACACAAACTTCAAATCTAGTCTACTTCTAGATTGAAGCTACCATCGGTCAAAACAACTTCAGCGCTCCACAAAATCACAATTTGAGTTTTCGAAGTAATCTTTTCTACTCTCAAAACGTCCACAAGGACACTCCGCTCATAACCATAGCATAAAAGAAAGATTACAGTCAAGTCAAACCCACTTTGTGCTTCAAAGACTCTAGGTTCCCGCACTAGCTACTATCCACCATAGCCACACTTCAAAGGCTCAAATTCAAAAACTGCACCCGAAGGGGCCCTAATTCCAACTCTAACCCTTGAGCCCTTGGTCTCCTAACGCATGCTATCTGCCCTAACGGCAATTCCAATGCGAACAGCTCTAAATGCTATATCTCCTCATGCATGCACATACCTACCTAACTAGGGATGCCGCTACATACGTCATGACAATTGTCGTGCACACACATATCGCATCACAATATACATTGTTGTCACATCAAACATCACAATATATAGTCATACACGAACACAAGTATACCATAATCACCCCCTAACTTGCGGTTAGATCCCTCTAACACCGGGTAACCATCTAGTCCATTAACATGATATGATCTTCGTGGGACTAAGATTAGGAGGCCCAGTGCTATAAGGCCCATCGTTAGTCACACGTATGCAATCCATACCATATAAAGGTCAAACCAATTTGTCACCTAATTGCATTGATGACATCTCCACCGCCCACCACATTGAGAGTAGGTGTCCAACATTAAGTCATGACAACCAACACTAACAAATGTGATACACAAACAAAAAACCAAGATGGAATTATAGAAAAAACATAAATAACAATCATACATCTCCAAAACATCCATGAAAAGGAGCCAAATGAACCCAACATGGAATTATGTAAACTCTTGATAGCATGGAGTTAATAAAAAACACTAAAATTCAATTTTGGAAACTACTCTCAGGATTGATAATATAAGATTTGTAATTTCGCTAGATAAATAGTTAATGTAAACTAGACTTTTTCAATTCTCCACTACCAAAATTTTATCTGTCAGCTGGATTTAAATATCTTCTACCCTATATTTGGAATTGAATGTCAAAATCTACACGATCTTGACTGAACTTTAGTTGATTATTTGATGAAATATGTGATAAACAACACATAAAAATTTTGGGTTATTATAAATCAGAAAATATACAAAATCAGATTAAACAAGACATAATCAAAACTCATTTGATTTTACTGTGTATTTTTTAAAACTTAATCATATTTAAAAAAACCTTTATTTTCTCACAATCAATGTAACTCTGAAAAAAAAAATTCCGCACAAAATCATTCATTCACTATGTAGTTTTTTAATTTTAGATATTGAAGACGTATATATATATTCGACAGAACCTTTTAAATTTGAATAGATCATTTAAAATTTTCAAATTAACCTTCATAAATACCTCCAGCAAGCACTGTCATCACACGCCTATATAAACTGTCGGCCAAACACAAGTACATGGACTTTACAATAATTGCATTTCTTGTCGCGAAAAACGAGTACCCTGTGGAGACTGAAAACTGTTAAATTCCCGACTTGTGTTGTTTTCAGTCAAAGAAAACGTCGAGAATTTAACGTTTGCTTACCAAACCAAAAAGATTCATGTGCACAGGAGCATAAACGGAAACAAACACCGGAGGAAGTTTGTTTCCGTTTTGCAAATCAGAATGCAGTGCGCAAATCAGAATCAGATTACTTTATTCCAAGGTGAATAAATGAATAAAGTGGTAGAATATATACACTGGGCTAACAACCCAACATTCAGGCCTTATCTCTATCTGGTATCAAGTCCTTAGACTGTGTAGAAAGATACACTCGCCCATAAGCCCACAGTTGATTCGGATTGCTAGAAGAACGCTGCAGACGACAAAATTCCAGTCAGACATTCAGACACGTTCAGAAGAAACCGCAAAAGTAAAAACACCACTAAATCAACAGCACCCAATCAACCGACATTTGAAGACTATAATTGCCAAATATTTGTGCTGAACCTTACACAGCAAACAACATAAACCTAGAGAACAGTTCCATATGACACTAACATCTATAAGTGCTCGGGTGACATTCGGAACTTGCAAAGTAGAGACAAGTGACTAGATCCACCTCAACGTTAGCTCGAAACATTAGTGGGTGTTCACACACATGACACTCTGTCTTATGTTGAGGCTGTCCAGACTGGTCAGCACGCACGAAAGCATATACCTGCGTCAGACACGACAATTTCACCAATATAAATTTTCCTACATTAGGAGTAAAAACACAAATTAAAAACATTCACCAAGCAGGTACGAAGGCAAACCGCTAATAAGAGCGGATTATATGTCTAGGCGGACGAGTCATACTTTTCACAATCCACGCCGAGAAAACTATACCAGCTAAGAACGCAGCAGTATACATCCAGAGGCGCTATCTTAGAAAACAGATACCTCTTCTCCGCAACTCGGGCAGCAGCCCTTCATAGCAACTAGATCACCTCTCCAAAGAACTTGCAAAGACCTTGCTACTCGTTACAAAGCATCCAAAGAGGAAACGATAAGTACCCTCGTCGTAGCTAACCGGGCCCTGAATAAAAACGGCCTTTCTTCACTTACAGATGTCAGCAGACAAACACCAGGCAGAAAGAGCTCTTCAGGTTCTTATTACAGAGCACGAAACCACTCATGTGGAAAAGAACACACATTCAAATCCATTCACCGAGTTTCAAATAAACTATCACAACAGAAGGCTACACATGGCAAAGCAAATAACCATAATGACAACTGAGATGCTTGGCACAAGAACAAGAAAAAGTCACATTCATCCACGCCATTGACAAGGAAACATACCTGCGGCCACTGTAACCGGGATGCCGATCGCTAGACCCATGCTGATGGCAAGAAGGCCGTTCATATACATCACAGTTTCTGTGGCTGCTGAGACTCCATGAGATTCGAATCGCAGATGCACAGACCTTTGACAAGCTTTGTTGAAAGCACAAAGGGAAGGTCCGGCAGCAGCAACGATACCACTCGCGAAGATAAGGCCCCAGATACTAGCCAATGCCCACATTTGGGATGAATCTATCTGTTTCATCCTCCCTCCAAACACACACAATGATCCTCTCAGCAGCAAATACAGTACAGCAAAGATTGCTAGCAACTACATGCAACTCCTTGAAGAACAGGTCACGGCTACATGCTCCAGGAAGACAAGGCTTTGTGGCATGGACCGAACCGATGCTGACATAACACGACAAGACACGCCCTCGCATATTTCACTTCACGAGGAAGAACGAACTACGACAAGACACAAACTGCGATAACTGTGATTGAGATGAGAGAAGAGGGAAGAGCAAGGAGGAGCTCAGGAGAACGGAGCTATCTCTGAGGAAGAATTTCTGAATAGTTGGCTTGATTACCATGTACATATATTGTACAACTACATTTAAGATTTAAACAACTATGAAATCAACAACTTTGAATGGCTGAAGTATGAACTCAACAACTTGAAACTTGAAACCACCATTAAGAAAAAATTGTAAGGGATGCCGTTGTCCTATATGAGGGATCGTCCCCTATCACACTATACAAATTCAAAACAAAACAGCCGTTGCATTTGAGACAAGAAAAAGATAGAAGCGGAAAAAATTGGGAAAGCCGTCAGTTGCACATTTTTCTTCTGTTTCTTTCTCATTCGTGCAAATCGCACTCAAAGCACCTGCGCAAGTGTCTTGAAGGTTTCATCATGCGGCGACAGAGGGCTGAGATTGGTCATATTAATTCATCTTCAGAAAAAAACAAGGGTCTATAAATAGAACACACAGTGACGAGGGATTAGATGTACGGGACGTGTGTAAAGTGAGAGAAGTCATGAAACATCATATCAAATATAATGCCCTCTTTACATGCACATTAACATCCCCCATATATATATATATATATATATATATATATATATATATATATATATATATATATATATATATATGCACTAGGATGCAGCAAAGTACCCTACCTCGGCATCAGAGTAAGCAGAGTATCGTTTCAGACTGCATCGCGGATATTTCATAACAAGTTTTGAGCCATGCCACCGCAGCATTGTCTGTTTGCATCAAAATCGAAAAACCGCGTTATTTATACTTTCTTGAACATCAAATCATGGAATCAAAGCACCTGAAACTGACAAAAGATGCTATACAATTCCGGTGGAAATAAAGCGTGAGCTTACCTCAACCCTATCAAACATATCATCTACTATTAGAGGCGACCCGCTGTAGTATGAATCTCGCGCCTGTTGCATTCGAAAAAGCTTAAGAACGTCAGGACGTATGAGCATTCCAGCAGCGCTTAACACGTAGTTAAATATCTCAACGTTACATTGAGCCCTAAGTAATCCAACAATATGTTCTTGTGCGCTTACTCCAACTAATTGTAGCGCTAAACGGGTAATTCCTTTCGATCCTCAAAGTGAAAAGAACCTTGTACTTGCAACACCCGAAGGCAAGAAGACTGAAGAATAATTTACAGTGCATACCAAGCTTGAGACATGGGCCTCTGATTTATGCAAAGCTTATGTCAGTTCAAGCGAATTCGGCGTCCCAACACTTGTCTTTCTCCATTACTCTTCCCACCGCATCTAACCCGCATACAGTTCTAATCTGTAAACGGAGATCTAAAAACCTTGACATGTCTTGAGCATTGTGAGATGCTCGCTGCGAGAAACCGACCTTTTCTATGCGTTCAGACCTTAAAATGGTGTTCCTTACCTGCTGGTACAGGGCTTCAAGTCGAGTCTTCTCTGCTTTCTCCAGTGGCCCGACATATATACAAGAAGGACCTTCGGACAAATAAACTGCCTGTTCCCGCTCAGAAAAAGAATGAAAGTCCAGACCTGCCACTTCTACTTTCACAAGTCTACTCCTTGTACTCCCTCTCCTTCTACTCTGCTTCAAATTAGGCCTTGAAAATTGAGCGACAAATAGCAAATTTGGGGGAAGTTTATATCTTAGGGGAGGATATCTCTCAGACGGCAAACCATTTACAAAGCCAAAACTAACATGAGAATGGCTGATTTCGTAAGACCTGGCGGCCAAGTTACTAAGGGGCCCTGACCCAGAAAATCTTCTCATCCAGAATCCTGTGGAACCAGAAACAAAAGCCCTCCTTGCGTGGAGCGAAGGCCTCCAAGAACTAGAAGGAGAGAAAGAAGCCTTCTTAATCATTCCACCCACTAAACCACAACCTTGCTGTCAATCATACAGAAGATTGCTACGCAAGATCCAACCGCTGCTCCTCTGTCCTTGTACCCGAGGGTTCTCCTTAAACTCAAAACTCCTCCCAGCCGCTCCCCGACTTCATCCTCTAATATCCTGCAAGAACAAGAAAAAAATGCGCTACAAGAGGAGCTTCTGCTGTCTTTAGTCCAGAGTCTCCGCAGGCCTCCTTAGCCCGTTTTGAGGCGAATTCTTGAAACACCAATAGTCTTCACAATTCCCCCAAAAACTCGACTGCAAAATCCCCTCCCCACCTTAGACGACACAAATAATCTTCCACCCTGAGACTTTATTTCCTGCTCTTCTTCTTCCCCGGTATCGGCAGAAAAAAGTATCGCGGTGCTCACACTGCTTCAACAACACAACTACAGAATCCGAAGACGATCACAACTTCCGGTTCAAACTTTCAAGAAGGCCTTGTCCTCGGTGGTATGAAACTGTCCTGCGAAGCCTAGGAAGAAAACCACCACCACACACACAACAACGATCTGCGGGCCGCGGCCACGTGACGCTTTCACATATCCAATTAGATCAAAAGATGTGAAAGAAGTACTCGTGCGCCGCACAGGCCCACGAATCACCATCGGACCTTTCCAGCTTTGTACTTTTCTGCACTATGTACACATTACACAGTAACTGCGTGGTAAGTAAAGAAGAAAGGAAGGACGTCTGCAAGTTTTGTTCTGCTCTGGTCCCTACGTCTACGTCTCGTGACTCTCGTCTGTCCTACGGATAATGATAATAGTATTATCCGCTTGGTGAGGGGTAAACTACTTTTGTCTAATCCGTTACTTTTTCCCGTACCAGATTTGACAGCCTTCTAGCGTGCATTATTCGTACGCGCACATCAGCTACAGAATTTAGTTTCCAGATGGACTATGACCGTAAAATTCGATACATCTCTCGCGAAACGTGTAGTCCCTACATTGTCATTGACGCATCAGTGAATCAGTCTGATTGTGGGAAAACTGATGTAGTATAAGCTTTTCCTTATTTCCTAAAGTTTGTTCCATCCCTACTGTCTTTGCGCTGTTAGAGAGGGTCTCAGGCAGGTGTTCCGTGCTGTACAAATTTTCGGCATTCTATTCTGTGTATTACGGCAAGGTTATCGATTCGATTGGGTTAGAAGACTATGCAGTAGTAGTTTCACATGCTTGAGTTGGTGTTCAGAGCATCTTCGTACACGTATTTCTTCTTCAAACTTGGCACTTTTCTGCTGATGTGTACTCCAACCTCTCCTGTCCCTCGTCAAGACTGCTTCTCGACACTTAATGGAATATGGAACTGTTGGATTGAGTTTCGGCACAATTGAGAATCTCAGGATTCTCAGATGTTACACTCCGGTACGATCAACCTAGACTGAAAACTATACACTTGTCAGCAACAATCTCACCTCTAAATCTTCAGGGTCCCTTCTGACAACACTCAAGCTCAGCACTATCTCGTACACCTACGAACTATGTAACACTTTGGCCTACTGTATTGATCCACTAAATCATGAAGTGATTGCGGTGAAAGGCAACTGCAATAATCACAGAGTCCGGCTTCAGAAATAAATTGGTACTGACGAGTTTAAACACAAAAATATGGCCGTGCTGATAAAATTCAGCTGATCTCGACATTAAAAATTCGAATATTACATTGGTTCACTCTTCCGCATACCATCGAAAATCGACTACTGTGCGTGAATTCACTTTCAAGAAATGGAACCACTTCAAACATGAGGTGGTTCGCTGACCTTCAGGCCACATTTACCGGAGAAGGTCTGGGCCCTCGAGCCCAAACAGGGTAACGGCAGAACCTCTCATTTCGATAAGATCACGTCAACTGCTAACAAGCTGAGTATCAATGCCGGGTCGAGGTTAATTCATCTCTACCTCAGTAAGGTGTACTTCTCCTGAGTGGAGTGTTCAAGAAAGATAACCAGAATAATACACCTTTATTAGCGAACGCTTTCATAACAAGAGCCGCCAACAGGCAGAAAACACGATTCAAGATCCAAAGTCGGTTTGGTTAGGTGCCTAGTTCATCCTGCGGATGAGGGCGTTAAGCTTATCCTCTCTGTTTCCTGCGTCTCCGTGTTCGATGTAGTGGTTCCTCTTCTTCTCAAGGCCGCCGAGCGGAGCACTCAGCTTGAAGGGCCACAAAAAGTTGTTGGCTTCCTTGAAGTGGGGACCAACAGTGTAAATTTCGTGGATAAGATCCTCAATACAGATGATTCCGAACTTGCCCAAAGCCTGCATCAGATAACAGAACAAAAAGTAAGCTTTCCATTACCATAACGATGGAAATTGATCGAGTCAACGCATATTCACACTCAGAAAGTGACGGTTTCCGTAACGACGGAATTTGTAAGTTTGGAAGTTTGCGACAGCTCCTTACAACCACAACTTAGGCTAAAAACCTTACCTCTTCAATGATAGAGTTGTCAGTCAAGGCGGTGCGGGCCTTTTTCAACTTTCCATATCCTCTCTTGTAGATGAGCTCACGGACGCTCTTCAGGTTGGGGTATCTGCGACATAGAAGCGAATCCCTCAGACCAAACAAACAGTCCAACACTGACGCTAAACAAACCTCAACTGGCGATCTCGACCACAGACTAGACAAAACAAAAGCAGGTCCAACTAGAAAACTCTCCGCATTCAGTTCGTAGAAACGTGTGTAAAGAAAATCGTGGGCGAACCGCACCCACACGGATACATACACCCGAACACCAGGGTTGGATCAGTGTGGAGGGTGGCTGGGGTGACTCACCCGTAGGTTACGTAGGGTTCAACTCTTCGGAGCATGTTCATCGTGGCTTTGTTGACCTTCATGAACACACCGTTGAAGATCTGTCGCAGGCGAAGCAGTTGCAAAATTTTGCGAGTCTTGGGGTGCATATCGTTGATTCTGTGAGAAAACTTAACTGTCAGCAACAATGATTTTAACCTAATCCACTCTTTGAGGACAACCAAACACTGAAGATGATTCTCAGGTTACGGACATCTGTAGCACGAAAGCCAAACCTGCATTCCCAACATTAGATTGGTACGGTAGGTTTGAATGATCTTACCCCCTAATTCGGACAACGAACATGAGCTTGGCTTCAGCCTCGACGTAGAAGCCACCCTTCAACTTGGCCTCACGCTTAAGTCTGATCAAATCGTTTTCCTGATAAAATACAACGCACGATAAAATCGGTTTACATTTCCCATAGCACACTCGCGCCGTAGGGAGTTAAGAATTTAGGGTTACAAAATTTCCGGTAAGCTATTTAGGTTAAGAGTTAGTTAGGAATGCGCCCAATGGTCAGATTCCTACAAAGAGGAATTCAGGTTTTGCCCGTGAACGTTAGTCAGCTTTACAAGAATTCCGATTCACGCTCAGTTTCTCTACAACTCTCAGCGGTGATACACTGTGAAGATGCAATCATATAATTTCACAGCACAGTAGCTTCCACCGTGTGGCGAGCACAGTACTCAGTTAGCTTTCATGATCGACGTGGAAAATGCCCAGGAATTCATCGATGCACTGAAGGTGTGGCAGCTGGGTAGAACTGATAGAAATTGAAGTAATTGAAAGAAAGTGGTAAGAAGACGAATGACATTGAAAATCTTCTGAAGGTAAACAGGAAGGACAACGAGAATAACTCGAATGCACTGCTAAACAGCCATTATACTATTGGTTCAACCAACGTTGCTAGAAGATGATGGGAGCTAAATACCTGTTGGCGGTACTCCTTGACATACTGATCTGCTCTCTTGAAGATGACCTTGCGGTTTTCACGGCTCTTAATCTTGGAGGCATCCTGCTGCTCCTTGCGGGCAAGAGCCCACTGCTCATCTCTCTTCCTCTTCTTGAGGACAGACTCGGGCACCGTCGGTGCGGCAGCTACTTCCGCGCTCATGTTGACTCGTTTCTTAACAAAATCTTAGACACAGCCTGCAACGCGTGCGTGCAACTTCAAAATGCAGAACCTGAACCCAATTCCGTATAAGTGATAACAAGCCACCAGTTTCAAAACTACACACACAATTTTCATTCGGCACGAGAAATTCGAGCAAAGTCACGACGCAAGCTAACCTGCTGGTTTCGGACAGCAATCCGTGAGCAATCGAGACCGCTGGTAGGGAAAGGACCGAAACTTTGGTCGGACAGGGCATAAGCATCATGCTCGCACAAAACCCTAACAGCATAGAGCCGTTCGATGTCCTGGCAAGGAGCCCTAAGATCCGATGGTCAGGATCGTTTAAAAGTCTCAATAACCTCAATTGCTCATTAGACCGTCCCCATCCCATCTGGTTTTCCCATTCTTTTTGAAATACCGGGATGTGCTCAGTGGGCTTATAGGTACTGCATAGCCTCCAGTCATATCATTATCGTATCTCTTATATATTATATGTTGTATTTAATGTAGGGTTCAATTCAGTAGGGATGGGAAGAGCAAATGACTGACGTTTCTCATTGCTGTCTTTTTCGTTGACATGTTTTGGCTCCTCAAGAGTCTTCACTCAGAGAACCAGGTCACTACTCAGCTGCTTTTAACGATCTCAGGCTCCTGCTCTTTGCGCAGTTGCTGAGAACCAGGTCACTACTCAGCTGCTTTTAACGATCTCAGGCTCCTGCTCTTTGCGCAGTTGCTGTAAGCTGTGCGGTGACGACTCATGGAGTCGTTGTCCTTGACCCCACCAAGGCGGAGGAGAAGGTTAGTTTTGTTGCTTATTTTTCTTGTTGTATCTTTTCAGTGAAGATTTCTTCACTGAAAAGATGTCACAAAGTAGAAGACACATGATGAATGATAGATTGGATTTCATTTCAGAACTTCCGAGCACATGTTTGTCTGGTGTTTCCCAATCGCCCGAAGTCGACGGTGGCTGGATTGCCCGCTCGAGTGGCTGGTGAGCCTGCAGAACATGGGATCATAACATGCCTAACACGAGGAGCAATGTCAGGTAAGTTACTTTAAGTTCTCTCAGATGACAAGGCCTTTTCAAAATAGTCTTTCTTGTTTTGAGAACTATCATGTGAATCTTTATGTTTGTAATACAAGCCTGGAATAGCACTGCCCAATTTCACAATTCAGAGAGAATGTAAGTGAGTGCAATCGGTGAATGTTGCACACTCAAATTGTTTCACGTGAAGCATGTCTTATTTCCGGAGAATTGGATTTCTGCAGTGGATGAATTTATGACATGCTTAGAAAGAGGACGAGCAGCAAGCGTGAAGATTACCAACTTCTCACGAACTAGCTTAGAACATTGTCAAGTAAGGATCTACCTTATTCCCCTTTGCTGCCCTTCTTTAATCTTCCTTTCTTCATATTGGGGTAGTATTATAACACGAATCTTTGTATGCGCGTTCTCATTTCATATAATTCATTGCAGTGCTATATTGTATTTCGGAAATCAGTGTATGATTTTCGAAATATAATAAATGATGTGTCTACCACATCACGTATTGTGGACTCCATTGCATTTGACATAGGTTGCTTACATTCAATTTTACCCTAAGGTAGATTTTAGACAATGCTCTTGAGGTCTGAACCCTCAGTGTAGCATTGTCCACCTTAACCAAGCTCCAACTGGAATCCAATTAAATTGTTATCACCACCGTGTAGCATTGTCCACCTTAACCAAGCTCCAACTAGAATCCAATTAGATTGTTATCACCACCGCACGTCTCAATAATCCTCTCAAGCTCAGCTTTGAGTCTAGACACATAAATCCAAAACTATAAACCATGGTGGTTGGTGACTCATTAGCCACAAAAGTAACCCTAAAGTAAATTACTATTTACTTTCTATAAATGATTATCAATCCAATTTACATTTTACTTTACTGAGTTACAAACAATAGCAGTAACTCAATAAATTGTTATTGTTTGACTTTGAGATTAATTCACAACACTACTACTTAATGAAGAGGCAGAAACATACCCATCCGTTGTTCCTATGCTTCTCTCTTGAGAGTGCTTCAGTTAGCACATCAATTGTCATGACCTCAGTTGGACAATAAACTAGTTTAACTATTTTTTCCTCTTCTTTCTTCTCAACAAATCTTTTACAAATAAAAATGTGCTTAGTACGGTGATGGTGAATAGGGTTGTGAGTGCAATAGCTTAAGTGTTATCACACATCAGTATTGTTGGAGCTCGCTGACGAAAACCTAGTTCACTCAACAAACTCCTGGACCAAATCAGCTCTTGAGTAACAAGTGAAGAAGCCATGATTTCAACTTTTGTTGTGGACAATGCTATTGATTTCTGTTGTTTGCTTCCCAACTAATAACTCCACCACTCAAAGTAAACAAGCATCACCCTAACTAGCATCAAAAAAACCTTTGAGAGTAGATTTACATCCTATCTTCGTGTATTCCAAATACATACCTCGAGTGCCTTTCAAGTACCTTAGTACTCTCTTGAGATATTTCCAAGGTGGTGGAGTTGGACAATTAGTGACCTTGGCTAGAGCCCCCATTGAGTGAGGCGTGTTTGGTCTTGTATAGCAAATATGAGTGAACCTAGTGCACTCTGATATAGGAACTGCAAGTCTTCAATGGTTTCTTTACTAGTTTCATCTGTCTCCTGCAGCCATGTTCCAAGGGAGTAGAAACAAGTTTTGCATCTTCCATCCTGTATCTAAGTAGAACCTCCTCAATGTGCTTGGTTTGGCTCAACCCAGTCCATCCTTCCTTTCGATTTCTATCAATGTGGATGCCTAACAGAAACTTCAGAGGAACAATTACTGTGGAGTTTTCGAAAATGGAGCAAAGATAACACTCTTCAGAGCTTTTACTCCTTTCCCCATCAACAACAATTCATCCACATAGATTGCTATGTGAAGTTCTTCATCCTTGTTGTAGACACTCAAGTCTGAGTGTGTTCTCTTGAAGGCTTGTATCCTCTAATAAGCATCAAGCTTCTAGTACCAACTCCTAGGGGCTTGCTTGAGACCATACAAAGCTTTCTTGAGCAAGCAAACTTTCCCATTTGAGGTGGAGTAGTCATTTGGTACATCTATGTAGATTTTTTCCTCAAGGTCTCTATTCAAAAAAATTGTCTTCACATCTAGTTGCTCTACCTTCCAATTATTCTAAGCTGTTAGAGCTAACAGCATTCGAATAGAATCATACCTTGCCACTAGAGCAAAGGATTCATGGTAATCAACATGAGGTTGTTGATTGTACCTCTTGGCAACCAATTTTGCTTTATACTTTAGAATCTCACCAGCAATTCCTCTCTTCACTTGAAGAACCATCCGCATCCAATAGTCTTTCTTCCAGGTGGAAGATCTACAAATTTTCATGTGCAATTTTTCTGTAGAGATTATTTCTCCTCAAGTACAGTTTGTTCCCACTTCTTCCAATCTAATCTTCTTGCTGCACCAACATATGAGGAAGGTTCATCACCTAGAGAAGCATAGATGGATTCCTCCATGACAATATCATGACATACATTAGCTGTATCTAAAGCAATCCCCAATCTTTGAACTTGAAATTTCTGTCTACTAGATCTTCTAGAAGCAATTTCTTCCTCCTCTAAAGAATCATCAGCTCTGGAAACTTGAACATTACTATATTTACCATGTTTCCATGTCCTTCTGATGGAAACTTTCATTGGAACAGGCTCCATTGAGCGTCAAGTAGTCCATCTACCTCTTTTCCCAAGTCTGCTTCAAGTAACACTTCCTCTCCACCTTCAGGATCAAGTATCTTTTGAATACCATTGTGTGCTTGTGATGATGCTCCATCTCTATTATCACCAGCACCTGTTAGTGGTAAAATCACAGGTTTAGAAACGGATAAGTATCTATTGTTGGTGTGATGTTTCTCTCATCTTTGTTTCTCCAAGTACTCTCTTCATCAAAGAACACATCCCTAGAACGTATTCTTTGATTAGTTCTTGGGTTGTAAAGCAGGTATCCCTTCAATCCTTCTTCATATCCAATGAAATAAGCCTCTTAGATTTCAATCTAAATTTGCTCTTTTGATATGAACATGGGCGGACAACCAAGCACCCTCGACATGGTAAGATCAGGTTTCTTACCACTCCATGCTTCTTTTGATGTCATGTTGTTCAATGTTGTTTGTGGCACTTCGATTTCTGAGATTGTTAGCAACCTTGATAGTTGCAACCCAAAATTGCATCTCAAGTTGAGCATGTTGTAGCATGCTCAATGTTTTCTCTTGTAGAGTCCTATTCAAGCTTTCAGCATCTCCATCATGTGAGAGATTGTCTATAGTTGTCACATCTAACACTATCCCCTTGCTTTCTAGAAAAGCAACAAACTCCTTGTTGTTATACTCAAGTCATCCATCAGATCTGAGTCTTCTCACCTTCTTCCGTGCCTGAGTTTCTACCATTGTAACAAAGACTTTGAAATTTTCAAGCGCATTGCCTTTGCTTTTCAATAAGTACCGAAAACTCTTCCTACTCTTGTCATCTATGAAGGGGACATAATATTGTGCACCTTGTAAGGACTTACCACATACATTTGAATGTATGAGATCCAAGGCTCCTCAGATTTGTGCAATGACTTTTTGGGGAAAGATGTTTTGTTTGACTTCCCTTGAGCACAAGCACCACAAAATGCAAGTGATCCTTTTGGTAACGTGAGTCCTCCCACCATTTGATGTAAGAGTCTCATATTAGACTCAGAAAGACGACCCAACCTTCTAAGCCACAACTCCCGTGACTTTTCATATGAGAGATTTCTTGTGCTTCACCTCTAGCAATCTTAACAAGTTACCATAGGCAACTCCATTGCAAACAACCTGTCCATACTTCTCTGTGGTGCAAAACTCCCTTCCACCCCAAAAATGTACATCAAAGCCTGCAGTTGTGAGCTTGCTCATTGACATCAAATTTCTGACAAAATCAGGTACATATCTAACTTTCTCCAGGATCAAAGTATGCTCTTTGTCCTTGTTTTCTCCACCAACAAAAGCCACAGGGACAGTTCCTACTCCAAGAATTGAAGATTCATTACCATTTCCACTTTCTACATATCTCAACACCTTCTTCATGCTTTTATAAGGATGACTCTCATAACTCATACGAAAACTACAGGTTGAGTCCAAGTATCATCTAGGATATCTCACTTTCTCCGACTTACTCTCAACACTCATGTTGTTAAAATCACTCTCTTCATCATCTGAATAAACTTTCTCACCTAGTCGGCTCTCTCCTTCTTCTTCACCACTCTCTTGTGCTCCTTAGGTTTGTGATTAGCCTTGGAAGCATCTGTGCTCTTCCTAGACACCTTTTTGTACTTGAAGCTCAATGACCTTTCTCACCACTGGAGTAACAACTATGACTTTTTTTTGTTCTTCCCTTGTGTACCACTCTTCTGTCTCCACTTCCTCCTTTTGTGAGCAAGAAAAGCAACTTCCTTACTAGCTCTATCAAACCTAGTAGCAAATGTGACTATCTTGTTGTATACATAGTCCCAAGACACTTGTCATCAGGAAGAGAATCAAGCGATAGAGTAATAGACTCATACTTTGGAGATAGACTAGCAAATAGATGTGCAACCCTGAAGTTTGGAGGAATAATCAGACCTGACTCACCTATTCTAATAAAGCATGAATGAACCTTAGCCATGTGACACATGATCATCATCAAGCTTCAAGGTAGACATCTCTGCAGAATTTAATCTTGCATCTGCAAATAATCCGATCTTGCTCCAAGATTTGAGCTTGGACCAGATATTCCTCAGTCTTGCGAAGTTTGTGAATGTTAGCAACCGGTATAGTTTAGATTTCGAAAGTTATAAAACATGTCGTTTAAACATTATGCAGGTTTGAAGTTAATTTTCTGGTTGGTAGTTAATCTGAGTTCCATCCTTGAAAGGAAACGGTTGTTTGAACTTTGACGTTGTACTGTTAGTATGGCCGATATCCGGATTGCTATCATTGATTGTGACTTGGCCGTTTGTGTGCAGCGTGGGTATGAGATGCTGAATGCCTGAATACTCATCACAATTTTCCGCAGCCGCGGAGAGACTTATATGTACTAAGTTGCAACTTGTATGCAGCTTACAATTTTGACAGATACTGTTACAGTGTACATCAACTACATCAGTCATACTGTATCATTAGCCTTTATCCACTCATTTGCAATAGTAGGAAATCAGAGCTTTGTCTACTATTTGACCATCAAGCTATCATGACATCCAAATGTGGGCTAATCACTATAGTTTCATGTTAGGTGTCATGGCTTTCGCTACTTCCCAACTTCAATTGTATCTAGGCCACTTTTTACAAACATGTATCCAATTTCTTCCTGACACCCTAGATGGGTGTATTTGACAGCTGCTTGCGCAGTATGGATATCAGGTGATCAAAATATGGACAGATTCTTTCTCCAGATAGGTACAGTCATGAATAACCGTCATATTCCCCCTTGGTATCTTGAGTTTGTAATAGCTTGAAAATTATATGAAGAAATTTATTTTTTTTGATTGCCTTATTGGCTGCAGACTTATCTGATAGTAATCAACTTGGACCAAGTATATCTCAGTATGAGTGCGTAGCACTGCTCTTGAACTGGTATATTCTTTCGATGGTAGCTTGGCTATCTGATCTGTTGAAGTCACTTGAGAATTGTATCTTTTGTTTCCCTTAGTTCCACATCACGTCATAGAAGGATGAGCTGCTGATTTGGAGAACTTGGGATGTGAAGCTTATTCTAAAATGCACTCTCAACCCATGCAAGGAGTCATGCTGGGGTAGTGCCGTGGTGCAAGAGCTAGGTACCATGCTTTTTTGTTTTTGAAACATTTCTAGAGGATATGTCGAACCCGCCCCTGGATGCCACCGATTGATGAATTATTACCTGCTTGCAACAGATGTCTCCCTCTCTCATTACCCTTCACAGTGAAGATACCATCCTTCTAGTTATTCATTCGAGGATATACGGGACTTCTCTGTTTTTTAAGTGGGGAGTTGCCAATCCTTCTATCCTAATCTTTCTATTTAGATTCGATTGTATGGTCATTTGATTATATCAGCTACTGCTGACGAACAGCGTTGCTACAGTTTTTTGACTGCTGACTGTCGACATTTGGACCTGATTATATATTATCCTGTTTCTGCTGCTTCGCGCTGATGGTGAGAAAACCACCTTCAGCTAGAAAAATCTAAACTTCTTTCACACACTTCTGAGAGGTATGGGCGTACAAGATTCTGAATGTACGAGAATACTCCAACTCCTAGCATTTCTGCACATTGAACGTCCTAGGCTTTTTGCCCTTGGTGTAAAGGGATACACAGTCTGTATGTGGATTTGTTGACTTAACAAATATACCTCCTTGTCATAGAATAAGTGGATACCTTATGTGTAGCTACTTGGTTCTGCAACTGATGCCTTCTCACATCTTAGAACTACATCTTGTATATTAGTTTGAGCATGAAATGGTCAGTGTTAAGAGGTGAGCTGTGTGTTGTCCGTCCCTTTTATATCTTCATTTGCAAGAGTTATATGTGTCATTCCCGTGGGTAACCATTATAGAAAACTTATTTTTAATACTGTTTCATGGGCTGGAGCTCAGAAGAGAAGGTTTTTTGCTTCCAATTGTTGCTAAGACATTGTCATAAAAGTGAACTAGTACTCGAAAAGACTTGTACATTTTGTGCAATATTGCCGTTCTTGGAGGCCGCTGACATGTAGCTAATCTGGAACGAGAAGTCTGCGCTGCAATTCATCAAGTAGTGATAGATGCCGCCCCGATCACATTTTCCGATTCTGTGCCTACAGTGTCAACACACAGCGTATAACAAGAATTGTGTTCTGACGGAATCGCAACACGCTCATAATATACGAAACATCCAGACTTGCATTTACCTGTAATTTTGAACACTCAGATGGAGCATGCAACGAATAGCAATGTCATTGTATGCAGGAATAATTATACATAATTTGCAAATCTAGACACTTATCCAAGATGGCAGCAATACAGGAAAAGAGCCTGAAGGGAGGAAGTAATGCTTAAGCTTGTTACTCTTTTTACGCCTAGTGGGTCTAGTTGATTACATGACGCAAATGCGACGTAAGGAGTGAAACCAATGAGCACGACAACCTTGTAGCGGCCGAAAACCACGTGGGGCTGTTGGAGCTCGTGGGACTTCGTCTTCCGAGTAACTGACTGGACGTGACACCTCCCATGCAGAATCCAGTGCATGTAGGGTCTAGACAGTGGGACTAGAGGGTTTAATATTGGGTGCCACTTTTGAAGTTCGTGCCATCTTTGTCGAGAAGTTATTTCACCTTCACTTTTGGGACGATCTAGTTCGGTTTGAACTTTCGCCCAACATATCGCCTCCCAGTGAATCGCCGGTAGACTCTTTGCACTAGAGGAACAGCGAGGAACTTTTTCTGCTGTAGGTCTGTAAAAGTACAATGCACAGAGAGAATGGCGGAGCGCCGAGAAAATTGTGTGATAACTGTAAAAAGAAAAGAAACTGTGTACTTATATTTGGGATCCCTACTCATCTTATTTTATGTCCCCATATTATTTTATTTTATAGGGCCATTCCACCAATTGATAGGGCTTCTCTACACTCTTGTTCCAACAATGGTGCATGTTTGTGGATCTGAGATGTACGAGGTTCCGTTTTCATCTCATTATTCACTTGTGAGAGTGGTTTTACTTTAGGTACAACGATAAGTCTTACTTTGGCTTGGTCCACCTATCTTCATTACTCACATATGAGTGTGGTATTACCTTAGATGTAGCAACGGTCCATATGATTCATTGTCCATTCAGAGTCCAAAAGATAGCTACCCATATGTCATTAGGGATGTAGTGTTTGTTATGGCACAAAAATGATGGCAGCGTTGATATGCCTTCAATCGACCCTTAGTTCGTTAGCTAGTTAGGGCAAACCTATATTTGGTTCTAGAGGACCAACCGTTGTGGTTACAGATTTTACATGTGACATAGTTTGAGATAGGTGATTACCCATCTTCCTAGATGGGCCGCAAGTGGAGTAGTACCAGCCAAGGTATCTTGTTAGAGAGGTCACTTGTTTGTTCCTTTGGCTTTGGAGTTATATAGAGCTATGGACGCGGACTTAGACACATTCATGAGAGCATACCATACTAGGTGACAGGGGTAGTACATGTGACATAGTTTCGGAAGGATGATTACCCATCCTCCCCTAGATGGGCGGCAATTGGAACGTAAGTAGCCAATGTCTCCAGGTATAAGGGTATCTAGAGATGTCACCTCTTTGTTACTCTAGCCTGGGAGTTATATGGAGCTATGGATGCCAACTTGAACATGTTAGTGAGAACCTATCATATTATGCAAAAGTGGTATCACTTTCTTTAGGATATTGTGTAGTCTATTTTGGATAGTGTGAATTCATTGCTCCATAGAGAACACTCTATGGTGTAATCCATAAGACAATAATCACATTAGATGATGATTTTTTGGATGCTCCTAGAGTATGTAGACCCTTTTACCTAGATAGTTCAAATATATTAGGTGCAATATGATATATTTCCGGTATGATGATGATATGGTCTAGCCCCATCCTAGCCCTTTGGTTTCATCCATATATGACTTGATGGGGTCTTTCCATCCTTTTTGCTATATTAGTTGGGCACTGATCTCTTATTTCGTGCCTCATTTGAAGAGATTACCCTAACCTCATATGTGGTAATAGGGAACAACAATGCGCAATATTCACACTGCAATTGCAATTTTGAGATCACACCATTGATCAACTAACAATGAGAGCCCTCCAAAGGTTATGGAATCATATGGAAACAACTATGCTTGTATCTACACATCGGGTTACAACACCGAGAGAGTTGCTAACTTGCGTTGCCCTTTGCACGTTGAGGGCAAGCGGAATAGTCAGACCTGATGAAATATAAGCTGATGATGAAGCTCATCACCTTATGACTTATAATGCTCAATGAGCTCCTCTCATTGAGCATTATAAGCTTTCCATACTATGCGACATGGGTTATCATATCTTAGGTGCTGTATGACATATTTCCCAGTGTGATACTATTGGGGCCTAGCCCCATGTTACCGGTTTGGTTCCATCCTTGTACGATTTGATGGGGTATTCCCATCCCTTTTGTTATTATACTTTCTAGGTGTGACATTGAGCATTATAAGCCTCAACAGGTGCTGAGCTTGTATGGGCAAACGAACGGCACTTGCTGGGTCTACTATAGGCCTCGTAACTCTCATGATTCAAGATTGTACAATCCTTCATCTTTCTCTTCAGAGTCAGTCGTTTGTTCAGCAGTGAGAACATGTTAGTTACAACGGGCAAGTGACCGCAGTTAAAACCAAATACTTGTGTCAAATTACAATTATACTTATAAGTCACAAGTTCGGTTAATAATTCTCGAACTTCAAAAGTGTTCAAAATTTAGGTGAGTAGAATTAGAGCGTCTATATTTGTCCGAAGTTAATTTCAAGATGGATGTGTAGTACAGAAGGCTTTCGGTTTTCAGCTGAAGTCAAAAGGAATAGAGCACAAACACATTTCCAGAAATTAGGACAGGAGATGAGGCCGGTCCAAGGACAGATGAGAACCCTGCCATGCCTAAAAGGCAAATTTTGTACTTGTAGCTCTGAAATCAAAGGCTACATCTGCACATCTACAAGATATCCTCGCAGCAGATTCTGCGGTCATGATCAGTGCAGCGGAAATAATCATGTGACAAGATTTCTTGAATATTCAAAATATAAATCCTTGAACAAACCACGAGAAATGATCACTCTGTGAGCTTACATTTAATATCCACAAACACTACTCTTTAAATCCACACAAGATAGACATGTGATAACTTGAGCATGGATTTTTTACGCGGATAATTGACTTCAAATCGAGTCATGTACATGACGACAAAGTCATCGTGTACAACGAGATGCTCGAATTCCTTCAACCAACATAAAATTAACAAAGAAAGTGTTTTTCTTTAGTCAACCCCAACATAAGGTTTTGTGAGACATAAGGTCTTGTTTTTAACTCATTTGTGTTCACACTTTACATGCAAAGCTGGGGGGCCTTTACCAAGTGATAGCAAAGTACAGCCAAAGATTTAACCTGTAGTATCTGGACTCTGGACCCGAAAATGCTAATCTTGTGATCGAGTTCTTACGACCAAAAAACATGAAACGCAAACTCTGACAGAAACTTTAACAAAGACGCAAGAAGAGAAAATTAACGGCCAATAATTGGCCAGTTCTCGTCATGTGAAAGGAAAGTGCCGCATTGCTCCTCCCGTGATAGGACAGGAGCACGTGTCGAGCTTATAATAACTCCCCCATAGAAATGTTTTCCCGTATTCTCGCTCCTGGAGGTGCTCCTGGTACGAGAGGCCAATACTCAGCACTCAAGAGTTAATAAAGATCGACGGTTCCCGGAAAATCACACGTGGAATGAAGTGTCTGGAGATCATCGATATGGTATCTACAGAGGATACGGGAATAATATGAGTTAAATGACTAGGCGAGGTTTGGGAATATTGTACAAGTATGTTAGGTTAACGAGATTCGTGCCGAGGACGGGAATTGGGAGAGACTGGTTTTTCGATGTTTGGAACCAGAAAGAATGCCGTTATGTGGTGCTTTCGCTGCTTTTCTACGTGGTGAGCTGGTGTGTTGTGTTGTGGTCCGAGTGGGCGACGTGGTTCGGCCCAATGAAATTCCAATATTCTGTTCCGCAGAACCTGCAGAAGGAGACGTGTCTACGGAAAGTGTTGCAGTTACGATCCTCCTACACCTGCAACTGCAGACTTCAGGCTCCGACCGCCACCAGACAATACCTTTTTGGCCATATTTTGTCTGATTCCTGCCGCTAAGCTTAAGAAGTTAAAACCTCTCTTTTTGTTATTTCCTCTGGATTTGTCGAATGATCCTCCAAGTTGAAAGAACAGGAGTTAGCCGCAGGGTTTTTTTCTTCCACACTAGAGTATTGAAATGAACTATGTCAAGCATCCCTTATGAGTTGGAATTTCAAAGGCCTGATTCCTCCAAGGAAAGCATCCAACGGTTGCAACAAGAGAGTCTTTCTCTTTTTCCCCGCATGTACAAGGTAGGTGTCACGACTTATGCAGCGACATCCCTAGTTAGGTAAGTGTGTGTATGTAGAATAAATACAATAGTTAGGACCGATGGTGCAATTAGCGCTGTTTGCATTGGAACTGCAGTTAGGGCGGCTAATGACATTAGGAGACCTAGCACTCAATGGGTAGAGTTCAAATTTGGGTTGCTTTGAGTGTAATTTTAGAATTTGAGACTTTGAGAGTGTGGCTATGATGGATAATAGCTAGTGTGTGATAAGCATAGTGTCCTTGTGGACTTTTTGAGAATAAAAATATTAATTCAAAAACTCAAATTGGATTATGTGGTGAGAATTATGAGTTCTTGGAGCGTTGAAGTTATTTTGGTGAGTTTTTATCTATGGTAGCTTTGATCTTTTAGTTGTAGATTATGCATGACGTTGATGGAATGAAGACCGTGGTGCCAATCTAGAAATAAAATTTATTCGAAGTTGGTGTGATCAATTTCTAATTTATGTATTTTTTATTTTAATGCTTAAAATCCAAATCCATAATTTTGAGGGACTCAGCATTATTATAAATTGACAAAGTGGATCGATGTTCATAGTTACTATGGTGCTTAAAATCAAGATTGGCGGAAAAAGATTTCTGATAGAAGTGCTCTAACTTCAAGATTTGATGTTTTGAAGTTTTCGGGTCAAAAATAGCAACAGTATGCTATATGATGATCATATAGTGTGCATTGAATCTGAAATTTGGTAGGATCATAGAAGATAAAAAATATCATACACTAGAGTAGATGTTATGTACAAGGTTTTTAATATCAAAATTTTTAAAATTTTAACCTTTAGGGGTTTGAAATTAGAGTCAAAGGTTTTTAAAATCCTACAAAAGTTTCAAATGGTGACTGTTTACAAAAAAAATAAAAATAAAAATTGGTGTAATGATACGCAGATTTTCTACCATTGTCTGCAGTTTGAGGATATCAATATGCCTTGATGTCAAATATTTCATTGTTGGGGGTGCAAGATCTTGCTCAGCATGGCACCATAAATTTGATTATTGTTGGATGGCCATGTCATGGACACAAGCGGATTAGTAATGGTCATGGGCTACATGATTCATGTTCTAGCATGTTTTGAGAAATGTTTTGTATATTACGATCTCTCCATTCACAATAGACCTATTCACCAACATATATTTTGGGGAATATTTCTTTGTTGGATGATCCACATGCACAAGTGATGACGAGTGCACATCAAGTGCAATCATGGATTAGATCAACAGTATTGCTTGACGTAATGAGAGTAAGATCTCATGCATATTTTTCACGTCTATGATGGGAAAACCTTCTTCCAAGGGAGATTTTATTATGAGTATATAATGGAGAGTATTTTGGATGTGGGTAGACACTCTTAGACAGTGGTTTATGCTGATAGTTCACCCATGGCAATGTTGAACCTTGTGGGGCAACCAAGAGCTGTTACCCATATTGTTGAGTTATTCATCTTCTCATGTCTTCAAAAAAGGTGTACCTTGACTTGTATGGGATACTCGCTTGTAATTGTTGGTGGAAACCAACACTGAAAAGAGATAGCGAGCTATGGGAATTTGAACTTATATTATAGCATTAACTGCGTTGTCGAGAGCATCATGACGTCATGTGTTGGATCATGCTATGGACCTAAACTATTTGACATGGATTGTGAGCCTCGGATTTTCCAAGCAAAGATGCATGCGGTCCACACGTGTGATTGCAAAATCATTGGTAAGCTTTTTGCCAACCAAGACGATGGAGGTAAAATATGGGGACGGGAAGTGCCCAAGATTTCTTCCTTGGTCTTATGGCGATGTTAGAATATGAGGGCTAGAGTCTTCTTTGAATATGGTTGGAGTTTTTTTGCATGGAACAACAGTTGTTATCACTATGGAGCTTTATGATTCAACTCAAGAGGTTATAGGTAGAGCGGCTGGAGTTGCTCACACTGAGCTAATGGAGCATGTATGAGAGAGTAGAGAAAGCAATCTGCTCAAGAGGTTATCATTTAGCCACCAGATATTACATCTTCTATCTATAGTGTCAATGTGTAACCAATCTTGATTAGCTATAGTTAGTTTAGCCAAAGCTTAGATTGGTCAATAGATAACAAAAAGACAAGATAGTGGTGTGCACGATCCAAAAAGCAAAAGGTAAACTTTGGCTTAATGACGAGATGACTACCATGCATTGGTGGATCGGATTGTATGCTATACGTCTTGTATCTTGAACGAGTTTCAAGATGTTTTTCTAGATGATCTGCCTCCAAGTTTACCACCAAGAAGAAGAGTGAATCACAAGATAGAGATCTTACCATGAAGTTTTCCTCCTTGTAAAAGTCCCTATCGACTTGCATTAAACAAGGTGGAGGAATGCAAGGCATAATTGGAAGAGTTGTTGGAGAAAGGATTCATCCAACCTAGTGTGTCACCATATGGAGCTCAAGTGTTGTTTGTGAAGAAGGAAGACGGCTCCATGCGGATGTGCATTGACTATCGTGCTCTAAATTAACAAACGGTGAAAAACAAGTATCCATTACCGTGGATGGATGACTTGTTTGATCAACTTCATAGAGCTAAGTATTTCACCAAACTTGATCTTAGAAGCGGATACAATCAAATCAGAGTGGCTGATAAAGATATACAAAAGATAACTTTTAGAACTAGATATGGACATTTTGAGTATCTAGTTATGCCATTTGGTTTAACCAATGCCCCTGCCCCATTCATGGGACTGATGAATGATATTTTTCATAAATATCTAAATAAATCAGTGATTTTGTTTTTAGATGATATCTTGATATATAGCAAGTCCTTACAATATCAAGATATTGTAATACGAGAAGTATCCAAGTGTTGAGAGAAAATAAGTTGTATGCTAAGATGTCTAAATGTGAGTTTGGCAAAGCGAAGTAGATTACTTAGGCCATAGAGTTAGTGCAGAAGGCAACCAAGTTATGAGTGACAAAGTGGAAGCCATTCAAAATTGGAGTACTCCAGAGAATCAGACTCAACTATGTAGTTTCTTGGATTTAACCGGCTTCTATAAAAGGTTTGTGGAAGCTTTTGCTCGTATTGCTCAAGCTTTAACAAATCTCTTAGGCCAAGGGCAGAAATGGCAGTGGGGTATAGCTCAAGAGATTGCATTTTCGGCTCTGAAGGATGCACTCTTACATGCACCAATCCTTAAATGGTATGAACTAGGTTGACCAACGAAACTTGCTACACATGCATCAGGTGTGGCAGTTGGAGGAGTGTTACAACAAGAATGGAAAGATGAATGACATCCAATTGCCTCCTTCTCACGAAAGTTTTTGCCGGCGGAGCAAAATTATCATACCACAGAGAGAGAGGAGTTACCCATTATGTTGGCTACTAAATATTGGAAGCACTATCTCGGAGATAAGGAGTTTGTGGCTAAGACAGATCACAAGCCTTTGGTTTATTTAAAAACTCAAAAGGATCCCTCAAAACGGGAGATTCGTTGGGTTGAATGGCGACAACGTTTCAATATGAAGATTGTGTATGTGAAGGGGAAGAAGCAACTTGCCGATGCATTGACACAAATGTCATGCATTAATCACATCATGGAGGTGAAAATTCACTCTGAATGGTGGGAGAACTTGAATCGAGCTACCAAAGAGGATGAAGAGATTGCACAAGCCCTTCAGCAGGGTAGAACACATTTAGAATAGGGATTGGCGTTCTATAACAGAAAGCTTTGGATACCCTTAGATGTTGCTCTCCGTACAATAGTGTTAGAGGAGGCACATGATTTAGCTATTGCTGGCCATGTAGGAGTGGAGAAGACCATTGAAGGCGTCCAGAGGGTATACTTTTGGCAAAGACATCACCAACTATGTTCGAAGTTGTGTGGCATGTCAACAAAATAATGTTGTGCACATACATATCGCATCACAACATACAACGATGTCACATCAAACATCACAATACATAGATCGTCATACACCAACACAAGTGAACCACAATAATCTTTTCTACTCTCAAAACGTCCACAAGAACACTCCGCTCATAACCATAGTATAAAAGAGAGATTACAGTCAAGCCAAACCCACTTTATGCTTCAAAGACTCCAGGTTCCTGCACTAGCTACTATCCAACATAGCCACACTCTCAAATGTTCAACTTCGAAAACTACCCTCCAAGGAGCCCTAATTCAAACTCTACCCCTTGAGCCCTAGGACCCCTAACGGCGTTGTCGGCCCTAATGGCAGTTCCAGTGCGAACGGCGCTAACTGCACAACTGGCTCTAACTCATGTATTTGCTCCTGCATACACACATCTACCTAACTAGAGATGTCCCTACATAAGTCATGACAGCTGTCGTGCACATACATATCACATCACAACATACATCGTTGTCATATCAAACATCACAATACATAGATCGTCATACACCAACACAAATATACCACAATCGCCCCCCCTAACTAGTGGTTAGGTCCCTCTAACACTAGGTAGCCATCTAGTACATAACATGATATGCCCTTCGTGGGGCTAAGATCAAGAGGTTGTGCGCTACAATGCCCCATCGTTAGTCACCTATATGCAATCCATATCATGTAACAGTCAAACCTGCTTGTCTATTAAACGCATCGAGGACATCTCCACCGCCCACTGGGCACTGTATTGAAAGGAGGTATCAAACATGACATATGTCATCCTCTCAAACAAGAATCACAAATCAACATACTGGCTGCTCCACCAGCTGATCCACATAACATACATCTCAAGCCTCCACGTATAACTGTCAGGCTTGGATCCATAATACCATCAATGTTTGAAAGGTGACATGGCGTACAATTACGCACATGATCCTTCCAAATCACATCATCATGACCCTCCAATACCAAAACTCTAGAAGGTAAAACCTCACTTACTCGTAGAATCGTGCAACTTGCCGTAATATTCAATGTGGTCGGTGCACTCTGCTACAAATAAACGTAATCACCAACATGAAATCTGTGAATTGAAGGTCGATATCCACCTCCTCGGATGGTAGCATAACGCAAAATATCTCTATGCCGAAGCAACAGCCGGGTTCTCAAATGCCATGGGCATGACTCTACGGAAGAGTTCTGCCCTTTGAGAACACACCCTAACCCAAACATCAGGGTTATCCAAATCCAAGACTTCACCTGACTCTCGACGGATAACTGTGTATGACCCTACTTAGAGGTTTGGAGCCTGTTTTTTTATTTTTGGAATAAAAACGAACGATATTCGGAGGAAGTCTGGCCCGCTGAATACAAATAGGTGAAATAAGTACGAAGATGGCCAAGACGAATGAGTTGTTAAGGAGATTTGAAGCATCGAACAGATTAGGGCAGTTAGTAACAACACCGACGAGCGCAACAAGCCGCAGAGGAACAAACACGAGCCGACGAGTCAAGTAGACAGGTCGAAGAGAAAATCGATCATTCGATTGGGGGCTTGTGAGACTATTCAATTGCCAGTAAAGAAGATGCCGACAAGAATATATTGACCTTTGGTGCCAAAGCCAGAGTGGTCAGCCGGAGAATTAACACGATTAAAGAACTTGGGCGTGGAGTTCTTGGCATGGCGATGGGACTATGTGTGCCCAGAATTGTTCGAAGAAGTTCGAGCTAAGAAGACAGCCAACCCGATAGGTTGGAGAGGACATCCAAATTCGTGGGATGCGTTGCTTTGGGCTGAGGCTTTAGGAAGAGATTACTCAAAGGAGAAGGATGGAGTCGACTGGGAAGGTTCGGTAATGCATACTGCATTCACCTTCGATGAGACCAAGTGGTTTGACCCTAGGGAGAGGAAGGGTACAAACGGCTTCAAGATCGATCTTATTCGGGACGACTTCCAACGGAAGATAATGTATCTGTGAACAGCCTCTTCTCACCACAACGAACTACTTATGTAAATATGCATAAGGTGAGAATAGTGGAGGGATTCGTCGGCGGATCGATAAAGGTCAATTGGGGAGAGATCTTTGCTCGCAATGTGCAAGCAATGGGACAGAGGCTGCAAGCGGGAGAGAAGGAAGTGATCTATATCTCTTCCTTCTTGGTGCATATGTATTAGCGTATGGGGTGGTTGACACCATAGGAGAGAAGGCGCTATCAAGTGAATATGGTCGGCAATCTCGGTGGGCCCGTGGGCAAGCAATGGCATTGGGTCGGCGAAGTGTGGGACCCCATCAAGATGCTTTGGTGTGCAACGCCAATGCAAGCCGGCCACGGGGAGACACCTTCGGAGGCTAGAGCGACAGTAGTGAGAGGAGGAAGAAGCGATATTCGGGAAGGAGCACTCCGTGGGGACCACAGAGAAGAGGAGTCCAAGTGTGGAGATAATTGTGGAGCCCAGCAGTAAGAAGCGGAAGTTGAAGGAAATCGAAACCATGAAGTCCCGATGCACCGCCAGATCGAGGCCTCGATTAAAAGCAACCAAGGAATGATGAAGAACCACTTTCTTTTATTTATAGTTGGCGCATAAGTTGGAGAACATGGTGATGTCAGTTCTGATGGAGTTGAACGAGATGGGTAGCAGTTATATTCAAGGGTGGAATCCCCAGGAAGACGGTTACATGGAGTTGATTCAGTTGATGAACCGCACCGCCAGAGGGAAGAAGGATCAGGCGAATACTATAAAGTAATTGACAGAGTCAGTGGAGCGTCTGGAGAAGCATAAGAAGGAGGCAGCGCATGAAGCTATCACGGTGAAGCAGACATACAGTGAGGTTTGCAAGATTCGGAGCGCAGAAGTGAAGTTTGTGGAGAGGGAGAATGAGAAGCTTCAATAGCAATTGAAGAGGGCGAAGCAACAATTGCATGAAGTCGAAGTTGAACGGCCGGCTAGATTAGAAGATTTGGCGAGTAGGTGCTCGCAATACCTTTTTGCTCGGTGTGACGATGTGGAGGATTTTGAAAGGTTGGAATGTTTGACGGTGGCAATGACACATACCTTGCGATTCGAAGGATCGAAGGAAGGAGATATACAAGGCCATGGGGACTTGAATACGGGGGAGCGTGCGAGTCCATCGAAAGGAGATCGACAAGACATCAAGGATTTGCAAGTGGCGTCGATGCTTTTCATTGAGGAAGAGGCGTCATCGAAGTGATCATCAACTTTCCGAAGAAGTAGTGGCGCGATCCGTGTTTACGGCATTAGGAATCGGTCTTGATAGATTGTATAAATAGGAGTAGTGTTAGAGTAGGATTATCGCTTTCTTTACAAGTGTTCATTGGGAACCGTAATTGTAGTCATGGTAGAACGAAGTGCTCGAGAAGCTGTTGAATGTTGCATTCGATTGGCCTTGACTGGTGCGCAATACTTGTGAAGATACCCAGGTATTCGTCCATGAGCCATAGTCTGATACACTTTGCAGTAAAACTTCATCGAGGACATCGCCTCGTCGACAGCTTGTAAAGGAGTGATCAAAACTCCCATCGTAAACTTGGGTGAAATTTCAATTACATGTGTAATTCTGTGCAATGTAATGGATGGGTAATGGTTTGTCAATTTGACTTAGTGGTCTTGGACTACTCTGTCATAGCACTCTTCGGACTATGCATGTCCAGAGTCTTCAAAAATAGCATAAACATTCATATTCGTTGCTGACAGAAAGATAACACCTCATTCCCTTGGGAACGAACTGTAATTCTGTACAAATGGCAAAACCTTTGTGTAACCTGTTTGTTACAAGCTGCAGGTAAGTCTTGATCTCTACCATATAATAAAAAGTACGGCTAGAGATGCTTGCCGACTAAATCGATAACCCATGGCTAACCATGGTAGCTGGATGTCCCAGTCTTCTAGATGACCTTTCTCCAAGCCAAACTTTCTTAGTCCTCTCTTCACCGTCGAACAACTCTCTACGCGCTAGACCATCGCCCCTTGGGATGATCTCTTGAGGTGGTACAATGATCGATCAACGCTCGATCACACAAAGCCTGAAACTCGTCAAAAAACTTAGTACCATGATTAGTCAATACTTTTGCTAGTGCACCAAATCGGCTAAGCACTGCAGTTAAGAACACATAAGTTGTTCCCTCACTTGACTTGTCGGGCAAGGTCACCAACTCAATCCACTTGGAGAAATGCTCCACCATGATCAACACATATCGATGATGTCGTATAGTCAATGGCAAAGGTCCTGCAAAATCCAAGCTCCAACGATAATCAAGTTCCATAATCGGTAGAGTATCTAGTTATGGTGTAGGGGCATTGAATGATGCTCGAACATGATCACATACCATACATCTGGCCACAAACTGTTGCACCTCAATTTGCATACCTCTCCACCAATAGTGACTTTGAAGTAAGCTATATGTCCGCTTTACTCCAAAATGAGCTAACTCCTCATGAGCATGTCTGATCAACTGTGCTCTCTGAGATGAAAGTGGCATACACGAATGATGCCATCCCCCCATACTCGAAGAAGGTGTCTACCTTCCTATCGAGTTCTCTGTAAAACTTGATCCCGCTCCTTTGCACTCAAGGTGCCCACCAAAGCACATGTACGAAGATACTCCAACACTAGCATGTCATCATGGATATCTCGGTTTATCATCAAACCGTCCTCAGTCTCAGCGTCCAAGGCTAACATATCTGCTCTCTGACCCAAGAGAGATATCATATAGCTCTCAAGCACTAACATACTCAAAAAGGCAGATGCATGCCAACCTGGCAGCATTTTCTCATCAGTATCACCGTGCCATCGAGCCCCGGTTTCGTCAACTTGACTTGTACATGGGTTTCGACTTAACGCATCTACATCACGGTTCACCATCCCAGGTCTATGAATAACCGTGAAATCATACTCCTGTAGGATAAGAGCCCATGGTGCAAGCTTTCATGTAAGCTTGTCTGATTCCATCAACTATTTCAATGGTTGATGATCAGTGATGAGAGTGAAGTAGTTTCCAAACAAATAACATCTGAAATGTGCCACCTCCCAAACAACTACCAAACATTCTCCTTCATAAGAACTATCCTTTGACTCCGTTGCATTGTTGGAACGACTTGCATAAGCCATTACAAACTCCTGCCCCTCATCATCATGTTGGGTAAGCACTGCTCCCAAACCCAACATACTCCAATCAGTATGTACTTGAAACGGACGACCTCTCAAAGTTCTCCTCAAAATAGGGGCAGATGTCAACCTTCCCTTGAGCTCAACAAAAGCTCTCTCCTGTTCATCTCCCCAATTCCACTCTTGATCTAGCTTTGTTAGCTTTGTCAAGGCTTTGGCAATAGTGCTAAATCCTCGCACATATCGACGATAAAATTTTGCAAGTCCAAGGAAGGCTCGCACCCTACTCACATCTGAGGGTTATGGAATACGCAAGATTTTCTCCACCTTGGTTTGCTGAACTCCCAATCCTCCTAGGTATATGGTATGATCCAAGAATTTGCACTTTCCAGGATGCAACTTGAGGCCATGAGCAATTAGTCGCTCAAATACCTCCTGCAAATGTATCTCATACTCCCTCACTGTAGCACTATACACTAGAATATCATCGATGTAGGCTCAGGCATAATCAAGTCCGGCTAGGATCCTATCCATCACTCTTTGAAACTCAGCAGGTGCATTCTTCAACCCAAATGGTAAGAACTTCCACTAATACAACATATCCTTGCCATGCAAATCAATTTCCCAAAAGGCTATCTTGGCCTTATCCTCATCTCAAATCCGCAACTGATGATACCATGCTCGTAAATCCAATGTACTGAAAACCTTTGCATGCCAAGCTGCATCAAAGATCTCCTCATGTGTAGGCAAGCATATCGATCAGATTTTGTGTGTCGATTGATAGATCAGTAGTCACCACACATGCATCTATTTGTATAATTGCCATGTATATCCTTCTTGACTAGCATCACCACAACAGAGGCATACTCTCCATATGATATTTCCACTAATCCAGCCTCAAGAAGGTCTTGACACCTACTTTGGATCAGATCTCTCTCCATATCACTATATCGATAGGGACTGACACGTAAGACCTGGTGCATCTGTTGTCAAGTCAATCCGTATACCAGGTCCCTTCAAACAGCATAAATTCTTCATACTGAAGGCAAAACAGTTTTTGAAACTCCTCAGAAATCTCCACACCCTACGTCTTTCTTCTCCTATCACTTTGGGACCAATCTCAATATCTCAATATCTCAAATCTCCTCTTTATCAACACTAGAGATAGAAGACGTAGTATCTGGTTGCTAAATGATAACCTCTTGAGCAGAAAGCTTTTTCTGCTCTCTCATACCAAGCTCCACTATCTAAATGTGAACAACTCATATTGTTGTAGTTGTAACCTTTTGTGTTGTATCACAAAGGTCTAAAGTGGTAACCACAGCTTGCTCCGCGCAAAAAAACTCCAACGATACAACAATTAGAGTCGATAGTGCAATTAGTGTCATTTGCACTATAACTACTGTTAAGGCCGATACCACCATTAGGAGACTGAGGGTTCAAATTAGGTCTCTTTTGAGTGCAATTTTTGAAGTTGAACCTTTGAGAGTGTGGATATGGTGGATAGTAGCTAGTGTGGGAACATGGAGTCTTTGAACCACAAAGTGGATTTGGCTAACTATAATCATTCTTTTATGCTATAGTTATTAGCATAGTGTCCTTGTGGACGTTTTGAGAGTAGAAAAGATTATTGTAGAACACTTGTGTTAGTGCATGACAATATATGTATTATGATGTTTGATGTGACATTAACGTATGTTGTGATGTGATATGTATGTGCACTACATGACACAAGTGAGCTATTTCAATAATTGCTTATGTTGAGCTGATATCTTTCACGATGATAGAATTCATTTTTCAAAGTTGTTTAGAATTTTGAGTCATGCAACGTCTTGAACTACTTCTTTCGATCGATAAAATTTACAAAGAAGAATTAACAAAAAAAATCTCATGAGTTTTCAATAAAAAATGAATCAAAAAAATCTTATAATTGTTCTTCAAGATAAAAGTGGATTATTATTCTCTTTACACATTGTGATGTACTCAACATGTAAAGGTTAGGATGAAGCCCTTGATGATATTAGCAAACAGTGCTCATGCAATTTTCAACATTGAATTAATTGTAATTGAGAGTTTACTTTGTTGTAAAGTAGCCTATTATGATGGTGAAAAGCAAATCTAAACCCGATGATGAATAATATTTTTCTAATAAAAAGTATAAATATTCAAAAATTATAATAAATAATAATTTTTCTTTATACTTAAAGTACTTCAAGATCTTATATTTTAAAAAAAATTATCAGATCAATATATATAATCAATAAAAATATATAAGCAAGTAATATTATTTGATATAAAATTTGTATGATTATGTTTCTAAATTTATTTAACCATCTATTCAATCAATTATGAAATTACTCATCAATATTTTGAATATATCATTGGAATATTTTTTCTTTTGATGAATTCATAAAGTTATTTAAAATATTTTTTATTTTTTATATGATATAAATTAATTTAAATTAATTTTCTAAAAATTTTAATAATAAAAATAATTACTTAAAATTGAATTTTAAGTAATACAAAAAATAAACTCAAATTTAAGCTTATATTTTAGTCCATAAAACATATAATACTATAAAAATATGTGATAGCATCATCAAATAGTTTTTTTATTTTAATAAACTTTATGAGTAAAATATTATGGTCAATTTGGTATGACCAAGATTTTGGATAAAGTGCTGACATGTTGATAATTTAAAAAATTTATATTATAAAAAAAATAACATGAATTCATACTCAAATAAATTTTTTTAATAACAAATGTAACGTGTTGTAATAAAATCCTATTTTATATCAAAAACGCTTTTTTAACTTGAACGTAAATTTTTTTTAGGAATATGTTCAAATTTTTAAATATAATTTTCATAAATTTAATATATAAATTTTTATTTTTAAAAATTTTTATGCAATTCAATCCATACTTTTGCAAGAAAAAAAACATATGTTTATATGAACACATGTTTTTATATGATATAATTAATTTCTAATCATTTCAAATAATAATGCAAAATGAAACAAACTAGGTGATAAACATTATGAAATGTTAATAAATTAGTAATAATAAGGGACAATATCAAGATGTGGAAACTAGTTATAAATAATAAATAATATATAGCAAAAAGGATGGGAAGACCCCATCAAGTCATACATGGATGAAATCAAAGGAGTAAGGTGGGGCTAGAACCCAATAGCATCATAATGGAAAATATGTCATACTATACTTAAGATATAGGAAATATATAGGTAAAATGGTCTACATACTACAGAGCATCCAAAGATGCATCATCCAATGTGATTGCTCTCATATGGATTGCACAAGCTAGGTGATACCTCTTGTCACCATACTAAATGACAAGGGGTATAGCTAAAGAAAGTGATACCACTTGTCGCCTAGTATAGTAGGCTCTCATGCATTGCTCTCTTAGAAATATTTTGAAATCAGTGTCCATGCTCCATATAACTCCAAAGCTATAGGAACAAAGATGTGATTTCTCTACATATCACTATACACTCAGACCTTGGCTGTTGCCTCTCCACTCATCGTCCATCATGGAGGATGGATAATCACACCCTCCAAAATACTATCATGTGTAGGATTTGTAACCACAACGTCTACAACAGTAACATGATCCTCCCGAACTAAGTATAGCTATGCCCTAACCCAAGTCAACTACAAGGCATACCAACCTCCATGTGAGGTATCCACCCTTTTGTGCCATTGCAAACATCATCCATAATGGCATCATGGGTTGCTATCCTTTGCCCTCTGAATGGACAATGAGTCATATGGATCCATGCTGCATCTAAGTTAGTACGACTCTCACAAGTGAGTAATGAGGATGCATATGGATGGATCAAGCCAAGGTGGAACCTCATCGATGTTGAAAAGTTAGTTGGTGTGAGTCAGAAAGTCCTAATGCATGGTCAAGCCAAGATCCATGAGCTTGCATCCTTGCCGGAGCAAGAGCGTAGACGAGCCATAATAGTACAAGGAATGGCCGGATCCACTAAGAGAGAATGTAGAGCATCCTGAAATTGTCAATCCATCAAGGTAGAATATAGGCCTCTAGTTCAATCGATGGACAAAGAGAAAAAAGATGGGAGCTCATGTCGTACCTTCGGAGGTAAAGCATTTCTTGTTTGTCATAATAATACATGTAAAGAAAATGACCCCCATCCACGTCCGTCGCATACATCTGAAGGATGTGACTATTTGCAATCTTAAATCGGGAAGATAACAAAGGTGCCGAGAGTGCTCAACTAGCCAAAAATGCTATATATGCCGTCATCTCCATCGATAATAAACATGTCTCTCTACACGAAATCTGCAAAGATGTATGTCTCTGTGCCAAGTCTCTTGTCACACACTTGGAGGTTCATAGTCCGGTGATGTTACCAAAGATGTCCATGATACTCTTATCAAAGATTTTCAAGCATGATATAAATGCATATGAAGGAGGAACTGTGAGAAGTAAGTAGGTGGGTCGACAAGCAATACTAGAATAGAATATACCAAATGTCACATGCGGATTCCTTAGTAGAGGAAGATCATCTACATGCAATACATCCTTTGCAAATGTAGTGTTTAGGTAGTGTGAGACAAAGTCCTGAGATCCTATTGACACTCCTAGAATGTATAAGTTATGTCAATGTCATACATCCCTCTAGAAGCTGGAGATGAGGAGAAATACCAAAAGAGACCATGTCCTTGTTACGACTTATGTAACGGCATCTCTAGTTAGATAGGTTTGTATATGCAGGAGAAGATACATCAATTAGAGACGATTGTGCAGTTAGTGCCATTCGCATTGGAATTGTCGTTAGGGATGACAATATCGTTAGGAGACCTAGGGCTCAAGGGATAGAGGGTGACATATTTTTTATGATGATTTATTATAATTTATTCCTTATTGCAATAAAAAAGGAAAAATACAAATGTGTGTTTGAATTAGGGCTTCTTGGAGGGCAGTTGTTGAAGTTGAGCCTTTGAGAGTGTGGCTATGGTGGATAATAGGTAGTGCACCTAGAGTCTTTGAAGTGACATGGAGTTTTTGAAGCACAAAGTGGATTTGGCCCGAGTGTAATCTCTCTTTTATGCTATGGTTATGAGCGGAGTGTCCTTGTGGATGTATTGAGAGTAGAAAGGATTACTTCAAAAACTCAAATTGGATTATGTGGTGAGAATTTTTGGAGCGCTGAAGGTGTTTTGGTGAGTTTGGATCGATGGTAGCTTCGATCTATTTGATGTTGAGTGTGCAGGGCGTTGATGGAATGAAGGCCATGGTGGTGATCTAGAAGTAGAGTCGATTCAAAGTTTGATGTGATCAATTTCAAATTTGTGTATTTTTTATTTTAGTGTGTAAATCCAAATTTTATAGGACGAAAGTGCTACTAAAAATTGACAAAGTGGATCGATGCTCATAGTTATCTTGGGGCTATCAATCGAGATTGGCCAAAAAAGATTTTAGACAGAAGTGCTTGAAGTCCAAGATTTGGTGTTTCGAAGTTTTTGGGTCGAAAATAGGAACGGCAAACTATCATATTATCATATAATGTCCGTTTGATCTGAAATTTGGTGGGATGATAGAAGATGTAAAGTATCTCGCATGGATAATAATGTCTACCACATGACTAAAAATGTCAGAATTGCAAAATTTTAACGTTCAGGGGTCTGATATTGGAGTTGAAGATTTTCAAAATCACGTAGAAGTTTCAAACCATGTTTGTTTGCTAAAAAAATAATTTGTGTTAGGTAGTAAATTAAAAAAGGCTAGTGTAAAGGCAACGCCTTTTACAGATGGATGATCATTGTCAGATTATTGATATGGAGAGCAAAAAATCTTTAAAACTAAGTTTTAGTGTTTTTAAATGCCCTATGTTAGTTCGGGTTGGGTTGGTATGACCCCTTTGATGGATGTTTTTGAGATGGAGTATTATTAATTATGTTTCTTGTGATTGATATACCTCCATCTTGACTTCCTATTTGTGCACCACGTTGGTTTATGTTGGTGCTTTGTTGTTTGGAGTGTTAGTGCTCCTTTGTGCTGCCGATAGTAAGGTTGGATTTGCAGACGAATCAGACTATCCATGTTTCTTCCCAATGAGACAGGACTTGCGGACCTGTAGACTGGATGAGTGACTATGATGATGGCAGGTTCAGATTTTCCTTAGCATCTTGTGGTGCCTCGTGTACCTTCTATTGCGGTTTCTGGTTTCAATTAGGGACTTATTATATACGGTTGCGGAGGTGATACATTGGTGTCACAATGAAGTTCTCCGGAGGTTATGGAGAAGAGACTGCTCATGTTAGCATTGGGTGCATCCTTAACGGAGTGTGGTATCAACCTTGGACTTTAAGATTCATAGAAGACTTTGATTTGATTTCAGAGAGTGATAGCTGAGCTTGTTGATATCTTGGAGTGTGTATACACACCGTTGTTGTGGGACATGGACGATATCTATGGGGCCACCAAGGGTCCCATACGATATTCGTGTACAATTGGCATTTTTGAGTTGGATGACTTTATACATGAGTTTGACTCATGGTATGATTTACAGTGGATGCGTAGACTTGCGTAACTCTACGTTGTTTAGTCTGTTTATGGCTTGAAAGGGATTATTTTAATATTTGGAGGGTCCGCCGATGGATGATTATCATGAGTTCCGGAGTAAACACCATAAGGAGATTGAGTTCTAGAGACAATATTGGTCTTCAAACTACATTTTTATTACTTTGGGTACAATGTTAGTGGTGTGAGTTCATCCTCTATACCTGCCACTGATGATACTGGAGCTGGTCGAGTTGGGAAGAGTTTAGAGGTCCCAACCTTTAACCCTATTCTGGAGTTCTTTGCATGGATGAGGAGAGACTATCAAGGGATGAGATATAACAAGCTACGAGGCTTGCAGGAGTTTCAACGGAAGACTAGGGAGACTCTTCGAGAGGCGTGAACTCAAATGTGTTGGTTGATCAGTTTAACCATGGGATGATAGAGGCACAAGTTGTTCAATATTGATATGGGATATTGGACAAGGAGTTGAGACGTACAAGAAACATCACCTACGTTGGCCATTGTGTTTTTTCTTGCTGAGCGTATTGAGCTCAACATGCAAGAAGAGAGGGTGGTGACTACTAGGTTTAGCAAGGATTCACCAACTTTGTCGACTCTTTCACATTACCAGTCTACAACACAAACCCGGAGTGGTTATGGTAGACATGTGGGACATTCTTGATCATCCGGACATAGTGATGAAAGTGCCGCATCGAGACCATTTCCATCCTTTTCACGTCAACAATCACTTGTTGGGATGGTGTGTTGGACATGAGGTGGACTTCATCACAAGAAGGATTGCTTTCAAGGTCGAAGGATGGATCCTGTTGGATCAAAATCATGTGAGTATTGTCACAGACGTGGTTACATGATGGATTGATGTTTTGATCTCCATCTAGAACTATGATCAACAAGAAATGATGGGCACTTTGAGTGCCAAGGAGCGAGATTGGATTTTACAGAGAGCTCAAGGGTTCAGATGGAAAGGTATACACCTTCTTTGAGTATGGGGCCACTTCCATCTCAGATAGCATAGTTGGTCAGACATGCTCATGAGGAGTTAGGTCATTTTGGAGTGAAGCGGTGTCGTGTTGTGACGCGACTACTATGAGAAGATGATGACATGTGTCATCTTCAAAGCTGTTGTCATGACGGCGATACTTTAGGTTAGGATAACCGACAGCGCACTGTAAGGCTGTTAAGAGCCCACCGTTGGATCAACTTTGTAGATCCAACGATGTTGAAAAGGCTCCAAGAGATATTATCTTGGACCTTATCAGATATAAAGCGCAGTCAGGATGGAAAGGGTATGGGAGAGAGCTAGACACATCACTTTGCTGACTAAAGAGCTTATCTGATCGAAGTGGAGCCGACGAGGACATGGATAGAGGTGTAACCAATCTTGGTTAGTCATAGTTAGTTTAGCCAAAGCGTAGAGTGGTCACTAGATCACAAAAAGACAAGATAGTGGTGTGCACTATCCAAAAAGTAAAAGGGTAAATGACGAGGTGGCTACCATGCATTGGTGGATCAGATTGTGTGCTAGACGTCTCTTAGGAATTGGTTAGGATAAGATAACAAAACATGCAACCTACGCATGTTAGCCATGTGACATAGTTTGGATTTCGGACTCCTCTAGTCCTCTGGGTATATAAATCAAGGAGGTCTTGAGAAGACATCTATCATCTTGGAAGTCATTCGGAGTCATTGCTTGATGTTACAATGGTATCGAGGCGAGGGCTTATTGTTCCTATGAGTGTGGATCACCCCTCTTGGAAGAATAGTCCGGGTTGGTACAATTATTTGAGGAGAGAGAGTGTTTGTTAGAGGCTGGCAGTGGCCATTGAGCTGCAAGTAGTGGAAGGGGGTTATTGTGGAGTGCGGGGTTATGGATGGGGAGATAGAATAGTACCGAGATTCCCATTTCTTAATCCTTTTCATGTCAAACTGTTATACATTGAGAGAGCAAGGTTGACTCAGTATTTGGTTTATCATTTTGGTGCCAACTTCATGGACCAAGTGATGAGATCTCGAGATCTGTTATCTTACCTATAGTAGTCACCTCTGATGTTCTTGGGATCTCACGATTTACATTTTAGTTTAGAGATGGACCTCAATAGACCACCATAGGTGAGATTCAACACACGGTGTGAAATCTATTGTGTGTATCATCCTAAAGCTATGTTTCGAGCCTAGTTATTAGAAACTTTGGAGAGGAGTATTACCATGAGGTGATAGCATCACCTATTCCTTTTTTGTGTTGCCAATCTTGAGAAATTGGAGAGTGTTCATCTTAACCCTATCTTGAGAGAGAGTGGGCGGAGGCGAATCATGAAGGACACTTTGAGAGAAATGATTCGGGGAGTTGAGAGATTTGAGAAACGCATTTGAGCAAAGTCAGACTCAAGTACAAGAGTTAGCTCAAGAATTAACAACAGTCAAAGCGAGAGGAATGGAAAATGAGAGAATGAGAGAAACTCCAATGGAGATGGAGGCGTCACCATCCATGGTGGAAAGTGAAGAAACAAGGGTGCCCGTGCTCTTGAAGCCCAAGCGGCCACAACGAGCAAGAGAGCTAGATCTTTGGACATCCATGATTCTGAAGATGACAAAAGCTTGTAAGATAGAACCTTACCGAGGTAGTCGAACCATGGGAGTTTTGGAAGCTTGGATTGAGAGAATGGAGTATCATCTTGCTTTGTTCAATATCAATGATATCATTGCAGGTCTTTTTGTTCGTACTTTGTTGTTGGAGAAAGCATCTACTTGGTTTCGGGGTTGGATGATGGAGCTCAATGAGTCGAGGCCAACAGTTTCTTGGAGTGCAATGAAGCGAGGTCTTCTTCAGAATTTTCAAGCAGTTGATCCCATCATCACGGCACGGATGAGGTTGTGGAAACTTGAACAGAAGGGAAGTGTGGAGGAGTACATTGAGGAGTTTCGAGATCTTCGAATTCAGATACGAGATATGAGTGGAGCTGAAGCCCTTGATTTATTCAAGAGAGGATTGAAGAAAAAGATTCAACATGAGGTGATTCAGGACAATCCAAGCAACTTGAACGAGGCTATTGCTTGTGCACAACGAATGTCCAACGTTTATCACAACGGTGGAGAGGTATCAGTTCCCTCAAATCAATACTATGGACCCATGCCCATGGAGTTGGGCAACATAAGGAGGAGATCGTCGCAACTCGAATCCTCATCGAGAAGCAAATTCAAGAGGAGGAGTAGGAGTGGAGGGAAGACGAGAAATGAGGTAGTGCTATAATTGTGGAAGATTTGGTCACATTGCCATGAATTGCCGTACCCGAGTTCTGGCAAGAGGAGCTAGACCCCCCTATCGACGAGCCCTCAACAATCTTGAAGGTGGAGACGAAGTGACCGATGGAAACCTGGGAAACGACAAGCACCAGTAACCTTGCCCCGCGGCTTTACTAGTTCGATGAAAAGGAGGAACGGCGAGGGAAGGAAGCACAAACATGAGGTAAATGGTTTGAAAAAGAAGGAAACATGTTTGATTGTGACGGATGGCGAGATAGAAGGAGTAAAAGTGAGAGTATTGATTGATCCAGGAGCAACAGAAAATTTCCTATCTCGATCTATTGCTATAAAGTTGGGATTAGCTTTAGAAAAAGATGAGAGTGAAAAGGTAGAGTTGCCAAACGGGCAAACATAGAGCATTGAGAGCATTCCTAGGAAAGTGGAGTTGAAGATTGGGCAATACAAGGAATCGTTGGAGTGGAGAGTAATTCGATTAGCTCGCTATGATGCTATTTTGGGTATGCCTTGGATGGAAAAATATAATCCTGAGGTAGATTGGCGAAGGAAGATAGTAAAAACTATGAGTTGGAGGATCTTTGGAGATAGACTTAGATCAGGACACAAAAACTTACCTCTCTATGTGATAGGAAGAACCGCTATCAGTCACAAAGATGTATTTTTTTTGGGCCTAATAAGAGATGTAAAGCGCTCCAAAAGAGCAATCTTTTATACATGAGGAGTTAACTTGTATCTTGAGCGAGTTTCAATATGTTTTCGGATGATTTGCCTCGGGTTTACCACCAAGAAGGAGAGTGGATCACAAGATAGAGATCTTACCATGAAGTTCTCTTCCTTGTAAAAGTCCCTATCGACTTGCACCAAAAATTTGGAGGAATGCAAGGCACAATTGGAAGAGTTGTTGGAGAAGGGGTTTATCCAACCTAGTGTGTCACCATATGGAGCCCCAGTATTATTTGTGAAGAAGGACGGCTCCATGCGGATGTGCATGGACTATCGTGCTCTAAATCAACAAACGGTGAAAAACAAGTATCCATTATCGCGAATGGATGACTTGTTTGATCAACTTCATGGAGCTAAGTATTTCACCAAACTTGATCTTAGAAGCGGATACAATCAGATCAGAGTGGCAGATGAAGACATACAAAAGACATCTTTTAGAACTAGATATGGTCATTTTGAGTATCTAGTTATGCCATTTGGTTTAACCAATGCCCCTGCCACATTCATGGGACTGATGAATGATATTTTTCATAAACATCTAGATAAATCAGTGATTGTGTTTTTAGATGATATCTTGATATATAGCAAGTCCTTACAAGATCATCAAAAACATCTACGAGAAGTACTCCAAGTGTTGAGAGAAAATAAACTATATGCTAAGATGTCAAAATGTGAGTTTGGCAAAAGTGAAGTAGATTACCTAGGTCATAGAGTTAGTGCTGATGGCATCCAAGTCATGAGTGACAAAGTGGAAGCCATTCAAAATTGGAATTGGAGAGAATCAGACTCAACTACGTAGTTTCTTGGGTTTAACCGGCTTCTATAGAAGATTTGTGGAGGCTTTTGCTCGTATTGCTCAAGCTTTAACAAGTCTCTTAGGGCAAGGGCAGAAATGGCAATGGGGTGTGACTCAAGAGATTGCATTTCGGGCTTTGAAGGATGCGCTCTTACATACACCAATCCTTAAATAGTATGAACCAGGTAGACCAACAAAACTTGCTATGGATGCATCAGGTGTGGCAGTTGGAGGAGTGTTACAATAGGAATGGAAAGATGGATGGCACCCAATTGCTTTCTTCTCACGAAAACTTTTGCCGGCAGAGCAAAATTATCATACCACAGAGAGGGAGGAGTTAGCCATTGTCTTGGCTACTAAACATTGGAAGCACTATTTCGAAGATAAGGAGTTTGTGGTTGAGACAAAACACAAGCCTTTGGTTTATTTAGAAACTCAAAAGGATCTCTCAAAGCGGCAGATTCGTTGGGCTGAATGGCGACATCGTTTCAACATGAAGATTGTGTATGTGGAGGGGAAGAACCAGCTTGCCGATGCATTGACACGAATGCCGTGCATTAATCACATCACGGAGGTGAAGATTCATTCAGAATGGTGGAAGAACCTGAATCGCGCTACCAAGGAGGATGAGGAGATTGCACAAGCCCTTCAACAGGGTCGAGCACATCTAGCACGGGGATTGGCGCTCTATAAGGGAAAGATTTGGATACCCTAAGATGTTGCTCTCCGTACAAGAGTGTTGGAGGAGGCACATGATTCAGCTATTGCGGGCCATGTAGGAGTGAAGAAGATCATTGAAGGAGTCCAAAGGGTATACTTTTGGCCAAAACTAAGAGAGGACATCACCAACTATGTTCGAAGTTGCGTGGCTTGTCAACAAAACAAGACTAGCAATCAGAAACCAGCAGATCTACTACAACCTCTACCAACACCTACTAGAAGATGGAAGCACGTCAGTATGGACATTGTATGTGAGTTACCAATGACGTCTACGGGTTATGATTCGATAGTCATTTTTGTGGATAAATTGAGCAAGATGATCCATATTAGGCAACAACAAAAGGCGATTCTTCGCACCCGAACTTGCTCGAATTTATATGGATGCAGTTTTTGCTCAACATGGTTTAGCTACAGTGCTCATCACCGATAGGGGCATTCAATTTACTAGCATGTTTTGGAAAACCCTATTTGGACTATTCAAAACAAAACTAGCCATGTCCATAGCTTATCATCCTCAAGCGGATGGGCAAACCGAAAAGAGCAAATAGAACTATTGAGGACATGCTTAGAGCTTTCACTTTGGAAGAGCAAGAAGGTTGGGATGCACTTTTACCCTTGATTGAGTTTGCTTATAATAACTCAATCAATGCATCCACAAAAGTCAGCCCATTCTTCTTGATGTATGGAGAACACCCTATCACACCATCTAGGTTGGTGAGTGTAGGTCACATGCAGGAACCATCAACCCAAGTTGAAGCAGTGAACGAGTTTGTGGCACGAGTCCAACGAGGAGTGCATCAGGCAAAGAAAAAAATTAGCCATTGCCCGGAATCGGCAAAAACAATATCTTCGATGCTCATCGACGACATGTGGAGTTTCAAAAGGCGCGTCGGTGTGGTTGTCTACTACCAATTTGTCATTAATAGGGGTTCGAAAGTTAAGTCCATGGTTTATTGGACCTTTCTTGATTGTCCAACGGATTGGAGAAGTTGCCTACAAGTTAGAGTTGCCAACACACATGAAAATACATCCATTTTTTCATGTCTCTCTTGAGGAAGTATACCCCCACGATCTCCTTCCTTTGGCAACCCACATCAACCTCCTCCTTTACCAGCCATGATTGATGGTGTAGAGGAATATGAGGTTGAGAGAATCCTCAAGAAACGGACAAGAGGTGAGCGGAACCCCAAAGTGGAATATCTAGTCCAATGGAAAGGTTATCCACTTTATGAAGCTACTTGGGAACCATTGGCAAATCTTACAAATGCCAAGATATTTGTAGAGACTTTTGAGTCTTCTTGCAACGAGGACGTTGCGACTTAAATGGGGGGAGATTTGTAACCAATCTTGATTAGTTATAGTTAGTTTAGCCAAAGCGTAGAGTGATCACTAAATCACAAAAAGATAAGATAGTGATGTGCACTATCCAAAAGCAAAAGGGTAAATGACGAGGTGGCTACCATGCATTGGTGGATTAGATTGTGTGCTAGACGTCTGTTAGGATTGGGTAGGATAAGATAACAAAACATGCAACCTACGCATGTTAGCCATGTGGCATAGTTTGGATTTCGGACTCCTCTAGTCCTACAGTAAATAAATCAAGGAGAGGTCTTGAGAAGGCATCTCTTATCTTGGAAGTCATTCCGGAGTCATTGCCTTCAATGTTACACTTACATGCAGTTGTTTGTCGAGAGTCAGCTGAAGTTTTGGACTTGGATAACCCTGATGTTTGGGTTAGGATGTGTTCTTAAAGGGCAGAACTCTTCCATAGAGTAATGCCCATGGTATTTGAGATTTTGACTATTGCTCAACATAGAGATACTTTGCATTATGCTACCATCCAAGGAGATGGATATTGACATTCAATTCATAGATTTCATATTGGTGATTACGTTTACTCGGAGCAGAATGCACCGACCATATTGGATGTTATGGTTGGTCGCACAATTTTATGAGTATGTGAGGTTTTACCTTCTAGAATTTTGGTATTAGAGGGTTGTGATGGTGTGATTTGGAAGGATCATATGCATAATTGTGCGCCATGTTACCTTTCAAACATGGATGGTATTTTGGATCCAAGCCTAGCACTTGTGCGTGCAGGCTTGAGATGTATGTTATGTGGATCAGCGGATGAAGTAGCCATTATGTTGATTTGTGATTCTTGTTCGAGAGGATGGTATATGTAATGTTTGACATCTTCTCTCAATGCAATGCCCAGTGAATGCTGGAGATGTCCTCAAAGCGATTAGCAGGCAAATTGGTTTGATTGTAACATGGTATGGATTGCATATAGGTGACTAACAATGGGGTATTGTAGCATCCATCCTCCTAATCTTAGCCCCACAAAGGGCATATCATGTTATGTACTAGATGACTACTTGATGTTAGAGGGACCTAACCGCCAATAAGGGGAACGATTGTGGTACACTTGTGTTGATGTATGACGATCTATGTATTATGATGTTTAATGTGACAGTGATGTATGTTGTGATGCGATATGTATAAGCACGACAGCTGTCATGACGTATGTAGTGACATCTCTAATTAGGTAGGTGCGCGTATGCAAGAGATATATAAGTTAGCGACGTTCACACTGGAACTGTTGATAAATCGTCTCTTCAGGAATCACTCCAAGAAGAGGAGAGCACACCAAACAGACAAGAGAGAGTGTACAGGTATGAGATGAGGAAGGCTTTGCCTTCCCTTGTATATATATAGGGTGAGAACAAGGAAACCCTAATTTCGGGTTAGCCCTAAACAGATATGTACCATAGGTACGTAACAACCCTAGATCAACTCAATGAACTTGGGATATTAACACTCCCCTTCAAGCTCAACTGTACATCCTGAACTTCTAGACAATGTCGAAAAGTAGCAAACGACTCTCTAGGCAAAGCTTTGGTGAAGATATCTGCAACTTGATCTCATGTATGTATATATCTAAGATCTACTACACCTGAAAGGACCTTCTCCCTAACAAAGTGATAGTGCACCTCAATGTGCTTTGTCCTAGCATGAAAAACAGGATTGTTGGCTAACATCATGCTGCTAATGTTATCGGCTAGGATAAGCTGTAGGGACTAGGATAATCTACTCCAATATCGAGGAAAGCAAGGAACGAAGCCCGCATCGCTTCACAAGTGGCATTCATAGCACCACGATACCGCTCTGTGGAAGACAATTCTTACTGGCCGGTTGCTTCTTAGAAGCCCACCACAACCCGTCTTTCCCAAGTCCAAACGCATATCCGGGCGTGGATCTCCGCGCGAAATGTCTCTGCCTAATCGGCATCGGTGTAGCCAGCCATGCGAGGTCAAACTCACCTCCAAATCAGTATCGAAGTCCAAAATGAAGTGTGGACTTCACATAGCGGAGAATTTGCTTAACCGCCATCATATGCAATACCCGTGGAGCATGCAGGAACTGACTGACTAGACCAACAGCATAGCTCAAATCCGGTCTAGTGATAGTCAGATAAATCAAACTCCCAACCATCCATGCGCACGGTGGGGATCTGCAAGTAACTCTCCATCGTCTAACTCTAGCTTTATACCTTGTTGTAGAGGAGTGTCTATTGGTTTACAATCAGACATCTTGAACTCCTTAAGCTTATCTAAAGTATATTGGCGTTATATTAGCCACATATCCTTTCCCTCTGTGATAAACTCCACACCAAGAAAGAATTTAAGATATCCTAAGTCTTGTATCTCAAATTCGGAACATAAGATACTCTTCATGCGGGAAATCATCTCCTCATGGTTCCTTTGTGATAATAAGATCATCTATGTAGATGGAAATCATCACTACATGAACTCATGATCTCATGCAGTATAGGGATGAGTCGGAATGACATACTACAAATCCAAGAGACATGAGAAAGGTATTGATATTCTCATACCATGCTCTCGGAGCCTGTTTCAAACCATAGAGGGATTTCCTTAACTTACAAACGCGGGAAAGAAACTTCGGATCTTCGTAACCATGTGGTTGTTGCATGTAGACTTCCTCGCCGAGATCTCCATTGAGAAAGGCGTTCTTGAAGTCCATTTGATGCAGTCGCCATCCCTTGTTGACAGCAATAGCAACCACCGTTCGAATGGTTGCCATCTTGGCAACTGGACTAAACGTCTCTTCGTAGTCCACTCCATGCTGTTGTGCGTAGCCCTTGGCTATCAATCTGGCCTTGTATCGAGATACAGTGCCATCCGAGTTGCGCTTGACCTTGAAGACCCATCTGCAGCCAATCGCTTTCTTACCTTGAGGTAAATCCACCAATTCCCATGTTTGTTGGTGACGAAGTGCAGCAAGTTCTGTCTCCATGGCTTCAATCCACTCATTTTTTGTGCATCGCCTCCTCAAAGCGTACTCGGTTACGGCTCGGCAAGAGCGTGAGTCATGTATGCATGATGATCAACAAGGAAACTTTCATGCATAAATCGCTGAGAAGGGATGACGAACTCTCTCAGATTTTAAGTAGAGGCGATATCGGATGTCTTGTTTGTCGCCCTTTGCCGGATCCGAGGTACCAACAGCGTCGTTCAGGATGCTTCATCCAACGGATGAATACCATGTAATCCGTGGTGAGGACATCATATGTTGCAAAATAAGATGATCCTCAAGTCTAGGAGTCGGTATGGTGCTCGGTGAACTTCATCCGTAGCGACTCAGTCTGATAGACTCAACTCTAGATTGTGTGACTCCAGAAACTCCACTCTGTAAAGGTACAGTGGATGGAGTCCTTGGTGCAGTTTCAGCATGAAGAGTGGGTATGACCGGAACAATCGCAGGTGCATACCAAGATTGCAACTCTTCAAATACAACATCTCTATCGATATAGAATTGCCTACTAGAGGAAGGATTATAACATCTATATCCTTTCGTATCTAAAAGGCATATCCAAGGAAAATACACTTCGACTTTCGGATCTAGCTTCTTGCGCTTCTCATCCGGAATGTGTACATAGATGCAACCAAAAACTTTCGAGAAATGAGTAATCGGGCTTGTGGCTGTGAATACCTCCATGGGGGTCTTGTTGTGAAGCTAGCTGCGGTTGGAGTTCGATTCATCAAGTACACCGTAACGGAGCTTGACTTACGCCCGAGCGGTCTAGGCAAGTTCTTCTCGTTCAACATAGCGCGAGCAACTTCTACTATGTGACGATTCTTCCTCTCCGCAATGCCATTACATTTGTGGAGTATAACCGCAAGTCTTAGGCCAGTATGCCATGCTTACGTAGGTAAGCAGTGAATTCTCTAGACATAAACTCGCCTCCTCCATCGGAACGTAGACAAAGGATAGATTGTCTGCATTGTTTCTCCACCAAGGTGTGGAAAGTCTGGAAAGCTGACAACACATCTGAAGAGCTCTTGCTCTTAAGGAAGTAAACCCAAGTGTAGCGAGAGAAATCATCAATGAAGGACACGAAGTATTCAAAACCAGATAAACTTGGTTGAGAAGAAGTCCATACATCTGTGTGCACCAGCTCTAGAAGCTTGGTCGCTCTCCTACTTGATCCCTTTAAAGGGTTGTCTAGCTTGCTTGCCGAACCGACAAGCGGGACATTTGCGATGGGCTGAAAGGTATGAAGTTGGGCAAACCCGTGACTAGATGTGAACCGGGAAGAGTCTTCGGTTTCTGAAAGTTCATGTGAATAAGCTTGTGCCAAATATCTATGTCGATACTACTTAAGCCACTTTCTATAATGACGGGGAGTTGGTTGTTTATCGACATTAATGTAGCATCTAGCTTGAGCAATTCTACCACCTCTCGCTACCTCGAGCTACAACAAATGCTGTGGAGTCTTCAACAAAGCATCCATCTTTGTTGAAACGCACTTGGAAATTTGTTCTACCATCTGTCATACTGATAATAGATTTCGAGTCAGAGTAGGAACATGTAAAACATTTCCGATTCCATAAAGATTGGATCCTAGAATGTCAAGCGGAATTTTACCCTTATGCTTGATCTCGTGCTTCGTATCATCTCCAGTCACCATGAACCGAGGAGTCTCACAAGTGTCGAAGTGGCGGAAACCATTCTTGATGCGGTGTCATGTGGCCGGGTAGCTCTCGAATCGATCACCCAATCAGACAAAAGCGAGAAAGTAGCATAACTCGGTGTGTCACAATGAGTAATTTGTTCGCCAGCCTACATGGCCCCTGTTGGCCCGAAGCACGCAGAGATCGTTCGTTCGATGCTTGTAACAATTTTGGCATAGTGGCCATTCTTGTGACAAGAGTTTCGGTGTTAACTTTTGCCTTAAGTAAACCGGTGGCGCACTGGGTGGTTGGGTGCCTTGTTTTGCACACGACCTCTACCACCACCACCCATATCCGGCTCCTGCCACGACCTCTAACTCGACCTCCGTAACTTGCAAAAAACACACATTCTTTCTGCGGGCTGGGACGAAGCACTAATGCTTGCCCGGGATTCGCACTTCTTCTCCCATCATCATTGGGACCAATTCGTCGAACTTGGAAGAGGTTCTGCGGGTCGAAATTGGCGTAATGAAGCTGCTTGTACTTTAAGTCGGCGGTCCTTGCAATGTCGCACCAATAATCACAGTCGGATCAAGTTGAACATTGACGGATGCTAAGCGACTGCGCCAGGTTGCTTGATGTGATTGACATAGTCACTAAGACACATCGAGCCTTTCTTGACCGTATTGAATTCTTTGCGAAGCTGCAGCTTCCGAGCTTCTGTTCCCGAATGGAACATCTGTGACAATGCGTCCCAAGCTTCCTTGGGTGTGTCACAATCTTGAATGTGACCGATCATCGAGCTTGAAATCGTGAGCGCAATGTAGTGAATGGCTTGATATGACCGCTTTCTCCACTCACGCAATGTCTGCTCACTACGAAGATCACCAGAAACCACGATTGATGCTTTCTCCTCCCCGGTCACAAGCTCCCATAGCCCCTGGCCTTGAAGGAAGGTCTTCATTCGAAATTTCCACGTTTGAAAATTGTTCTTGTCGAGTTTCTCTCCAGTGATCATGCTCACTGATTCTGCCATGGTTGTGGTCACGAGCGGAAATCATGACTCTAACACAATTTCTATCCTCAAATCTCTAAAAAACCTCGTTTAGGTCTCCAAACAGCTCCTCAAAGATTTTGGAAAAGGCGATAACTATCAGCAACAACTCCAAATCACACGAAAACTTCATGGCTACCAAATTCGACCATTCTGCGCAAGACAACTCCCTTTAGAGAGTTGTGCGATCTGAAATAGGTCGAAAACGATCATCTTGACCTCCGAAAACGCAATTGAAGATTCTGAGAAAACACGAAACGGTTCCCCAACAATCTAATCGCCAAATGGGACAGCCTCAACTTTGAGGCTCACTCCTCACTGATCTCAAGCACTCCTCTATGTCTAATCTACATAACTAATGCTCCCACCAAGCTCAGATACCATGTTGATAAATCGACTCTTCAGGAATCACTCCAAGAAGAGGAGAGCACACCAAACAGACAAGAGAGAGTGTACAGGAATGAGATGAGGAAGGCTTTGCCTTTCCTTGTATATATATAGGGTGAGTACAAGGAAACCCTAATTTCGGGTTAGCCCTAAACAGATCTGTACCATAGGTATGTAACAACCCTAGATCAACTCAATGAGCTTGGGATATTAACAGGAACTGCCTTTATGGCTGGCCGACAACACCGTTAGAAGACCTAGAGCTCAAGGGATAGAGTTCGAATAAGGGCTCCTTGGAGGGCAATTTTTGAAGTTGAACCTATGAGAGTGTGGTTATGGTGGATAGTAGCTAGTGTTGGAACGTGCAGTCTTTGAAGCACAAATGGGCTTGGCTCGAGTGTAATCTCTCTTTTATGCTATGGTTATGAACGGAGTGTCCTTGTGGACATTTTGAGAGTAAAAAAGATTTAGTGGTACACTTGTGTTTGTGTATGATGATCTATGTATTGTGATGTTTGATGTGACAACGATGTATATTGTGATGCGATATGTATGTGCACGACACCCTACACTTTGACACCTTGACTCTCAAGCTTACAAGATGAAGCTCGGTAATCAAGTAATCAAAGGTATACCTTATGAGATCTACGTGACCTACAATGTGTGTATCATCCCTTAAGAGTGGAACACACAACTTGGGATGGCTAAATCATTAGACGAAAGGGCTTTATAATGAGCCATGGCAAATAGAGGTCCTTCCATGTCGAGTACCAATGGCATATTGTAGACCGGAGACTCACTCATTCATGTGAAAAGCCATGCTGATAGATGAGAGACAAAAGTGAATCTTAGAAAGAATGAGACAGGGACAAAGATAGACCGGAGACTCATTCATGTGAAAAGCCACAAGATACAAAGATACACAAGCTTCTCTAAACTTTCTAAAAATGTATGCAAGCCATAGACTATTAAAAATGTTCTCAAGGTAACACAATAGAATCCCTATGAATAACCAATAATCTAGAGGATCAGATGCTCTAAGGCACATGTTGGAAAGATTCATAATAAAAGACTATATCTGCCTTACCTCGCGCATGATCTAGTAACTAGTTCAGTAGGGTCAAGGGGCTGAAACACAGTTTTAAGAAGCCTTAGGACATGGCACGAGGACCAATATCTCGTAACATGTAGAGGAAAAAGTAACAATTGGTGACGCGAGTCAACTGCGCGGAGCGAGGAAGAATGGCGGATCGTGGGGATATGGGAGTGTGGGAGGAAGGGAGCCTTTCTTTAGCGGAGGAAAGACAAAGCACCAACGCGAGACGAGGCCACGCACGCGCGCGACCCGCATCAGTAGCGTGTGAAGGTGCGACAGAAAGTCCAAGGGCGGGCGTTGGCTCGTTGGTTCGAGCGATAGCTTGCTTGTACAGACATACATTTCCAATAGTTGTACAACTCCAGCTCGACTGCCCGACCTGCTTCTGTGGACGTCACCTCGCTCTGCAATCTCTAGTTTCCTCACTTTCCCCTGTATCGTTTTGAATTTTCCTATATTTCGATGAAGAAAACAATTCGAAGTGAGTGTTTGCAAACAGTTTTGATCAATCCTTTGGATCATGAGAGAGATCATTATGAATGAGATGAGGCAGTGATGGCCGCTGAAAATGCAAGCTTCTTATCTCTGTTTCATTTTATGTGGCCTTTAGTTCTACTGAAAGGAAGGTCATATAAGCGAGAAGGGCTTTTCGTGATAGGGCTCATGGCTGCGAGTGCTTTTCGGTAATTATAGCCTGGGGTTGACGCCCGATCTTCTTCGGTTTATGGATTTGTGCTGAAGGTCAGCGCGATTGGCGCATGGAGATGTAGAAATGGTTTGCTGTGGTTCCGAGTACTGTAAGGGAGGGAAATGATATATTTTTGTTGGATTAAATTAGTGCACAACTGTAAGTGAGAAGCGGAGGAAGTGAGATTTAGGAGATGAATGAGCAAAGCTCCAGTTCACGATGTGCTGAACATGGCGAGATACGGCGCTCATGATGCAGCACGGACTTCGCTCCGAGTGGGGAGCGTCTGTTCGTAGCCATCATCGGTATCCCGACAATGCCTTCCCCGGTGGTTCCCGTCCCGTGAACTCAGCGGTGCCAGAGAGGCTTTGGGCCAGCCAACTTAGCCATTAATTCTGTGGAATGAGATCTGCTGCTCGAATAACTTGTTCACGGAGCTGCGAATCTTTTCGTCCAGCAACTCCAGCCTGCTTCCAAAAGATGAGTAAATCCAAAACGAACAGTTCCCAGACACTGGCGGCCAATTTCTTCGGCTCGAGGGAGGAGAAAAGGTCGGCTAAATACAAAACTTTTCGAAGCCTGAAGATCGAACTCAGCTTTGGACTTCCAATCTTCCTGGATTGTTCGTTCACTTTAGAACTGTCAGCAGGGAAGATAGGTCCTGACGTGTAATCTGCTTGCAAGCAAAGATACAACTGCAGTGGGTATTGGCACAATGGCGATTTGATGGGGTCTTCCCATCCCTTTTGTTATTGTATTGTGTCGCGAATCATTGGCACAAAAGCACGCATTCTTTAGAAGTGATAAATATTATCACTTGGAGAGAAACTCCACTTTAGACTCATGCGACAACAGATATATAGTTGTGCTGCTGTAATCACCGGATGAGGAACTTTACAGGAAATACTAAGAAACTCGCCCATGATTTATCTCCGTCGTAGAATCCAGACGCAACAGAACCTCGTCACTCCTGTGCAATTTCAGTTATGGATTTGAATGAAAACCAAACATGAAAAAAGTGGATAGGGAGACCTCATAACTCCGCCCTAAGGGGTAGCCGGAAAGCATCTAAAAGACCCCTATGACATCTAAATATGTACAGTACGTTACCGCAGTCCGAATTCTCCCCCCGCCACTTTACCCTTCCTTCTTGACTAATTCCCCTCCTAAGAAGTGTGGACGGGGTGGATACATAACTATAACGTCAGCGCTGCTTCAAGTACGGGCCTCCAACCAGATTCTTGGAGGTATTTAGGTTCCGGCCCTCGGTCCCTTTGACTTGGGGCCACCATCGATTGGCCTCAGATGAAAAAACTCATTCTAACTATAGCCAGCTGCTGCTCACACTACGTCTGGTCCTCTTCACTACAGTAGTGCACTGATTCCTGTACGTAATAGTTATGAAGAGGAAATGTGCCAGCCACAGGAGGCTGGTATGGACGGAATCTGCTATATTATTTGAACATGTGTGGGCGGACAGACCTCGGAGCTGTATGCTCCTAACCTAAACTGCGAGCGGGGTGAGGGAAAGGTCTGTCTGGTAGTGAACAGAACGTTTTGTGTGGAAAATAATAGGTACAGTGGAGAAATGCCCTGGAAGCCGACTGCAAGTTGTGACCGAGTTGTTGATGGATGCGTGCTTGTGCACATTGTCGGTCACGGTGTGCAGGGAAGTGAAGATTCATTCGTGATTCCACGTACTCGAGGGGTCTTGAATCCTGAAAGAAGAAGTGGGGATAAAATCCTGAAGCTTGGTGCTTCCGTCCGCGAATCTGTCTGAAAGATCCGTAGCTTTCCCAAAGAGTTTCACTCAAATGCGAGAGTGCTCTTAAGGTTTGGAGTCCCTGTTCGCGCCATTTCTCTACAGAGAGAACACGTGTAGAGATCGAGGGCGTTCGCTGCAGCTGCTTTAATGTTTGTGTGGTGGTGGGACCTGTGGTTACACTTGCGCACAGCCGGCGTGTCTGCTTGGTTCCTGTCCATTCTCGTTTGCGGTATGTCCGTTTTCATTCCTAAGCCTGACTGAAGCACTTCAGCTGTCGAGATAAAAAGCAGGGCTGTGGAGTCTGCCTAAATTCTGAATGCAAGTTATATCTTGTTGATCATATTCGTAAACAGCTCCGATTGATGGAGGAGTCATCAATACTCTACTTTTAATTACAATTCCTGTGTCTTTAATCGTGCAGTTAGTTCTGGTCCGGAGAAATTACTTCTTCCTCCTCCTACCTCTGAACATCTGGAGTTTTTGCAGTTCACATAGCTCTCTCCTCTCGACGTTTCTCACTTGTCCCCGCTCGACTAATCATCTTGATTTGGAATCAGTTCAGAAGATGACGGAAAGGTGTACGGGTCTGCACAGATCATTTTAGAACCTAAAGCGAATGCTTATGTTCATTTTGCGGTCTCAAAGATACTGTACTTTTAGGAAGCTGAAGAAGCATCGTTATGAGGCTGTATTGTCAGGGGCGACTCCGATCCAGGCATGATGCGTAAAATTAGAGGGAGCTGCACCATCTGAGCTTGGGGAGCTTGATTGATCTTGACAGGATATGCCTGTGCTCACTTGGGCGCCCTTTAAGTCAGTTCAGGTTTGCAAGTTTTGAATATATTCCGCGTTGTGACACTCACTAGCTTGGTAAAAGTAGGGAATCTGGATATGGTCGTGCAATTTCGTGTTTCGCATCGATAGATCTGAGATGAAAAAAATCCCTGGATTCTCTCATCCAGTGAAGGAAATGAGCAGCTGATTCTCACCGATTCAGCTGATTATCGATTCGGCCGAAGATATCTGGATTCTCTCGCCTCCTCCCATTCGATCTGATCAGATGCAGTCACGGAAAAAATTAGTGCGTTTTGTACAGGATACGATATTTGAAAAGAGGAAGGCCAAAGATATGCGATCTTACGTTTAGACCTTTGGACATTGTCACATTATCAAAGAATCGCTACAATTCTTGACGGTAATGACAGTGTTGAGTTGGGGAACAGTGCCTCTTCGCCACCCTGCGATAGATACTGGAACAGATCGGAGCAGTCATTAGTGATAGGAACGGAAAGGGAGAAGCTGCAGATTTTTGACCCAAGGCTGGAACTGGGAGCTAGATAAACCGGGGGAACGAACGAGTTTTTCAAGATGGTAGTCATAATCCGCAAGAAGTTCAAGCCTGCTCAACAGCAGCAACGAAGGCTTTTGTTGGCGGGAGGAGTTCTGAGTTTGGTCGCTCTATCCATGCTTGGAATCTCCATTGCGTATCTGTATACGCCACATCGAATAACTCCGTGCGGCTTGGTGGGAGATTTGTGCATCAAAAGTTCCTATCCACCCCCTCCGCCCCCTTTGAGGACGTTCAGCGATGAAGAAGTCGCGTCGCGTGCTGTCGCCAAGGATATTTTGTCTCAACGCAGAATGTATCAAGGGGGAACACCCAAAATTGCGTTCATGTTTCTAACGCCAGGCCCCTTACCGTTCGAGTTCATCTGGGAGGCTTTTTTTAAGGTACCGAAAGCATTTACCAAATCCGCATTTGATTTCCTAGGAAAATATGCCACTCATTGTAAATTTTATTTGAACATTTTGATCAGTAAAATGAGTGAGTGTCTCTCGGGAAACTGGAAATAACTGGGTTATTGACAGGGAAGAACTTGATGGATCGAAAACAACGTACTGTAATTTTCGCGTTGACTATATCTGCCGGCCAGAGTCGAGGAATCCGTATGCTGTCAAAGCCCTTAGCCGGAAATTAACTGATTAAATGCGTATCGTTTCTGACTATGTGACCTCAGGGTCACGAGGGCTTGTATTCCATATATGTCCACGCTTCCGAACGTAACACCTTGAAGAGCATCTGGAGGAGTCGCGTGTTTGCCGATCGTGAAATTCCAAGCGACAAGGTATGGGGTCTAAACTTTCTTTTATATCTTCGAAAGTTCCAACGTTAGGTTGGAAGAAATCCCAGCACTGCACTTTTGATTGTAAAAGCTCCTTTTCATTGTTAACACTTTCTGGAACATTATGTGGGTCTAAGGCCTAGTAGTTTGCTTTCATTTGTTCGACGGAGGGAATAAGCCGGCAAGAGAGCCAATATGAGACCTGTCTAAGTTACTTCGGGCTTTGTAATACCCTGAAGAGTACGAGTAAGGAAAGAAGAGGGCCAGCACCAGCGAAAATCTCCCAGATCACGTCAGGATCGGTACATTTAGGGTTAGTCTGTGTGAAGATAAACCTGCCAAACTAATTAACTTTGGCTTTAAGACCAATCATCACATGAAATTTAGCTGCGAGGTGCAGGATGTCGGCAAGGATCACGAGAGCTGATAGTTCTACATCCCATTTCAAGCGTGGAAATTAGGGAAAGAGGGTCTTATTAAAGTGATTGAGATCTGTAAAAGTAGGTTTTGATTGGAAACAAAATGATAGATTTGCGATATTGCACTTCCGTCACATAATTGTGGCAGGCTCAGTATTTTATGAAAGTGATCAATATATACTTTCAATTTTAAGAGGAATCAGCGAATTTGTCACACCAGAGATATTTTACTCCAGAAATATTGCTGTCGGTTAAATGAAAATGTAATTCAGCATAATTGAAATCATGAATGTTGGTTGCCACAAGGTTGCCTAGCAGATCCAAAGAATTATTAAATGTTGATGAGATCGGATTATTAATTGCTAATAGGCTTTACTCATTAGTATTTGCCTGTCATTGCCTGACATAGACCCCGCAGCCTCGCTGAGCTGTGCTAATGGTAAAAGTTTTAGGTTCTACTGACAGTAGTCAACCAGTGACAGTTGCCTATCCAGTGGTGTTGAAAATGTTGTCGAAAAAACTTCTCGCAGACGCGAAGCCATCATCCATTTAACCACCACAATCTTAGCAACTTATACCTTGTAATCAGGACGAATACTGGAGGCGACGAGACGAGCCTATTCTCTGGGTTGTCTCTTTTATACTTTTGAGGCTGATGATAGTCAATATGCTACACTCGATGCTGTGCTTACTGAGTGTGTTCTCAATGTTGTGTACGGCAGGTATACTGGGGAAGAATAGAGATGATTGATGCAGAACGGCGGCTGCTGTCAAGAGCTCTTTTAGATCTGAACAATCACTTTTTTGTGTTACTCTCAGAGTCGTGAGTACTCTGCTTTGTGCTTACTCAACGTAAACACACAAGAACAATGCAATAGAGCGTATTCATTGCATTCTTGCAGCATCTACACAGTAAATGCGGAACATCTCCAGTAGTCATTCCAAAGACAGCTAATTGTGTTACGATGAGCTGAATTTTTGTGTATATGTATTCGCGTTCACATCTTGCCATTCTTTCTTCTATACACGATATACTAAATTTAATTGCCACGTTTGCTTTTTTTACAGGTGCATCCCATTACGTGATTTCACCTATATTTACAGTGCCTTGATGAACTCTACGTTCAGCTTCGTTGACAAGTAAGAATATACCAAATGTTACTCCAAAGATTAATAGTCGGTCACCTTGTAATGACTAGTTTTATACCATTACTAGTAAAGACCACAAAAATATAAGGGTATGCTGGATGATATGTATTCGTAATTTCTGGTCGTATTAGTCAACAAAATTCAGCTCACAGAAAACGAGTTCTTTCACGTCGGGCTAAAACTTGTCATCTCCGTTTCATGTCGTTAAGCGAACTTAGAAGGAAAGACATGCAACTCACTAGAGAATACCAACCTGGTATTTCTCTTTGATAAAATGATATTTACTCAAATGTGTGTAGCTTTGATGATCCCGGACCTCATGGATTGGGACGATACATAGAGGATAAGATGACACCTGAAGTACAACCTTATGACTGGAGGAAAGGCGCTCAGGTATGAAATCTTTACTTTTGTGCTTGAAGAAATGACTGTTTGGTGAGAGGCCTCTCGCACCTGGTAAATTATTATGTTTAGATGTTATTCAGATTTTTAATGAGCCTTTATAGAAGATTACCATCAATATTTATTGACGCAAAATAAATTCCAAGACAAGATCAAACATTTACAGGGAAATTGCTCTCCGCTCCTGGGGAGGTTTGTCTTATTCAGTTCTGAGGGCATCTTTGGGCTGCATTGTTTCTCGAGCATTGGTCACTTTTCTTTTACGGCATGGTGGGGTGCTATCCTTAATCGTCTGGTTTGTGAAGGTGTTGCTTTTACCTTGACATCTAATGTACAATTCGGTTTCTCGTCTGTTCATCAGTGGTTTGCAGTGATGCGACGACATGCCGTTCTTCTAGTATCAGATTATCTCTACTACATGAAGTTTAGAGACTTCTGCAAGGTGGCACACACTTTCCTTCTTCTCAGTTCAAAGTTGTTCTTTGGATTGCAAGCCCAGGCCTACGGTCTAAATGTTCTGCAATCAAAAGGTCTTTGTATATCATTTATTCAACAGTCGCGGGGCATATCCAGTTAGTCATTTTCCTAGTCGCAGTGTGAATAGTTGGCATCGTCTCTGGTCTTTTGTGAAAGGCCCCTGAACTGATTATGGACTGATTTTCTAAAGAATTATGTGCATATTTCATAGCGATTACAGGTGAACATTTCAGAACTGCTTTAGTAGTTGCTTCCGAATATGTCCTTCATGTGCAGTATTTCTATCTTACGCCTTCACATCAATTATTTCTACTGCATCCTTTGAGCATGTACGTAATTTCTACAGGTGCATGGTAAATTGTGTATCAAGGATATACACCTTTTGGGCCCATGCTGCTCCATTTCATTTTCGATACTTACGTCTCGCTCATGCCCCTGCGCTATGGTTAACTCCAATGATGCATCGCCTCTTCTCCCCTGCACTCTTATGTATAATCTACAGACATGCATGTTGCTACTTCCCTGTTCTCACGAGCTAGGCAAGTTCTGGATGCATGCTGATCTACGATCACTCGTTAGTCTTGCGATCGGATTTTCACTAATTATGTGGGTCTTGCAGACAATGCATAAGCGCAGAAAGATTTTTGTCATACCCTTCACTGTCTGTTTCGTTTGTGTATGCTGGGAATTAGGCCATAAAAGAAGTTGGTGAAGATTCCACTACGCAACATATGCAATTTCTGGTAGTATGTCTGTAGAGACTTCCCTCAAGTAGGAAAGTGGTTCGCACGGGAAGTGTCGTTTTCGGCTATCACCGTTTCTAGGTTAACGAGAACTGAGTGGCGGACTGGACCTATCTTATCGAATTTGTGACTCATTTGAATCGTTTTTCACTTCTCTTTGGTCATTATATTAGAGGGACTCACTTGTTTGTTTAGATATTATTTTGCGCTTGTCCCTGGTTCCTTTTCTCTCATCGGATTCGAACAACCAAACCGCACATCGGTCCGTCAGTGCGTATGCACTCATTTGTTCTTCTAACCATGTTCTGTTCTATTTTATCTCTTATTCGTGCACTTCATTCCTTGGATTGTTGCTGCTTGCTTCCCCTTTCTGCAACTCACTTATTTGTTCTGTTCTGAATACTGTACGCATACCTGCCTTAGATTTTCGTCTACTTTTTCAATTGAATGCTATGCCATGCATCCTTTGCCATGTTTTGTTGCTATGTTTGGGACCTGTTTTTTAGTTGCCTAATAATTCCAATGCATCGGGCCATGCCTTAGATAGAGACCCTATGGTTATACCTCCCGGGTCTGTGCTCTTCGGTCTCCTTGCGTGTTAAGCCCTTGCTGTTGATCACGTATTATTTCAAATGTTATTTCGCGTTTGTCAAAATTGTCATCGGTGTATCTTTCTGTCAGTTGAATTCCTGTTATCTTCACTGTCTGAATGTACAGAACTAACTGACGTAAGCACAGCATGTCTTCAACACCTTCCCTACATTCCTCACATGTTGTGATGATTCACAGTATCTAACACGGCAGTCACGTTATCGTGCTGGCCTGTAAGCTGAGTCAAGTATCCCTTACATAATGCGGAAATATGCAGAGCATTAACTTGAGTTTATTTGTTTCGCAGCCTGGAGAGGAGAATCACAATTGCTATCCTGACGAGCATTATGTTCAAACATATCTACACGTAAGTTTTATGATGTCCTCCTTGCTTGCTTTGGAATGTAGCCGGGTTGTTGTTTGTGGCACATGTGATTCATTGAGCTACTTGTTTCAGCTGCTGATTCTAGTCTGCCAGTATATATGAACGTTGGGCTGGTCAGGGAGCAAAGGTCAGAGCCATCACTGCGTTTGAAGCTCCATGGAAGAAGGAAATTGGACCATCGAATATGGTATAGTGGGCGGTGGTAGGTTAGGCTGAACAAACACTCAATGAGAATTTCGGCAATTCTTCATTGTAAAAGTTGCCAAACTGTTCTATTTCCATGCCTCGACTCAAACCTTTATCACTCTACCAACATGACAAGGATGAAAGTTAGAATCGCAGACTATATTCTGCTCATCTGCACATTCCCACTGCCCGAAAAGTATCTTTGATCAATAACTGCAAGTCTAGCTACGTGCTTCGGAAGGTGCAAGGTCAGGGCAGTATCGGTTCCTTGTACAGGTCTCTAGTCTCATGAAAGAATGGACCATCGATTTCGTCCCATAGCCATTTCAATCCTAACAAAAGTTCTTCGAAGCATCTTCTAGTTGACGGACTGATGAACCCAAATTGTTATATTAGAGAATAATGCTGTATGGTGTTCATATTTCGAGGATTTCATAAGCTAAACCTCAGGGTCCCCTCAGGTAGATAGGCAGGATATACTAGTGCCGCGTTGGACGTTGAATGTATTAAGAGACGTCGTTTATGTTTATACAGATGGTGGATCCAGGTGGGTTGTCAAATTGGACAGTGACACATGTGGATTGGTCTGAGGGCGGATGGCATCCGAAGTCATACGGCAAGGAGGATATTACTGTTGAAACGCTGCGACATCTCCAGGCAAGCTTGTATTTCAGTTGCATTTCCCTCATTTTCCTCTTTCTGCCTTGCTTTTGTTTGCTTAGCTTACTTCCTCTGGCCATTTGCAATCTTGAGTAACAATTTGTTCAGAACATTACTCACCTTTGAATTGATATAATCTATTTAAACTTATGATCTAGGTATACTTCACGTGAACTGACAACGGCGTAATTAGATACTGATATTCTTGCGGTCTTTATGCAGAGTATTGACGAGCATGTCCATGTAACAAGTGATGCAGCTGTGAGTTGTCTGACTTTTTCCTACATCTGAAGTTTTGCCTTTCCACTTAAGTTGGTCGAAAAATGTCAACATGCGCTTGTTTAAAAAATTAGAATCATTATCTTTTTATTGACAATCTCTTTGATGAGGGTGTTCACCAAATAGGTTGATAAATAATCTTGGAAGTTAGAAATATCCTTGTCAGATAATGATATGACTAACGAGGTTCACTATTGTTCACCTTTATGATCCAGGCCACAATGACAACCGTGCCGTGCTTGTGGGACGGAGAGCATAAGCCATGTTTCCTGTTTGCACGCAAATTTTTGGCCGAGACTGCCGAGGCCCTTGCTGATGTACTTCCCCAAGTTACAAAAACTGCTTCCAGCGAGTGAGGACAGCCACAAATGTCCAAATCTTTTTGTCACGAAGATCATTGAATTTAGCTCTTACTATACACCTGCGAGTGCTCATAGTGGTCTCTTGTCGGTTTAATCCATTATTTATCAGGTTGAACCCCTCTCAAAAGCAAAATTGTCGCGCTCTAGGGGTGTTAACGATGTTCCAAATTAGGGCTTTGTTAGATAGAGAAAGTTGAGAAATATGGTAGTCCATTGATAGGGCGCTGACAGCGCAGTGGCAGTGGCATGGGATATGCGGTCCGGCTAGTGGATATGGTGCAAGTGATTAGTGGATATGCTAGGACTGATCTCCAAAGTTTGGTGTTAGCCAGTCAGACGAGGAATGTAGAATTCTGTACATGTGCACATCATGGCACTTAAGAAGCGGGTTCAAGAGGGGATTAATCCAAAGACGTCTTGCAACCCGTTCATTGCCAATATTTGTTTAAGCGATTCCATTACTTGACCACAGATTCAATAGTCAGAGCCAGAAGGAAATGGAACTGGCTCAGAGCTTTTACTCTCAACTTTGTCGATACTGAATGGGTGAGACTCGTCCTATATGGAGTCTCTTTCTGTATGATGGTGCATAATGTGCCTATGCTTAATTTGACTCTCATGTGTATGGCAGTGGTATCCAAGTGAGGAAACTAGAGGTAACTCATCGACCGCAGCCAGTGAGACTTGGAACTCGGCTCACTCGAATCAGTTTTACAGAGTAAGTAACAAATGTAAATGAGGCAAGATACAATCGTGTCCCTGACTACAGAAATATGCAAGACCTTCCTTGCCTTTGCTTGCTCTAATAGGCTTCCGCTGTAATTCAATCTGTCGTGTATGTTTAGAAGCTCGTCAAGTATCTCCACTCCACAAACTGTTTGTATCTGTTGCATGCCGTATGATGGTTGCCTACTCATGCCCATGCTCAACCTTGTATAGAGCTGATACAAGTATGATCAGAACTGCACCCTTTAGTTTGTTAATGGTTTTTTAGCCTTCTTGGAGTTGCGGATCCTCACATCACGTTGTTACGAGTGACTTGGTAGTTCGAACTGACAATGAAGAGTACACGGAACTCGATGCAACATGACCAGGTATTTATTCCCAGTTTCTCCTTGTGTATCGTAGACAGTTCCTTCAGCAGCGGTGTTTTGCTCCCTCTATTTTATGCGACTATGGAATATTTCCGATTATGTTATTCTTGTTGTAAAGCTGGCGATTATGGAAGCGCATCATGGCAAATGATTTGTGATCATTTGGAACGCTCATTGAGCTTCTCTCGTATACCCCATCTCATCGGATATTTGAAAGGAGTTCAAGTATCTTGGATTGACTTATTTCTATATGTTATGTTTGTATTTGGATTTACCAGGGCATAAAACTAGAACTTGTTTCTGTGAAGCCACTCTTTCGAACCATCAACAACAAGGCGGTTTGCAATCCTTTTGTAATCACGCGATGGTGGTTGCTGTATGATACTTAAGTCCGTGTGTTGGAAGGCTGACGAGGTCAGAGGGAGTCAATCATGATCAACAGTGCATACGGTGCTTTTCTCAAGTGAGGCTTTTCTTTGATTTGAGGGTTGTTACTTGGAGGTCTTTCCAAGGGAATACAAGTAACTCGGAAGTATTTCCTTTCTTTAGTGTATGAGAGCTCTTGCAATTCTGATCACAGTTGACTCTTATATCTACCTTCATAGTTCTAACCCACGACGATGTAATAGCAAGGCTGCTGTCGATTCTCTCTAATTGGACGATGGTGGCCATCATTAAAAGTTGGGGGTGTGGAAAACAAACCTCATATATTCTGAAGTATATGACAATACGTCCTTTTTGTTCTGTACAGCCGCAGTTCATATAATGCGGCATTGGCATATCTTGTAAGTAATGGGAAATGTACCGGAAACGCCATGGTGTACAGGTGGCACTAGTCGGTGGGTCAAGTCTGTTATGTCCTTACGGCAGTAGGAGCAATTCGTATATTTAGAGAATCGACGACACATCAGCTGGTTCGGTTGTGGTCTTTTAATTTTTTGTGAAAATATCACAAATACGGAGATTTCTTTGCTCAACACAAATAAGGCAATCTAGTCAAGATTGCTAATACTGTTGTATTTATAGTGCACCTTTCTTGAACTTATGCTGGTCATTCAGAACAGTATTTTAGTCACTCTCAGGTTATTTCGTTTTGAAGGATGACGTTCATAGTTCTAGCAGAGGTTTGCAGGTCCGCTGACAGTTCTGTTCATAACTTTTGAGAAACAGAAAAGAGAATAAAACTTGTCTTACCAGGCTGTTGTCATTCCATAACTCCGTTCTGCTTGAAGCATGTTGAGTAAACGTTGGAGTTTAGGTGATGTTGTAGCGTTGGGACCAGTTTTCAGCTTCTTGTGAAGGGTGGAAGGCATAATTTGGAGAAAGTTTAGGTGGTTCCTGAAAGACAGATGTACGTGGATTTCAGGCCGGCAGACTGTAGGCGCAGTGGTATTGGTGTTAAGTTCTAGTGTGACAATCAATTCAGTACATTCAAACCAAGACAGTGCTGGGGAGGTGTTTACTTTGGTTGGCTCTAGTCTGAAGCAACAACCCAATGCACCTGATGTTGTCCAATCTCCAGCCTTCTCTCAGGGTCCTGGAACCAGCAGGTGTTGTTACGAGAGAAGTGATTTATATACTTTGTGTATGTTACAAGTTATCGTGCACTTTACAATCTCTTGAGTTTGATCTAGTCTGCAATCTGAGCTGGTGGTGACACGGCGTGCGCTCTGTAGTAGTAGGTACATCGATGGATTAAGAAATACAGAGCTATTATCTCAGGAAACGCGACAAAGTCAGACCGATAGGCGGAAGCTGTGTGTGCACCGATTTGAGCCGTGTTGAGTCAACGCACGTAGACTTGTCCAGGTAGTCGTCAGCCCATAAGAAGACATGTGTTCGTGCATAAGAATAGACCTCATATCTTCTTGTATGATATCACCGGACTGCATGATTGAATGACAATCGGGCGAAATATCCTCAACTTCCTCGGCCTGGCTAACGAGGCTGTGATGCACTAAGACTTGAGTTCATCTCGATCAAAAAGTCCACAATCTCTCCAATTTTGTAACTGGACATGGGGGCCCGGAATCCGCTTTCTGTGATCCAGGGTTTATGCTTCGTGAAGTCCGTGGACGTACGATAGGACAAGTGTTCGCACCGCAGGTTGCCAATTTTCCTCACACTTGGAGGAATATTCGTGGCACTCAATATCCTATGCCTTGTGCTATTTTCTGGATGCAGGTGGATGGCAAGTTCTGAAGGAAAAAGTTGACCGATGCCGCCTCTGCTTCTCGGCACAACTTGGGAAGACTCGATGAGATGAGATGAGTATCTTCACATGCTGATACCGATTATGTCCTCACTCTACTGCATCAAGAAACCACCCCTACATACCCAATGTGTACAAGAGTTGGTCAGAGTTATGACTGAACTGCAAGTGAGAGAAGACTCGAGGGTAAGTCGCAGATGAAGTTGTTTTGTTAGAAGAATTTCACACCTTTGCATGTCCTTTCCTTGTGCAACTACAAAGCAGACTCTTCTGCCTCTGGTGAGGAAGAGAAAGTACTTGGATCCTTTCTCTGTTCATAATAGTTTTATTATTAACGGAGAAAGGATTTACTATTATCTTTTCTCTGTAAGATCATTTTTATTAACTGATATTACCAGGTATTAGATAACGATGTCATACCCAGGCGATAGATACCCATCGTCATGTAATTAACTTATTATTATCATTCGTAAGTACCTTCCCACAAAGACAAAGTAAAATAACAAAAAGGATGGGAAGACCCCATCAAGAAGTACAAGGATAAACCAAACCGGGAACATGGCGCTAGGTCCCAATAGCATCACACTCGAAATATATCCTACTACACCTAATATATCCGGACTATCTAAGTATTCACTCTCAACACAATATAATAACAAAAGGGATGGGAAGACCCCATCAAATAGTACAAGGATGGAACCAAACGTAACATGGGGCTAGGCCCCAATAGCATCACACTAGGAAATATGCCATATAGCCCCTAAGATATATGAACTATAAAGGTCAAATGGTCTACAAACAACAGAGCATCCGAAGAAGTATCACCAAACGTGATTGCTCTCCTATGGATTGCATCAACTAGTGTTCTCTATATAATAATGGAAATATGTTGTCTAAAATATGCTATACAATAAGCTAAAGATAGTGATACCCTATGTTGCCTAGTATGGTAGGCTCTCGTGCACTCCCTCATGAACATATCAAATTCGGTGTCCATAGCTCCATATAACTTCAAACCTAGAGTAACAAAGAGGTGATCTATACTTAGAGACCTTGGTTGTTACCGCTCCATGTGCTGTCACGAGTAAGATTGATATCCATCTCGTCTACTACAGTACCGTGGTGTTCCGGAACCAAGTATAGTTATGCCTAACCTAGTCCACTGCAATGCATACCAAAGAATGCTCCCTCGTAAGTTAACCCATGTTATTCTCCTCGTAAGTTAACCCATGTTATTCTATGGCATTATTTAGATCAAGACTACATTGCATATCAACACAATGAACTCATGCAGTTCTTCTATTCTGACAGGTGGACTGGTCAGGATACGCAAACCCGTAAGTTTACTCCTTATGAAATTTTACTCCCGTTCAAGTTTAGAGGTGGTTGCCAAGTTAATCTCAGCTATATTTAGGGTACAAGTACTTCATTGAATGAAATACTTGTACCTAAATCTTGTACTTTTACCTGTGCTTCCTTATTATGCCGTGTCAATCCTGTTGAGATTCTAGGTTTAATTAATCTATTTACTTTTGAAACAATTGAATCATGTTTCTCAATTCAGGTAAATTTCTCACTTCTGTAGGTTTTTGGTCCTAATTCTATTCTATACTTTTGCTTCATGCTTTTCCTCTCGTAAGATTTACTCTGTCCTGTCAAGTCCGTGGGGGCAATAAAGCTATCATGTGGGAATTTTGAACTATGAGGGGAAACCATGCTGGAGTTCGATGGACTCTTTTACTGAACAATGGATAGGCACCCCATAGAAGCAACTCATAAACAATTTAACGGACAAGAGTTAACTTCCGTAACATCTCTTGTATCTTTTTGTTCCATAATTTCTTGAAGTTGCCTCATGCTTTTTCTCACGTCGGCGTGAATCTGTACGATCTATCATGTGCAGCATTGACTTGGGAATCCAATGAACAATGTGGAGGAATTTAATGCTGGAGTTCATGAAATGACACAGAGAGAATTCTGCATAGGCAGCTGAACGAAACAGCTCGAAGACAGCTTATCACAAACAGGGAAATTCTGTGTCTAAATCTTTCATCTGCTCAATGTTCCATGCAATATTTTGGTAATTTTGTATGTATTCAAATTTTCATACGCTGGTTTGAGCTTTTGCTCTTGTCCAAATGGCTATTTCCCGGGAACTCGGGAATGTAATGAACGATGCGGTGGGACATAATGCTCGAGTTTATGAATTTGGCTCGGTGAACATTCGAGAGACCATCATGGATGGACACCCGGTAAACAGCTCGAAGACAGCTGATATCAGACTGTGAACTGTCGTCCACGTCCAGCGATTGGGGCACGCGTCACGAATAAGTTAACGGGGCTGTTTCGTCGTCACTAGCTTCTGGGCCTCCCAAAAGGTCTTGTGGCTATTCGCCCAGCCAGAGGCGTGGGAGTGGAAGGCAAGCCCCAAGAACCACCGCGAGACATGGAGGCCCCAGATCACCGACAAATATTTTCAGGCTTGCAACTCACAGTCCACTGTCGCCGGAGATAGAGGAGACGTCAGGCGCCACGCGTCGGTGAGTGAACCGTGCCGACACATCACCCGTGGACGGACTCAAGCGCACGGCGTCGGGTCGCTGCGTCTTGGATGTCGAGCGGCTGGCCACTGACGTGGCGCGCGATGCAAAGTCATGTTTGGAAAACCAACAAGTTGCTTGATACTATTGGGGCTAGCCCCATGTTACCGGTTTAGTTCCTTGTACGATTTGATGGGTCTTCCTATCCTTTTTGTTATTTTACTTCGTCATTCACTTGTTTTCCCAACCCATTTGTTATTTTACTGTTTCTCATTGTTTTCTTCTGTTTACCTCCTCGGAGGAAGTAAAATGTGGTTGGCAGGCTCCCTTCGGGTTACTTTGATGCAGTAACCCGTGGTATCTGTCTTTGTACCACGGATTACATAGATTCCATTGGGCTTAGCTTTCCAGTATCCCGTGGTATCTGTATTTGTACATCGAGTTTCTTTGATCCGAACTGGGGTGCGCCTCCAAGTAACCCGTGGAATCTGTGTTTGTACCACGGGTTACTTTGATCCCACTCGGGTGGGCTTTTAGGTAACCCGTGGTCTCTGTGTCTGTACCACGGGATACTCTGATCCCACTCGGGTGGGCTTTCTAATTGTAGGTTTCTTCTTTAATTCTAAGGAAAAAAAAACCTACAATTTCATATGAATTAAATATTAACCTTACAAACAGAATCTTCCCTTAGAATTGGAAGTGAAATTTTTATTCCCGCTGCCGAAAACCGCAAAATGCACAAGTCACTCGATGGCACTTTTCTCCCACCCCCAACTTAGTGTGGACCGCACTAATTTACTGTCCACATCAATTTGGTAGGAAGACTGGATACGGGGCCCGGGAGAAAGGTATTAGTGACTATGTTGAGGGCTTCCATGTGGAGCACACTACTGTACAGATGATAGTCGTCACGGTCGTAGTAGTAGTAGAAGAAGAGGGGCAGTGATGATGCTTAGATCCACTACGCACCTTTGCAACGCAATTTCATCAAATTTTCTCCTATATAATTAGTGTGAAAAAGAATAAAGAAACTCTGTGTAAATGTTCGGCAAGGTCCACAAAGGTACACTAACTTAGTGGTCTCATCAATTTGGTGTCGAGACTGTGTCGAAGATCGGTGGAGTGGTGCTGTGACGTCGCTGGTTGATGGGCTCGGTGTGGTGTACAGTGCATATTCGCGACGACCGTGGTCGTCGTCGTAGGAGTCGAAGAAGAGATGGAGTGATGATGATTAGATCCACTACGCGCATTTGCAACGCATATTTCATCAAGGCTTTCGTATGACGTTAGGAACTACCAGCACCACGAACGAACAGACATAATTGTGCTCTTTTCAACCCCCTTCGTTTTCAGTCGAGCATATTCTCCCCTATCCCCTCGAATCATTCCTTCGCATCCTCGCTTGTTTATTGTGGTCGACGAATATGCCGCCCCATCTATCTACAAATTGCTTCTCATAAATTACTCATGACCCCCTCGTCAGATGCCTTGACCTCTTCAGGCTGTGAAGCTGCGAACATCCCCTGCATTCCTACTTCGAACTTGGCTCTTGGAAAATAAGCGACCATGAGTATGGGGGTCTTGATCTGCCCCTGCTCCCCTTCTATGTTTAGCGGGCCGAGTGGTGCCACCACCAGGGTCAGTCGCGGTCGTTCAGAGCCCTCGAATTGATAATAATGGGAGGGGTACTGGGAGTGAATCATAAACACTAATAAGTGACGAAAGGGAGGGCTAAGGGGGGAGTATTACAGCACCCCCAAACTAACTCACCTCCCTCACTAGACATGATGTGGCAGTGGGGTTAGGGCGGCGTTTTAAAGTGCCATCGGTCTAATTAGTCCCTGCGGGCGTAAGTAGGCGGCCCTTTAACTTCTCCGCGCCGGCCTAATGGATGCTAATGAGAGCGCTAATGCGATCGGATTAGTTTAGTACAAATCTGCGGAGGATCGAATGAATTTTATTAGCGCATTAGCCCATTAGCCCCCATCCATAGATCCGATCTGACTTGCACGACCAACAAACTGACTTCTGCTGCTGTCTTTGTTGCTCCACATTCTGCCGTCAAATTCTCTACAACTTCCCCCCGCCATTTCATTCTTTATGTTAATGGCATAACTCTTGGCAACACCTCGTCCACCCCACCTCTTGGCTGCAACAACTTTCGACGGATCATTATGTTATCTCATTTCTTTCTTCTAATCTGGATCTTCGGGGATCTTTCAATTACGCTCCTTTTTGAAGTTATATGATCAGAAGTGCGCTTTGGTCGGGTTTGCTTGGCTCGGGTTGCCCTTGCTCCTCGTATCTCGAAGGTTGAGCCATGTTCATGAGGGGTACAGTGGTGGTACTTGCGGTATGGGGTTGGGGGGATGATGGAGGGGTCGCTTTTTATTATCTTATGCTCTCGACATGTCGAATTCTTCCTTATCACAGGAGCAGAAAGTCCAAGGAGGATCGAACTGTGACAAAGAGAACTGAGACAACCTTGATATTTGTCAGGCTCCTCACCCACAAATTGTGCATGTACTTTTGAAGGCCCAATGGAAGATTCTTCGAGCAGCCCTAGAGCGAGGAGGAGAGAACAATCGAACACCCTTCCGAGGCATCCGAAAGGCCAAAGAAACCCTCCCACACGAACTCATCGATCGCTTCCTCCACTATCTGCACCATCAGGACGCTGGGGACAATAGTTACATAACGCAAAATCGCCAGAATATCTCACTGTAGGTTTGCCCTGCCTAGAACATCCCCCATCATCATACAACTTACTCAGTATCCAGAACGTGCAACAAATGGCCACGCCATCAGTTCCACTCGTTTTCACCGAATCGCTGATGCCCTGAAGTGTCCCATGGACCCAATCACTGCCCCAGGCTCCCAGCCAAACAGGAACCATGAAGAAGATCTATCTCACTACAGTGTGCAAAAAGCAAAATCACCTGAAGGGGAAAATTTGCACACAAGTAATTGCTCAGATGAAGGCCTGCAATGCCTGAAACTGCGGGGGGGAGTACTGTGTTGTTGTTTGCAGTCCCTGTGCAACTAAACTGGAAGATCTGAAGCAGCTCGTAAAAACAGTGCGCAAAATCAATTTCTGGTCATGGATGGATTTCATGGATGAGATCCTGCCCTGGCATCAGATTTAAAAGGTTCTCGTTATGAGATGTTTACGCTGTCCGTTGCCAATCTCCAGCAACCTGGAAACTGACTGCCATCCTGTCCATTTGTCATTTTTGTCATTCGCTGAAGATCTATTTCTCGTTTTAACACCGACTACTTCCAACTTTACGCAATGCCCAGACTGTTAGATCAAAATTGTAATCCCCCTTCATGAAACCTTGTGTACTGAAAAATTCTCAAATGCATGCTTTCAAAGAAATGCACTCGATAGATTCTCTCAAACAGTTCATTTAAATTGCTAATCATGGCGTTGTGTTATGGTGATATTGCCGTTCCTCAATGGTTTACCGTGAGGAAATAAGCCGGCTAATTGTAGAGCGTAAGGATTATATATTCAGAAAATCGGAGATGTATAAAATTACCTCCCATGTACTCACACGAGAAATAATGGTCCAAGGAATCTGACCTTTTAAAACCGGTGCAGACTGAACAAATCTAGATTTTTGAAACCTTCAGACAGTAACTGATTCTACAGGAACTCTGCACCGGATACCGGGCGATGAACGACCGGGTACTGGATGGGGAGAACTAAGGTGGGGGACCTGATTCTGTAAAGTGCCGGAGTTTCAAATGTGCCGGACGTTGCTTATGCACCTAGAATCCAAAAGGGCCCAAATTTGGAATTCTTCCCACCGATTTGGGACGGATATTCGCTTACCTCACAGTCCTCACTCACTCCCGGCGGCATTGTCCAAGACTCAGACGAAGGCGGGGCGTCGCGTCGCTCGCCCTCGCCAAAAAAAACGCGACGAACAGAAGTGGGATATAATCATTTCATTGTCCCCGTCCGCGCACGTGTCAGTTTATCTACTCGTTCCCTCCCGATCTCTAGCTCTCCATCTTTACGCTTTGAAAAAAGATTTGCCATCCCAGAAAGATGGGAACTAACTCTCATCATCTCCCATCGATGGCCCTTTATCACCACCCTAGAGTCACACCATTATGCGGGACATCATTCATTCTCCCGCCTCCCTCCGTCTCTCCCTCGTTAACCCCCAAGCACATCCTCGTTCCTTAACCCCACATTCCAACATCTAGCACAACCCTTAACCCCGGCATAAAGCTCCCTAACCCCTCCGTCCATATTATGATTCTATTCTTTTAATTAATGTTACTGCCATCATCTACCTTTCATAAACAGTCAATGATGTATAAATCTAGCGACGCTTTGAAAAATTCCAACTCACTTAGATTCAGCAAATCATGTTTTCTAAAGCGTAAAATTCCTTCCATGAGAGCATGTTCCTTCATTCATTCATTTATGTTACGCTCCAACGAAAGGTCAGGTCAGGTCAGGTAAAATCAGATCCGGGTCAGGACAAGTCATCTCACTCCAAATCTGACCCTCACCCGTTCTCACTCTCTCTCTTACGCACGTTTAGAAAAGGTGTTGAGGGACCAGCCCCCTGCTGGTTCAAAATTTACTTAGCAGCATGAGCTTGAGCTTGTTTCGGGCTTGTGGGGTTCATGATATGTTTTCCTACCCGTATGGTTTTTCTCCAAGTACGGCTACCCAAAGCTATAAAAAAAAATTTATAAAAGAAAATTCAAGAATCAAAACCGAACTCTAAATGAATTTATGCTTGTCAATAGGGAAATGGACAGTGAGTAATCTGGTATAAGCATATTTAAAATACAGTATAAGTATCTACTCAGAAGTAAGAAAAAATCCCAGATATGTTGAAAAGTTGTGGGTTCCTGCTCTGCTTTTCTTTGATGATATACTAACTACTTCGACTCGCAACGAATCATTGTAATTCAGGCAGAAGGAGATTGATGCAATTATTTTTCCATTCTCATGAGGGACTCTCCCTCTTTGTTGTCCAAATGTCATTCAGTTCACGTATATAAAGTTGAAATGCATGATAAGGATTGCTACGCTGTCTGATTTGCGCTGCAGATTAACATGCCCAATGGAGTAGGTTACTTTCCCACCCATGCGTCAAAATTTAGAGCTTATTTCGAGGAGCCGACTCTCCTGTGAGGTCCAGATCACAGCTATTCCTCTTTTCCTGTGTTAGTAGCTAAGTACTTGCTTCAAGCCAGCCTGATCAGTGTAATTAGCAACAAATTTAGTTGCACCCATTACTTGCAGGTCAGAGTCCTGTCTTCCCTTGAGGAACCAAAAATAATTAGATAATAATTATCTATTGGTAATCGATTTAGTGCTTTGATTCTCCTCCAGGATCTGCTGTCTCTATGGAGCTTCTGGAAAGTTGTGACCCGTCTGAGTATGGAACTGCCAAGTTACACATTCTTTCGCAAGGTTTCATCCATTATACCAACATTCATGGAAAACAAGGCAAATTGCTCTGTTGTCCGTAGTGATTGCAAGTAAAGTTAGTGGGTGTGCAGTGCACTGTCCTGCATCCTGATGCAATAAACAAGATTAGTTTGTGAGTTGTCACTCGATCTCACTATCTTGCCCAAAGATTACGCTTTATCTCCAAAGCGATTCGTTGAGTTTGAGTTCCAACTTTCTAGCTGTAAATTTGGGCTTTACCGTTTTTGCGACATTTCCTACATTCGGGTGCCTGGAACATTCCAAGTTTTTCGCTACATGAACTAACTTGTACGTCCTCAACAACCCCATTCGATCAAGAGAGTCTGATGTTCCAAGGATCCTGCCGTTTGTTCCGACTTTGCTTCTTAACAAGTCCATTAAGTTGGTGCGCACTGTCCTGCGTTTTTGCCCCACATTTTGAACCTTTATCTTCTGCACCACTCACTCTGAAGAAAAGAAGCTTACGATCTTTGACAATCTTCATTGCACAGCTATAACATTCTACACCTACTCTTTTAAGTTTACTTATTTCCTTATCAAAATCACCAAATTCATGATGATTTTCGTTGCGTTTTTGCCCCACATTTTGAACCTTTATCTTCTGCACGACTCACTCTGAAGAAAAGAAGCTTACGATCTTTGACAATCTTCATTGCCCAGCTATAATATTCTACACCTACTCTTTTAAGTTTACTTATTTCCTTATCAAAATCACCAAATTCATGATGATTTTCGTTTTGATGCATCGCCATTTATCAATTAAGAAATATCACATCGTATGAAAAATGTGTGAAACTGACTTTTTCAGCTGAAAAATAGGAGGACATAGTTGAAATGGTAACATTAGATACGATAATGCATAATTGAATTCCTCTCAAGAAATAAGAATTAGTAAGGTATCGGTTAAGGGATGGAACTAAACGTCTTTATTTAGCGCAACTAGTCCTAATCTCGATCTAGTACACGCAGTAAACAACGCTTAGTGTGCTCACTACAAGGGGGTTTAAGTTCCTGAGGATCGATCATCACGTGTCTTCCTTTGCCATCCTCTAAGGTTGAACGTGGGCATACATAACAAAGCTAGGTTTCTTAATTTGCAAATACAAATATAGGATTCTAGTCGCAATTCAAAGAGTAAAACCTCCAGATTAGTGCTGTGTGATTTGTCATGTTCTAAATATTATTTTTACTTATTTTGGTTCGCATAAATCACTTCCTTGAGAGTTGGGGCCATGATAAATCATGCTCAATGTATAAAATGCGATTTCATCACGTGTCAATCACTCAACAGATTACAGGGCCCTTTTTTTGCTATTTCAAACCTGCTATTTATGTAAAATCTGCAGAAGATACCTGAGGCCTAGAGTGTCTAACATCCCTCCATGATCAACTGGGAAGCCTCGAACCACTTCTAGTTCCTGGAGTGTCGTGTTTTATATCTATAAATACGTTATTTTCTTTGAAGTCAACATTTCAGAAGAATCTGTCATTTGTAAGGTTTTTTACCCGTGAGATTTCACTTTGGACAGTAAAAATACAGGTCAACGTATAAATATACATCTTATCGCGATAAATACTGGTTTTTCACGTGCTTGTGAAATTGTTTTCTTGTTCCTTCACATCATATTTGACTTGTCGGAGGAATGTTTTATGAGCTACTGTTTGCATTTCTCATTCGTATAAATAAAAGTTTTTCCATATTGGTCTAAGCAACCCCAGTTAGTTTGATAACACAGTTGGCTGGGCTGGATCAGGAACCGGGTAATCTGGCTCGGTAAAACGGTAAAAGTTGGCTCATCTGCAAGAGGAGAAACGGCATGTGATACCGTATGGACCTCCATCTTGGAATATACAAAAAAAGAAAAAAAAACCATAATTTATTCAAGAATCTATTCCTTATCACTTAGCGTAACTGAAGAAGAAGACGTCAATATGACTACACATCAAGTGATGATTCACTTCTGAGTTAAATTATTTATTTCACTCATTAAACTAATAGCTGAAAAGTTGAGTGGGGTGATCCACCAATCCATTAAAAGAATTAAATTTATTTCAAAATTAAAATATTATGAGAATAATGTGTTAATCTGTGAGAAATATGAGCCATGGGTTTATTAAGAGACTTAAAAATTAAAAAATGGTACTAAACATATGAAGAAAAGGAAAATGTAATATCATAACCATTGATTGGGTTTGTCTACCGTCATTCATGTAGTGCTTGGTCTCGCAGAATACAGAATTCAATCCCAAATCTCCATTAATGTATGAATTCATGTTTGGCAATGGAAACAACAGAATTCATAACATTCATCCATACTTGCAATACAGAATTCAACCCCAAATCCTAGGGCCGGGTCATTGCCAATACTAATTTGGGCTCGAGAATTCCCACCGAATAATGATAAACTGGCAAGCTAAGTTCTAGTTTAGCTAGTCCTATACACATTCATGTGTTGCCCATCTGTAATTGCATTCTCACCAGAGCAAGCAAAATATACATGCAATCCAGAAAAGATATTGCAATGATGGTTAAACGCAATTAAAACAACCAAAAAGATGGATAAAGCAAACTTTCATTGGAGTGACCTACGAGTCTTTTACTTTTCTTCTTCTTCTTCTTCCTTTTTCAGTTTCGGGCACTCTCGCACTTCTATGTCTTTTTCTCCCATATTTATTATATTTGATGACTTCCAGCCTTTTCTCTTAAAAAAATTATTTCGTTATAAATCTCTCATGTTGGAACCGAAACATTATTAAAATGAAGTTAGAAGATATATATATCAAATTCAACTTTTACTGAAACTCTATTTATGTTGATTGATTCACTTTCATTTTTGCAGAATTATTGAGTTGAAACCTCTTGTTACTTACATGCCTGAGCATGAATACATGGGTTTATATACAACCGGGGAAAAGATTGAAAAATCTCTGCCGGTTAGATAAAGCATAAAAAAATCATGCAGATTTGAAATATCATGTACGTTTTAAAGCTTTGTTCACAGTCTCCTACAAATGCCTCTCAAGATGTCAAACATGCGTATCTAATTTCGTCAGTTTAGGAAATCCAGATATTACCATAAACTGACATATAAATTCCATTTTATAAAAACACCTCTAAAATGTTCTTAGATAATATAAATTTCTCAAAAGATTAAAAATGAAGACAAGGACATAATGAGAAATTTCTTATTTATGAACGTGGAGACAAGAAAAGCTTATACTTTCTGATTGTTTATCCTGTAGGTATGCTATTGATCATAGTCCCCTGAAAAAGAAAGAGAAAATACTATGCGAGAAAACCGAGGGCTACGACTCCACACACGAGCCCGGAGACAAAACAGAAAGAAAAAGCAAAGAAATGGTTAAAAAAGAAAACCACCAAAAAAATGCATAAACGAATGGTTGGCAGTGGCAGCAGGCATGCATGCAAATCAAAACTAGGGGAAGGAAACGAATGCTCGCCATGAAATTACAACGTCCAGGTCTCAGAGTGGGCATTGCATTTGGGGAGGAAAACGTCAGCCATATACAGAAAGAACCAACCAATGAATGGATCGCGCATGTCTCCCAACTCCTGGCTTCTCTCTTTCATACGTCACTTGCATCTTCGAAGCCCATCACGACGCACTCCTCCATGCTTAGCACCGCCTTTACAAGTGTCCGATGTTGTGGTGAGGGTGCGATTCAAAGCCCACGAATGTGCTGTTGACTGAATGAGCACACCTTTCGTCATGAGTTTATACATCACTATTTTAAGGAGTTTTGTCTCCATGGTTTAGCCCCACGGTGTTTTCAAAGTCGATCTCAGGATCCGCTTCTGTTCTTAACTCATGAGAATGTCTGTCCAGATGGGAATTACAGAGAACGTCTTGGAGATTTGCAAGCACCCTTTGGAAATCCCTAGACAATGTCAGCATGGTGACTTTATGGGCTTATTTTTTTGGGGTAGATTTATGAAGAGGGTGCTCTTGATCTTTTGATGTATGTTGTGTAGTGAGTGAGTGGGTCGAAGTGGCTGTCCACGAGCCAGTGTCCCTTCATTGTAATCATCATAATTCCCAACATTAAAGTGAAGCTGAGAGGATGTTTTAATAAGCTTATATTGTGTCTTGATGGGCTTAGTCCCCATGTTAATTCTCAAGAGGGTGGGCCTCTCGTCGGAGGGGGGCAGCGTCAGGGGTTACGTCATAGAGAATTTACTAATGGGGCATTAGTTGGAGAGAGAATTGTTTCAGGGGTTTAAGACGGGCATATGTTTTGGTGTTTTGACTGCATCGAATGCACAACTCACCACTCTTGTCGATGCTCATTGACTGGCTCATAGGAAGTTATGTCAACACCAGTTCACATGACTACTTTACAGTGATGAGGATGCTGGGCTTGTCCGGTGGAGTGTCAATATTTTAATCGTGATCAAACATATGGATCACAATTGACCTCTCTTCCAGCAAGGAAGAGGAAGGATGAACGAGAAAGGGCTCAATGACAGGATTTAGTGATGGCCTGTGGGCCTTATTCTCGCTGGATTCTCCACTACTCTACATAGGCGAGTTGGTTTGGCTGGTGGAGTCATGAGTCACGAGCATATTTTTGCACATGAGCTTGGGTAGGAGGGGAGGATCAAGTGATAAGAACAATATTCTTTTGGGACTCCCAGATTGTGGGCCTTAAGCTTTTCGCCATCACTGGCGAGCTTCTTCTGAGTCATGGGAACACATGTCCACATAAGCTTCCTGAGACAGGGGATTCGGACATTGTCCTAGCCCGTACTAGTTTGTCCCAGTGGGCACCCATGCTGTCCTTGTTGTTGTTCGCCCATTGGTCCCGTTTTGTTCCAGGGACAAAGCTCCACGCATGTTTAAGGAAGACTTTAAGGAGGTCCCAGACCGTGCCTCGCTTGACACACTGGGCAGAGTCGGCACAGTTCATTCATCGCAACTCTTGTCCACGTCAGTCTAGGACTTGAAAACGAAGAAGATCCCACTCTTAGCCTTCCTCCTCTCTCATCACAAGTTCACTGCATTATTCTTCTATCAAAGGAATGTGACCAAAGATCAAAGCCTTAAAAGTGTTGAAGTATCTCGCACCTATGTCCTTAACTTCACTTTCCTGACATCCACAATTTGCCACTTGTTGATGCTTAATTTCTAATCTAAACAATGGGGAGTGCAAATGTAGTGACATGCTGAAAGCTGCCACATTGGCCATTCCCTAGGGCCTATTCAAGAGCAACGTGTGGAAAGGTTATGCAGCCCCCTCAAGGAAACTTAACCTTAGGGAAACTATCTTTTCTGCTCTACTAGGTGCCAGCATTCCGGAATATACACTGAAATCAGTTCGTGGAGTTGAGGATCAGAATGGTGATGGGCAAGGGAGTCCTGATTGGACGGATGGTTGGATTCATGATCTTTTTCCTCAAGCGAGCCTTTACTTACATCTTCATGCCGCCTAATGGGAGGAGAGGGTGTACAGATACATCTTTAAAGTTCGGAAGCAGTCCCAGATTATAGGTTTCGGACGTCATTGACTCTGCTCCAATACATGCAACCACTAGAAACGAAGATAGGGTCTCTTGTGAGAATGATTGTCAGGGTAGTGAACAAAGAGACGGAGTGTTCTACAATTTAGTGGTAAGCTGTCCCAGATTGTGGTTGTGTGGGTCGGTGCTCCTCAAAGTCATGATCACTCCACTGTTTATGATAACGCTTGTTACTACTACAAGGAGGGGTCGGTCGTTTTGAGAATGATGTTTTGATCTCTTCCGTCATGCACCTTCCTCTAGCTGTTTGAAACTATCCTCTTAGGTATCACAGTGCTGGACCAAGGCAGTCATGGCTTGTCATCACTCGAGACACTTGGCTCCATTCACCTTTGATTATGAAGGGTACAGTTGTATGAGGTGGAAATGTGTAGTTTACACCCATTTTAGTCGAGAAATGCCAATGAGGTGTATGTTAATTCCACTTTTTGACGTGGTTTTGGAATGTAGTACATGGTGGACCACCGTCAAGTATCCGCAATATGTTAAATTTGAGAAGGGCCCTAGTGTCTTCTCTTCATTAAATAGCCGACTCAGCTCTCTAAGATTTCGTGTTTAATTATGTTCGCTTCCCGAGCACCGTAGAGAGGATACAGTACTGCCTCCAGATTCTTTCCCCATGATGTGCACCATGATTCTTTTGACAATGAGTAATTAAGAGTTTATAACGTCATTGAAGAGTTTGTACTTTGATTTGGCCCACTGGTTTCCAGATGGAGTGACAACATGCAGTAGATAAAAGACATTCAACAGAGACAGGAAGGCATTCGACACAAGTCATAGTGCCCGATCAATGATAATAACTTACGAACATAATGCTGACTGTAGTAGATATATGTCAGTTATTCAGGTTATATCACAGATAATCGCGATCATGTCTTGTGAAACAATCAGTCGACAATCGTCGTATTGACTATAATTTACTCAGTCAGCACATATGCAGTTTCAAAGTAAATGCTACTGATCACCGCAATATATCAATGAGCAAATCTAAGTAGTCCTGTCAGGCCTTAATCCGTCATCGATTCACGATGGTGTGAAATTCTCGACATTTGTCAGCAGGCTATTTTTTACTTGCTTTTCGGAGGGAACGGAAGTACATTGCATCGTTTCGTGATAGTGTTGTGTTCAAAGAACTTCCGATCGATTCTGGGGGCTTACGTCTGGAACTTGGTCTAATCCCCGATGATACTCGATGAAGATGCAACCACACCGTTCCCAGATTTTCCAGCTTCTTTTAGCGAAAGAACCGCTTTTTAGCTCTCTAAAAATGCTTCGGCAGATTTCTTACATTAGCACCTATTTTCTATAGCAGTATCGATGAGTGTGCATCATTTACTCACGAATTTACGAAATGATGCACCGTTTCTTCAAAGAAGTTTAGTTCAAAGTGCTTCACTTACTTATATTTAGTCTGTTGACCGAAAATTGACCACTGGAATCTCAACGTAGCCGTTGGTTGTAGAAACGGTGATCACTGTTTACTCTGTTGTTTTCGAAGCGCTTACAAATGAGAGTAGCTAACTAATATTTCTTTCTCTTGGAAATGATGGATATTCGATTGTTTGAGGAACAGATTGCAGGATATGTCCAGAAGAGATTGCGTGGGACCTTTTCTATTCATGATCTGTTTGACTTTGAACTTTCGACTATCACTGCATGACTTGAGAAGCGTTAAGCACTAGAGATAGTGGTCAATGGTTAACATGTGATTCAATGTCAATTAAATATGCGTCTATGAAAAGCTTTGCTTGAAATGTTTAAACCTGAATATAAAAGACACAAAAGTGAAGGTCCTTCAATGATTGATTTGTGGAATAAAGTCCACGAATTTCTAATTGTATAACCCCAGTAGAATCAGTTATACAAAGAACAAGAATGGCTGCTGTTTTAAGGATTCTATTCTATGCCGTGGTCTATCCGAAACCTATGTCTTCCAGAGTAGAGTGAAATTGAAGACACAGCTGTCCAGAGCGATGCAGAAATTATAAGGAGGAAAGAGAAGTCTGGAAGTTGTGCACACATGGATTGCAAGATAGTCACTCAAAAGTATAATCTGATTTGTTTGGATGGTTGGCTTTTTAAAGTATCAAATTTATCAAACCAGTTGAGCGTTTGACATGTAATTCTGTTTGTTGACTCATTTTAACCATTCAAACCCTAAAAATGTCTTATTACCACCGTTGGAGTACCATGATTTACTGAACTCTTATGAATCACCAGTGAGAAAAATAAAAATTCTGAGGATGTAAATTTTGAGATAAATCTTCATTCACGTGAAGGTTTTTTAAACTAGTCAGTATAAATCACAAACAACTTTGTTATAAAGCTAGAACATGAAACAAAATAACTGAGATGACTCCAGATTTCAACCTTTCTCCAAAACAAAAGAGAGTTGTTCATGATGAAAACACTGAAAGTGTGGACCATTCAGTACTGATCAGCGCTCAGGAGCATTCCAAATTTTTCACCAAGTTTCTCGAGTGGAAAGCTCAAATTTTCGAGAAGAAATCCCAAAGTTTGAAATTGCGGAAAGTAACCGAAGAATTTTTTTACTGGAAGAAAAAAGAAAAAGAAAAATTAATAAAGTTTAATTCATTTTTTCAGGAATTTTCGATTGGCCTTTGCATCTCCCAGAAAATTTGCCGACTGGTAAAAGAAAATACTCGCTAAGCCCTGGTCCTGATAATGCTGGGGGTCTTATATATTTCTCCATCCTCAACCGAGAACAAGCCGAGTAACGGATACATTCCGCATATTGGGCACAGTCACAAACCAGCCTTCTGCTTTTAACTCTGCTACTGCTTGAGCTTCTCGCCGAAGAGCTCACAGACGATCTCAAATTTGTTTTGAGCTTGACCGACGTTCGGTCAGTTCGTGTCAGGTCAGACAACGTCGACTGAATGCGGACGGGAATTTGCACTCCGGCCGCGCTCGGTCCAGTCAACACCAGCGGCCCACCCCCAACCCAGTCGAGTTCACTCGAGACAGGCCGTGGCCAGTGCGTCGATGGACTGCGGTGGGGCAGTGCAGAGGCTGCAGTCTGGAGCGGTCCTGGTTGGGGCTGGCCACCGGTCTGGTCTTTTGGTCGGATCGGGGTCACCAAATCCAAGTCCGGGGGAGAATTCCTTCAAGGTGGAAACCAAACGCGACGGCCTGCAGCCGGCCGATTTGTGGGGGCCCAGTGCTGTCCATCGGATGAAGTACAAACGCGGTAAGTGGGGTGCGGAGTTAACTAGATGTTTACGATAAGGGGTTAAGTGGATGTGAAGTCAGGGTCGGTCTGTCCAGGAGAGCGGACGAGACTCGACACCGGGAAGAGAGAAAAAAGGTTTGGATAGGAACGCAACGTCAGCGGCGCCAATGACGCGACTCACGCGCACGTCACAGACGACCCATGCACGGGCGCCCGTCACCACACCATCCGTCCCCCGGCCGCCACGTGTACTCGCTCCCGTGAGTTGGGAAGTGCCCCGTCGCGGCGCCTCGACGTTGGCTGGCGTTCATCGAGAATCCTTCCTTGGAGGCTAGACTCGTTATTCTTCCTCGCGCCGCCTACCGTCGTGCCACGCCACCCGCCCGGTCAACGAGAAATTGCTCCGTTAAGACGCTGCTGCGATGGCAGGTTGCCTTAACGGAGGAGGAGGCTTCAAGGGCAGCTCTTGGAGGCGAGCGCGCTCCAAGCGCTTACCTGGCCCTCCCAAAGTCGAGGAGCCCCGGGGCCTCGCTACGAGGCATTGCGGGCCTATCTCGCACAAGTTGCGGGCTAAACCCATCTCGCCGCCCAACAATCGGCGAGATGGGTACGAGCCGGTAATTTAGAGTTCCCTCGCTTTCCGTTCCCTCGCTTTCCAAATGCCTCTAGACAACCCCAGAGCTTTCCACCTACCAATGGGGGTAAGTAACTTTGCCACTCTTAACCTGTTTCAGCGCCACCCTCAGCTACTCCCCCCACCTCACAACTTTCTATCAACTCCCGGATTCACGTATACCGCTTTTCCCATCAATATTAAAAACAATGTGCTTAATGACATTTTCACAAAAAATTCCCAGAATCATTGTTTTTTAACAAGAGATGTTGCTCTTCGTTTTCTGCCGAAGGAATGGTAAGAAATCGCTCTCCTATCACTAACTTCAAGCCCACCTCTTGGGTAAAGAACTCACCGCGGTTGGGGTCCTCCTTCCGAGTCTACGGAGTCCGACTTCGGACTCTTTTCTGGCGAGAGTGGGCTCGGGCCTGCCCTCGTAGAGCCACCGCCGCTTCCTCCGCTTCCTCCGCGTGGAACTTTCTTCCTCCCCAGGTAGGAAACGGAAGCCGCCAGTGACCAAAATGTATTATTCATGTATTTCACTTTTACTATTATAAAAAAGCATATTTTGGCGCAAGAAGAACTGGTGCTGTTCGTCTTCTACTGACGAGCTTACTATCATTGCCAGCAGTTTCCTTCTTTAAGAACTCTTCGGAGCTCGGGTTCTTACTCTTGTCTCTCCACACTTCCTTACCACCCCTCTCCGAGTCCCTTGCCGCACTCTCTGCTGAGTGAGCGAGTGAGTAAGCTGCCTGCCTTCCTGCCTGCCCTTGTCAGTTCGGTTCGTTTCCGTCGTCTTCTTTTTTCTCCCCCTCTCTATTCTCCACGCTTCGTTTCCATCTTCCCCTCGGGAAGACGAAGCCTAAATACAGCGCACAGGCTGCGCGTCTGCTCGTTTCTCCTCCTCCTCCTTGCGCGGCTTTCACTCTGCTGCGAGCAGGGTTTTAGATCGTCTCCGAGAGGCTCATAAGTAGGCTGCCTTCATAACGCTCTGCGTGTGTTGACGGAAGCCAGCTGTGGCGGCGGTTGTGGGCGCAGTATCTACTTTGCGGGAGGTGATCAGCGCATTCGCACTGTGGCAGGTGAAGTGAGTTCATAAGCGAATCGGCTGGCAAAGCTCTGGAAGATAGAGCTTTCGGGTTTACAGGTGTATCGGGCACACGTTCAATGTGTCCTTCTGTTATGATCGTCTGCTTTCCGGGATCTCGTTAAGATTTTATTTACCAGCCTGCGGTTACTTGAGGTGCAGTACATCGGAATTTTCTCGGCGCAGGATGCTCGCGATTTAGATCATCGACTGAGTTGGCCATTCTTCGGATTATCTCTCTTCGTTAACCTAGTCCTCCTCCCATTCTCTTCGACGTGGAAAGTCGTCGTTGATAACACCTACGTCGAGAAGCACCAGGTACTGCCTCAATCCGATTAGGAACGATCGATGGCTTTATTTAAAGGTCTGTCAATTTGGTTGGATTGCATGCCGGGTTTCGTACTCGCGTGCCAGCTATGTCGAGGGGGCTTCCCTGTTCCGTTGTGCTCCGTGGAGTCGGTTTTCTGCCGTTGTTTCTGAGCAGCAGTGAAGTGGGTTACACGTGAACGTTCTCGGTACTGAACTTCTGCCTCCGTTTTCTGCTTTCCTCTTCTGTACAGAGCCTGCGAGCATTTTCGTGTACAAAGATTTTCGAGAATGAGCTGCAACGGGTGTAGAGTTTTGCGCAAAGGTTGCAGTGAGAGCTGTATCCTCCGCCCCTGCCTGCAATGGATAGACACACCAGACTCGCAAGGGCACGCGACAGTGTTCGTTGCAAAATTTTTTGGCCGATCGGGACTCATGGGATTTATCAGCGCTGTCCCGCCTAGCCAAAGACCAAGTAAGTAATAGTGGCACCTTCGTTTATTCAGTCCGCCTCGTGCAAAAGTTCACGGCCAGTGAGCACCGTGTCAGTATTCTTTCCGTGTCCGGGATATTCCCCCATCTCCACGACATCGGCGCTGACTGTTCTCGTGCCTCTTTTGCAGATGTTTTCCAGTCTCTTCTGTACGAAGCTTGTGGGCGAACCGTGAATCCTGTTTTCGGGGCCGTCGGCCTCTTGTGGGCTGGAAAATGGGACGTATGCCAGGCCGCTGTGGAGACGGTGCTCAAGGGAGGATCGCTGAGACCTCCTTCTCCCACCGCCATGGAAGTGAATAACGCCATGAGCAACGCCGGGATACGCAACATCCCATTCCCGGGAGTGAAGCCCTCGCAGAATCTGAGCTGTCCGAGCGATACAGCCGGGCTGTCTGCGTCGGGCGAGAAGTCGGAATGCTTCAGCAAAGTGCGCGAGGATATGATGGAAGGGTTTTACAATGCGCGATGCGGGACGAATGCGAGCCACCAGACAAATCTGATGTCGGAGGTCGAGAGCAGCCCCGCCTCGGAGATCAAGAAAGGCGCCGATGTGGGAGTGCCTTCGGTCCAACAATTTGGGATCGATCAGTGCCCGGACGAAGGCACTACCAAATTTACTCCCGTCCGGCTTGAGTTCCCTAGCGTGCGCGGAGTGCACATGCCCATGTCCAAGAGGTGCGATAGTGAGAAGCGAGAGCATGAAGAGAGGACGGACGGGCCTCTCGTCTTGGTCCCCTTGGCTCGGCGGGTGTGTTCGAGGAATAAGGTTCCGGACTTGCGCTTGCCCTGCTCGTTCGCCACCGATGCTCCTGTCGGAAGGGTGGAGAATGATGAGCGGGAGAAGCTGGAGCTGGATCTGACCCTGAGTTCCGTCTCGGCCGCCAAGGAGGAGCCCAAGGGGTGGACCTCAGGCTTCGTCCCACTCGGCGAGCACAAAATACGGCTAGCGAGCAAATCCGGGATCGCTTGCAAGGGGATGAAGAGAGTCTCGAGCCCTAACTCCTCGGAATCTGTTAACTCCGAGGGGTCGGTGACGAGCCTCGACAGTACGTGCGATCTTTCCCTCTCGCGGGCTTCCACTGGATTCTGGAAGGCGCACAAGTGCGGGCCCGGGCCTGTCAGCAGCAGCCACTCTCGCAAGGCGCTTACTCTTTTCCACACCTAGAGTGACCCAGCGACTGAGCGAGCGAGCTGCGGTCTATCACGTCCTTCATCGACGACGGCGAAACGAGTTTAATCGCTGGACCTGTTCTGGTCATTTTTTGAATCCAGCGAAGTCGCAATCCACGAGAGCGGCTTTTTGAGAATTTTGCGACAGGTTGGCCTTCCCGCTCCTTTTACCACGTCTGCCTTCGCAGAGTGAGAGCGAAGAGAGTTCGAGGATGAGAACAGAGCGAGAGAGAAAGAGAGAGAAAGAAATACAGAACGAAAGCATGAAGAGATAGTTGAACTTCGCGTTAGTTCTACACATGAGACGTGGTCACCCGAGTTTTGACTATCAGCGTGACTACACCCTTTTTCAGTTCCGACTGCAAGTCAGTAGTATCCTTTTTGGGGTCTTGTTTATGAGTTTGGATAGTAGATCTGTTGTGATTCCATGTTGAATCAGGCCTTTAAAGGTTTGGACAGAGAGCCCCACGAGCCATTTTTGAATGAGTACGAGAGTTAGACTGTCTAGTCTGTACGGGAATTCGAGGCAACCAACCCTGGAGCCGTAATGCTCAAGAGTCAAACACGACTGTATACATCGCGCCATTGCTAGTTTTTTCAGCTTTTTTTACAGTGAGTTCTTAGAGAACTTTCCATACTACACATTTTTTCAGGAGGAGGTACTCCAAAGAAGAGTGCCGAAAACGTTTGGTGTACATGCACGGCATCTTTTCAGGCATCCACCGATGCCCATTCAAGCAATATCAATTGAATAAAAGAGACATTGATCGAATCTGTGCGTGCAATCCAGTTGTATATGAGATTCCGGCCATGGCAAATTGTGTTCAAATGACGCAGAACTGGGCTTTCAAAGCCCTCGGTGGTGGAGATGCTTTCGAATCGAATCTGCTTGATCGACGATCCGCCTCCAGGCAACGGTGAAGCGAATTGGAATGGCTCCTCATTCAAGCGTTTACGGCCCTTCTTTGTTTTACAGTTTTCGAATTTTGGTATCCAGCAGTCTCGGGCTCTCTAGCGTGCAGTGTCTGTAGTAATTGCGTTGCAGTTCTACGTTGTTCAATGTTCTAGATTTGAGGAAAGTACCATTGGTCCCATTCAGTGTACAGTTAGAACGTTCCACTTGTGTCACTTGGAAACTCCAACCAGTGCTTCAGAGCAAAGGTTAAATGTGTCGGATAATTACGGACAAAATTTCATGATTATAATCTGAAACGGGGAGTTGATCGAAACGGAATTGTGATGTGGCTTGTTTGCTTCCATTATGTGCATGGCATGTTGAGACTTGTTGGATGCTCAGAGCTTGTCGGTAAATGATTAAAGTGTGTCTAAATGGTCGGAAGTTTCTTGAAATCCTGGATGTGGCAAAGTCGTGGCCTTGTGATGACTTCTATGTACACCCATTACATATCGGCAAGTCTTGTAGCGAGAGTCGCACAGTTGTGATGCGAACGCGAAACGTCCTGGACGTTTGGATATCGACTTCAGAAATTACCCAGAACTATGGAGTAATAACTAGCGCGTGGTTTTCGCGGGCAGGTGTGGCCAGCGGAAGAGAACTACAGGCGGTAATCATTCCCCAAGTTATTGGGAGGGGAGGAGCGAGTCGGCTTCGTGTCGCTAAGTCTCGTACAGGGAAATTATAAAATAATCGCAGATGCGGGCTATATGCAGAAAAACGGTAGCGTGATCGTACGTCAAACATGAGTAACAGCCTCCTCTCAAATTCAGGAAAGCAGTGAGCGATGCGATGGAACCGTCTCCTACTTCTCTGTCGAATCCGGATCCCGATCCGTTACATAGGGACAGTGGGCGAATACTTGATGACTCGCTTCGCAGCAGCACCCGCAAATATCAAAGATCGCAAACTGCTTCGCAGCTCGTGCGAACAGATTACATATATAGCTAGACTCGGTGGCCTGAGCTAGTGTCGTGAAAATTTTGGGCCAAGTTGTGGCTGGCATCTTCTCTCGCGCATCTGTTTGTTGCTCTTTTCGGTTGTGGGTTGGGCGAGTGTTACGTTTTCTATCGGCGATGCGAGAAACCGCAATGTAACGGATCGATGATCTTGTGCCATATCTGATGATCTGACTGAAGAGTGAATCAAACCGACTGACCTCGACTCTATGCAATGCAGCTTTCGCAAATGCTGCTCTGCCGTACCGAGAACCTGGCTGTGTGGTGATTCTCGCTTGTGCTAAGGTAATGCTAGCCCTAGCATCAGCCCCTGACATGCTGTAAAACTGGGTATGTACGTAGCGAGCCCAACCCCCGCGGGTCCCCAGAGTGTAGGAAGACGGTAAATTATGATTGTCGTAGTGTCGGTTGTGGAGGTGGAGGTGCTCTTTTGCGCTTAGCTCGTATGTGTGCTCGGGTTCGGCGAGAGCCCCATGTCCCCAGAGTCCAGAGTCAGTCCAGATCCATTCCTCGGTGGAGGAGGCATTGGGGCCTGTGTGTGAATCTTGTGATCCCGTTCGTGAGACAGGCCAACAACCTAGCGGTCACAAGCTGCCTCCCTGGGCCAGGGAGGTGAGGGGAGCGGGATGGGGGAATCATACACCGTGGCGCCTCCACGGGGAGCTACCGCTAGTCCGAGCGATCGAGAGGCGTCGACTGGGAGGGCGGACGAAGAAGATTCAGTTCCGTCACTCGTGGAAAGATCCACTCTCCTGCCTGCCGAACACAGACTTCTTGTGGAAGGGCGTGAGCCCGGTCTTGCCATATCTATATCACATCAATGCAGCGGGGTGTAGTATTCGGTGGGAGAGGTGCAGGAGATTAGTTACGATGCATATGATTGACAGGCGTCTGGTTTAGAGGTTTGAACTTTTCTTTGCCAACACCAAGTGAGTCAGAGAGAGGAATAGTCAAGAGACTTGCGTTTGGCCGGGGACGGTGGAACGATTTGCTGTCGCCATCACAACTGACATGCAAAAGAGTAAAGTAGCAGTAACAGCTCCAGCTGAAGCTGCAGCTGCTTCTGCATCTAGTCTTCGTCTAAACTAACTCCTCTAACAACCCCGTCAACTCTCTGTAATTCTCTCCCTCCCTCCCCAGGATAAGATCGAGCCGTGTTCGCCCATACCTCTCCACTTTACATCACTTCGCTCCACTCCACTCTCCTCTACCCTTTCTTCCTTTTCTTTTCCCGATGCTTCTCTTCCATCCTTCCTTCTGTCCTTCCCCACACCGAGCCCAACCTCGGGAGCAAAAGCTGTCACGTACCCCGTCTCCCACAAAGCACAATTCCCATTAAACCCCCGTCCCCACAGCTCCCATAGCCGAGGAAAAGCAACTTCGCATCCATAGCTGGTTCTGCAGCTGCTGATCAGCTGACTACAGTTTAGCTACAGACCACCCATTTACGCCCCGAGCCTTTCCTGACAAGACTCGACCGCTTGCTTTTTTTTTGTTTTTTCTTGCCCTCTTGGCCCTCTTGGGTACCCACAGGGGGCTTCGGAGGTCAAGCCCCCTGACTTTTTCTTCGTGCGCAAGAAAGCCAGCACAGAAGCAGATTTATGTCGATGTTCAGACTCGTATGGGAGTTCAGTCCAACGCAATCCAATACAGTCCCCTCAAGTCGAGTCCAGTCCGGTTCAGCCCAGTCCTGTCCAATCCAACAGGTGGTGATGTGACACTGTACTGCGCTGTGCTGTGCTACGCTAGTGATAGATTATTATCAACACTAATGACAGCGTTTCAGTGAATATGAGGCGTAATGTTGTTGAGTGTGAATATTGATGTATGATTTTGTGTGTTGCAGCAGCAGCATCATCATCAGCTGCAGCAGCAGAATGCAGATGCAGCGAGCGGAGAGATGTCCAGACCAGAAGACGTGAAATCCCTGTTTGGGTGGAGGGATACGTTCGCTTTTTGTCAGTTGGGTGCCCCTAATGGTCATGCGTCGGGCACTGCCTCCCCCCGCCCCAGTCCCGACTCCCCACAGCCCGCCTCGGAGCCTCCATCCCTGTCCGCCTGCCTGCCTTGGGCTTTCGGGAGCCGACGTCGACCTCCGAGGCTCCGACCCCTTGGCCCCTCCTCCCAGACGTCCGTCCTTCCTACGGTCTGGGCGTACATCCTCCTTCAGTCTCCGGAAAGGCACAAACTGTCAATTGTCGTCTTCGCGGCGCCCGCCCGTTGGCCCCCGCGTCGCGACAGCCACCGGGGAGCCTGCGTATATTCGTATCTTCCCGCTCGCCTTGTACTTACACGTGTCGTATTCCTCACACGTGTTGATGCTTTCTTGGACGCAAAGAAACTCCGACGCTTGGGGACTCTCGAGTTTTTCCCTTTGTTCCCCTCCTCTCCTCTAACACCCCGCCCCCCCCCCCCCCCCCCAAACCCCCGCCAACGACTGATTGCTTAACACTGCTGTGCCCCTGTTCTCCATGCTCCTCGTTCACCCAATCGCGTCTTTCCCTTTGACTCGGAGCCAGCAGTGGACTCCTTTCTTTTCTGTTGCCTAAATTAATCATGTTTTATTTGTAAGTCACGAGTAGTAGCTCATGGAACCCAAAGCGAGCTTTTGATTTCTCTTTTTCCTCATTGTTTTCACCTTTTTTTTTCGAGCCGCGAAATTTTTCGGGGCGCTCGGCCAAAGCGGGAGGCCCCACCCAGGTACCTCTGTAGTATATGTTGTAGTGCCATAGGTTTAATATCATAGGAAAATTAAAATTCACGTTGGAAATTCAATACCTGCATGGATGGAGATTGAGCCACCCTACTGCACCGCGATCTACATGTAAAACAATTTACCTTTTTTTGCGTTGTACATACTATCTCGGTCAAGAAAGTGAGTGAGCGTTCGTAGTAGTAAATGAAGGTATTCAACGTGATGGCATCTTCCATCACTCTGGTCATTGGTTCTCCTCTTAGGGGATAAGATTCTCTGGATAATAAAACTGCTCGACACCGCTTACAACAGCATGCAAGCGCATTGTCATGCAACATTTGGAGTAAACATATTGACCTTCCACCATCTTGATCGTTCTGATGGCCTTCCGTTGAGGTCAAGCGTCAGTTCATTTCCCCTCTCTCTTTTCCCCCTTTTTCAACTTGGAGGACTCGTGATTTAAATGCACGATGGGCATTAACTTGCGACCAAAAAGCTCTGGATTCTGTCCAAGATCAGATCTTTCAGTTGGACCTGACTGTGCGATGTTTGTTGCCATGTGTTAAACCCAAAATCATGTGAGTTTGGTGTGCTCTTTTGAAAGACTTGTGTCGAGCGTAAGGTGCACTTGCGTCGTTCAGATACTCTCCTGCCGATGTGATGAATATTTTCCATATTGACATTCGTATCATTTCTTCTCAACTTAATCTAATTAAGCCTGACTCGATACCTGTTCAACATGCCCCCGTCTATGCGCATTGTTCACATACTCTACCCCCGATGTCATGGATATGTCCACTATTGACAGTCGTATCGCCTCTTCTCATATTTATTAAACGACCTGTTTGACATGCCCCCATTGTACATCTACAGGCTAGGAAACTGACAATACCGAATTCTCCATGTACATACCACTTACACCTGATCATAGATTACATAGTGTCAGCAGGCAGCTCCAATCTAATATATCATACTGTGAGTCGAAGCATGTGCAGCGCATAAGCATCGACGTGGAGTGTCAAAACATGTGGCGATTGGGTTTTCTGTTGAAGGCACAAACATGTTCTGAGGGTGTCCTTGTCGACTCCGTGAATTGTAGATTCATTGAGACCTGTTGCAGGGGATGTTGTGAGTGAATCGACCTGTCTGTCGTTTATTGCTCAGACAAGGGTCAACAAAAAAAGAATCAAGCGAGTCGAAAGCTTTGACACTTTCTGCAGTGGAGAGGAAATTCGCGGCCACTTTTTAATGAATCTGACATTTTCTGGAATGGTATTCTACTCCTCTTGCAGCACATGGTGTGTTTGAAGGCGAGTCATACGATCTGTTGCTTGCATCGTACATTTTTGTGATTCTCTCCAATAACGTCGGTTATGATTCAAGTGGATCAGAGTAGTTTTCTGTCCACGTCATGTTGTTGGTGATGTTCTAAAAGTCTGACTCGTAATACCTGAACAGGTTCTGCAAACAGGAAAACTAGTTAACCATCAATCATCGTAGAGAAATAGTTCAAAGCAGCATCTTTACCATTACAACCGTCTGAAAATGTAAATCTTGTAAATAGTAGTCTACATATATTATTGCATCATACGTTTGAGAACGCTGTAGATTAGAGGGTCTGACCCTAAATTTATAGCTATTTCTGAAACCACATGAGTCTTTGCTTGGCGACGTACTGAAGTTACAAAAGTTTTAAATTTGTAACTTCCCATTGTATAATTTCCTTTCTTTGGGAAAAAAAGTATATTTGTTATATAGTCTTTAACTGCAAAGGAAGCGAATGCGCAGCGTAATGAACATGGACGGAAAATGGGTCCAATCTCAGAAAATGTCTGAAACCTCAAAAGTCCTCATAAAACTTAATTACTCTTCCAGAACGTATTTTCCAAACGTTCTGGAAGAGAAAGATGGAAAGCATGCACAGCGAAAGGAAACGCCACAGTGATCGTTTCGGGGACGGGGAAAAGACGAAGAAGATGGCCCCAGGACGTGAATTCTGGAAAGTAGATCGAGAAGAAGACTACAAATTTTGAGAAATAGTTTAAAGAAGCCCAAATGATAGTGACCTGAATCTCGAACAGTGAAAAGAAAGAAGACAAAAGGACAAACTGCGTTTCTTGTTCCTATCGTCTAGATTTTCCATACAGCGCAAACAGATCGATTGCTAGATAACGTAAATCGAACCCACCCATCCTCAATAAAAAAACAGAAACCTTCCAACATGGATCCACAAGACATGACGGAAAATGCTGCTCAACACCTTCGTAATCAGAGTCTCCCTCTCGATTTCAGAAATAATGTTAATAAAAAATCTCATGTACCGTGTGAACAACCTCCAGCGCGAAAAAGTCTACTTATTTAGAGACCACCTTTATTCCAGAGGGATAATTCTTCAGTACAACAGTGCAGCGCAACTGATCGCCGTAAATCATCGTCATCATTCACGGCCATTTGTTGCCCATCTCCCTCCCATATGTTGGGGATGGAAAGTTAGGTAGGGTTCGTACTTGTGGACGAGGTGGGGCCTAGATTACCCACGGCACGAAATTCCTGAACTTGTATGGAGGACAGAAGCACACCAGACTGTGGTGCTTGCGAGTCCCCCGTTGGGCCGAGCCCCGGCCAGGCCCCAGTACCTTCTCTACGAGTGCAACAGCCCTCCAAAGTGGGAGGGGATGGGGGCTGCAGGCATGGACATGCAGTCAAGGAAGAGTCGCACTTCCTTCGACACCTTCTCATATTTCAAGAGCTGTTATGAACAGTAGATGACGCCAAATTTGAGAACGTTAAAATATCCCCATTAATAGCCCCTGACAGCTGGGGCGGTATGGGCTTCCCGTCCTCAGCTTCCTGGGTCCCGGTTCCGGTCCCAGTGCGTGTCCGCTAGCCCAAAGTCCACACTCAGCGGAGCTGGAAGCTCCCCATCCACTTTCCACCTTCCGCCACTAGTCTAGTCAAACTCCTCTCTAGTCCTCCATTGTAATCAAACTTGTTTTAGTGTACTTTATGAAGATTACTTCCTTCTAATCCCGGTGTAACTTAATAACATTTGATTCCAAATTTTATTTGGAATCAAATTTACTTTTCTTGGTTACACCTTCCGCTGGGGAATGTCTCCGGCCTTCGACCAATCTATCCGAACGCTTTCATATTGTTCGTATGAGGTTTATGAACTAATCAAAATTGTTTTACTATAGCCAAATAAGATTACTTGCTAATTTTCTTTGGCTGTAGTAATTTTGAAATCAAAGTTGCTTTTCCTGATTACAGCTGAGTAATGTCTTTACAGCTGACTTGGGCTACTTTTCTAAACGCTCCCTTTTACTGCAATCTGTATTAACTCATTTAAAAAAAATTTGTTGATTAGTTTACTAATTCTAAACGTATGGGGAACCAAGTAATATAACAAAAAGTAGGCAAAATCTCATCAAGTTGTACATGGAACCAAAGTGGTAAGATGAGGCTAGACCCCAATAGCATCACAATGAGTAATATGTCATATTGCATCTAAGACATATGAACTATCTAGGTCAAAACGGTCTACATATTATAAGAGTATCCTAAAAAATATTAACTAATATGATTAGTCTCCTATGTATTTCACTTGTTAGTAGAGCAATGGATATATATTATCTAAAATATACTATACAATAATATTCTATTTTAGACAACATGTTTCTATGGCTCTACAAATAGCATTAACGGTTGCAATCCATAAGAGAGTAATCATATTAGGTGATGTTTCTTCGGATGCTCATGTGGTTTGTAGACCGTTTGACTTAGATAGTTCAGATATCTTAGGTGTTGTATGAGATATTTCTCAATGTGATGCTACTAGCCCATATTACCATGTTTGGTTTCATCCTTGTAAGACTTGATGGGTCCTTCTGATACCTTTTATTATTTTACATTGTCTTTTCCTACCTTAAATATTCTATACAATAAACTAAAGAAAATATTACCCATATTGCATAGTATGGTAGCTATTCCACACTCTCTCATGAAAGAAAATTTCGAAAATTAGTTATTTGTAATCCAATTGATTCCCCCATGAGATGAGCCTATTTCGTTACAAATATGTGATATCATATTTTTGTCTCAGCTAGTCTTGTTTCCAAAACTCCTGGTGGATCCTTCCTTACAGTTTACTTTTTTTGATTACATAAAATAAGATGACTCGTTGAAATCATGGTATTTTGTTTTTTCACTAATTGCAGCTCCGGTATCTTGAAGTCAAAAGTCCCGGTTTGACACTCGCAGCAGAGCGACTGCCTACGCATGAAACTACCTCTCCTCCTCTGCTTGCACTCGAAAGTTGTTGATAAAACACGTCTTCACTATTCTGGAGTATTTCTCCTCCGTGCATGACAAACACTCTTCTATATTGAAACCGGGAAAGGAGCTCTATGGACTGATTGGACGTGCCGGATATCACAGAGCTGTACATGTAACAACTTTGGTACTATATAAACTCTTTCTTATTTTAAGTAAATAGTAATTGTCCTTGCTTCTTTAAAGTGAAAAGTGACTTCTGGGATCCGACTCGGGTGCCTCTCTCGCTTCCCTGGAGGGTTTCTTCAAGGCCAATCTGAGAGACGATCCCGCCAGAGTTAGGTAGGAAACCTGCTTCTTTTAAAGCTTCGACATGTTCCTCATTTCCAAGATAACAAAAAAAATTGGGAATATCAAGACCTCATGTTTCAAGATGCCTCACGGAGGTTTGCGAAAAGACCCGAGCTTTGCAAGGGAATAGAATTGACGTAAATGGTGGGTCTCAAGAACAAGGGCTTCCAGCTTGAACCACTGACTGCATAAATTCTTTGGTCACGTACGGTCAAACTTTGGTACAGTAGCCGGAATTTGAAGTTTGATCTGCAGACTCACCAGCCTACGTTGTTGACTTATACGGCTCCTTAATGCACGAGATGTTGATATGCCCCCGACCTTCATTTAGTCTTCACAGTTCATGCTTCATTGAAATCCGCTCCTCATGGTTCCCTTCTCTGAATTTTCCCACTGTTCGGTGCTGCTCTGCACTGTTCGCTCCATTTCGTTCGTCCAGTTTGGGCTTGTGGACTCTAGATTTGGTGCTTATTCCGCATGTGATCATAACAACACAGTCAAGAGAGATCATAATAATGGGCCAGCATTTTCAACTCTTAAAACAGCTCCTCTACAGTTGGGTTCAGAGATTAATATTTGAAAATTGCGAGAGGCCTGAACTGGGAGAGTTACAGCCTTTCGCTTTTAGTCTGAGAGCAGGTGGTATCCTATCTAAAGCCCAAGTTATGGGAACGGAATCTGGGACATCTGACAGTGACAAAATTCTTCATTTTTTATTTGTTTAAGGTCGTCAGGGATGGTAACAAGGAATCTTGAAGGTTAGGATGAACAGCTTATAATTATGGATATTCTTGCATTGACCTGAGTCGATAATTTATGTATAATTGGGTTTTTTTCTTCCATGCGTTGCCGGATTCTCTCTTGTGAATATATGAGAGCACGGTGTGCGTAATCTTCTAGTGGACGGACGTGTGCTTAAACTATTTTTTTTTAACCTTTTCTCTGCAGGGCCGGGGCGAAGCTAGATAACATCTGATTGGAACTACTTCCTTTCTACTTCTCAGATGTATTCTCTTAGTACAATCTGATTGATAGGCCCATGCTTGGAACAATTTGAATTCTCAACCCCAAATCCGTTGTTATTATACATTGTTATTATTCTGTGTATACAGAGGGTCTAGTCTCGTAAACCTTTTATGTTTTTCCGGACATTGATAGAAAACAAGAAACATTCAAAAGAGGAAGAAGTAGAAATGAGTATGAATTAGTTCAGCTTGTATTTGCACGTGGATGCGTGGCGAGGCTTTCATGGTAGTCTATTTCATGGATTTTATTCGCCTTATTGCCTCGTAGTCGCGTGACCACCAGGATCAAATTACACCATTCTTTTTGTCTAGCACATTTACATGTGCTGGTTTTGCTAAATGAGAAAACTAAAATTTGGTATCTTGAAAACACTTCGGACCGGATCAATGTAATTCTGTATGCAACGCGAGATTAGTGACATCATGTGCTCAATAATTAGTGTATGAAGCCAAAATAACACACTTTTAGAATGAAGTTGAAAGGGTGTCATCTACGAGTTATCAAGACACCAAATACTTCAAAGCTAGCATTAGTGTATGATCTATGTCTTTGATTTTGACAACCGATAAAATGATACAAAATATTATGAAAGTTTTATTTTATAAAAATAACTATTCATGACATTTAATAAAAAACCTTTCTGGACTTAAATTATTTTTTTTAAAAAAAACATTTAATTGTTAAAAATTGTATTTACTTAAAAGTGTTTTTCTCATTTTTAATAATATTTCTACCGTATTAATAATAAATTATTTATTCAAAAAAATAATTCATTATAAATCATTACAAATTTAATTTTAATGAAAAAAATTTAATTTTGATTGGATTAATTTTATAAATTTAATATTATTGCTTAAAATAATTTAATTTCATATAATATAAGCGTTGTTATGTTATGTGTGTAAAATTTTATTTATCTAAATTTTATATTCTAAAAATATTTTATCAGACAATAATAATTTAACAAATATATAATCAATGGTGATATAAATGATAAAAGTTAACCAATTTTTTTTATAAAATTTGATATGTCAAATTTTAAAAATTTATATGTTTAATTATCATATGATTTTTACGAATTAAATTTTAATAAAATTTAAAAATATATAATAATTAAAAATAATAAATCTAAAAAATGAAATTCAAATATTATCAAATCAGTATTTTTAATAAATATAAATATATAAATAAAAAATAAAATTGAAATTTTCAAAATATTTTTGATATTTTAAAATATATTTATATAGATTCAAAATACTAACTTGATAATATTTGAATTTTATTTTTTATATATAGTATTTTTAATTATTATATATTTTTAAAAATTTAATTAGTAAAAATATAAATATATATATATATATATAAATTTTAATTCAACATATTTTTTCATAATAGAATAAATCAAATTATAATTATTGTATCAATAGTTGTAAGTAAAAAAAAAATTATTATTTTCATCCATATATTTTGAAAAAAATTATAAATTATAAATTTATTTTAATGATGTATTTTTCAATTAGTCAAAGGTAAGGGAGTGCAAAATGCACTTTGAAGACCGGTGCAACTTTTTCCAACTTCTGAATATGTTTTTAATGTTTTGCTTTCTAAGCCATTTAAGTGGAGGATTGTGCATTTGACTAAGTCTTACTCTATTTTATAGGGTGTTGACTTCTCTTAAGAGAAAAGTGATGATAATGAATAGAGCCAAGACTGTTGAGATGATTTGATCATGAAAGTAAAATGTGATACACATATCACTTGTTTCACTCTGTTAGAGATGACTTGTGCATGAGTGTGAATGGAGTACTAGTTTAAAAATCTATTTGACAAGCATAATGAAGAAGAGATAAGGTTTTGACGAAGAAACATCATGCTTGGAAACTAAAAGACCTTTTTTTCTTTAAATGATGACCTTATGAATATGAATATTTTGTTTCTCTAGGAACGAATGTGTTAAAGAAATATCAAACATAATTCTTTTGTTTGAAGAAAAAAAAGCAGGATGTCTTTCTCATGCAACATTATAGGAATAAAAGTGAAAAGAACTTAGGGTCATATAGAGTGAAGGAACATGTGAGGCGTTATGCTTTCAAGACATTGTACAACTTGGATAATAGGCTATTATTATGAGTGTTGTCAGTAAATAATCCAAAGGTTCTCAAAAAATATATGAGGTAAGTGTCAACAAAATTAGTCTTGTTTGCAAAAGAATGGTGTCAAATTTTTTTCCAAAATAACGTGGAATGATTTCCAAACATTGCATATTTCTTTTGCCCAACAATTACACAAAAAAATAAGTCTACAATTTTTGCATCCAAGAAAGTGAAGTAATATACATTAATAGAAACTCTCATATTTGTATTTTTGTCTCATTTGAAATGAATAAATCCAAAAGAAAAAAATCCAGCCAAAAAATGATTTTCCTCTTGTAAATTTAAAGGCAATAGTGACCTACACAACTTGTACCAAATTCAAAGGCAATAGTCACAAAACCTTGTAAAGAAGTGTAAGATCCCCCTCATAAATTGATAGATTGTTGTCTAGAATTAAGGAGACTTGAAGTTCTTGAGTTGAAAAGTGAGGCTACACAAGGATAAACTATTGCAGGCATATAACCCATATGCTTGTTATGATGAAATATAAATCCATTTTAACTTACATCATTCATTACTTTGTTTGGTTCATGTTAATGAGTTTTGCATTCTTAGTACTAGCAGAACTAAAAGTCATGGCGTCTATGCAAAGAAGAAAAGGACTGAACGTAGTCGATATTCAAGGATTGTTACAACCTTTAGTTGTACAATATTCACACATAAATTATTAAAAGTTATGAAATTATGTTTTATTCTAATGATACACTATTCATTCAATTAACTTAAAATGAAATCTATAGAAATTACTCATAAAACTTGTCATAATGAAAGTCCAATCCATTTTGAATTATTTTAAAAGGTAGTGTTATTGGTACAAAGTAACACTAAATAATTTTTTTACAATGTGTATTGATAATTGATTCAAAATGGTTGTTATGTAATAGAAGTATCTTCTTTTAAAGTGTAGCTCAATCAAGATAAATAGATATTCACCAATGTGCACTACTATATTAGTAATTGGAATTTTTTTAATGTGACAGATGAATAAAAAATCTTCATAATATCAAAAATAATATATGATTGTTTAAATTTTTTGTATGAACTTTTCAAACTTATCAAGTATTAGAGCCAAATGAGTTATAGTTATAAGTCATTTAAATTAAAAAAACAAAAATCAGATTGATTACTAATTATATGTAAAAAGTGTTATAGTCTATTTTTAATTTTAATTATTATACTTATATATATATGATCTTAATTTTATAATTATTTTTTGGAGGTGAAATTAAAAACTTATAATGTACATGTTGATCATATATAGCAATTCTAATAATTTTACATAAATTTTTATTTTTTATTTTTTAACGTATAAAGTTGTGTTCTCAATGTATGCATATGAATGAAAAATCTCTATCTTTTGATGAAAATGAAAGTTTAACGATAAAAATTATCCATTTAAAGATTTTCAAAGCTATTTAGAATTCAACCATATGTAGGTTATAGATGCATCTCCAATAAATTTATTCATCATAGTTTTATTTTGGATTCTATCCATATAAACTCATAGATATCCAAAAATCTTAATCATCGCTAACATCACCCCTTGAGACCCATAAATTTCACTTAACTATAAAATTTAGACTAATATATTCCATATATATTATGTTTGACTCCAACCTTGAGATTGCATATTTTGAGCCACAACACTATTTTGATTCACTTGAAATTTCATCAATTGTAAATCAAGACAAGTTGCAAAATATTGTGTATAATTAAACCTTAAATTTATATTTTACAAATTTAATTATCCTAAATCTTCACAATGTGTGACATAACAATGGTTTCATTGAACATGAAACTTTCAACAATACTTTTCACGTCAAATAATAACAATATCTTCAACATATTCATTATGAAATAGACTTCATCAATCATATTTCTCTAACTCAAATTAGCATTCCACATTCAAAAAAAATCAAAATTAAAAATATTGATTATGGGCATTTTAATGATTTTTTGTCAAAAAAATCAATTTACAAATATTGATCTTTTTTTCCAAAAAAATAATAGATTCAAATTTTATCTTTTGTTAATAACTAATCATTATGATTATAAAATTGATTGATTTTTATCTCTAAATCTTAGTTCATCTTATGAGCTCTCATTTGATCTCATATTTTTTTTAGTTTTCATGTAAATATGCATTAAATATCCTTAAACATTGAGATTAAATATTTACTTCTTCATTTATTTATGCATTCTCCAATGAGATATCATCTGTTGGGAAGAATTTTTTGAAGTCATTAATATATAAGTAGTAGAAAATCATACGCATAAAAAATAATGATGAAATATATATAAAAGTAATAAAAATTATCTCATAAAAAATATAGAAATTGATTAAATTTAAATTTTATTTCTAAAACTAAAATCAATTCAATATAAGTTAAGACCCACGGAACAACAAATGACATATTGAAAGGAAAACTGTTATGGCCTAAAGTCACCTTTCTCGAAATGGAGGAGCGGCATCACAATCATCATAAATTGATCTTCAATAAAGATTATCATGTCATGGATAATGACCCTTGATTTTCATATAATAACAAAATAATTAATTTCATCCTTCATTGTTGCATATCAAAAATTATTTTATCTAATCCTTCAACTTAATCATAATACGTTAGACATAATCATGTCTAATCTAAACTAGGATATTAAACTTAGACATAGACAAAATCATAGTTTATGTATAATCATACTAAAATTTTATAGATATAATCATGCTACTGACATAGCATTTTAAACATGTATTTTTATTTTATTTTCAGATCCCAATACCTTGTATAATAGTGTTTGTATAAAATCTTGCAAGTTGTAGTAAAAAGGTTTAAAATTGAAAGTGTTGGTTTTGAGTTGAAACTACTAGTTTTTTTGCTCTTTCTTGCAACAACATAAGTTTTCATCCTAAAATGAGTATTCACATTAATAATTATATACTAGGAGATTATTTGATTCTTTTACTATATGTTAGAGGGTTTCATAGGAGGAGACTATGCATTGATGGAAACAGAGAGCAAGATATCAAAGTTTGGATCTAAACATGTTAGTTTTGGAATTAGAATGGTTTTGTGCTCCTGATAAATCATTTTTCAATCCATTGCACATCAAGCTTCTTTATATATTACACAATCATTTCAAAGTTTGTATTATTATGTACTTTAGCAAGAAGTATATGATGGCATTCATTGCTTCTCTAGATTTAAAAATTCTTTCGATAGTGACATAAAATAGTGACACAAGTTGCAAGTTATGACCATACTATGTTCACCTTGACTTGATAAAATCCAGGATGGATCTTAACATCTCGACTACCATTTTTTTTAACACAAAGATTCAAATTTACTTATGTTGTATTAAACCTGAAATTATGCATCAAGATTTTATCATAAGTTTAGGAAGCATGTAATAAACAAGTTTAAACTTATGTAGTTATTTTTTATTTTGTCTATATTTAAAAAAATATTGGAAATAATTATGATTGAGAATTAGTCTAGAAATCATATGTCAACCTTTAAAGTCAAAATTCCTTCCATGTACTTTACCTCGGTAGTTGATAAGGTTACATTTGCTTGAAAAGTAGAAGTCTAGCTAATTGGTCCAAAAATCATTATATGCAAGAAACACATAGTTAATTATTGACTATTTAAATATTATGCATATTACACATTAAACTATCCCAACATGTTCATAGACTCATCTTTGAAAACAATGACAACAACACATAACAAGCATTGAAGTATCTTTTAGATAACAAAGTATCCACTTCATTTCATTGCTCATCAATGCTCCAACTCGGATTCACCATAAACATATTGACCACACTCATTGATGTGAGATATCAAATTAAGTTCTCACCATGGCATACATGAAGCTTTCTACCACACTTTTATAAAAAGTCTTGCTAAAGTCATCCATGTCATGTAAGAAACAAAGGATTATACTTTTCCATGTCTTCATGTAGAAATGTAGTCACAACGATGAGTTCTTCCAACTTTAAGTCCTACTTTGTCACCAACACATCTTGAATTGATATATGTTTAATTTCTTGCAAAAAGATCATTGTGAAATCAATTTCCTACTTATGTGCATGTCTCTTGGCTACCAACCTTGTTTTGTATTGTACTTCAAGACACATGAAGCTCCATCCACTAATTTTTGTCTATACATCCATTTGTTACCAATAACGTGATTGAAAACATACAATGTCACACGATCCCAATTTTGCTTCTTTGCATGTGATTTTACCTACTCCATGACTTCATGCCATTTTCTGCTATCCAAGATCTCTCTGACCTCTTCATATGTTGACAAATTTCCGTGCTTGGTCATACAAAAAGGCAACTCACTTTGTTATATCCATATTTCTTGACATGCTACTTCATCCTTAAAGATTTTTGAGATGCAAAGATGGATATATGAGCTTCAGATTGATCCTCCTCATCAGATGTGAAGAACTTTTAATTTTTGAAACATTCATGTTACCCTCATCTGTTAATATCCCAAGCTCATCTAGTTGATATAGGTCGATCCGTGCCTAATGACTACAGGCTGTAGATCTAGGGTTGTTGCGTACCGATGGTACAGATCTGTTTAGGGCTAATCCGAGATTAGAGTTTCCTTGTATTCACTCTATATATACAGTGGAAGGCGAAGCCTTCCCTATCTCATTCCTGTACACTCTCTCTTGTCCCTTTGGTGTACTCTCCTCTTCTTGGAGTGATTCCTGAAGAGTCGGTTTCTCAACATGATATCAGAGCTTGGTGGGAGCATTAGTTTTGTAGATTAGACATAGAGGAGTGCTGGAGATCAGTGAGGAGTGTGCCTCGGGGTGGGTTTGTCCCTTTGGCGATTAGATTGTTGGGGAACCGTTTTGTGTTTTCTCAGAATCTTCAATCGCATTTTCGGAGGTCAAGATAATCGTTTTCGATCTATTTATGATCGTCTTGCGCAGAATGGTTAAATTTGGTAGCCATGAAGTTTTCGTGTGATTTGGAGTTGTTGGTGATAGTTATCGCCGTTTCCAAAATCTTTGAGGAGCTGTTTGGAGGCCTAAACGAGGTTTTTAGAGGTTTGAGGGTTTCTTCCTTAGCAAAGGCTTAGCCTTTCCTCGCCTGAAATTGAACAACACTCGCCTCTGTTAGAGCTCCTGTCACGAAAAATTTCAGCTCAATCCGATCTTTCTTCGTCGTGTTCGTTTAAGTACTGTGCAAGCGTAGAATCACCAACACATTTCCTTCTTCGTCTGCGGGTCAAGACATGCGCATTCCGCCAGTCTATGGAGTTTTGCATGTTTCTTGATCGAGGTGCAGAGGACCTATTTTTCCGCCATAGTCGCGGAGGTGTTCTTTGTGTTCGTTTTGTGTCTGTGCAGGTACTTCCCGTGTTGGGGTTGTGATTTCCGCTCGTGATCACAACCATGGCAGAATCCGTGAGCATGATCACTGGAGAGAAACTCGACAAGAACAATTTCCAAACGTGGAAATTTTGAATGAAGACCTTCCTTCAAGGCGAGGGGCTATGGGAGCTTGTGACCGGGGAGGAGAAAGCACCAATCGTGATTGCTGGTGATCTTTGAAGTGAGCAGACATTGCGTTGTCGTGTTGTGACGCGGCTACTATGAGAAGATGATGACATGTGTCATCTTCAGAGATGTTGTCATGACGGCGATACTTTAGCTTAGGATAACCGGACGGCGCACTGTAAGACTGTTATGAGCCCACCGTTGGATCAACTTTGTAGGGTCAGGATGTTGAAAAGGCTCCAAGAGATATTATCTTGGACCTTATCAGATATAAAGCGCAGTCATGATGGAAAGGGTATGGGAGAGAGCTAGACACATCACTTTGCTGACTAAGGAGCTTATCTGATCGAAGTGGAGCCGACGAGGACATGTGCTATGAATGCCACTTGTGAAGCAATTTGGTTTCGTTACTTGCTTTCTGATATTGGAGTAGATTATTCTAGTCCTACAGTTATCCTAGCTGACATGATGTTATTAGCAGCATGATGTTAGCTAACAATCTTGTTTTTCATGCTAGGACAAAGCACATTGACGTGCACTATCACTTTATTAGGGAGAAGGTCCTTTCAGGTGTCGTAGATCTTAGATATATACATACAGGAGATCAGGTTGCAGATATCTTCATCAAAGCTTTACCTAGAGAGTCGTTTGCTACATTTCGACATTGTCTAGGATTCAGGATGTACAGTTGAGCTTGAAGGGGAGTGTTAATATCCCAAGCTTATCTAGTTGATATAGTTCGATCCGTGCCTGATGACTACATGCCGTAGATCTAGGGTTGTTACGTATCGATGGTACAGATCTGTTTAGGGCTAACCCGAGATTAGGGTTTCCCTGTACTCACCCTCTATATACAGGGAAAGGCGAAGCCTTCCCGATCTCATTCCTGTACACTCTCTCTTGTTCCTTTGGTGTGCTCTCCTCTTCTTGGAGTGATTCCTGAAGAGTCGGTTTCTCAACATCATCTACATCACAAGTTCAAGATCTAGTTTCTACCAAAAAATTTTCTTTACCTTTCTTTGCGTTAAGAGAGTTTTCTTCACATCTAAACTCAGCACTGACTTTTTCAAAAGTCATGTTGCAATTGATCATCAATTTATCAATCATCAAAGTTGGATTCCACACCTTGTATACTTTGAGTCTCATATGTCATATCCAAAAAACCTCGCTTTGGGATCAAGGTTAGACTTCTTTTGTATGTGCACATAAACAAGACATCAAAATATTTGCAAGTTGAAGCAGTCATTAGATATGCTTCTCCACATTTCTTTAGCTATCTTCATATCTATTGTGATTGTGGTTAATTGGTTGATGAGATAGCGGGTTGTCTTAACAACTTTTACATAAAGTTTGTTGAAAATCCTACACTACACATCATACTTATGACATTATCTCATTGATTTGTTTACTTATATTGTTATGTTACCAAGTGTCGAAATACTTTATCGTTTCTTGTCTACACCTAAACTTGATTCCTTTATTTTTGAATCATGCAAAATATTTTTGACCTCTTCTTGAGCATGTATTTCCAAATCTTATTTATGTATTCATCAATAATCTGTAAAAAATAGAGTGCAATAAACTTAGAAGTCTTTGAACTTAATCCCCGAATATCATTATAAATGTACTCCAAAATACTACTCGTACGGTGATTAAATGTATAAACATTACATGTTGGTGATTACCAAAAGCTCACAAGGCTGTAACTTTGTCAAAATCACCTTTCAACATATCTCTACATTATGATTCCCATAATTATGAATCCAACATATGACTAAAACTCAGATGTCAAAGATTTGACTATTGGCTATGTTACTCTATTGAACACTTATGAAGTTTTAAAGATTTATCTTTGATAACTCATGTAATAAACATGTCAAATTAAAAAGAGTGAATTACAATACAAAAGATTTTCTTTCACTAGAGTAAGGTAGCAAGATGATCATATTTCAAGATAAATGTTGGTTTATATATATTTACAAATTCTAAATATTATAATACACATGTCACATACAAAAAAATAAATTGAAGTATAATTGATTCATTCTGAAAAGAATCATGTACCAAGATGATCAAATAAGGAGGTAAATGTTGGTTTATACATCTTTACATACTTTGGACATCAAAGTCTAAATAGTGATTATATAAATGTGATTCAAGTTTGTTGAAAAGTGCATTCAAATCATATTCAATCATTGATATAACCTAACAATCAAACATACATCATGCAAGTTATTGTGAGTGTGGCGTAGCTTGGGTCAATGGATGCAGAGAAGATTTTAAAATCATTCAACTTTGTTTGATTTTACCTCACTTTCACTTAGAAAATATTTGTTGGAAGGTATAAAGGAATCAATATTAGCCTCTGTACAAGAGAAATATGTAGCATCGTTATTAAAAAGAAAAAGCTAAGTGCAAGGCTTGAACACCACACAACACCAACTAAGTGTAGAAACATGGAGTGAACCAACGCAAGTAGATGAATGAGAACTCTTCAGCTTCGAGTAACCATCTTAATTTAATCTTGTAACCTATGCTACCAAAGATATAGTGAAGTCATTCATTTAGTACCCAATTCTAGTCTTCTAAATACATCTTAATTCATAAATTAATGTGTAGAATGACAACAAAACCTCCAAACAAACCTGATTTACTTTCAACTTCAATGATGAGGTTACTCCGATCCAATTTAACATTCCATATCAAAAAAGGTCAAAATCAGTGATAATTTGAAACACCAATCATTAATATTTTGAAGTACTTTGAATCTAATACTCAACTTCCACATTTTATTTTTTTGCCACTCATAATCAATGTAAATATTGCAGGAGATACAATTGTACCCCCTCTTATATGATTGATCATAACTTCTCAATCATGTCACTAAATCTATTGATTCTTCACTTGAAATTGTATTGCTTCTCCTCAGTTTTTTAATCATGTCTCAGCTTTTTTGACTTGTGAGCTTAAAGCTAGATCTTATTCAGATTATTCTTTAGTGGCTTTTAGGAAGCTCATCATAAATCTAGATGGATACTTCAAACCCTCATGACCATAGCCCTATTGCACTTTGTTACACAAACTCCCAACATCTAATCTTCATACATGGCTCTTATGAGAATTCTTATAACTAGAAAATTTCATAAAGTATTCAAATATCACTCAATTAAATCGAGTTCTTTAATTCAATGTTCAAATTATTTGCCAAAACAAGCCTTGAAAGGTGCTTGTCAACTTTTTTATTTATACTAAGAAATTTATTATAGTTATTAAAAATAACTAAATTGAATTTTTTTATCAAGTTTAATAGAAATAGAGATCACAATTCCCAATGAACCTGATTACATAACAACATGCAATTGGTCCACTTGAATCTTCTAGAAGTCCAATTATCATTCTTTTTAGCCATGTGATGGAATATGACCCTTGATAATCACTAAACAACAAAATAGTTTTCCTTATCATCCACTCTATTACTTCAAAAACTAAACTATCTATCATTCAAACTTAATTATAATTAATTAAATATAGTCATGAATAAGTTAAACTTGATATTAATGAAACTTCTTCATATCAACTTCTTCATATCATAAGTAAAATATCCCCACACTTTGTGAAGTATAAAAGGACCAAAATACTTTGGCATAAAATATTATCCATAAAGCATTATACTTCTTTGAAAGCCTCCATTTTGTTTTCCAAGGCGCTTGTTGTTATACTTTTTCTATAATTATTAAGCTCATTCCACACATACCATGGTCACATTTATAGCCTCCTTGAACTTCAAAAGTTGTTGATAGTTGTAGGGGCATAGTTAGAAAAATTGATAGGATTATTTGTGTTTTTATGATAAAGTGTTATATTCGGACGAATGGAAGTATTTTTGTGAATATGATGCCAAGTAACGAATAAGAAGAATGTGGTGAATGTGCATTCACACGTGTAAGTGAGCGACCTAGGGTTGGGAATGCCTTAATGATCAGACATCAAGAGGAAGAAGTCTTGTTGAACTGCTTGTGGATATGCCAAGAATCTAAATCGGAGGGGAATATTGAGGAAGAACGCAAGAGCAATATCGTGTTGTGACGTGACTACTATGAGAAGATGATGACATGTGTCATCTTCAGAGCCATTGTTATGACAATAATACTTTAGGTTAAGATGGCTGACGGCTCATTGTAAGGTTGTTAAGAGTCCACGGTTAGATCGACTTTGTAAGATCAAGATGTTGATAAGGCTCCAAGAGATATTATCTTGGATCTTATCAGATATAACACGCGGTCTTGGTGGCAAGGGAATGTTAGAGATCTAGAACATCACTTTGATGACTAAGGAATTTATCTGATCAGAGTGGAGCCAACATGGGACATGGAAAGAGGACAACATGATCCTCCATATGTACTTATGCCCAATCCATTTGTGCTCAATACCCGGTATCTTCATCGTGATTACTTTTGGGCATGGTTATTATATCACTTTGGAGATAACTTTATGCAACAAGTGATAAACTCTCCACATCCGATTATTCTTCCAATTGTTTCCTATGGTGCGATTTGGTACCTAACAGTATACGTTTTGATTTAGTTTGGTCGTTATGGATGTGAACTTGCAAGTAGTAGTGACTTTCAATACATGGATTCCAATCCATCACTATTTTTTATCGAAAGCAAACCATAGGGAGTTGATTGTCAAAAATTTTGAAGAGGAGTATTATTCTCAAGTTATAAACTCCTCAATTCTATTTGTAGTTCCATTCATATTTAACCGGTTTCGATTTGTTATTTTGATTCTTTATTAATGGCAGCTCCAACGTTTTATATGATGGCTAAGTTTTTATTTAAGTTAGTTGTAAAGCTCTTAGTTAATATGGAGCTAATTTGGCCCCACTAGAGGTCAAAATAACACTCTTTATTCTAATTGGTTTTGGAGTTTGGACCAATGATGGCACTTGGTCAAGTTCTTGGAGTTCTTGGTTTTGAGGAGTTTTGGAAGTTTCTATAATGACATTCAAAAATTTGGGGATGAGGTTGGAGAGCTGACAAGAAGAGCTACAACATGGGCTCAAGAATGGGTGCAATATAGTAGCCAATCATTCTATTATGATGATTTGAACTTGGAGAGTGAAATTCAGACTCTAGAGTATTTTTGGATCAAATCTTAGAACACTACAAGGGTTTTGACAAATCCAATTAATTAAGATATAGTTTACTACTTAGGCTTGTGTTGGATTAAAATTTCAACTTAATTGGATGAGTTTTAAGTATAGATCGATAGTTTGAAGTTTGTGCATACAGTCAAAGTTGTAGGATTGCACTGACTGTCATGAAGTTAGTACAATGGTTATAACTTTTGCTATCAGAAAGTTTCATTAATAAAACTTTTTAGATTTGAAGCGTGAATGGTCAGTGACCTTATGAAATTTGAGAGCAATTGGAGTGAAGCATTGAGATTTGTGATGGTTTTAGTACACAAGGGTTTGCATATTGCTTTGTGATATAGTATATAACTCGATTATTGTTCTAAGATATCTAGAAGAGAAAAACATATGAAATATTTTTGAGAGGACAAGAAGGTTATAAAAGAAAATAACTGTGAAGTTTGGGCAAGAGTTATTGGTCGAATTGTTGAATATCATAATCTTTTTCCTCTGAAGTTTTACCCCTTGCAATGAACTCGAATGTAGAGTGTTGAGGAGAAGAAAGAGAGAGTCAACTCACACAAGGATCAGGAGGATTCCTCTACAGCCAGACACTCAGGCGTTTTCAGATCAAAGCAATATCCATGCGATAATGATGTTGGATTGTAAAGCTATGAGGATGCCGGTTGTGCGGAAGGTGTCAATGGGAAGAGTTTGTCCTCTGATTGGGATGGCAGATTGGACTCCGGTGAAGCTATTGCGACTAAAGAATCTAGGAGGTACATTTCTATCATGGCGACGGGATTATGTGTGCCCAGAGCTGTGCGATGAAGTATGCCAAGGAAAGGCAGCCCAAGCGGTAGAAAAGAGAGCACAACCGGGGTGTGGGATGCAAAGTTATGGGCTAAAGCCTTAGGCCGCAAGTTCGAAAAAGATAAAGATGATGTCAATTGGGAAGGATTGGCATTGCACATGACGTTCATCTTTGATGAGACAAAGTGGTTTAATCCCCGAGATAAGAAGGGGAGGAATGGATACAAAATCGACTTGATTAAGGATGTGTTTAGAAGGAAGGTCATATTCATCTTGAATCAAGTGTTCCCGCCACAACGCACTACTTATGTCAATATGCAAAAAGTGGAGGGTTTCATTGGAGGAACTATTTGTAAACTAGGGAAAAATATTCTCTATGAATGTACAATTGAGTAAGTATGATAAGAATGTAGTATACATTCACTCTTTCTTGATGCACTTGTATGCAAAGATGGAATAGTTAACCTCGAGGGAACGACAGCTATATCGATTGGAGTCTGGATTGTCCGACCTTGAGGTGGATATTGAGGATACCAGCAACAAGTCAACTCAAAATATAGGAGCAGTCATTCCATCCGAACCTAGAAGACCAAGAGCGAGGGATGTTATGGTATAGAAGCCTGAGTCCACCTCCGATACAAAACTAATAGAGCTGTCACGGAAGACGAAGTGGCCAGAAGAGGCTTGCTCGAAATTGCCAAGAATTCAAATGGCGTCTAAACCAAGTCGATGTGGAAGTGCATGTATGAGTTGAAACTCTTGCCAACATGTGTGTGCGGTACCTATTCGCTCGATATGACGATACAGAAGTGTAGAGATAAGAGCAATTGGTGATAACTATGGAGAATTCGGGACATATCAAGGAGCGGCGCAAGAAGATATATAAAACGTTGGGACGAGATTTCTGAGATGTCATGAATTTGCATCCACAAGAGATTGATGCGGACATGCAGGAGATGCAATTAGGAATCGATGCATTCATCCGAGAGGCGGAGGTTCAATCGCATGACTTAGATGGTCAGAGTAGATTTAGGAGAGAGTATCAGTATAGATGACAGTTAAGAATAGGAGTTGGAAATTATGTATAATTAGTCATAGGAATAAAGTGATGGGATCTTTTTGCTTTTGCAAGCATCCAACTATTGGACTGCAAATTGTAGTTAGGATAGAATGAGAGTTCGAGGAGCTGATGTATCAGCGATGGAGTAGCCTTGATTGGATGCATGTATCCGTGAAGTTATCAGGATATTTGTCCATGAGCCGGATCTGCATGTGATCACCATAAGTACTTCATTGAGTGTCTCTCCGCAACGCAAGCTTGTAAAGACAAAGATTTCCATCTTGTAGTAAAAGAATTCATCAAAGTCATTCTGATGTGTTCTATGAAATTGATTGTGTTGGCATGGAATTTGAAATTTCAGAGTTTGTGCAAAAGGATGCAATAAGCATGCTTTTGCACAAACTCAGTCCGTTAGCATAGTCCGTCGCTACCAGAATATACCGCTTTCTGGTGCCTCAACTAGCTAGCAAAATTGGCCCCACAAAATCTATCCCCCACTTCTCAAAAGGTGATAGTGGTAGAATAGGTTTTAACGGCCATCGAGTGGTTGGTGTAGGTCTCCCCATCCGTTGGCACGCATCGTACTTCTGGATAAACTTGTAGGAGCATAGTTCTTAGGATAAGTAAGATTTTTTTTTGGTTTTTGTGAATAAAGAGTTATATTCGGGTTCTGATGAGGGTATTTGTCCGAATATATGTTGGTTAGACATGAATACCATTAAGAAGTTCACACGAGTGAATTGCGAGGAAATTTAAGCGTGCATTTGGACGGCGGATTGAAGAACCATCGAGAGAAGGTCGATGCCAAGAACATGAGGAACCTGCGGAACCAGAGCGGCCGGAGCAGGAAGAGATAGTTGCAATGTCAAAGCTTCAAACCGTGGGAGTTCCAACCGGACGAAGTATGACCATGGGGAGAATTCGACCACTTATTCTAATGGCGGATTGGACTCCGGCGGAGTTGCTGAGGTTGAAGACCCTAGGCGGCGCGTTTCTGTCATGGTGATGGGACTATGTGTGCCCGGAGCTGTGTGATGCAGTTTGACGGAGGAAAGCCTCGACAGCAATCGGAAGTAGATTCCAGCGGGAGAAGTGGGATACGAGGCTGTGGGCGAAGGCTCTTGGACGCAATTACGAAGAAGGTAAAGGTGGCGTCGATTGGGAGGGCTTGGCGATGCATACTGCATTCACATTTGACGAGCGGAAGTGGTTCAACCCCATGGAGAGGAAGGGGACGCATCTTAAATCAACTCTTCTCACCTCAAAGAACAAGGTATGTCAGCATGCACAAGGTGAGAATTGTGGAAGGGTTCATAGGCGGGACTATTCGGATGAATTGGGGAGAAATCTTCACAAAGAACGTTCAAGCGATGGCGACCAAGTTAAGAGAAGACCATAAGAGTGTAGTCTATCTCTCATCTTTCTTGATGCATCGGTATGCGAAGATGGAGTGGTTGATTCCCAGGGAGAGGCAATTGTACCGATTGTAAAGTGGACTTTCGGACTTGGACGTAGACATTGACGATGCCAACAACAAGTCTACGAGGAGTTTACGAACGAGTGCGCCTCCTGAGCCAAAAAGAACTGGAGAAGTCAGGCCGGCTACAGAGAGTAAGCCTGATTAGGATTCGGACCTCGAAGTGATTGGCATCTCGAGGAAGAGGAAGAGAGTAGTGGAGGATAGTCCTTCGGCCATTTTGACAGCGAAGAAGGGGGATGCAGGAAAGAAGAAGATGGAGGAAATAGCTCCTCCGAAGCCGTCTCGACCGAAGGTGAAAGCATCGAAGGAGATCGCTGAGCCTATGGCCTCGGTGCTACAATTGTCCAAGAATCTGGAAGCTGTGGTGGTCCCGGTGCTATTGGAGTTGAACGAGATGGGACTTATGTACATGCTAGGGTGGGACCCTCAAGCCGACGAGTATATGGATTTGATCCAAATGATGAATCGGCTGGCCTTGGGAAAGGAAGATCAATCTATCACAGTTCGGGAGCTAACAGAGAGTGTGGTCAAGTTGTCCAAGGAGAAGACCGAACTAGAGCAGAAGGTCAAGGAGGCGAAGAAGGCCTACGAAGAGATCTGCCATATTCAGGATGCAGAGATTCACTTTGTAGAGAAGGAGAATGCCCACCTTTGGGAGACAGTGCAGGACTTGAAGCGGCGTCTGATTTAGGTGGATGTGGAAGCGCCTGTGAAGTTGGAGAACCTTGCTTACAGATGTGCGTAGCATCTGTTTACACGGTGTGATCGAGTTGAGGCGCAGTGGTTAGAGCAATTGGTGATAGCGATGGAGAATCTCGGCGATTCGAAGGATCGGAGGAAGGAGATGTATCGAGCCTTGGGTCGAGATTTCCAGAAAGCTATGGCTCTTCATCGACATGAGATTGCTGCCGATGTTCAAGAGATGCAGTTAGGAATCGACGCATTCACGCAAGCAGTGGAGGTGCGATCGAGCGACTTAGATCAGCAGAGTAGACTTAGGAGAGAGCGATCTGTGTAGGTAGCCGTTAGGAAATTCATTATAAATAGTCGTAGGAAATAAAGTGGTGGGGTCTTTCATCTTTGCAAGTGTCCATTCTGTTGAATTGCAAATTGTAGTTAGGGTTGAACGAGCATTCGAAGAGCTTGTGTATGCAAGCTGGTGTAATATTGACTGTTTCGTGTATCCGCGAAGTTACTTGGATATTCGTCCATGAGTTGAACCTGTCTGTAGTCATCAGAAGTACTCTGTAGAGTGTTTCGCCGTGACGTAAACTTGTATTGAGAGAGATCCCCATCCCGAAGTAAAGACATTCATTGAAATTACCTCTCTATTGTCTGTGGAAGTGATGTTGTGATGGGATTGTGAAGGAATTGATCTGTGTCGATTGCCTTCATTGTGAGTAACTCTTCGGACTCTACAGCCTAGAGTAGTAAAGATGGCTAAATGCATAATTCTCTTCTTTGCTAGTGTGATTTGATCCCTCATTCCATTGGGAACGAATCAATCTATACGAATTCGGACTTAGTTAAGCATACGCGTGCTATTACAAAACTAGTGCATGTCCTTGTACATGGTCGGCCACCAGTACCCCGCTGCAAGAATGTTCTTCACCGTGTTCCTTAGAGCATAATGGCCTCCAACCGCTTCTTCGTGCACGGCTCTAATCACTCTTAGGACTTTGTACGGTTCCAAACATCTCCGAAGTACCTCGTCCACCCCCATTCTGAACAATATCCCTTTCTCCAGCTGATACGAAGCAGCCTTATGGACGAATATCATCCTCTGCTCAGGTGTTAGGCCCTCCAGCATTTCTAAGGATTGCAAGTAATGGTACATATCGTAGTATTGTGTCTCCTTGTACTCTGCGAGATGGAACTATTGTTCATCCGGGAAGTCGTCAGCTACAGTATTTCTTAGAATATGTGTCTCCAGTCTAGACATGAAATTTGCATTCGTATGGTGAATACCCTTCTTCATCTGTACAGTGAATACGAATTCCTGCAATAACAACATCCATCGTGTAATCCGTCTTGACAAATCCGCTTTCTGGACTAAATACTTAAGAGGGTAATGGTCCACGTGGAATACAAATTCGTATCCCAGAAGATAGTGCCGGAACTTCCTAATAACATACACCATCCCAAGAGCTTCTCTCTCGGTGGTGGAATAATTGCGCTTAGCTGCTATGAGCATGCAGCTTGCAAAATAAATGGGGTGATCCTTCCCCTACGCATCACGTTGTCCTAAATCTACTCCTATAACTATGGAGGACGTATCTACATCTACATGGAAAGGCTTCTCCCAATCCGGTGGAACCAAGATTGGCGCCTACACCAATTCTTGCTTCATACTCTCGAATGTTTGTTGCTGCAACGTCGACCACTCATACTCCGTCTCCTTCTTCAGCCAAGTAGTAAGCGATGCTGCGAAAGACGCATAGGCCTTGACATACTGCCGGTTGTATCTTGTGTATCTTAAGAACGCATGAAGTTCCCGAATGTTGCGCGGTGGTTCAAGTGCATCGATGATGCGGATCTTGTCCATGTCTACCTCAATACCACGCGCCGAAACTTGGTGTCCTAACAGAATACCTTTTGCCATCATGAAGAAGCACTTCTCCGGATGCAAAGCTAGTTGGCTCTCCCTACACTTCTGGAAAGTCTCCCCCAAGTGCTGTAAGTGCTCTGCTTGAGACCCGAATACACAGAAGTCGTCTATAAAGATCTCCAAGAACTTCCTCATATAATCCTGAAAAATATGCATCATCATCCTCTGAAAGGTAGCGGGTGCACCACTTTATGCTTCAAAGACTCCATGTTCCCACACGAGTTACTCTCCACCATGGCCACAATCTCAAAGTCTCAACTTCAAAACTGCACACCGAGGAGTCCTAATTTGAACTCTATCCCTTAAGTCCTAGGTCTCCTAACGATATTGTTGGCCCTAACGGCAGTTCCAATACGAATGGCGCTTACTGCACAATCGGCTCTATCTGATGTATTTGGTCCTACATGCACGAAACTATTTAACTAGGGATGCGACTATATAAGTCATGACATTCTTGTTTCTAACGGAAGTCCAAGGTTGATGATAGGGTACAAACCATAGAAATTTTCATTAGTTTTCCATTAATACATCTATTTTTGGAGTCATCATAACATCACTTTTTATGAGTTCCATGCATCATAATGTTAAGTTGGATGAGATCATGGACCTGAGCTTGTGGACATAGATTATGAGACTTGGATTGGTCAAATAAATGTGCATGTGATCCAAATATGTGACTGTGAGAACATTATTGAGTTCTTTGGCTACCAAAAAAGTAGAGGAAAAAGTTAGCGGCAAGAACTGTTGAATATCTCAAGAGGTTACAACTTATATGGCTAGAATTGTTCACACCAAGCTAATGGAGCTTGGTATAAAAATGTAGAAGAAGCGTTCAATTCCAGTCAAGTGGTTGATGTTTAGCAATCAAATACTATGTCTTCTATGTGTAATGTTGATGGGGAGGAGATATGGGATATTGAGATTGGCCTCAAAGTGACAAATCTAAGAGGAGAAAGACAAAAAGGGTGGAGATTTTTGAGGAGTTAAAAAAATTATTTTGTCTTCTGTATGAAACACTTAGATTGTTTGAAGATACTAGTTATACATATTAACTTGACAAATGATACATCAATCTTTCATCATCCCTATCAATATAATTCTATGGAGTGAGATTTCATGATCTTCTTGAGTTGGATTAGTGGAGATATCATATGGTTCAATATAACTTTGATGTGATGATGTTAGTCAAGAAGGATACACATGACAATTATACAAATAGACACATGTGGTGACTACCAATCTAACAATCAACAAATAAAATCTGATTGATATATTATATTTACAACTAAGGAGATCTTTGATATAAATGGGAATGCTAAGGTTTTGAGCTCATTGAATTTACAAGAAAAATATCATCAATTGCATATTCAAGATGAGTATGAGATCAAGATGGCCTTTGGAGCAATTGATTCACATGGCAATTATTTTTTGTATAAATTAAGATTTTTATCTTTTGGGTTGAAGAATGCATCCGTTGAGATTCAGAGAGTGATGGATAGGATCTTAGTTGGACTTGATTATGCTCGAGCCTATATCAATGATATTTTGCTATAGTAGTGAAGTATGACATACATTTGTTGAATGTATTTGAGCGATTGATAGCTCATTGTCTCAAGTTACATTATGCAAAATGTAAATTCTTATACCATATAGGTAGGAGGGTTTAAATTTTATCAAAGAAAGATGAAGCTAATCTTTTTTATTTCTCCACCCTCTACTAAATCATCTATCTCAAAATGATGTCTTGAGACGATATGATTATTGATCAATATTTGATCATATAAAGGTTAAAACTCACCAATAAATTTTATATGTATGTGCATGAATTGATTGTATGCATTTGTATCATGCACCTTAAGGTTTGAAATTTGTTAAGTTAAAAAATGAGGTCTAATAGATTAAAGGCAGTAGTGTTCTGACAATGTCTGATTTTTCATTCTGTAGTGAACAATTGAATATTCATATTCATTGGATTTTCTGTCTTTGTGATGTTTGTGAAACTAGTAAGTGTCTTTACAACATAATTGGCGTGGGATTCCAATCAAGAAATGATAATGATGGATCTTTGGTTGTAATTATCAATCAAAATTTTCAATTATGTAAAATAATAAGATGATTAAAAGACATGAGGAAAAATGTGGTGCATAGATGAAGGATTTGTTAAGGGTACATTTTTGTTTATATTTGATTTCAATTGTCATTTCGGCAAGATCTTAAAGCAACATTATAGTAGGAATATCGTGCACAGTGCACATACATATTGCATCAAGACATATATAACTCTGACATCAAACATCACAATAGCATAAAAGAGACGCAATCAAGCCAAATCCATTTCAAGCTTCAAAAAATCCAAGTTCTTGTACTAGCTAATATTTCATCATAATTGCACTCTCAAAGTCTCAACTTTGAAAACTTTATTCCTAAGAGCCTTTATTTAAACTCTTCCCCTTGAGCTGTATGTATCCTAATGGCATTATCGATCCTAATATCATGTCTACTGCGAACAACGCTAATTGCACTACTAGTTATAATTAAAGTTTGTGATTTTAAATACACGCATTAACATAACTAGTGATGCCGCTACATAAGTCATGATAGTTACCAAATTGGCAACCTTAATCCGATCAGACCCACATGTGCTTGTGTTGAATATACTATTTTGTTTGACCAGATTTCGTCCGTTTATAAACAACCACTTAATTTCATATTTGTTGATCTTTATCCAAGGACATCATCGATCCTTCTTCAACATTCAATTAATCTGTTATTAGTTAATTTTTTTCTAAGAGCAATATTGCTTCTTCATAAACATGCACTTAATCTCATATTAGTTGATCTTTTTTGAACCCACCCCTACTCAAAAATCCCGTCCTTGCAAGCATGTTTTCCCAAGATATGATTGCGATATATCACAGACGACTATATTCATGAGAAAGTTTGCAAGATGCTACTATACTAGATGACAGGATATCAATTTTTTTAGTATATTATGTAGTCTATTTTAGGCAATGCGTTTCCATTGCTAGAAGAAAGCACTAGCTAGTAAGGTGATGCTTCCTCAAATAGTTTTGTAGTATGTAAACAATTTGACCTAGATAGTTGGGATATCTTAGAGGCAATAGGATATATTTCTCATTGTGATACTAGTGGGACCTTGCCTCATTCTACCCCTTTGGTTTCATCCCTGTATGATGTGATGGAATCCTCTCATCTTTTTTGCTATATTACTCGGTTTTCTTTACACTTGTTACATGGGGTGCACTTCTATCCTTTCCATATTTGACACCAACATTAGTCATGCCATGTTTTGCAAAATTTGTGCAATTGATAGTACTTTTGGATTTGTTTTCTTAGATAATATTTAGCCTTATATTTGTTCGAGTTACCCTTATGACAAACACGCTCAAATGTGTTTGTCTACATATAAAGCATCACTTTCTACACATTTCTTGGAGCTTTTCCACCCTAATTTGAGTGGTATGATTTGTCCATCCACTTCTCATCATATGTATTATTTATCACTTCCCATCCCTTTTGTTATTTTATTGTGTCTACTTTTTCTGTATTATTTATCAATGATTAATCTGATGATTTGGTTTCTTTTCATGTTTATGCTAAGTGGCTGCTCTCTATTAAGCTTGGCATATTGCGCATTGATTCTGGTGGCAACTATTTATCCAATTAATTTACAAAATATTGAGAGCCACATGATATTGCTCTAAGAAAATAAATTTTATTTTCAAGAAAATTAATAATGCCGACGATTACCAACTTGGACTCTTCATTACTTGAGCTTATTGCTAGTCATCTTACAACCATATACATTCCTTTTCAAAATGATGTTGTTCAGCATAAGAATTGCACCTTGTTTTAATGTTACAAGGATATTATTTTGTTATGCCCATTACTGGATTGAGGTGTGACAGTTTGATGTGCAGTCGGTTTACAAATCATTGCCATACTAGAGCTATACCCTGAATGTTATCTCTTATAAGCGCTATTATGATCATTAACCTTCTTTGACTCATATAAGTGTATTTCGCTGCACCGTCTTCTGCGGTATTAATATGAAGCTACATACCAAGTTAGAGAACTACTCTCATGAATGCATCCTTTTGGCATCGGACAGCTTATCGTGTTCAGCGCAAGTGTGAGAAATAAGTTTTTTGGCTCTTGTGATTTATTTTCCATGAGGATGTTCATGGACGTCTTATTCTTATCCTCAGTCACATCATACTTTATGGATTAATGATCCCTATCCACGGCCATTTGTGTTGTGGGTAGTCACTTTGTTTCATGAAGGTACCGGAGGAGGCGGCCACCACTTGGACATCCATGAGGATAATGGTAGTTATGGAAGTGAGGATGAAGATGATGTTCAAAATGATTATGATGATTTTAGGCAACATCATTACCTCGTAGGAAATACTCGTAGCTGAACATGCACGGAATTTTCACGTTTGTACAAGATTTTTCCGATTTAATGTTTGTTCTCTCAACCCAGTATTCAACCAGTAATGACGATGATGAAGTTTGCTTGAGAATAATGACATTATGGTTCAAGTTCTACCAAAAACCTCGAGATATCACAATTGCTACCAATAACCTTTGACCCTCTTCCAATAGTGGAAAAGCTTTTGTATGAACATTTGCTGGTCATGTAGAGCTGGAATGGCTTGTTCATGAAAGATCAATATGGAAGATGAAAACCTAAACATTGTGTCACACTTGATCAGAGTTTTTGACAGCTGCCATAAACTTCTAACTCAAATGCGTGTCTACATAGCTTGGGAAATAAAAAATCAGTTGATTCTCGATTGTAGATCCCTAGCTTGCGATCACGGAAAGGGGATTTCCTTTCGTTAGCCAAAACATAAGCCATGGTACTATGGATCCAAGCATGGCAGTTGTATACAGGCTTGAGATGTATATTATGTGGATGAGCTGGTGGAGCAACCAGTATGTTGATTTGTGATTCTTGTTCGAGAGGATGTCATATGTCATGTTTGACACCTCCTCTCAATGCGGTGCCCAGTGGGTGATGAAGATGTCCTCGATGCATTTAGTAGGCAAGCAGATTTGACCGGTACATGATATGGATTGCAGAAAGACGACTAACGATGGGGCATTGTAGCAGCCGACCTCTTGATTTTAGCCCCACGAAGGGCATATTCCGCTTGATTGCGACAATATAGAATCTTGCGTCAGACTGGAAAGTATAACCAAACCATAAATTATTTATCTTTTGTCTATGGCTAGTTAAACTGAGTAGACTATGTCTTGTTTATGCCTTTAACATCCATCCATGGCTAAGAGAGTACAATTAGAGGTCTTGGGATATCAGCCAAAGAAGCCATTATGTCTTGATAGATCACATTATGTCCATTCTCTATCCAAAACCTCAAGTCTATATTTAATAGTTTTGTCCGAGATGGTATAGGAGTATTTTCAAGCATGAAAATAATCTCTCAAATGATTTCACGGAGGTATTCTAGGTGGCTCTATCACTTGCAAGAGGGGAGATTTTATTGTAACTTAGCCATGTGCTAGTTGCTAATCAGCTTCTTACGATTGGGAAGGATAGGGGAGCATTAGATCAATTGTTATTGGGGAGTTTTTATTTCTTTTTGTAAATCGTATCATGGTCATGCAACATCATTCCCAGTTCCAACAACACTTTTGTCCACACCAATTTAGAATTGTCTCACCAAAAACTTGTGAGGCGATATCGTTGGGTATTAGAGCTCTTTTACATAAACCTCCGGATTTAGTTGTCTTGCAAGTGGATTTTGAGAACGCTTTTAATAGTATTTCACTTGCATCCATGTTTAGAGAACTTAGAGAGGCGGATGAATCTTTGTCGAGCATCATTCTTTTCGTACGGTCATTCTATGGTTCACATTCTTTTCTCTTCTATCAGCATGGATTTTCACAATAAGAATTCATTATTCTACACTCTGCAGCTTTTACTCGAGAGGAAGATCTTTTGGGAGGATCTTTATTTACCATTGCTCATTATAGGGCTCTTATGTCTAATATTTTGACCATGCCAAGTTGTGTGTTCACTTCCTTAGCGGATGATATACACATTGCGGGTCATGAAGATCATATTATGCAAGCTTTGACTTCTTGACTACTTGACTACCAAGCTTCATCTTGTAGGTTTGATATGACATGGTCTCCTTTGAACATTCCTACTCATGTCCAGCTTCCAGAGGGATGTATGATATCGACAAATAACTTACGCATTCTTGGAGTGCCAATAGGATCCAACGACTTAGTCTTGTACTACCTAGACATGGCACTTGCCGAGGATGTACCACATGTAGATGACCTTGCTTTACCAGGGGATCCACATGTGGCACTTAATATACTCTATACTAGTATTACTCGTCAATCCATCTACCTACATCAATTCCTCCTCGATCCACATTCATATCATGCTTGACAGCCTTAGATAGGAGTATGATGGCATCTTTGGTGACATCATCAAACCTGGGACTTTCATTTTTGTGACAAGAGATGAGACAAACATCTTTGCCGATTTTTTGTGGACGGATAGACTTATTATCGAATAAGTAGATCTCATGTATAGCATTTTTGGCTAGTTGGATATTCTCGGTATTTTCGTTATTCTTCCCATTTATGATTGATGATATGCACATCCTTGAAATGTATGTGAGGGATGTAGATGGGGGTCATTTCCTTTACAAGTACTAGTATGGCATACGAGAGATGCTTTATCGTCGGAGATACAATAGGTGCTTCCATCTTTTTCTTCTTTGCCTATCAATTGGACTAAAGGTCTAAAATCTATCTTGATGGATCAACAGTTTTAGCAAGTTGTACAATCTCTCTTAATGGATCCGGCCATTTTTTGTATACTAGGGCTCATTTATGCTTTTATTTATGTAATGGTGCATGCTCGTGGATCTTATCTCGATCATACATCAAGGCTTTTCGACTCGTATCAACTATTTTCTATAGAGATGAGGTTTTTCCTTGGCTTGTCCATCCATATACATCTTCATTTCTCACCTATCAATATGGTAGTACCTTAGATGCAACAAGGATCCATATGACTCATTGCACATTTGGAGGACACATAATAGCTACCCATGATAGCATTAGGCATGTGTTATTTGCTATGACACAAGAGGGTTGATATCTCACTTGGAGGGAGCGTTGGTATGCCTTGTAGTCAACTCGGGTTAGGACAGACCTATACTTGGTTTGGGAATACCAAGTTAATGTTACAAACATTATGGTTATATATCTTACACATGATATTATTTTGGAGGGGTGATTATCCATCATCCTAGATAGGTGGCAAGTGGAGCGTAGCCAGTTTCCAAGCATAGGGGCATGGAGAGAGGTCATTTGTTTGTTCCTCTAGCTTTTAAATTATATAAAGATTTGGACGCCAACTTTTACAAGTTCGTGGGAGATTGCGCAAGAGCTTACCATACAAGGCAACCATAGGTATCACTCCCTTTAGCATATTGTATAGCGTATTTTAGTCAATATTTATCAACTTATCTATAGAGAGCACTAGCTAATGCAATCCATAGGAGAGCAATCACATTAGGTGATATTTCTTCGGATGCTACTGTAATATGTAGACCGCTTGAACTATACTTGTAACGCTTGATATCTTATATGCAGTTGGACATATTTTCCATTGTAATCCTATTCTGGCCTAGTCCCATCATAGCGGTTTAGATTCATCCCTTTACAACTTGATGGGGTCTTCCCATCCTTTTTTCTATATTACTTGGTGAGTGTTTTTTGTGTGTTATTTCTTGGTCATCAACTTCCAAGCAATTGACATATCTCAATTCTCGACATCTATCTCCACCAGAACCATACTCTAGGATTTTTGTAAGATCTCTCCATGATTGTCAAAGAGTGATGGAAAACTTTTCTTCTATTTATATCTGGTTTCTGTAAGTTAGATGAACCATCACGGGTGCTTATTATATTCTTATGAACGAAAGATACGAGCTTCCACATGTTCTTTGAAGTAGAATGAGATTCATATTTTTGGAGAACCAATTTTCTAGCGGTAGATAGAAATGTGTCATATGATACCTGGAACTTCATTTTATTGCAACACATATCATGTAAATCAAAGGCTTGAATCTTTTCACGAACTGGCCTGGCAACATCAATTCTATCAGACGTGATTTTCTGAATCTCTTCTTAAGAAAATTCCATACTGCAAGAGGGAATCAAACTGGAGTGATGACACCATCTCGACGTATAATTATGTCTGTCTTGAGCGACCTTGAGTCTTTTCGGAGTTCTTGCTACTTTATGAGTGATAAAATGCAGGTATCCTGCTCTTCAAAAAGCAGCTGTCATCTCTCTGAAAATGAAATCATGCGTGTTCTGAGTCTGAGAAGAGGTTGGAAATTCTGAGAGAAAGAAGAAAGGTTGATGGGTCTGCAGGTAGTCTGATAGATACATACACTGCGAGGTCATTTCCTGTTCCATACTAGCTGGCAACTGTACCCTTAGTGGTCACCGGTCTACGGCGATTTACCCCTATCGTTTCCTTTGGCCTATGGAACCTACAAAATTCTTCTAAAGCACTTCGCAAACATCTGAAGTGTCGATCTAGATAATGAGGTTACATGATGGAATCACGTTGCTTTCACTCTGAGTAGTGAACAGAACCGAAAATCCATACAAATGGGAGGAAATGGACATATCGCCTTAATTCCACGTAGTCGATTTTCTCGTATGAAATGCCAAATCATTCAATTACACCATGGCCGCAACCCTGTCAAAGAAGAGCCTAAAGTAACTGTCACACATCATTAGGATGCAAGTGTCTATCGTTGACGGTGAAATGCATGTTTTATGACTCTAGAATATTGACTTACTCAGCTAATGCTAATTGCTTGTAACCTTGACTCGAATGACTCCGATGCCGAAGTCGGAGATGGTGTTGAGATTGTTGGAGATCTCAATGAAATCGCCATCCAAAGTGTCAATGATGGTCAACTGAACGGACTTGGTATACAGTCAGGCTTTCATCACACACACGAAACTCCAATGGCCTTGCCACATTTGTTACTTCCATCCTTGTTCTGGAACAGAGCTGTTGGAACTCGCACGTACATGGCACCGATGTCACTGTCTGTTTGAAAGCTGACGTCGGCTCCGTGGCACGCAGTTTCTGCTCAATCAGCATCCACAAGGATCTCAGAAAGCATATTACTGAGCTTGAAACATTGCAGAACAATATTAGACTCATCCATGGACATAAAACAAATGAGCAAAATTTTTATTCCTTGGTTTACTCTAATTCGGTGCACTTAATAGACGCGGCTCACAACATTGGACCACATTGCTGTGTGATTCTGTTTCATTAGCATATCGATGACATAAAATATGTCTAATTTGAAGTCCATGAATATGAATAAAACACTTAAGAAAGCTTGAATCTTCTCACAAACTGGTCTGCCAACACCAAATCCAACGAACTTCATAGTCTGTGTCTTTCCTGAAGAAAGGTGCAGATTGCAGATTGCAACAATGAACAGAGAAATAAGCTTGAGTGATTTCGCCATCAACGTAGGACGTTTGTTTGAGCTGCTTTAAGTCGTTCAAAGATTGAACGTCGCTACCTTGGGAGAGGCGAATAAAGTTTCCCGGCTCTCAAGAAGCAGCTGTTTCTAGATTGAAACTCTGGGTGTACTCAATCTGAGATGAGTTTGCAAAAAATTCGTGAGAAAGAGAATTTATTATGTACCTTAATATTAGTGCTTGAAAAATGAAAAATAGAGAACCACACTTTGTGTACTGTCCCATCTCAGACGGAAACCATTTTTTTAATATAGTCACAGATTTACAGAATCCCTGGTACAGAAGTATACAGCAGTCATCCTTGGACGATGACAGGTTCATGATTCTATACCAACTTGGACATTTGGCACAAAATCTGCTTTCTGGCGTCAGTAAGTGGATTACAAACTAAAATTACTTTTGTTAATGTCCCCAATTATGTCTCAGGTTATGTAGGTGCAGAAAAAACGAGACCTGATCTTCAGGAAAGGATTAAGACTACTTAACTAGCCTTCTTTATTGTGTTTCGTTTCAATCCCAATCCTCGTAGGTTCTCACCTGTCACATAATGTCATTTAAGTCAGTCATTTTCTATACATAATTTGAATAACTGACTCAAAAGTAGAAAATTTCACAGAATAAGGATCATCCCAATGATTCAACTCAGTTAGAGGCAGGGACTCAATGTTGAGGAAGTCCTTGACTTGAACAAGTGTTGGAGGTTTTGAGCACTTTTTTTGCAGAATGGATTGTCCAACAATGGGGAGTTCAATTAAGAAAGTTTCACGCCCACGAAAACCTCAATATGGCTATGAGACAAAGAATACAGTGGAGGAACTTTCGGGACAGAAAAAAAACTTAGTTCTTTCCGTACAAGTGCTAAGACGGTGGATCAAATCCCGTGATTGAAATTTTCATTCAAAAATGATGATCAAATTAGAAATGTATCATGTCGTTGAACAAAATGGGACGATGTTTTAGCTTTAAGTTACTGAATTTCAAGAAATGTAAGGAAGGATTCAGCGATGGAAAGAAGGTCGTATCGAAGCCCCCTCGAGGTGACATCTGCATTTAACGTCACCAGACCGAATATTCACTCTGATTGTGATGAATCAACAGTCAAATTCACACATGCTATGTTGAAACACCGCTCAACACAGCATGTGTTGAACGGTGTCGCAGTTGTTCTTCAGGGTGGTCAAAGATAACGTGTGCGGACAGGGTCAAGGAAATTTTCTGGTCTGCTGTTTCGAATAAAGGACCATAGGATACCACCATGAATTTGGAAGTAGGAAGACTGAGCTATACAATTTCAATAGGGCCGACAGAATATAATGACTCACTACCATAAACCCATGGAGCTAATGCACCTAAAACTCGAGCACTTTTCCAACCCTTAGGACTGGATACTTTATTTCTTTGCTGGAAGTCACTGCCTTGCTCTGCAGAAGAAATTGTATTTTTGAGAAGTTCTCATGAGTTAGTCTTGGACTTTGTAATTTCTTCCTTGTAATAGAAGTTGTCTTCCATTTTAGACATCCTTGTATGATTTTACGATAAGGGTGTCTATTGTTTAACATTCATGTGCAAATCCAATGAATCCCCTTGAATGGTCTGAAATTTTCCCATCTCTCCAGGAGCTCTATCAGAGAAAACAATCACTTCAATAATACCTTTCCAACTCCTCATGAGTGATGTCCTCAACTTTTACATTGATTACCTTCTCCAAACAACAACCCCTCTTTCCAAGCTAGATGGTTGCATTATGTTCACAACTTTGTTTAGTCACTTCTTCAAACTGCTCTCACATCATCTCTCTAGGAACCTGAAAAAACTTTTGCTTTTGCTAAGAGGGATTAGACCCCGAGTTATTCAGTGGGGTTCTATTAGATACCTATCCATTCCAATGCACACATTTGAGCAAGATAAACACTAGAGTGTTGCCCTTGCCCACTTCAAAGTAGAATACAAGCTGGTTTTCATTTATCATTGCAACAGTGCTAACATAGTACATTCTTTCACCACTATCATAGTGATAATTCAGGGCTTGTTGCAATTGATGTTCCTTGATGTCATCAGATATACCTACTTTTATTGTATGTGAGAGATTGAATGTACTCCTTCCTCATTGCAATTCATTCTCACTTCTTATGAAATCCGTGTTCTAAAGTACACAAATGCAGTTCTAAAATTTGGAGTAAAGTTCCAACAAGTGAACTAAACTTTGTGATACATGTAGACTTCTCTTCCCTTCAAGCAAGCTTTGTCAATCATGGAACGGAGATGTCCTATGTGGAGCCATCTCCGGACAAGAGTATTAGAATTTGTGACGCTGATAACATTTTCTTTTTGTAAGATTATCATAAAGAGTGATACATGCATCACTTCTATTCCATTAATGTGAACTTTGTTAATCTTGGAACAGAGATGTTTTTCGTGAAGCCAAACAAGAGTACCACAATTTGTGATCTAACATTTCTCTTTGTGAGAATTCAACTTTTTATTTCTTTAGACATAACTCTCTTTAACATCTTTATCTTCCAACAACATTATCAAAAGAAGTGATATTAGTATCATTTGCTTCTCATGATCTCAAACACACATATGGATGATTACAAACACATTGTTCACCCATTATTGTTAGAAAACAAAATGTATTATCCTTTTCATTTTGAATCATTATGTGAATTTGAAACAAAGTTTCATACAAATTTTACTTTTTTTTTTTTCATGGATTGTTTACTCTAATCATGTTGCTTGCATACGCTTTCATTGGCGAAAGGAACCAATATCAGGGTTCAAAAACCCATCATGAAGCCATCATGATATTTCTTGCATTTATATCATCATTCACAAATTGCTAAACAATGGTAACTAAATTGTTCCCTTATGCACAATTTGCAGATATGAAAAAATGAAATATTCTTCAATTCTTTCTTCACCATGATTTCAGAAAAGTTATTCCTATTCACCATTCATTTCTTGAATTTTGCAGAAAATTCTAAAAGAAATCATACAATCATCACTTCATTTCCTTTTTTTTATACCCGCACTTGTCAAAACAAGTGTTTTCCAGAAATTTGATCCTCCGCAGATAAGCTTCTCTAGAATCTACTTTTGTTGGTCAAAGTTTAACCAAATTCAGAAAATGAGTAAACTGAAAGCTTCACAATAATAAGCCTCTGTGAACTCCTTGCTCTATCGGAAACACGTATTCTGCAGTACCTCACGCAAGTCGAGCTTTCCATTCTTAAAGACTGCGGAGAAATGAAAAGACCCGTGAAATCATAACAACTGAAATTATGAAAGTCCTATATATTCAAGGCACGAATTACTTGTTCTCTCCAGCATTTGTGTCCATGAAAGAAACACGGCAAAACGTGCCACAACGTAGCACTACCACATATGGTAGATGCAATTTTGCACTCAGCTGAATTTCAGACTCTAAATACAACTTATCCTGTGAACTGATCTGGCGATGTCTAATGTAGAATGATGAAGGCCTGAGTTCCCAGTAGTTCCCAACACTACTTGTCACGTGATTTTCTCCGCAACATGTCTACACACGTACTCTAACACACTGATACAAACTACTTAGAGATTTTTTTATCCTGAGATTTGATGAAATATGTAATACATATATACTTCTGCTCTAAAACTACGTCAACCTCGTACGGATTAGCAGCCGAGAAAGAAGAATATGGAGCTGCCCTGTGTTGCAAAATTCGAAAGCTTCACGCCCTGTGGCCGATCCTGACTCACGAGATGAATATCTATCATAGAGGCAAAAATTGTCTTCGTCCTATTGCAGTGTTCACCTGTTACTACAAATAAGACGGGGTACAAGAGTAAAAAGTGACATTCAAGTAAATTGCCTCCTCCTTTGTTTCTTCTTAGGCTTTAGACCAGTGTAGGGCTTATCAAGTTCACGGTCTCTTAGAAATCCAATAAGTAAGAGGAGCGCCCAGAAAACGAAGCCGCCTCCTCCCCAGCCGCCCCCTCCACCTCCCCCGCCACCTCCGCCATCTCCATCTCTTGGTGGTAACCCAGTTCCTCCATCGTCTAGCTTGGGGCTCTTCTCCTTTGCTGCTAGGCACATGATCTGAAAGTCAAGATCTGAAAGTCCCGAAAACATGGCAAGTAACATCCCTAGACCAATATCATGACAGTGATGGATGGCTTTGGAATGGTCTACTACTACTTTCACAAAGAACGGTTCAGGTCGCAAGATGAAAGAACTGCTCTCGGGATGAATAAAACCACTAGGGAGGACTCGTGTGAGGGAAAGTGCCAGTAGCCTGAACAGTGAACGAAGATTATCTACTGACGTGCGACAAGCAAGCGCTTTCACCTACTACTGACTGGATAGAACAATAGAAGACTGACACGCCGCTGGTCAATTCAACAGACAAAAACCACCTTTTCAAGCTGCATGCAAAATACAACTAGTTTACTTGGTAGGCTAGTCACTGAGTTTATCTCTCAACACTCTCAAGAGGAAGAACAGCACAAATCTGGAGTCTTAGGAAAAACAAGGTGCTCGCCTGCTCGTGAATTATGTCACGAGCAGGCGAGCTCGTGACATAATTCTTAAAAAACTCAGTCCTGGAATAAATAACCAATGGTGTACTGACAAGACCATGCTATCGAAAACTGTAAAGCAGGAAAACTAGTTTCAGAAGTTCACGTACACTGAAGTGGAGCTTTGTTTGTTAGAATGGTCTCGTTCTTGATAGTTTGAGTCTGGCCCTGACCCTCGGTTGAACATTTTACATCCTGCATAGGACACATTGGATTTTCACGACATGTCTCATAAACACACACTTAACAAAATTCGTACATAAAGAATTGAATGGAACCAGATTTCAGCAGAACAAACTTTGCACCTCTATATCCCAACGCGACATGGAGCAATTCGTTACGCACTTCAGGGTTTGAATGCATAATTACCTTTGCGTAACAAGTGACAGCAATATTTCGAAACTCCTCGCCTACACCAATTTGGGGCCCAAGACCTAGGATGTGGCCCCTATCCACTGGTTTACAGCCAAAGTTGAGAAACAAGGATGAGAAATAGGTCACCGACTCAGTCCATGGACAATTACTGCAGACACAGAGTATTTTCACTCGATATTAAGCGACTCCAAGATATAGGTCATGATAACGGAGTAAGAACTCAACAATGAGAGGTAAGTAGACCAAAATCTCAAACCTCATCAAAGTTCCTTCATGTCCACATTTTTGCACAGTGAAGCATTTATCGAAATTGAGCTCGAGATACTTACGTCTAAGGGGGTCAGGATGTCCTAGCTTATGCTGGAGAGATAATTGCGTCTTTTTCTCAGCTCCACGGATTCTGTGATGACAAAGTCACACCATGCGGATCATCGTTGGCGTCACAAGACTTGATTACTTCACACTGTGCTTATTTCTGACAAATGATGAATTAAAGATAGCAAGTGACAATTCAAACCATTTCAAGAAGAGTGCAGCCCTAAGGACATGAAAGCCATACCTCAAGCTGGTAACGCGTTCCTCCCTCTCGACAGCAGACAATTCATTCTGAAATTTCACAATTGACCACAACTGACATGTCAATAACAGCGGGGAGACACACAATTCTCTTCCTTGTGGAATTAGCAAATCAATCTCCAAAACTGACCACAGGTTTGCAGCAAGCTTCAATGATCATTCTGCAACACATTGCACCTATCTCGCCAACATAGTGAACCTCGAATCCCCAAGAAAGAAAGATTACTCAAAGAGAAATTACTCACATTCCACTTGCACAAGCCCCTCGCAGTACGGGCACGCAAATCATTTCTCGACAAATTCGGAAGATTCACATTCATCTTTACGTCGGCTTTAGTCCAATTCGTCGATTCAAGTGAGCTTCACACAGAACTTCTTCGAATTTCTTGTCGTCTTCACAACTGCGAAGAATGATACCCTAATCACTCAAGCGTGAATGTACAATCCAAGGTACTGACTGACACTAGCCATGGCCTCAATCTCCTCCGGCCAACAAATGCACGGGAGGACAGACAGAGGAAAGCAAGAAGCGGAAACGTGTCAGCGCGGTCCCGAAAGTTCGATGGCAAACTTTCTTGCTCTACAACGTGACGCTTTCCGGCACGCGCTCCACGGAAGAAAGCTGATATCTCCTTCCGCCGGTGGGGTCAAGCATGCCCTGTTCGCCTCGTCGTTCAGACAAGTCACGACGTGGAGATGCTAATCAACGGGTTGTCCTTGCTCTTTTTTTTCCCACTCCATTACGAGCTTTGCTTGTATCCGAGATATTCTCGACGATTTGCTGACTAAGATCCAATGCTATCAACAGAACGAAGAAATATTAATGTCTCAAATTTTATGGTGTTTCCCTTATTCATGGGTATCAAACATCCTGAAGAAGGTATTCACATTTACTTTGGATCAAATCTTTCTCCATATCCAATATCCATAAGGATGATGGAGTCAAGACAATAGGTATACAAGGTCCTTTCAAACAGCCTAAATACTTTCTGAAACTCATCATAAACCTCCACACGTTACCTCTTTCTCCTCTATCCATTTGGGACCAATCTCAATATACCAAATCTCCTAGAGAATGAAGAATTATTATATGGTTACTAAACTACAATATTTTAAGAACAAATTTTTTTCTCTCTCTCTCTCTCATACCATGCTCCACGAGCTTAGTGTGAACAACTCCAATCACTCTAGCTGTAACCTCTTGAGTTGTATGTAGTGGTAACCACCACTTGCTTCATGCATAAAACTCCAACCGTATTCCAAGAAGACTCTAACACTCTTTCTCTAACATCATTATAAGATCAAGGATGAGATCTTGGCTTACCAATGGTATTGCAATCACACATGTGGACCGCATGGGTCTCTACTCAGCCAATCCGAGGCTCACAATCCATGTCTAACAGTTTAGTTCATAGCCTGACCCAACACTTGACGTCATGATATCTCTGAAAATGTACATATTGCTATAGTATCAGTACAAAATCTCATCTCTCTCTTCAGCGTTGGATTCCATCAACTGCTACAAACGAGAATCCCATACAAGCCAAAAAAACTCCCTCTCTATAAACATGGGAAGCTAGATAACTCAACAATGTGGATAATGCAGCTCTTGGTTGACATACAAGGTTCACCTGTTAGCATAAACTACTGCCTAAGAGTGTCTACGCACATCCAAAATACTCTTTGCTGTGAGATGTGAGGGACTTTGCACTCTGTCATATGCTCATAATAAAACCTCACTTAGAAGAAGGTTTATCCACAATAGATATAGACGATGTGCACGAGATCATAGTCTTGTTGCATCCAATAATACCGCTTGTCCAATCCATGACCACGTGTGATGTGCACTCGTCATGACTTGTGCATGTGGATCACCCAACAAGAAAACATTCTTCAAAATGTATGACGATGAATAGATCTGATGTGATTGGAGAGATCGTAACAAACGTAACATCTCCCAAAATATGCCATAACATATATCATGTAGCCCATAGCTCGTGTGTGCTACTAACATGACCATCCATCAATAATCAAATGGATGGTGTCATGTCCTGCAAGGTCTTGCGCCCCCATCAATAAAATATCTAACAGCATGGCTTGTTGATGTCTTTGAACCGCCAAAAATGGTTGAATATATGGATATCTTTACATCAATTATACCACATGGCGTTATGAAACACGATTTGCAATCTCATCTCACTCCACATACAAGTATCGACGTACTAGTATGTTAGATTACAAAACAGCAGTCAAACCTCTGGTGATCCAAATAGATCAAACACACATAAATCCTCCTCTAGATAGTGCCGAGCAATATGTGTTGTTTCTAAAGGTGACAACATAGTGGAAATGGGAATAACTTCCTTTGTCTCCTCAATCTCCGGAGCAAAAATTCACTCCAAGCTTGATGTATCAACTGATCTGTCATCTGTTGTAGTTGCATACATCAAATACATAATGATTCATCCAACGTGGATGACATTAGTCCACTAAGATTTGGCATGATAGTAACATCCTCTTGACAAGGATTGTCATGTGCATCCATGTTTCCCTATAGGACTTTAGTTAGGAAATTTTGAGCATGTTATTTATTTTTCAGAATAAAAAATATCATATTCAAGGAAAATGATGAACGATGAATACAAATAAGTCTTTTATTACAAAGATGGATGCCATAAACAAGGTTGTTGTGTTGAGGAAGTAAAAGTGCAGTGGAAGGAGTCCCAAAATTTAGAATAACATATGGTAGGAAGTGTTGTCAAAGTGTAGAAGAAGCAATTATGTCCATAATTTTTGAAGAACATACAATGAAGAAATAAGTGCCGACTCGTTCTGGTGCGCATGAGGTTATTTAACTACCATCAATCCAAAAACTGCCATCAGGGTTGATACGACCCCTGGTGCCAAAGTTTGATTGAAAAGTAGATGAATTATTGAGATTGAAGAATCTGGATAACGTGTTTCTAACATGACGATGGGACTATGTGTGTTTGGAGCTGTGTGAAGAAGTTCGAGCCAAGAAGATAGTGAATTCTATATGAGGGGACACCTTGATACATGGGATGTAATCTTGTGGAAGGAAGGGCTAGGAAGAGACTTTACTAAGAAGAAAGATGGCATCGATTGCGAAGGATCATCTCTACATATAAGGTTCAACTTCGATGAGTCAAAGTGGTTTGATTCTCATGGAAGAAAAGGAACCAACGGGTTCAAAGATCGATTTGATCAAGGATGACTTCAGGAGAGAGATCATATATACCTTGAACCAGTTCTTCTCACAACATCAAACTATCTATATGAATGTGCACAAGGTGAGAATTGTGGAGGGTTTTGTTAGAGGATCGATCACAGTGAGCTGAGAAGGGATTTTTAAGAAGAATATGCATGCAATGGGGGAGAAGCTCCGAGCAAGGTAGAAGGGAGTAATCTATCTATCTTCATTCCTAATGCTCATGTATTCAAGGATGGGATGGTTGACTTTGAAGGAGAGGAGGAAGGATTAGCTCGATGTAGAGGATATATTGAGGAAGCCGAATGTGGATGCAGCAAGTAGTGAAACCAATGCTGGAAAGAACCTTTGCTTGGCTACAATGGAAGTGAATAGCGACAAGATGCCTTCTAATGAGCTGAATAAAGTAATGAGGGAGATTGAGGAGACTAAATTTAGGAGAAGGATTTAATAGGGATTTCGGGGAAGAGTGACCAGCGTCCAAGTGAGTATGTTGTTCAGGACATTGTACCAAAGAAGAGAAAGTTGAAGGAAGTTGCCAAGCCAAGAAGTCCTATACCAAAGGCATCATGGGCTAAGGTAAAAGCTTTAAAGGTCGGTGGTGGGAAGTCACTCTCCTCGGTACTACAACTGGCATTGAAGTAAGAAAATATTGTTGTGCCAATTTTCATGGATCTGAACCATATGGATCCAAACTACATTTAGGGCTGAGATCCTCAAGAAGACGGTAACATGGAACTGATTCAAGTCATGAATTGGACAGAATCATATCGAGATGATCGCAGTTAACTGATTTGATGGAGTTTCTAGAGAAGCAGAAAGCAGAGAAGGAGGAGAAGAAGAAGGCTCCAAAGGTTCTTACTTGGAGATTTGCGAGATTCGCATAGCAGAGGTGAAATTCATGGAGTTGGAGAACGAATGACTTTCGAGCCAATTGTGGGGTCTAAACCGATAGTTGCATGAAATAGACATAGATTACTTGGCTAGATTAGAAGCGTTAGTGGGCAAGTGCATACAATACCTTTTTGGCCGATGTGACGAAGTGGAAGTTGAATGATTGGATCGATTGACCATGGTGATGAACACTCTTAGCAACTTGAAGGATAAGCGAAAAGAGATGTACAAAGCCATGGGACACAAATGACAAGTAGTGATGTGTGTCCATCGGAGGGAGGTTTAGACAATAGAGGACAATAGAGAATTGTAGGTGAACATAGATGTCTTTGCGCGGAAGTTGGAGACACCATCACATGGTGTGAAAGCTTCTTGAAAAAGTAAAAGGGCGCAATTTGTATAGGGAGCGATTTAGGTAGGATTCTAGGATTATGTATAAATAGGATTAGAATAGTTAGACGGAATATCTTTAATATGCAAGAGTTATGATAAGAATTGCTTGTAATTGGGATCATCCAAATCAAAAAAGGAATTTTATTTGTGAAGCATTTTGAATTCTATCTAAGTCATGGGAACAATATTATGAATGATTGAACTCTTTAGACTTCGATGTCTAGAGTCTATTAAAGAAGCTTAAACTCGTATATTTAACTTTCTTGTATTCGTTTTATACCCCATTCTCCTAGTAACAAATCTAAAATATTGCAAATACATTTTCTTCCTGTAATTTTTCTGTTATATTCCCTCCAACAAATCATTAAGCTAAGTAATTCAAGTATTGAAGGCTGCGATATATACCAAACCTCCACTTGGTAAAGGGCTAAAACCGTTATTAAACTGTACTGCTAATCGACTACCTCAACCCTTACCAGATTGCCAACCTGGTTAATAAGAGGTTGTATGCTCCAAATAATCAATGCTAAACACCATCAAGTTTAACACTTCTGCATCCATCAATACATGTGCTCGCATATGATATGATTGCACTTGCACAATCAACTCCATCTAGGTGATGTAGGGTGATGGTGCATCACTTGAATCACTTGGTCCATTTTAGATATTTGAATCTAAAATGGACATCTCTCCACATTGATCTTTTGCAAATCAAGACCGATCAATGCATCTTTACCCAACATAAGGGGTTGTGCACAAGAATCCAACAACACTCGTTGAGGTACGATAAACCTTTCCTGAAGGTCCAACCAAACAAGGGACACCACTCATGTTATCCAACATCACAACACTTGGTGACACCCATGTACACTCTTATGATGACCCCATTGATAAGTCCATCATTCGAGTAGAAGCAACTTACCAAGTTCTACTAGTAGCTCTCCTGATCCTAAGATCAACACTACTAGTGTTGTCAATACCAGAATCAACCAACACATCCTCTTTACTTTCGTAAAGTGTGGATACCAATCGTAATACATGGGATGATGACACCCCCAACGGCAATAAATCCTTGGGTTGAAAAAATAGGAGAATGAACAAGAGTCCTTGTTGCTCCTAATATTGTTCTAGATGCTACCTTAATTGATCTTGATGGTTGGGCCCTACTTGCTCCATCTTCAAATACATCAATATTGGCTTGCATCCTCCTTTCTCTAGTAGGTTATCTAGCTTCAGTCATAATCTGAGCTTTATTGGGTTATAACCATACTTGCTATCTTTTGCTCCAATTGCTCTAGTCAAGATGCCATGTCCACCTGAGGACTAACCTCATGGGCTAACACTTGATCAGGGGATGGTATGTGACCTCTAGTGTGACTTTCACTCATATTTACCTCCTATGGCTTTTTGGAAGCTCATCATGAATCTTAAAAGACATGTTCCAGCCCGATGATCATGCCATAATGCACACTCTTACACAAACTCTCAAATTCCAAACTTTAAAATGGCAACTCTCACAAAGAGTCAAATATCAATCAAAGGAAGGGATACTTTATTGATGATCAAAACCTTCATTGAATCAAGGTTCCGACCCCGAACATGACTTCTGAACAAAACCAAGCTTCCCAAAACAAAGCTTCTCCAAAATTAACTTGAGAGGTGCTTACCAACCTCTCTATTTATACTATTTAGACTTTTACCCTAGTAAGTAAGGGTAACCATCATGTAACTTTCTCTTATCAAGTTTAATCGAGTTAGAGATCACAAACCCCACTGAAAAAGTATACATAGCAACATGCAATTGATCCACTTGGATCTTCTAGAAGCCCAACTACCCTCAAATTGACTTTGATCTACAAAGTTCATATCGCCCCTAGATTTGAAGGTCATCACCAAAGCAAACCAATCAGAACTAGGAAAGTCAAAATATCTATGTGAGGAAATCTGTTCCTTAATACCTACTAAAAAAAATAATTGTTCTCATCTACAACATCAGATGTGTAACAGACAAGTTACACAAAGAGAATGTATTTGTAGTGTTTTATATTCGTTCCCAAAGGAATGGGATGTTAAACGAATACAAGGAAGGTGAATATATGAGTTTAGACGTTTTTAATAGACCGCAGACATTGCAGTCCGAAGAGTTTAATAATTCACACACACTATTCCCATCAGTTAAATTATATACGAAAGGTTTCACAACTTAAGTTCCTTTATCTTCAAACACAGGAGCTGTCTTGCCTCCTGCTATTCGGTCATATCTTTTAGGATGAGGAAAATCCCAGAGCTTTTTTCACATGTTAAGGTCTCCATTGCCAAACCCGGATAAGTGAATTGGGTGATCCCAATTACAACCGTTGACTATGTACTAAGCAAGCTTGCCAAAGTCCTTCATAATAGATCTTTAATGACCATACTCGTGGATTGAATTCCTGGCTATCTTAACAGGAATTCGGACACTAGTCAGTTAGACCACCACGATCTCCATCTGGCTTTCAGAGATTTTATACTACCCTGGCTACTAAGAAGCAATTCCTATCACAACTCAAACAAAAAGAAGATATCCCATCTAATTATTCTAGTCATATTTATACACAATCCTAGAGTTCCTACTTGAATCGCTATCTACAGGGATCTTGCCCTACTACTTTTGCGGAAAACATTTGAACCATTCAATGGCTTCTATATCTTCCACGTGAAGGCATCAAGGCTCATATGCAATTCTCTAATCCCCTATGTAATCTCCCTCCGATGGATACGCATTGCTCCTTGACATTTGCATCCCAAGGCTCATATGCAATTCTCTAATGTCCTATCCAATCTCCCTCCGATGGATACGCATCGCTTCCTGACATTTGCATCCCATGGTTTTATACATTTCTTCCATTTTTTCTTCAAATGGCCAAGAGTGTTCATCACTATGGCCAATTCATCCAATAGTTTTGCCTCTCATTCATCACATGAGCCAATTCTCTTGCTTGCTAAAGCTTCTAATCTAGCTGGTCTTTCAACATCTACCTTGTGCAACTGTTGCTTCAAACCTTGCAATTGGTTCTAAAGTTGCTCATTCTCCAACTCCACAAATTTTACTTATGCTCCTTGGATCTTGCCAATCTCCAAGTAAGAGAGCTTTGCAGCCTTTTTTTTTTTTTTCTGCCTATGCCTTTTGCTTCTCCAAATGCTCACCGCCTTAGTTAATTGTTAAATTATCTAAGTCTGGTCTGAAACCTCTGGGCTAACTCTCACTCAGTTTTTTGAAAGCTCATCATGATTCTAGAAGGACATGTTCCCACCCCATGATCATGACCCAAGTGCACATTCTTACACAAACTCTCAAATTCCAAACTCCATGACAACTCCCACAAAGAGTAAGATATCAGTCAAAAGGAAGAGATTCTTTATTGATGATCAAAGGCTTCATCAAGACTCAATGCTAAACAAGAATTTTAAAAAACCAAGGTTCCCAAAACAAGCTTCCCCAAAACTAAGTTTAGAGGTGCTTCTCAACCTCTCTATTTATACTAATTAGAATTTTATCATAGTAACTATAAGTAATCATCATGTAACTTTCTCTTACCAAGTTTAATTGAAGTAGATATCATAGGTCCCAATGATTAGAATATATGGCAACATGCAATTGGTCCACTTGGATCTTCTAGAAATCCAACTACCCTTCCATTGATTTTGGTGTATCCAAGTCAATCTCACCCCTAGTCAAACCAATGAAAAACTAATCCAAATCAAGAAAAGTCAAGCTACCCATGTGAAGTAATGTATTCCTTGACTCTTCATAAACAACAAAATAGTTGTTTTCATCAACTATATCAAGAGCTACTTTATATTTCTCTCCAACTTAACTATAACTAGCTAAACATAGTCATGACAAACATAAACTTAGTCACACTTTAAATATACTTACATTTTATTCTATATGTACAACCATGGATCTAACATTTACCCCCGGACCAAGATTTTACTCAGTCCTCGAAGTGAAAGAATCTGATCGTCGATGTAACGGCTTCAATTTATTATGATTCACTCGGTCAAAGTGACGTACTACTAAATCCTTCAAATCGTAAGTAAAATTTTCCCACACTTTGTGAATTATAAAAGAACCAAAATACTTTGGAATACATTTTTTTCAAGTTCTATTATATCTAATGGAGTTGTAAAGAATTATCCAATCATCCTCTTTGAAAGACTTCATATAGTTGATCCCCAGTTGATTATTGTAATACTTCTTGTGCAATTGTTGGGTCGCTCCACATGTACCATGGCCATAGCTTAGACCTCCTCCAACTCCAATAGTTGTTGACATCTTGATTTGATAACTTTTGCTCCATTCATCCTGACCCTGGGATTCTCTGAGCTGTACAAGGCTACGGCAGGAGCCGAGGCCTCCAGGGGGGACTTTGTTTGTCTGACAGGGCAAAAAACTGAAAAAAAAGGGCCCCAGGGGGACTGTTAGAGAATTGGATAAGTAAAAAGGTTGTCAAATCAAATTGAATTGGAAGTTTTGACTTGACATCATATACCATACAGAAAGATGAGTATCATGTTGATGTCTTCCAAGTCGTTTGATAGTCCCACAAGATAGCATGTAGCCTCTTGTTCCAATTTTGCTTGCTCCCGTCCATATCTGCATCCTTGGCCAACATCATGCAAAGTGTGTAGTTGGTTCGCTCCGCCAACCTATTAGCATTTGGTTTGTAGGAAGTGATCATCCGTGCCTTGATGGAAAATGATATAATATGGCTAGTATGATGCTACTCACAAACTTACCACCTCTATCCGATATAATTTCTAGAGAACATCAAAATCATTATAATCCTATCGTAAAGAAATGTAATCATACAGTAGTCACTACAAGATTAGAATTGTAGTACTTTGATTCATTCCCTAGGGAATAAGGGATCCGAATAGACTACCAAGAAGGTAAATGTAAGTTTAGACATCTTTTCAATACTCTGGACATCACAATCCAAAGAGTTCATCTTCCAAAGCTGTAGATTCTCCTGATCTCTGCACCTCGAATACTGCAAATCTTTACATAGACTTGTTTTGCCTTGTGAACCCTCTTCTCTAGCTCAATCTTATGTTTGGACAATTTTTCCACCTTCTCCATCAAGTGTCGAATAGTGGAAGTGTGGTCTTTATTCCCAATAGCTAGCCGATTCATCATATGGTTCAATTCCATATATCTGTCAGCTTGAGGATCCCACCCATGCATATACATTGGTCCCATCTTGTTCAACTCCATCACCACTTGGACCACCACTGTCTCCAACTTATGCGACCATTGCAACATCAAATCTAGCTCATCCGCAATTTCCTTAGAGGCTTTGGCCTTCTGTCGTGAATGCTTTGGAAGGCTTACATCCTCCACTTTCTTCTTCCCTACATCCACCTTCTTTATTGTCAAAGTGTGATGAGAACTTTCCACCTTTGCAGATCTCTTCAATTTTGAAATCTAAACCAGGGTTCTCCACCATAACATCCCTTACTTCAGATCTTATGGATTAGGGCAAGGCCAACCGATACAGATGTCGTTCTTTCGGGGTTAAACATTCCATTTTTGCATACAAATGCACCAAGAAAGAGGAAAGTTATACTACGCTCTTATCATCCTTTCTCTATTTGGTGGCCATGGATTGTACATTTATGGCAAAAATCTCTCTCCAGTTAACCCGAATAGTTCCTCCAACGAAATTCTCCACAATCCGCACTTTGTGCATTCTGACATAGGTAGTGCGCTATGGCAAGAATTGCTGATGCAAAGTGTAGGCTATCTTCCTTCTAAATACATCTTTCATCAATTCAATTTTATAGCCATTTGTCCCCTTTCTCTCTCTAGGATTCAACCATTTTATCTCGTCAAAAGTGAATGCTATATGTAATGCCGATCCTTCCCAATCGACTCCGTTCTTGTCATCTTCATAAGTTCGGCCCAGCGCTTTTGGCCATAATTTTGCATCCCACTTCTCTGGTTGCACTCTGCTTTCTAGTGCTAGAGACGTTTTCCCCCGACGCACTTTCTTGTACAGCTCTGGGCAAACATAATCCCACCGCCACGACAGGAGCGCTCCGTCTAAGTTCTTTAACCTCAGCAGTTTTGCCGGAGTCCAATCCGCCATCAAAATGAGTGGCCAAATTCTCCCCATCGATACTTTACGCACTATCGGTACTCTCATGATTCTTCATTTTTATATTTAGTTATCTCTCACTCATGCGTCTTCTTGTCTATGCAAGTTCTTGGCATACTCCTTTGCATTCTCCCTCGATGTTTCTTCAATCCGCCGCCCAATACCAAACATAATTTCACCCTTCCATTCGTCTGAACTTCCTAACAATATTCACTCCTAACTTCCTCATATTTGGACAAATATACTTCTTAGTCCTCCAAATATAACACTTTATTTAAAAAAACAGAAAAAATCTTACAAGTACTATGAACTATGCACCCACAAGAAATCTATCCACTTTCTCCTCACTAGTAGATTTTAGAGGTCTAGCTTCTACCCACTTGGTTAGATCATTTGTAGCTATCATAATGAACTTGTTAGCCCAAGGAGTAAAATTCAAAGGGTCTACAAAATCTATTCTCCATTTCTCAAAAGGACCTTAAATAGGAACTGATGTGAAAGGAGGGGTTTTCATGAACTTTTTAGCAAAAGTTTGACACACATCAAAATTCTCGCAAAATTCCACATAATCTTTGAAAATGCACTTACAATGAAAGTTTACATCTAGGATCTTAAATGCAATTACCTTTCCTGCAAAGTATGCTTCACATACTGAGCCTTCGTGAAACTCCTTCATGACATGAATTGACTCCTTCCTTCCAACAACCCTTCTCAATTATCCATCTGTTCCTTGATGAAACAACACGTCCTCTATGATGGTATAAGGTTCACATCTCTTCACCAATGCATTTCTCTCCCGTGAATGCATGCCTTGGGGAAACTCTCCTTATGAGAAAAAATCCCATATCTCCTTGTATTCCGCTGTTACCTTCGTTATGAAGTCCATCATCAATAAATTCTCATCTGGAAGTGTATCATCCATGGGTTGATCTCCTTCCTCATCGTATGTCCTAGACATCAAATCGGTATTGGCATGTTTCTTATCGGATCGATCCTCAATATTGTAATCAAACTCTGTGAGTAACAACTTCCATCTTGCTATTCTACCCTCATCATTAAGCTTGTTGAAAATGTACTTCAAAGCCTTGTGATCTATAACAATAGTAAATTTCCATCCCAATAGAAAGTGTCACAACCAAAGCCTCCCTTTCAGTTACTGAATAGTTTCTCTCAGCTTGCAACATCTGTCTACTAGCATAAGCAATTGGATGATAATGATTATCATTATCTAACTGACTTAGAGTGCATCATATTGCAAAGTTTGATGCATCCGTGTAGAGAGTGAAAGGTTTATCCTAATTTGTTTTTGCTAAAATAGGAGCTGTTGTCGTGTTGTGACGCTGCTACTATGAGAAGATGATGACATGTGTCATCTTCAGAGCTGTTGTCATGACGGCGATATTTTAGGTTAGGATAACCGACGGCGCACTATAAGGTTGTTAATAGTCCACTGTTGGATCAACTTTGTAGGGTCAGGATATTGAAAAGACTCCAAGAGATATTATCTTGGACCTTATCAGATATAAAGCGCAGTGAGGATGGAAAGGGTATGGGAGAGAGCTAGACACATCACTTTCCTGATTAAGAAGCTTATCTGATCGAAGTGGAGCCGACTTAGGACATGGATAGAGGACAACATGATCCTCCAGATGTACCGATGCCCAATCCATTTGTGATCAACATTCGGTGTCTTCACCGTGATCACTTTCGGGCGTGGTTAGTGTATCATGTTGGAGATAACTTTCTGCAACAAGTGATAAACTCTCCAGACCCGATTATTCTTCTTGTTGTTTCCTACGGCACGATTTGGGTGCTATGGTACTGAACTTACCAGTAGTGATGGCTTTCAACACATGGGTTCCAATCCATCACTATTGCTTACCGAAAACAAGCCATAGGGAGTTGATTGTTAGGAACTTTGGCGAGGAGTATTATTCTCAAGTTATAAACTCCCGGTTCCGATTGTAGTTCCGTTCATACTTATCCGGTTTCGAGTTGTCATTTTGACTCTTTATTAGTGGCAACTCGTATTGTGTATAGGATGGCTAAGTAGTGTGTTTAGGATAGTTGTAAAGCTCTAAGTTAAAATGGAGCTAATTTGGCCACATTAGAGGTCAAAATAACACTCTTCATTCTCATTGGTCTTGGAGTTTGGGCCAATGAAGGCACTTGGGCAACTTCTTCGAGGTTTTGAAGAGTTTTGCAGACTTTCCAGGGGGGACATTTGGAGATCTGAGGATTGGGTTAGAGAGCTGATGGGACGAGCTACGACGTGGGCTCAAGAATGGATGGATTTGAAGGATTTGTCATTCTGAAATAGTCATTCAAAGATAGAGTGAGAAATTTAGACCTTTGAGTGTATTTGGGGTGTTTCCGAGAATTTAACAAGGGTTTTGGGAGATCTGAGTTCATTGTGATATAGTTTACGACTCAGGCTTGAGTTTGGATCAAAATTTCGACTCAATTGGATGAGTTTTGAGTACATAGTGATAGCTTGAATCAGAGTTGCAGGATTGCACTGACTGTCACGAAGTTAGTACGGAGATCATATCTTTTGATATTAGAAAGTTCTATCAATTAAACTTTGCACAGTTCAATTCTGATAATGAGTAACCTTCTCATGAAATCTGGGAGCAATTGAAGTCAAGGATTGGGATGTGTGATGGGTTTTGTACACAGGAGTCTGCATATCGCTTTGTGATACAGTGTGCAAATCAACAATTTTTCTGAGAGATTTAGAAGAGGAAAACATCTGAAACTTTTCTTAGAGATTGAAAGGGTTGTGAAGAAATTTTCTGTAAAGTTTAAGTGAGAGTTATTGGTCGAATCAGTGGCTATTATAATCTTCTTCTGCTGAAGTTCTACTGGTTTCTAACGAATTCAAATGTGGAGTGCTGATGAGAAGAAGAAGAAATTGTCAACTCACAGGAGGTTCTAGAGGGTTCTTCTAGAGCCAGGTTTTCAGAGTAAAGAAATGTCCATGCGACACCGTTACCAACACTTACTTAAGAAGTTCGAACGCCATCACCTCCTCTCCATCCTTGAAGATTAAATTGTAATCCGTCACTTTCTTCATGTTAATCGTCAAGGCCTAAGCTTTGTTGGAGAAGGAAAAGATGAACCTTCGATAGTAACCCACCATATCAAGGTACTATCTTAATTTGGTCAACGTCATCGGAAAAGATAAGTCAAAGATGAGTTTCACCTTTTTCGGATCCACCACTATACCATCTTTGAAAATGATATGTCTTGACAACTATCCTTCCTCACATTGAAAAATGCATTTTTTTGGATTGAACGAGACCTTGGCTTTCTCCAAATGTTATAAAATTTTGTTCAAATGATCAAAAGTTCCCCATGGCGTGGTAAAAGTGATCTTGAGCTGATCTTGAGAGGCAATTTGAATTTGGTTATAACCACTATAACCATCTCCAAAAGTATATCACTCATGACCTTCCACTTGCTCTAAAATCTCATCTATGAAAGGTAAAGGATAATGATCCTTCTTTGTGACAACATTCAGCTTCTTGTAATCTACGAGCTTACCATTCTTCTTCTTGACTATCACAATAGTAGAATTCCATTCAGAATTCTCTACCTCATAGATGAAACCAGCCTCCTTTAGCTTAATGATCTCCTCTTTCACAACCACAGCTATAGGTGGATTTATCCACCGTTGCTTCTGAAATACTGGATGAGCTTTCTCCTAACTCAATGTGATGAATTTCTAAGGTTACCTGCTTCAAATCCTTGAGGCTGAAGGCAAAAACATGACCTTGGGACCAAACTTGAGAGTGGAGAGCCGTAGAGTAATCTCCTCTTTGCTCATCTCTGACTTGTTAGGATCCTTCACCACCCGTTTTCGTGTTGTGACGCGGCTACTATGAGAAGATGATGACATGTGCCATCTTCAGAGCTGTTGTCATGACGGCGATAGTTTAGGTTAGGATAACCGAATTTACATGTAAAAAGTTAAGAGGCCACCGTTGGATCTACTTTGTAGGGTCATGATGTTGAAAAGGCTCCAAGAGATATTATCTTGGACCTTATCTGATATAAAGCGCAGTCAGGATGGAAAGGGTATGGGAGAGTACTAGACACATCACTTTCTTCGACTAAGGAACATATCTGATCAAAGTGGAGCCGACGAGGACATGGATAGAGGACAACATGATCCTCCAGATGTACCGATGCCTAATCCATTTGTGATCAACATCCGGTGTCTTCATCGTGATCATTTTCGGACGTGGTTAGTGTATCATTTTGGAGATAACTTTCGCAACAAGTGATAAACTCTCCGCACCGATTATTCTTCGATTGTTTCCCCACGGCGCGATTTGGGGCGTAACGATTACGCTTTTGATTTAGTTTTGGCGCTATGGATTTGAACTTACCGGTAGTGATGGCTTTCAACACATGGGTTCCAATCCATCACTATTGCTTACCGAAAACAAGCCATAGGGAGTTGATTGTTAGGAACTTTGGCGAGGAGTATTATTCTCAAGTTATAAACTCCCCGGTTCTGTTTGTAGTTCCGTTCATACTTAGCCGGTTTCGAGTTGTCATTTTGACTCTTTATTAGTGGCAACTCATATTGTGTATAGGATGGCTAAGTAGTGTGTTTAGGATAGTTGTAAAGCTCTAAGTTAAAATGGAGCTAATTTGGCCACACTAGAGGTCAAAATAACACTCTTCATTCTCATTAGTCTTGGAGTTTGGGCCAATGGGGGCTCTTGGGCAACTTCTTCGAGGTTTTGAGGAGTTTTGGAGACCTTCCAGGGGGACATTCGGAGATCTGAGGATTGGGTTGGACAGCTGACGTGACGAGCTACGACGTGGGCACAAGAATGGATGGATTTGAAGGATTTGTCACTCTGAAGTGATGATTCAAAGTTAGAGTGAGAAATTTAGACCTTTGAGTGTATTTGGAGAGTTTCTGAGAACCTTACAAGGGTTTTGGGAGATCTGAGTCAACAGAGATATAGTTTTCGACTCAGGCTTGTGTTTTGATTGCAGTTTTTACTCGATTGGACGAGTTTTGAGTACGGTGTGATAGCTTGAAGTTTGTGTATACAATCGATTGCGGGGACTGCACTAAGCATCACGAAGTTATGAGAGATCATATCTTTTGATATCAGAAATTTCTGTCAATAAAACTTTGCACAGTTCAAGTTCTGATAATGAGTGACCTTCTCATAAAATCTGGGAGCAATTGATGTCAAGGATTTGGATGTGTGACGGGTTTTGTACACAGGGGTCTGCATATCGCCTTTGTGTTACAAAGTGGGTAAATCACCAATTGTTTTGAGAGATCTAGAAACGAAAAACATCTGAAACTTTTCTGAGTGATAGTAAGGGCCGTGGAGCAATTTTCTGTAAAGTTTGAACGAAAGTTATTGGTCGAATCATTAGATATCATAGTCTTCTTCCGCTGAAGTTTTACCGGCTATAATGTGGAGTGCTGAGGAGAAGAAGAAGAGATTGTCAACTCACACGAGGTTCTAGAAGGTTCTTCTACAGCCAGGCGCTCGGGCGTTCTCAGAGCAAAGAAATGTCCATGCGACACCGTGGCCTAGGAAGTAAATCGATTACAGCAAGAACTTGTACTTGAATGTCATCATCTGAGGTGTCTTAAGATGATTTCTCCTCATCCGTTGACATGTTGGTGTCAAATTCTGAAAAGCTGTCATTTCCCTCACTTTCAAATTCCCAGTAGGCATGTCCGAGTCTAATACTACTCCTCTGCCACTTGTGAGAGGGATCTTCATTCCATGGTTCTTCGGCCCTATACGACGGTAACTCTTGTGCCACTAATCTGTAGTCCTCACCACCCTCAACCAAGGTCTTCATAACAACAAGTCATAGCTAGCTTCCTCAAGCATTTGAAAAAACAACAAGGTGTGAATTCCCATCACACTAACTACCACAACTCCAATGGATTGCACCTTTTGCTTGTTGGCCATCCCAACAATGATGCTGGATGGTCTTGAAGGCTTCATCCCCAATTTTTTCAACAAACATTCCGACATGGCATTCACAGCACATCCTCCATCCACCAGCACATCCAAAACATCATGTCCATTAATGCGTACTTCAATCTTTGAAGCTTGAGTACATACCTCCGAGGCAACAACATCCACCACTCCTACTCCAATACCTCATCTATCTTACTCCTGTTGGCATGACCACGAAATCCACAACCCACGATAGTAAGTGGATATGTAGGATGCAAACCATCACAGTGTTAAATTACAAAATACATCTGACATGTCTCACAATTCACCACAAATCCCACCACATCCTTGTAGATATTGTTCCACTAATATCTCTCTTTCAACTTCATGAAAATGCCATATACACCCCTATGATTTGCCCATTAGCTTTCATGAAAATTCCACATCAACTCATAATGTGCCTCTTTTCCACAAATCACATGTTATCATGTGTTCCACAAATCAAATAACTGTATAACATGCGCAAATTTGCATAAGTTCTCCATGAAAAACCTTCAATGACCAAGCTCATGGTTTTGAATTCCTGGTTATCTTCCCAAAAAGTTGAACACATGCCCGATAAGGCACTGCGATCTCCATCGGGCTTTGAGAGATTCCATTCTACCATAGCTAGTCAAGAGTAATTCCTATCACATTTCTTGCATATTGAAGATATCTTCTCTAACTATTCTGATTCTATTTATATATAATCCTAGAGTCCTAGTCAAATGACTACCTACTTGAATTGCGACCAGATTTTTCGCAAAGAGATATTGTTTGAAACTTCTGAGGGATTTCTAAAATCTTCAATTTTAATTTTGGACCCCTAAATATCAAAATTTTGAAATTTTGGCATTGCTGATCATGCGCAAAATACTTTTCATATTCTATGATCCCATCAAATTTTAGATGAAACCCACAATATATAATAATTTTATAGCTTGCTGTTCTTATTTTTGACTTGAAAACTTTGAAACATCAAATCTTGGACTTCGAACACTTCTGTCGTAAATCTCTTTTGACAAATCTTGATCCCAAGTACCAAGATAACTATAAGCATTAATTCACTTGGTTAATCTTTAGCAGCTGTACTCCAAATTCTCGATTCAAATTTTAAACATTAAAATAAAAATATAAAATTTCAAAATTGATCATATCAACTTGAAATTGATTCTTATTCTAGATTTTTACCACGATATTCACTCCATGAACACCTTGCACACTCTATAAAAAAAATTTTAAGCTACTATCAATCAAAACTCGTCAAAATACCTTTAGCGCTTCAAGAACTCTTAATTCTCATCATAAAATCTAATTTTAGTTTTCGAAATAATCTTTTCTACTTTCTAAATATCTACAAGGACACTCTACTCATAATCATATATTTTATTATTTTTTATCACAGTATATCTATTGTAATAAAAATATCTATAACCAGCATCCATTTAATCATCAAAGTTTGGCCATTAGCTAAAATAATAAAAAAAATTAGTTCAAAAAAATTAATCTTAGTTATCAATATATGAGTTGGATTTGAAATATTTATTTATCATGCATGTAAGAACATTTTTTTCATTCATACTGCACACATCTAGAATAGTTTCGTCAACATTCACAATGCCATAAGTCATATTATTTAAAATTTAGGTTCATATTTAATTAATGATATTAAACTTATGATTTAAAATCCTTTATTATTATTTAATTTAATTTCATGCAAATATTTTAATTTATATTAATTATTAATAATTGATAACTGAGATTTTAAAAACCAACATTCTTAAATTTATCATTGAAAAATTTTGAGATTTGAAAAATTTATTTATCATGCATGTAAGAACATTTTCTTCATTCACATTGCACACATCTAGAATAGTTAGTCAACATTCATAAAGTCATAAGTCATATTATTTAGAGTTTGTTGCAAATTTATACACGTTAAACATTATGTCAAATTGATCAACATGTATCCATTTAGTTCTTTCATAAAATTATGAAAGTTAGGTTCATATTTAATTAATGATATAAAATTTATGATTTAAAATCCTTTATTATTATTTTATTTTATTTTATGAAAATATTTTAATTTATATTAATTATTAATAATTGATAACTGAGATTTAAAAAACCAACATTCTTAAATTTATCATTGAAAAATTTTGAGATTTGAAATATTTATTTATCATGCATGTCAGAACATTTTCTTCATTCATACTGCATACATCTAGAATAGTTTAGTCAACATTCACAAAGTCATAAGTCATATTATTTAGAGGTTGTTGCAAATTTATACATGTTAAATATTATGTCAAATTGATCAACATATAGCCATTTAGTTCTTTCATAAAATTGTGAAAGTTAGGTTCATATTTAATTTATGATATTAAACTTATGATTTAAAATCCTTTATTTTTATTTAATTTAATTTCATGCGAATATTTTAATTTATATTAATTATCAATAATTGATAACTGAGATTTTGAAAACCAACATTCTTAAATTTATCATTGAAAAATTCTGAGTTGACAAATTTAAGATATATAATCTGAATTGTCTATAGAATATCTATAATTTGTTATTATGTTGGATTCAAGTGTTGTGATCATATGGAAAGTAGTGTTATGATCTCCAATCAGAAGTAAATCACTCCATATCTCTGACACTAAATTGAATTTGAAAGTTACACATGTCATGGATCCAACTTAAAATCCCACTTGAGGAGTAAATTATCTCCATATGTCAATCTAGATTTTATTGATGAATCTATTATCATACTAGAATAGTTTGTTATGGTTATGCATATCAATTACTCATGAAAGCGTCTACTCACACAATCTTTAACAATTTTAAAACGAAGATCATAAAGTTTTATGCTTTATGAATCTTGCAACCAATCACAATTTAATGTATACGACAAGCCTAAGTATATTGAGAATCCAAAACAAAAATCTTTTCACATTGCTTCAAACTCATGCTTTATTTCTCATTTTACTTTATTAGCCTTGATGTTTAAATATTTTTGTGTTTGTAAACATGTTAGAATTGATGTCTAAGCAATGCAGATGATAAGACAAAATTTGAATGAGATCATGAGCAGTCCATGATCCGAATGACATCTTCTCCCTTTGATGGTAAACTCACTTTGTACCATGACAGTATGATCCAGTGATGTGTATCACAAGAGCAACCTTGTATCTCCAAACAATGATAAGGAGGGAACCCCTTGTTAACTTTAAAAATTAGGTGAAAAAATAACCGATAAGCGAATCCTCACGGTGCAAAGTAACCATGAAGGTTACAAGACTATTTCATGATCACAAATGAGCAAGGCTTAAAGAGATGAAAATGGAGCAACTAACTAAACATGGAAAAAACTCCACAATAACAATAAGTTCAAGATCTACACTATCACATCTACAAACTAAAACTGTAGTATGTTAATTATGCAACTGTCAATTTAAATGTGATGTCCTGCTCGAACTAGTGTTCGTAATCACTACAACTTTGTAACAACATGTATGTGATGACTTAATGGTGGATGGATGGTGACTAGCCTCTAGGAAAACTGACAAGTACATTCTAGATTTTTGGAAGTGAGTAGGCTGAGATAAGTTTTGTGATCCGACATGGTCAATTTTGCAACCTCATATTGTCTTGATCACCATGATTAGGTAGATCATTATGAAAATATTTCAAGAATGCACAGGCTATAATCAACTAGATAACCACACAGCAGTGTTTGCGATAGCAGTGTTGCATTCACACAAGAGTATTCAAATTGGGTATTCCTCATACTGCAATTTAATGTTGCATCTTATACCTAGGAAGCTATCATTCAAGAACTTTCTTGGACAACAAGGAACATACAAGTAAACTTCATCTGCCGTTAGGCAATCTCCATGGACCACATCATAATTATCTACAGTCAATATGATGTGTGACATTTGCGCACTTGCAAAAGAAGAGGAGAAAGGAAGTAATCCAAAACAAAACAAGAAATTGAAATGAAGGCAAAAACTGAATGTCAATAACAACCACAAGAAGCGATTTAGAAATCCAATTGTTGTAGTTTTTGAAGGCCGTCAACTTTTAAATTAGGCCAGATATTATCCTCTTAGTTAGAATTATACATACGGTTGAAGAGCATTAGTGCTACCAGCATTGCATGTAATTGACCATTAACACCCATGCTTTGTTGTTTTTGGGGTTTACACAATGCGTAGAGTTCAACCTACCCAATGTGGGTAGGATAAACTCTAGATCCACCTAAAGAAAGATTGGAATTATATAATGATATACTGTATATCATTGCAACTTTAAGTAGTTTTGTTCAACAAATCACACAGTTTGAAGGAAGGTCGCAACGATATAACCAAACTTCAACACTCTGATGAAATGATTGTCATAAACCTTAATTCTTATTAATGATTTGGGTGATACCACTGACTTGACCATCAGTCAGGTCCTAAGAAACAGATATGATCTATGACAAAAGCAGATAGTTGATTCACTAGTTATTTTAGGTAGTGGTCCTCTTCGTGGTATCTTTTTGACTTGTGATGCCATAGGAAGGCGCCCATCATCCAGAGTCTGCCTATTCTCGCGTACTCTGCCACAGCATTCTGATACTGAGCTTCGACCTTCAAGTTTGCTACTATTGTCTCGAAGTCATTGATCCTGTTTTTCAGCATTTCCTTTGCGCGATTCATTGCTTCCGTGTACGAACATCCAAATTCTTGACTGATGACGAAGATCAGATTGAAACGATCTCCACGTTTTTGAACCTCCTGAGATACTCATAAAGCTTTTGTAAGATTGTGCCCCAGAAAGATCGAAGTCTAGTTCAATTGCAGTCTTTTTTGTTTCCAACCTCTCGAGTCAATACTGAGCTAGGAATCGGTAACCAATTTCTAGCTCAGTTCTAGCTGAAATATCGACCAAATTAACGGTGCAGTTACGGACTACTGAAAAGCTCGACAGACACTGGAACCGAGGGATACAGGTCAGTTATGAAAGGAGCTACTTGCCTAGACACAAGTCAGTTTCTACGACTCTTGTGATATTTTCATCTCTATGGCATTGTCAGATGAAGATCTATTCGTACCTTAGGAAATGAGTACACATCATTTGTCCATGCTACGACATCGCAGGAAGCGTCCACGAGGCCTTGCATGTTTGTACCGTAGAACACATCATTTGGAATTTGAGGCCACTGTCGAGAATCGATGAAGAGATCCGTCAGGCCCTGCACATAGTTGAACTTGTAAGACTGCTGAACACCTACTGTGCGCCTTGAGAGAGTACTAAATGCAAAATGAGGTTGACTTCTTTGAATGCATTTTAGCAGTTTTCAGCAACTTGTTGAATATTGTGCACATCGCATTCTGCTAAACTCTCAAACTAAAGACACGAATGGCAGAAATTTGTCAAGCCTTCAACATGACAGAAGTTTCCTTCTAAACTGTTGAACAAAGTTCCTTATCCTCTTGACTAAATCTCACTTCAACAAATCGATGCTCATATGTTGAGCACGTTCTTGAAAGCAGAGGGCAAGGAGCCTTGGGTGTCATGGTTGCGCCTCTGCAAGCCGTCGTGAGCTAATGAGAAAGAAAGCTTACGATTAGGGCCTCCACGCCTACGGATAGCCTTCGAAAGTGAATGAAATCAGCCAGTGCGGTATGATACACTTGGGATACTCTACTCTTCGTCTCACTAACAAATGTCAATAAATAGTTCTGTATATATCGGGCCATTCTGACGTTGTAGTCATATGGCAGGCGTTCACAGTACTCAATCCATAACTCTCTGAGAGATGATGCTATAGGCTGCAATTCCAAACTCATCAGTCCTGTAACAACCATGCAAACAATATCAGAGGTCGAAGAACTGAAAAACTTATCAACCTCCACTTCTACTAAATCACAGGTCTAGAAGTGATAGTTTTCTCAAAGTTAACGATCTCATCGTTGTGAGATCCATAATTATCAGAATGCAGACCTGGATATACCATTAGGATTAATCACAGCACACAAGACTGCCTGGAGGTGTACGTGAGACCAGCCTAGGAACTAAGATCAATGAAACACCTGAACGAGAACTGGTACGGGCGTAGGCGAGGGATTCCGAGAATGAATTAACAACATCGTCACGTTGGTCGGCGGGGACACAATCGAACACCATCTCCAAGTTTCGGAGGAGATGAGGGTCCTCAGAGCAGAACCACAAGATAACCTTCTGCGTTTCGAGGATGAGACTGACGGTTTTATTCATGTCGTTACAGATTTCAGGCTTGTCAAAGAAATCATCTATAACGGTGATCCAAGTCGTATACTTGGAACCCCAAAGAAAGTCCTTCCGCTCAACGTCCAGATACACTTGACCTGCCAAATACGGGAGTTTCCCTGCCGTAAATTTCTTCCATCCCTCAGGGCCCATCTGGGTGTGGACATTGTGTCTAACAAACCAATTGTGGGTCTCTTCATTCAATTCAGCTATCAGAGGATACAGTCCACGGTCCTCATAAGGAGGAGTGATATCCGGTACTTGGATTTTCTCCTTCTGATGAACTGGCAGCTGAGGTGATGAAGCTGCCGCTTGAATTCTGTGGCTGTTTGCCTGCCTCTGCGACGCTGATTCTCCAGAAAACACGACCACTCGATCCTTGGATGCTAGATTTTTCTGCACCGGTACTTTCACTGCGACATTCTTGCCTTTGCCCCTGCTGGACAAGAACCTCGAATTCACACTCAAAAGCTTGGAGAAACTCCCGTGAGTTTTTGCCGCCATCGCGTACATCTCAGTGAAGTGACCGAGTGAAGGAGACTTACCCCGGTCAACAGACGAACATATCGCAACAGATAATAAATTTGACAAGCAGCAGATACGATACGATGATCACCAGAGCCTCCACAAATAATGCTCAACACTCCGCTGATGCTTTAACTGCAAACATTGCAGACTTTAAAAGGAAATCCCCTCAATACCACTCAATGCAACAGTCCTAACATAACAACGAGAGTCCATTATCCGAGGATCCGAATTATCATGTGAAGGACTTCTGTACCGACCTGAGTCCTAGAGTCCGTCTAAAGTCGTAGGAGCCGAGATCATTCTTGACTTGTGCAATGATATGATTATGATCATATCACTGCACAAGTCAAGACTGTTCTTTATGTAATATAGAATGGAAGGTCTTATTTGTACATACTTGCAACAATTCAAAAGAAGATGAACATGTCTCTCTGAATATTTCATGCTGTATCATTATACTCGCGGTAACTCAGCTGCGGAGTGTCGACAAATCTAGTCAGCTGATGTGAACCAATATTATTATGTGTGGCCTGTGAGTTTTACTCCTGATGGTATTTGCGTCGCCTGCATGCTTTATCCGTATATTGGTAGGAATGATTGAACACTTAATTTAAGAAAGTCGTAAGGCTGTCGTTGTTTATGCAGACAAAATCAAAGTCACAGTGCGTTGACTCTGGATTTTAAGTAAAAAAATTTAAACCTTATTGTTTCTTTTTAAGAACTAAAAATATTTGTGCTAAAATAACTGATCCAAAAAATTATAAAAGACCTACATAAACTTTTTTCTACCCAAATCTTAACCTACTACTCTAATCTATGATGCGCCACGTTGGCACAATCAATTATTTCTCCTGATCTAATGGGTGGCATACGGGTTGTGTCATAGTTCTAAATTTTATTTAAGTTTATCTTTGAACAAGATAAACGTGTGAAATCTTTTTCTGCACCTCTTAACAATGTCAGGTTTATTTAAAAAATGTAGAGTAGAAACCATAATTTCGTGCCCTCTACCTACTCCAAAGCCTGTAAATGTCTTTCTTTTTACGTGTTCTTCACATCTTCTATGTCATATGCATCCTTATCACTTATGGTCTCCTTGTCGTATGGGGGAAGAGTGATGGATTCAGTGACATGTTTGTCTTGATCCAATCCATGCTGTTGCGCACTCATTGTTACACTGGATTTGTTCAAGAGAAAGAGGCTTGCCTAGCTACCCTCTACTTTCGAAAACTAGCTGCTTACAGAAACAACTCAGATCAGGTCGGATAGGCTTCGAACTTTGGAGATGGCAAAATCACTCGTGTTTGTTATCCTCTGCATTGTAGCAATCTGCAGTTTGGAGTTTTCTTCTGCCTAGACACAGAAAATGAAGTCCGTGGGATATGACAAGGGCAGGCCAGTTGGTGAGCAGATTTGCGCTGCTTTGTCTTTTCTGTCAATCGTTGCTTGATCATGCTACCTAGAGATTGTAAGGGTCATGGAGATTCAGACATTCTGATTTGTGCTTGATTTCCAAACTGTTGGTTGCTGCGAGGAAAATGAACGAACAGCGTCAACGTTTTCTGAGTCGAGTCAATGAAATTTATTATATGAATTCAGAGAAGACTTTACATAATTTTCGTTAGAATTTTACTTCTGTACCTGTCCGTGGCGGAATTCATTCACTTCATAAGACTTGGTTGATTAGCGCTTCGCAAAAACTGCGTGCCACGGAGGCGATGTCAGCTTTGAAACAGACAGCGACGTCGGTGGAATGTGCTTGGGAGTTCCAACATCTCTGTTTGACAACCAGAAGGGAGGAAACAATTGTGGCAAGAAGATTAAAGTTGCATGCGTGGGAGAGAAACCCAAGCGCCAGAATTCGAAATCAGTGGAATTGACTATCATTGATACTTTGGAGGGTGACTTCATCGAGATCTCCAACATGGTCTTCAACACCATCTGTGACTTCAATATCGGGATCATTAATTTGAAGGTCACCAACTATATAGCGGATAAGGGCTTTTGAGTTGACCCTTTCGCTTAGAAAAAACCATCGCCTAGAAGAACGGCATAGATTGTTTCTTGGAACGTTATTGGATAGATGAAGGCAGGAATCGCTTCAATCTAGGATGTGACAATGAGGTAACTACATGCATAAACTAAGCATAAACTACTGGTGAGAATGAGGCGCATAAGACCGAATCGATTCCGTTATTCTGAATACAAGTTATACAACGACAACCCATTCATTGTACATAAACACTGATCTCACTACAGATTTAGATTATTTCCCACACTGACTCTGCAAGTAGAACGTAAACAAGATTGGAATTAATGTATTCTATTCACGCTTGGCTGTCAGGACAGGTCAGAATACTTATTTATGATAGAGGGTGCAAGCACGTCAGTAAACCTCGTGGCTTTAAGACACTCATGATCAAAAGACTCGTTATCAAAGCAATATCTTCAGCCTTGTCGATACTAGAAAATCCCAAGCCCTTCCACTGCGCACATAGAAAATATAGCCTCTTCCGAGATCATTGGATTTCAAGTATTTTCATTTGCAGGTGCCAACCTGAACTTTGTTGTCTAGAGAAGATTATAACTGTACGTATAATTGAGTTCCCGTCTTTTTCCTCTTTGGCTACCGATTCGACTAGGGGTCTATAGTTTATCTTGATGGACCGACAGTTTTAGGAGACTCTACATTCACTCTTAGTCGATCCGACCATTCCTCATACTACTAGAGCTCATCTACGATCTTGCCCTGGCAAGGGTGCAGGTTTGTGGATCTTGGCTCTACCATACATAAGGGCTTTCCGACTCGCACCAACTACTTTCTCCATAGCAATGAGGTTTCATCTTGGCTTGATACATCCATCTATATCTTCATTACTTACATGTGAGTGTGGTATCACTTTAGATGCAGCAGGTGTTAATATGATTCATTGCCCATTTGGAGGGCAGATGATAGCTACCCATGATACCATTAGAGGGTGGATACCTCACATGGATAGAGTGTTTGTATGCCTTGCAGTCGACTAGGGTTAGGATAGACCTGGACTTGTTTCAGGAGGACCAGGTCACTGTGGCGGATGTGGTTGTTACCGATCCTACTAGAGACACCATTTCAGAGGGGGTGATCACCCATCCTCCACGATGGGCGGCGAGTGGAGCGGTAGCAGCCAAGGTCTCCAAGTATAGGGCTATGGAGAGAGGTCATCTCTTTGTTCCTCTAGCTTTGGAGTTATATGGAGCTATGGACACCGACTTTGACATCTTCGCGAGGGAATGCGCGAGAGCCTACCATACTAGACGACATTGAGTATCACTCTCTTTAGCTTATTGTATAGCCTATTTTAGGCAACGTATTTCCATTGCTCTACAGAGAGCACTAGCATGTGCAATCCATTGGAGAGCAATCATGTTAGATGATGCTTCTTCGGATGGTATGTTGTTTGCAGCCCGTTTGACCTAGATAGTTCGGATATCTTAGGTGTTGTATGACATATTTTCTAGTGTGATGCTATTGGGGCCTAGCCCCATGTTACCGGTTTGGTTTCATCCTTGTAGGATTTGATAGGGTATTCCCATCCCTTTTGTTATTATATTGTGTCGCGTTAACACTAAAGGTTAAGTCCAAAGGATGTCCAAAAATCGTTGGTTCACAGCCCATACAAATAGCACTAGAAGGTCTAAGAATGCCAATAAATATGCAATGTATGGTACTATTGGAAAACCAATGTAAAAAGTCATTCAATGGGGAACGTGTATATTGTCTACAATCTGGAGGTGTTCTCCACACTTTAAACAACATGAAAATTCATGGGAACCTTCTCAGCTAACGGTGTCTATTCTACGCAGCAGCCTTTTGCCGTTGCCTTGACCGAGTTTCTGCATTAAATGTACATTCTCCCAGTCATACACCGCAGTATTATAATAAGTCTCTAGTATGGTAAGGCAAGCTCTTGAACAAGGAAAATTTAGAAAAATGTACTAAATACTCATCCATATTCATATTTCAATTCTTGCAAGTAATAAAGAAGACTTTTAGAACAGGTTTCAAGGCCCAGCTATCTGCTTATTAAGTACATCAGATCCTACCAGAGACTCACTCTTTGCCAAGATATGCTAATTGTCATATTTGAGATTGCTACATACAGGGGGCTACTTTTCTCGGACTGTATGTAAGGTGAACAAAATTGAAAAATTGTCTCAAGCTATTAACTTGAATGTCACAACAGTAAGTTTGAAGTGTAAGTGGAAAACCCGTCTAAGACTCTGCAACACAATTTACACTTGTCACGAGTGGTCAACTTGATAAACGCAATCGTATAAACCAGGTTATGCTATATATGTATATTGCCCAAATCTACTTTGGTTTCTACAGGGCACAGAAGTGACGAAGACATAGAGCCGAGGTGCTAGAAATCAAAATAAACACATCCGTCTTGACCTGTAATGCATCTAAGATTCCACTTGACGGGAAAAACTAATTCCGTTTTTATTTCTACCTCAAATTGTACCCCATCACGTACGCTATAGAGTTCTTGAGACAAGCTTCGCACATTCATGATAAATTCAAGCTTTCTTTTGCATTTAGAAAGCGGATGATACGTCTGTGCTTTTAGCTGAAAAAAATAGAAAGAACAATTATTACCAGGAGCGATATACGTATGTCAAGAAAAGCCACCAGTAATGAACAATGTCAGATGAATATATCAATACCAACGTCAGACGGGTAGCTGTGTAAAAGTTCCTTCACCCTCAACGTTAATTAAATTCTGAACTGTTGAGTAACCTCGGGCGGCTCTGAAGGACTGTAAGCCATGATCCTCAAATTCTATCGACTCATGGTACCCGTACTACAGAATTTTGGAGTACTAATCTGGGCATCTCTGTGTACTCGCGGGTATATATAGTCCCACATCTCCTTCAGAAATCATCAGTCACCTTTCTTTCTCAGAACCCACTTTTCCAAGCCCAGAGCACTCAAAGCTTCAGTTTCCAGATAATTCGAAGTTTCTTTTTGAGAGGAGGAGCTTGACGCTACCTTCTGCTCTCCGACCGTAGGTACTTACCGATTGGCTCAGGTAGGCTTCAAACGTTGGGAATGGCAAAATCACTCGTTCTCGTTTTTCTGTGCATTGTTGCAATATGCAATTTGGAGTTTTCTTCAGCGAAGACACAGAAAATGACGTCTGTGGGATACGACAAGGGCAGGCCAGTCGGTGAGCAGATACGCACCTTCTTTACTTCTTTCTGTTAATCATTGCATGATCATGCTAGCTAGAACTTGTAAAGGTCAAGAAGATTTTAAGGTGGAAAAGAGATGTAATTGAACTACAAATTATCCATTGATCCAGGCTAGTGAGCCAACAGCGTCAATGTGTCCTAGATCAACTCAAAGAAATTTGTGATAAGAACTCATATCCTGAGTTCTTCATAAAACTTCGAATATGACCTGTCAGCCTTGCACTTCTGTAAATTACCGTTGCGGCAGCTGATATATCATTGCACTTCTTGCTCACTGGTTGATTATGGATTGCAGAAACTGCATGCCACGGAGACGACATCAGCTTTCAAACTGACAGCGACGTCGGCGGCATGTACGTGGGAGTTCCAACACCTCTGTTTGAGAACAAGAACGGAGGCAACAACTGTGGCAAGAAAATTAAAGTTTCCTGTGTGGGAGGAAAACCAAAGTGCAAGAATTCAAAACCAGTGCAGTTGACCATCATCGATACTTTGGATGGCGACTTCATTGAGATCTCCAACAAGGCCTTCAACACCATCTCTGATTTCGACATAGGAATCATTGATGTGAAGGTCACCAACTAAGGAGGCGATTAGGCTTCTTCTGTTGACTTCACATATAGTTTACTTGCAACGATACAGGGGCAGGTCTACAAATGAATTCATGTGAATGTAGGTCCTTAGAATTGATGAGTGAATTGCAATGGAATGTGAATTTTCGAGATAAACATTTGCATGAACAAGAATGTGTGTCAAAACAACTTCTACGGTGACCAGATTGTATTTAGGCCGAGGGAATTTCCGCTATTTTGTGACGACTATAATGGATAAATATAGTTAATCAAAAGCACATTTAGCTATCAGATCATGCGTTTGTGTCCAGTCCTACTTTTTTACTGAGAAACTAATTAACTTTTTGGTCTAAGGAACAACTGTCGGAAACAGGTCTTTGAACACCTTCAAAGCTGAATTTTGCATTTGAATTTTGAAACGTTTTTCATATACGTAAGAACATGCAACACCCGAACAAATAGCAGATCTCAGGTTTTCAACTCAATAGGCAATCCATAATATTGCTATTATATCGATGATCAAAAGCAATCTGATGGGTAACATGGATGAAGTTTGCCAACGGAAACCGTGCTCCTTACTCTGCAACATACGGAATACGGAATTACAGGAATGTTGTATGCAAAAAGGCCAATTTTAAACCACGAGTGTCTAAAGTTAATATGTACCATCCCCTTATTAATACTATATAAAACCCTAACAAAAATATCAACGTCATAACAGCCTTTGACTGTTATGAGGTTGATAATTTTGCTAGGGTTTTAAACCCTGACAGTCAAAGGCTGTTCTCAACTCCTTGCAAAGGAGACAACAAGACTTCTGTACAGGTTTGAAGGCCGGGTTGTCTACTAACTACATGAGATCCTCTTGTAGACCAAACGCTCATCTTCGAAATGCTTTTGCTACAAGACTGCAGAATTGTCATATACCTATAGGTAGAACGCACCACAGAGAATTTGAGAAGGTTCATTCACACCTGGCGTGACTGGAAGACCTACGTATCTTCTAGACAGTCAAGAGACATTTGTCCCTTAAAAAAGAAAACCAGTGAACGATAAACCGTCCATTGGAAGGCCATAAAAAACCGAAAGCTAGTGATGCAACTAAAAGTTAGGAATATCTACAGTATATCAAACCTCAAGGAATTTGATTCTGCCCAAAACGGTGATTGGCGACTATTTTGTTCAATCATTACTAGGAATAAAAGCCACAACAGTATAGAGACAAGGTGCTTAAAACATATCTGTGAGCAGTTGTAATGCATCTCAGATTCCACTCGACGTGACTAAAATCTCCAGTAATGATTCATTCTGTCAACTATGCTACAAATTCATTCAGCACATCTCAACACAATCATATTTTATTTGATGTTGATTCTGTTTTCAGAGCTCATATGGCAATGGCTTGCTTTAGACAAAAAATATACAAACAGATCTTTTCTGCAATAAATAGAAGCAAAAATGTGGTGTTAATATAAATCACAAACAACGTGAGACGGGTACACAGCTACAAAAGACCTGTACAGATTCTTTCATCCTCATTGACTCATAATGTGTAAGGCTTAAGCAACTTCAGTCAGCTCTCAAGGGACAGTAGATTATTACTAACATATCAAATCCATGTATATTAACCTTCTACAGATATCTGCCAAGTGGTTGTGCAGACTCGCTCTCCTTTGTACCATCTGAAGGGGACAGACGTATACTGCTTTTGGAGTGGCGACCGCTTTACAGCGGTTGGCTAACTGACCTTGGCCGGCTACAACGAGCGCGTAAGACAAGGAAACGATTGCCGTTACTATCAGGTCTTCTTCGCGTACTCGTGAGGTATATATAGGCCCACATCGCCTCCACAAATCATCAATCATCTTTCTATCTTCCTTACATATTTTACGGGACCCACTTTTCTGAACCGAGAACTCTCGAAGCTGCACATTGCAGAAAGTTGAAAGCTGCGTTTTTGGGGGGTAGAAGCTTGCTTAGCTATCTTCTGTTCTCAGAAAGAAGCTACTTACCGATACAACGCAGATTAGCTCAGAAAGGCTTTCAACGTTGTAAGATGGCGAAATCACTCGTCATTGTTTTTCTCTGCATTGTTGCATTCTGCAATTTGGAGTTTTCTTCGGCCAAGACGCAGAAAATGACGTCTGTGGGATATGACAAGGGCAGGCCAGTTGGTGACCGGATTTGTGCTTTCTGTTTATCATAGCATGATCGTGCTTCCCAGATATTGTAAGGGTCATGAAGACTCTGAGCTGTAACTGAGAAGCTACTGAGTTTTCCTACACAAAATAATAATTTGGTCCACGCAAACGAACTAACAGCGTCAAAGTTTTCTGAATGAAGTCAATGAAACACGTTGAACTCATATCCAACAAAAACTTCAAATTTGCTTCTTTTGCACTCTAATTGTGCACATTACCGGTGGCAGCTGACAAATATATGCAATTCTTGCATATTGCTTTATTATCGATTCGCAGAAACTGCTTGCCACGAAGGGGACATCAGCTTTCAGACAGATAGTGACATTGGTGGCATGTACGTGGGAGTTCCAACACCTCTGTTCGAGAACAAGAACGGAGGGAACAACTGTGGCAAGAAGATTAAAGTTTCGTGCGTGGGAGGCAAACCCAAGTGCAAGAATTCAAAATCAGTGGAGCTCACCATCATTGATACTTTGGATGGTGACTTCATTGAGATCTCCAACAAGGCTTTTAACATCATTTCTGATTTTAATATCGGAATCATCGATGTGAAGGTCACCAACTAGGTATAAAATTAACAAACTTCTTCGTTCTTTGTGCGTTAATTGTTAGTCTGCGTAAACATGATCGTGTACCAGGTCGGCACGGATAGTTTATTTACAACTTAGAAGAGAATGTTAAGAAAAAAATTAATGTGAATGTAGGTTCTTAGATTTGACGAGCCAATTAGAGATGGATCTCGCTCAGATTTGAAAAAATTTTGTGGTTCAGAGATGATGTCATGTGCTGTTTTTCGGATCACATTGATCCCAAAATCTTGATGAGCGTTCAGATTGATTGAAATCAAGCTGCTCTTGTGACCAATGAAGTGCATTATGTTTCAGTTGAATGCACACTCACCTAGCTCAATCACGCATTTTACTTTACTTCTGATTTTAGAATGAAAAAGTAACAAAAAGTGTGGCTGATTGTTAGAAATCAGTTAATTCTTGGTTAGAGTTTTCTGTTTTCCTCATTTTCTTCTTTAAGTCACAGCTTGTTTCGAGTTACAGTGCAGATGGTGTATTAGACACTTGCAAATGTCCTTTAGTTACTATGTACCTTGAAGACTCAACTTGGAGTAGATTCACTGCTTTATTTTTTGTGACATGCACTTCTCTTAAAACTGGTTTCAGGGATTTAGTTTATATCAATTGTACAACTCAGAGTTTTGAGTTCTAGAATTGGATATAATTTGGGTTTGGGTCTAACCCAGAGTGATTTCAATGCGTCTCGTTTGGATCGTGTGTTGTCAAATCATGTCACTTGCAATATCAACTTTTAGCTTATCACACTGATATGTGCGTATTCGGAGACAAGTTTTTCGTAGTCCTTCAAAACTGAAAACAAGCATGTACATGTACCATTTCCAGGTATCAAATCTTCAAAGGAATTGAGCTTTACCATAAATATTTACAATGATGAATCAATGTTTCAAAAACACACTGGTGAAAGCAGGTGAGTAAAACCCAATCGACTCAGATTACACGCTATCTAACGACCAATCTTGGCTTTTACATCACCACCAATCCTCGTTACAAACTTGGACTCTTTGCCACTCTCCGAGTACCTGTAAAACGTTAAAGGATGAAGGACATAGTGTGTTTTATTCAAACTTCCATGTCAAATAGGTTAACCGAAAATGATCCCTGATAGGAGGTGTAAGAGCGTCAGTAAATTAGAAGATCTGGAGAGATCAAGTGTTGGCAGATAGTGGATAAATCCTTTTTCAACACATGGGCCTTGATAGTACCATCCCGGTCGTTTTCTTAAGGAATATATGTTTAGATGAAGTCCATATAATATGATGTCCCAACAACCAGTGCATATAGCAGGTCTAAGAATGTCACCCGCATAAATAATCAATGGGATCGTTTGCATACGTTGTACAACGTTGGCCTATCAGGGCCAATTGTATGCGAGATTGTTACCGGTGTATGGTACGACTCTGTATCAGTACTGTACTAGATATCCTAGAATACACAAAACTCTAATGGGAAATTCAAGCTTTGGACAGGGGAAAGTTTAGAATATGATTTCAAACAATCAGTTAAAACCGCTCCGTGCAAAGGAGAAAACGAGAAGTTTGGAACAGTTTTAGGGGGAAACGGGAGGACTTGTGTTTCCAGGTTTTCCGGAACGCCATCCCAGCTGAGACTAATTCTAAGCTGACAATATTTACCTGCCGCGAGTGGTCAACTCTATATACACGAGTGTTTCTACCAGATACATGCATATTCGTGAGTCTTGAGAATCGGATTCACGTTCGAAGAATCATTATCAGAAAAGCTCAACCCTCAATTGAAGTTCAATAGAAGGATCAAATTGATTGATGCAACGAATGGATGAAATAGAGGCTGAAGTAAATAAAACCACAGTAAACATCGAAGAGGCAATTCCAAGTCCCCCAGACCGTGAGGTTTGATTGACCACCATATCTCCAATTCCTATCTGATACAGTAGGGACGACAGCAAAGCGACAAGGTGCTGGAAACTAAAAATACATTTCTGTCTTCATTTGCAATGAATCTAAGATGCCGCTGACCGACTTAAAATTTTCCAACTTTGATTTCTACTTATGCCTTGAATCCACTTGTACTCTGTCATTTATGCTGTAAAATTCATGAGGCTTCTCATGAATTTTACACATGTTTAGTTCAACGTTTATTCGTTTGCTTATTAATACAATGTTGGATCACATTGACATTTTCAATCAAATATATAAAATTTAATTTTTTCATTATTTTTTTCATTAATTATAAACAGCTGTAAATGGTAAACATCAAACTTAATGTATGAAGTTATTATAAAATTCTAATTTTATGAATCGATTCATAAAAATAAAATATATGTATTGAATACATCTATAACTAATAATTATCATAAACTACTTTTTTTTTTCAATTTTTTTATAAAATTGATCAAGTCTTTAAAATCCTAAAATTAAATATAAAATATAATCATCATAAAACATTCACCTGAAATATGTAATGCATAGTTTCGTGATTTTTTAAACTTATAATAAATTATTATTATTTTATATTGTTTATGTAATATGTGAGATCAAATTCAACATGAAAGATTCAAATGTAATTTAATTTATATATGTTATAAATATGAAGATTTATATAAAGGGATTTGATAAAAAAAATCATAAAATGCAACATCAATTGTATTCTAATCCAATAGCAACAATCCAAACTTGGTTATTTGTAGAATGTAGGTACAAAATCTATTTTACATAACTTTCATCTCAATGAGATTTGACTAAATATAATTATTTTATGTTCAATTTTTAATTCAAAATTTATTTTGTAGTAAAATTAATTGTTAGGGGTTGTAAAATGATGTATTTTATAAATTGGATGTAAAACGTAAAGTGTAAGGAAAATATTTTAAAATATAAAAAAAACATGTATCTATCACATGCACAATAATCTTCTATTATATATAAAATTAAATAGAATCAATTTGTAAGTTCCCGTGTAAGTAAATTAAACAACATATACAAGAAGTTTTTTCATCTATGTTTGTATTTAACTGGTCTTCGATATGTGTTTTTTTTTAATTATAACTAATCTTTCAAGAAACTTAGCAAAGTTTTAAAAAATTCATTTTATCATATGGAGAGATTCACTTTGCATGTTGTGGAAGGTATTTAAAATTATATTATCTCAAATGATAGACAAGTTTCTAATTACTTATTATGATCAATATATAACGAGTCTACTTAATTTTGTGATAAAAATTAAGGATGATTTTGTCTAAATCCATTTACATGTTTGAATAAATAACATTTGAAATACACATTAACATATCAAAATTTATCACAAATTTATTTTTGTTTTACAAACTTTGTTTGAAAGAAATACAATATCCACATCAATAAAAAGTATGGTACATCAATATGATTTTGCCCAATATAAATGTCGTAAATTAAGAATTAATATTTGAACCATAATCAACCAATCAAAATTTCACACTTTTTGTGTAAATTATAATAGTAGACACGTTATGAGAAGCATATACTTAATATTCATATATTGGCACTCAATATTATATGTGTATGTTTTAAATCAGGGTAAATTTCTATTACATTTCATCTAAATGCATGGCATGTTATTTGGAATCGTATTGTTATGAACACATGATCCAGCTGATGATTTAAGATTAAGAAACTTTCTCTTTGTATTTTGGTGTAACAAGCACTTATAAATTGCTGGCAAACGTTACTTTTTGTTGGTTGACACGAGAACAAGTTTTAACTTTGTTGATTACATTTTGATTAAACCTTTAATTCCTCTGTCAGGCATGAATATCATATCTTCAACATAAGATTTATACCTTCGTTGCCATGCCTCTTAGTATGTTCCATGAGTACAATATGTTGCACATCCTCGACCTCTTCGGCTCTTGCACGCCTGCCATGCAGACTAAAATTTTCTTGCCTGGCGTTTCAACCATTATGGCCATAATCTAGCACCAAGTGTACGGAACACTTCCTACAACTTGACAATCATGCCTTCATCTCGCATCAAGTATCTCAAAAACAACCATCGTCGCTCCCAATCTAGACATCGATCTCTGCTAAGTCTCTGCAACGTTAGTATTCGGAGGGGGAGTAAGTTTCCATATAAACTCAAGAATGAGTACGACATTACTCTGCCACTGCCGTTTTCCATGAGCCGGTAGTAGACAGCTGCCAAGTCCCTGCAAATTGACAAGACCTTCAAGGTTTCCAGTCCTACCACATACCGTTCGGTTCACAGGAATGTGTCCTGGACTCTACTGGCAGCGACTGGCGTCCTTGTCTAAGGGTAGAAGATGCTTCAAAACCGTGAGAGGTGGATGTTCTGTTTCTCGGAAATTGCACTGCCTGCTACAAGCAATTCCGGTGTGAAATTTACTGCCTTCAGACATTTGTGAATATCATAGGGCACCACAATAGGTTCCATCTCGCCACAAAATGTACTAAATAAGTCATCCTCACATTATCCTCAACTCCGTCCAGTATTCTGACATACTGAACAGTGTATTAGGGGGCATTCAGATACATGCTACCATGACTTCCACGGAGTCCCACCAGTTGAACAAGGAGGCCAGAAACTTGAAATTTTGAAACTGAGTTTACTTCAACACGAGCTCTTCCTCGAGAAACAATCAAGACAAGATATGCTCGATTGTTCGCAATGTCAGATGCGCTACTTTCCCATTCCTTCTGAGCCTGAAACTAGTGGCATGATTCTGGTTATACAGATAAAGCTTGCAAACATATTCCAATTTGCGACCCAATCGACACCATTGACTATTCCTAGTGCGATAATCTAGTCAGAATCTGCTACGGATGTCAAATCAATCCAATGACTGGATGAAAAAGAATGTTCAATACATCTACAGGAGTATACACCCATGTGTGGGATTGATGCGCCTGCTTCAGGAAAGGAGCCAGAAGATAGCTACGACCAAGGTGGACCCAGAAGACTTTTCTGTGATGATTCTTTCAGTATAGCACGTACCTGAGCTGAGCATTGTGTCCTGATCCTAGCTCTGACATGGATCTAAGTACCTCTCCAAGCTTATCTGTACCTGACCTTAGCAAAATAATGGCTGTGTACAAGCATTATGTAATGCCCTGATATACTACTAACTCAAGTAAAAATGGTTACAACATCTCTTCTATATCCGCGAACCATGAGCAGTCTCGGTATGCTGTCCACTAGAAGATCCATGTACTCCATGTAGCAGTAAGCGGGATGATGTCGAGGGGGTGGTGGAAGACTAACTAGCACCACTGCAGCCATCCTTGAGTACCTCAATATTATAGAATTCAATTTCAAAGTCGTGTACAAAAACTTGGTCACCTTCTCCTCGTTGTAGGGAACACTTTCCGAGATATTTTGGTCTCTAGCCATAGCCCTCTGAGCTTCTGCCCGCATGGCGATGCGTTTTCTTGCTTGGGCAAATGCCTCCATAGCATCTTCACTCCCAGTCTCCGTGGTTTCTTGGTCTTCTTGATGTGCTTCCCACGATTTCATGGTCACGACAATTACCTCCGCCAACATTCGCAGGTCGTACAAAAATTTCTTCACGTCCGCCTTCAGCTCCTCTGCCTCTGTATCTTCTTCGGCGATGCAGAAGACTTGAATTTTGCAGCTCTCAAAACTGTCCTTTGCACGTAGCAACTGGGAGAGCAGCAGCATAAGACCACCGTCTCGGACAATCCAGTACAGATCAATTGTTCCATACTGCTTCTGAAACTCCCCTGGCCACTCATCAAGACCTTTCACGATGACTACTGCTTTGTTCGCAGTAGAGCAGTCGTTAATAATCCGCACAAAGTTTTCTGGAATATCACTATGTCTTTGCTCTCTCCATATCTCTGGATAACGCATGCATACGATATTCGGTTTCAAGTTTCCAAGACCCATGGTTTGTACAATGCCACGGAAACCTTCCCACATGTTGACAGCAACCATGACCTCGGCAACCCCTTCACAATTTTTGTAATCAATATACGTGCTCAAAAGCCTGCATGCCTGACGTGCATCATCTGCCTTCTCCTTATAATCTCCCTCCATTATTGATACAAATATCGACATTCCTCGTCCCTTCTTCTTCATGCAATTAGCGAAGTCTGCAAGCTTTGGATGACAAGGTACATCTGGAGGGAGTATTCCCCAAGGCTTACAGAAAATCAGAGGAATAGGGTACCAGTTCTTAGGGTGAACTTGAGTGGCTGCACAGAAAAAGAGAACCACACACGAGTTAGTATATCTAACACAGTTAAAAGAACATTCAAGGTACCTAGCAAAATTTCCCGCTAGATTATTAAAGCCTACTGTAGAAAAAAACGAGTTGCAACCAGCAATTGTGTGCTTATTATAAAAAGGTAGACCGTAGCCATTGACGTCATTGTGAACTTGACTGCTTTCAATAGGACTTGCAACAAAGTCCAGCACGGTGAGTGTCTAAAAGACATACCACCAAGAGAACGTAGACTCCGTAGAGCAAGTTGAAAATAGGCACTCTTGAAACCATCTCCCCAGTCACCACCTTTGCCTTTGATACTCACATACCAGTAAATGAGACTAGCCAAGAGGAGTGAAATAATCGTGAAGATCCACGAGATCAAGAACATAATTGCTGCACAGTAACAAGATCATAATTCAGATATAGATGTAAACTGCTTCTATAAATCCTTCCCGACAGTCAAATCTCAAACCTACAGAGTATGCACGAAGAGTCTCTCCCAATGCAAACCCCAAAACTCATAAAATGAAACGCAAGAGGTTCCAGATAGAAGAACAATTGAAATAACAAGAGATCAAAGACGAGGGCTTGACACGCGAGGAGAGCGAGGAGTACAGAACTGGGAGTCACAACCATAGGGGCTCTATGTAAGGCATAACCCGATGCACGGGGACTGTCAAGAGATAAAGAACAGGACCGAACCATGGCAAACCATACATGGCGTAGCTTTCTGCTGAAGAACAAGCGAATTACCTATACAAACGACAGCTCCCATAAGGGATAAAAACCAATGGTGATACTTCCACCGAGGTCGCCAACTCGGAGCATCCAGCAAGTCAAGAAGGAGGCAAGACAGGTTAACTCCACAGTAGCACAAGAGAAAGAACATAGTGATCACTGGAGTCACCAGATCAAGATCCCCAAGAATGACACAGCCAGCACAGATAAGCATAGTAAAAAGTGTTGCCAGATGTGGTTCTGTGCCATCAGGTGCCTTGAAGTATTTCAAAACTGGCAGTATGTCATCATTGGCAATAGCTGCAAGAAGACGTGGAGCTCCTGTAAGACTTTGCAAAGCTGCTCCAAGAGTAGACAAAATGATGCCAATTTGCACTACTGCAGGTATTGGCCAAGCCAGTGTTGCAGTAAGCAATCTGTTGGAAAACAACAATGTAATATCTTAGTCACAATCCTTTTCTCTAAGAGCGAAAAGTAGCTGGTGCGGGGTTGCCGAGATCGGAAATTAGGGAAGCTGAAACCAAGGCAGAGATGTAAAGACACGAAATACAAAGCGCCAATACCAAGAAACTGTGCATTCACTCCACATGGTGTCGAAGTGTGACATACCGATCTGTCAAAAGTTCTTCCCTCGTTGCAACAGCTCCGAACATGAATATAGAGACCAGGTACAAAACTGTTGTGGAAGCAATAGCAGCAAGGGTTCCAACGGGTATAGAACGCTGAGTATCTTTTAAAGAAGCTGAGCGGTTGGACCCAGCCATGATTCCCGTCACAGCAGGAAAAAACAGACCCAGTAGTCCACTGCACGGCGGACATATTATTTGACAGTGAGATAGAATGCAAGCAATCAGATTATGCCCACCCATCATGTCAAGGTAAATGCAGCAGTGATCAATACTAGCGCTGAAATTGATTTGAAATGAACTTACTCAAAATTCCAGTAGATCGAACCGGTCGGTGATGGTATACCGGCCCGATCTGTGCGTTGATACTGGGATCCCCAATTATCCCTAAGTGTGCTGTATCTTAAACCTGTGACTCCCGCTGTACAGTACAGAAGTTTGTGTCAGTTTCATCAGGAAATGAACTCAATAAAGCTGAAGAAACATATGACATCTTGCCAACATGCCGGACTTGAAGCACTTCCACTTTAGGCACGAAGAATATGCTCTAGTCTGACGTATGATTATTGGGTCACATAATAGGCTAGCGACGCTCACGATTGTCGTCGATGCGATGAGCTGTAAAGATTCCGACGAAGATGAGAACCACCGAGACGAGCACAGGAATGAGAAACGTTGGCCCCACTTTGTTGATGATCTTCACTCCACCAAATACAATGAGGCACAATATTACAGTCACAATGACACCGTACACTTGCAGATCGTGTAGACTTGGATTTTTCAAAACCTCTGGTACTTGGGATGTTGGTGATGGCGACGACGATGCCAGCTCTGTGACATGTTCTGTATCATAAACGAAATACAAACACACATGTTATGTTCAGAGTTTTGACGTGCGCGTATCTCCCATTCAAACTTGCTGTATTAAGGGAAGCATGAGACATTCTTAGCATGAATAAATGCAATAAAAGCGTTTTGCATCATATTTCTGAACAGACAACTGCTACACTCCGAAGCAAACATATATAATCATGATATTAGAGGACAACCAAGTTCGATAAGTACAAAGTAAAATTTGACAATGCACCCAGTTTCAAACTCTCCAGCTCGCACAAAGATACAGACTGCGCAGCAGAAATCAACGGCAGTTTCTTGAAGCATTGCCCTTGATTAGCAAAAGTGGACAACTCTGAATTGTAATATGAGATTCGACTATCCATGTATAGTCCAACGGATAGTCCACTCTAATATATAAAACTCCGAACCCCAAAAGAAGCCTTACGTTTGAACATGCCAGCTCCTGGAATAGCGTCTAAAAATGTTTCCACTGCTCCTAAAACGTACCTAGAAAAGATAAGGTAACAGCAAGCAACACGATAGGGAAACTGTTAGCTCAAAGCTCTCTTCTGATACGGTGGCATTCTAAGATAACGGATTGCGTGCAGATAGTAAATCGCAAAACGAAGAAGAACTGCAAAAGCAATCAGACTTTAGCCATGACTCAGCTGTAATACTTGAAACTACAAAACACAAACGATTCAAGATAGAAATGTACATTTACTATCTCAACTTGTAAATTAACCCATCGGAAACGACGCAGAAACTTACAAAGATCCTGCAACAGCATTGCCAAGAAAGAAACACAGGCCAATGCTGACGCCAACCTCTGGACCAAGAGCACGCCCTATGAGGTAGTACGGGCCTCCGCCCTGCAGCAGCTCAGAAGGTATGTATAGTAAGGGGCCGCCGGAGATTCTTAGATCAAGTCGGCATGCTCAATGATTTTGATTTGTTCTTAACATCTTTGAAGTTTGAGTGGTCTTGACTCGCCTCTTGAAGAGGCATGCACTTCACAAAGTCACGTCATTTGCCCACTCAGAGTCGTTGCATAAACAACGACTGAGCAAATCCCCAAACCAGCTCAATCGCATCCGTATTCACTATCGCTTTCTAGACTCGTTACGATATAGATCCGGTTAGCTAATTGTTTCTAAGATTATCATAAAGCTGTAGAATGCCCAAAAGTAAGGAAAGAGTACCTTCATAGCTCCATTTGTAGCTATTGCACTCAGAGATAGCCCCGTTAAGAAGGTACAGAAGCAACACAGGGAGACTAACAAAAGACTCTGCCAAACCCCTGCAATACCTACTATCCTGCACAAAGTCAAACAAAAAACCTTAGATTTTGTTTAACCTCACAAACGAGAAAACCAGAACTTCGCTCTGAACCGGACGAGTGGGACAGACACATTGAAGTGAGGGAGAGATTAAATTCCACGATCCTTTTCCGGAAATGACAATGACTATCGACAGATTTAGTGAAAGAGTTTAATGTCTAGTGTCTGGACTGAAATGGTGTCAATAACGAGGAGAGAAGTTACGCCTAAGTAATAGACAAAACTGCAGACATCGAGGGACTTATTTTATACTACTTGCAGGAGAAAAGACGAAAAAAAGCTTTAACTGGTAAGTCTGAAATGTGGATGTAGAGGTGTGACAAGAGGGATCTCTACACACATGGAATTTGGCTAAAAAATGATCGCAACGTTGAAAAACATGACATTCACATCCAAGAGAACTATCAGCACTATCGTTATTGCAGTTTTACCCAAAGAATGTCCGCTTCCTATATGAAGTACTATAGCCTCAGAAGCTACCCAAAAGTACCCTAGCATCAAGTTAATGAATGCAGAGGTTATCTTACCTCAAAAGGGAAAAACCAAATCAATAACCGAATTCTAAGATCAATGTGCTCTTGGTCTTGGTCACCAAGTCCATTGGTATAACATTCATTCGTGGTGTGTAGAACATTTCTTAGCAGAGAAAGCAGTTTAACTGTGAAGGTACAGAGAAATGCAGTAAATTTCTAGTGCTCTGTTTGAGCCAATATTCACCCCTAATCGGTAGGACTGGGTAATGTGAGCAGCAGCTAGACGATTTTACAATTGCTTCTTGTCCTTAATAAATTTGCACAGAGCTCATTTAAGCGCAAGAAATAAAATGACGGTCCAAAGTGGCAGCAAGTTGAAGTCAAAAGGGGAACATGTCAATGTGTATGTAAATTTAACAAGCGAAGACATTTACATAATAGGAACTACAAAGGTTCACAAAGGAAAGAAACCGAAAAAATCTAGATGGGATACCTTCCGTTCTTACAGTATCATAAGGATATAACTAATACGAATCTAAATGTAAAACCTAGTCGTTAAGGAGAACTCACCAGGAAAAACGAATGTAGAAAATAATTCCGAGAATGTTTTGAAGACATGGTATGAATACTCCCATAAGGGTTCCAAGCTTTGCGCTCCTTGGCTGCACAAGCGAAATGTAAGAACCAGTGACATCGTCTGGATCCTGCGCAAGCAGATGGATGTGATTATAATCCATCGTAAATGAACACCTCATGCCACAGATTGTGGTACTGATGCAAAAAAAATGAAGAGCCGAGGAAAACATCTAAATGCGTCCCTAAACGATAAAAAGCTGACAAACACAGTCTAATTTGAATTTAAACATAGAACTGTTGACAGCAGCAAGGAGAACTTCTTGCAGTTATGAGCTGTTACCTACAGACTGTTGAAACGCCATTGTGGAAAAGGCATTGGCTGAAAGGGCTTAAAAGTTCGCAAAAGTTTACTTAAGGAAGGCTGTGTATAACAAAAACTAAAAAGCTTCATGATAGTCCTTTGGAAAATGCAAGGTACATGTCACACTGCAACTACTAGGGACAAATAGTAAAATGCCACTAGTTGCAGTAGAGGCTCCTGTCGGACAATAGATAATACTCCATTATTGAACAAGGCCAATGATCTAGCAGATCATTCTGGCAAAGTCAGGTTGATGTGAAAGCTGTAAAACTGTGACAGGGACCAAGGACCAAGGACCAATACATAGATAAACTGCATGAGAGCTTCAAACCTGCAGCTGACGATCAATGTTGTTTTCTTGAAGGGATGCGCTTGATATGAAAAAGTTTGGACATGTCAATGTTTGAAGTAAGCAGAACAAAAACTCACTTCCACTAGAGATGACGACGGGTCGGCTGCAAATTTTTTAACGTAAACATAAAAAGCCAACCAGAGAGAATTTACTTCATCATGGATCAAAGTATTACCCTTGGTCGCCCTAGAGTTATAGCAACATCCTCGCCATCTTCGGCACTTGCTGGTGGTTGTTGTCCTCCCATGCTGCAAAGGAGTATAAAAAAGATTATGTTCAATAAAAAACATATACAAATTATTGACTTCGGTAAGCAGAATTTTTAGCATCCAGATTGTAGGCTTACTCGCGGAGCACAACATAAGGGTTCAAAACCGCTTTACATATCGGAAGCGTGACCTGATCGAGGATCGAACCCCCCACTATAAATTTCACACAAGAGCTAATTAGAAGTCTGAGGACGCACAACTGTTCTTGAGACTCTAACAACATAGTTCAAAAGCCAACATACCTCTTGAGACCCCTGACATCAACAAGTGGATCCACCTCAAAGAGCTCCAGCTTCGACTCTCGCTGGACCCGCTCAAAGGATCCATGGGTTGGTGTTAGCTGCTCTCCATTATCATCCCTCTGATCAATGACCTTGTGCGCTTTTATGACTGGCAACCTGGAAGATAAGGAACGTAAAAATAATGAATTATTAACTGAAAGGCCCAGCGGCCTCAAGAAAAATCTTCCATTCAAGGCTGTGTTCCTGAAATCCTGGTGATGTGCACTGATATCTCTTGGGATACGTTCAAGGAGAAGTCCCACGACTTCCGCTCGGTGTATACTACGTAATTAGTATTTCGGATTCTCTACCTAGAAATCCCCCGTCTTAAGACCCCATGATTTTCTTGCAGCTATCGAATAAAACCTGCACTATTCGTCAACAGAAGAAGAAGACGCCAGCTACACTCGTGTTATGGACTTTCACGTCTGAACTATGAACGGAATTCAAGTCCAACATAAACCCAACCATTTTAAGGGAATTACCAATCGGGTCTTCATATTAAAGTTCACCATCGTCATATATAGAGTTAACTTTGTAATGCTGGAAGCGTACATTGACAGGAGCTCGGTCAATGCATATCAGTAGGCTTCAAAATTTAGGAAATTCGTTCTCATGCCCGGGACAGCTTCTTGAATCCTTATCCAAGCCAAATCCTTCAACTTTTGAAACAATATTCTTAAACTAGATAAAGATACTGCGGCCAGTTTCAACTGACAGAAAGACTCCTCCTTTTGTATATGAGAGCGATCAGCACTTTTCTAAATGAAATGTTGGAGATCTATGTGATGAAATAGTTCGATCGCCAGGAAGTTGAATCTTACCGAGGATGGATAACCTGCGGAGGAGTGGGAAAGCGAGCCCGGGAGGAAGTAGGTGTGCTTGCCCGAGGAGGGGAGCCGCTGGCTCCAGGAGTAGTGACAGGGGTTGCCCGAGCATGAGTTGGTGATGAAAGATCGACAGCTGTCATTTCCGACGCACTTGCTGACGACGTTCTACCTCCATTTTCTTGCATTGGAATCCCCTCGTGAGGATTGCTGCCATTTTCCATCTTTTCTTGCTGATAACCCCCTTTCAACTACTAAATTTTTAAGCTGTAATTCACGTACATCACCTGTATGCGCAATCAAGCTACATTGACCGCGAACATAGACAATATGCTTCGCAGGGACGACGAATGAACAACACGGCAGTGTTCATTGGCCAATAAGTCCTGGCTAGAATTCACCTGACCCCTACAATGATCAAATTGCAAAATCTGTACGAATTCTGGAGCTCTGATGATTCTCGCAGGCGGGCTCGAGACTCGACACCCTCAGAAAAGTCTGGAGCGTCAGATACACGATGGTTATGTAGGTCAGTCTATCATCGGAGGGCGTGTAGTAAACATGTTCCAAAGAATTCTAATTGAGCTGGCAGCTGCGGGCAGTCGAAGCTTTCCACAGTCCACTCCGTGTAAAGATTCTCGATCTACGGGAAAAGTCAACCAATCAAGACCTTCTCCCGTCCTACAACACGAAATGGCAATTTTCTGGTAAAGACTGGGGATGTGAAGTCCTCATAGCTGCCGAGAAAACCCTAGTCCTGCACGTCTACTCCTCTCCACAAAGTCCACATCAGCTGCAGACAGTCCAGAGCATCCGCTGAGTCGCAAGGAAAGTTCGGAATCACGGCTCCTCTTTCCGCAGCCCTTACGAACCGCGCCTTCCAGCAACCTTCAAGAAATGTCACATTCGTGGATCATGAAAGGCTCTCGACGATCCAGACCTCAGCATTGCCAGCAACTTCCGAGCATCCCCTTCCTGCACGACACGACAGGGCACCGAAAATCCGAACCGGCAGCAGCATCAAACTCTGCACAGAGAAGTGGAAGACAGATCTGATACCGCGAAGCGAAAGCGAATGGATATGGAATCCAATCGCCCCACCCCACTCTCCCTCTATCTCTCACTCTCTCTACTTCCCAGACACGAGAAGATGGCCCCTGCTTCAATCTATCATATCAACCAATCGACCGACCAATCAATCGATCCAGATCCGCCCGCCCGACCAGAAATTCCCACTAGTCTCACCCAAAGAACCTGTGCATATCCCTATCCCCTTTCTAATCCTCCCTCCGCTGCTCTACGAAGATTTCGAAATCCCCTTCCATACAGCAACGAGCCTCGGATCCGGATACCACCTCCTCACCTCTATTCACTTTACCTCACATCACCTCACCGTACCTCGTCGATGAACTCAAACCCAAACTCGTCCTGCTGCTATCGACGGCCGGATGGTGCTGCTGCTGGCCCTCTCTGCCCAGCCCCGGATCTAGGCAGTAAGCGGGGCAATGGAGAGTGCGAATGCGAGCATTGAAGCTGCGTGCGTGCCCACCTGCCTCTGCCTGCGGGCAGCGCAAAAGAGCGAACGCACGAACTTTCGGTCAAAGGTGCCCCTCACCTCGGACCTGGGCTCGCGCGATCACTCCACTGGCCACTGGCAGTTGCAGTAGAGCCGCTAAATTAATTTCCGTCCCTGATTATATAGAGCCTGCCTGCCGTCCTTCTGCTGCCCTCCACGATTCTCTTGATTAGCAGTCACCATTCTCCTGATTCTGCTGTTTTTATACCTCCGTTTACGCTTAACCACGGACGCTTATCCTCTAATCAAGCGATTAGCGAACAATTGTGTCCATCGTGGCCTCGACGTGTGACCGTTTGTTGCCAACCGGCCATTCCATTCGCATGTCTTCTTGTCTTCTCCTTCCATGCGTGGGTTGTGTATGTGTGTCTGTCTCTCTGCCTTACCCTGACAATTCAAGTTAGTCAGTGGCAGCCATTGTACTCTTAGTGTCTTGCGTTGTTCTTACTGTTCACAGCAAGTTGAAATTAGATCAGTTTGTACAGCACAAGAACCCAGTGATATAATTTCAGAGGCTTTACCCTTTCTTCTTGATCCGTTGGTTATTTATTTTGCGTTGGGCTTTCTTTCAGTGGGAAAGGTGTGCCACCTTCTCTCTTTGTCGAAGAACAATTAGGTCTCCGCTATGTATAAATAAATAAATATATATACATGTTTACCTGGAGTTTTTGGGACCCTTTGTTGAAGTCTGGTCTTCTTACGCTGCAACTTCAGGTTGACTATTACAATGTCGAGTCTCATTGTGTACATATGAAGTTTTAAAGGTGCGTTACGAAGCTGCTTGAGAAGGCAGAAGACTCCTGCAGATCTGGAACATTGGAAAGGTTGCTGACATCAACGTATGATCGGCACAAGTTTTTACACGTTTGTTACTTCATTCATAAGCCTTCCGTAGACTGCGCACGACAACGTGAAAGAGCCGGGCTCTTATTACAGCGCATTAGTTCCAAATGGACACTGCAAATTCTAGTTCACTATTTTATAAAAGTTTAACAGGTGTGATAGTATAATTTATATTCCAACGAAAATTCTGAACAAAGTGCTTTTGAGGACAAAAAACCAAGACGTGGATAGCACTTGTAGTCCCTCTTGATCCCAACACTGACATCTTCAACGTGAAGCGAGTTGGCAAGCCATATCAGCGAGCCCCTTGCAGCTGGTAGACGTTGGTACGTTAAATTTGTCTCCATCTCAGCTCAAAACTGGAACTCCCCGGGCAGCACGAAAACTTCAAAATGATTTTAAAACATAGGTTTCTGTACACCACCTGTCCCCCAAGGCCTAAGATGATATCCTGTCTACGACCGAAGCAAACGACTTTCCTATTATTGCATGCAAGTGACCTAGCGTCTCGCATCAAACTTGCCAGTGGTCAATTCATATGGTATTTTCATGCTCTGATGCAAGTCCTAAGCTGGGGTACAATTTCTCCACAATACCTTTCATATTACTACTCATACACCAAGGGACTCTTCCTGCACACTGCGTGAAAGATAACGGCAAACTGTCATCTTGAGGAAGAACTGAGCACGCAGAAACTAACAACCTTTTGAAAATCCATAAAGCTCAGCAACCTCTAAAGAGGACGAAAAGATTTGCCGTGGGGGTCTTTTATATCCGGCAGAAGAGTTAGGTATACGCCAAGGGGCTTCAGATGCTAAAATGGAACTGAACGCACGATTGAGGAAGGTGGATTGGAAGGTGGATATTAACGTGCTTTTGAACCTAAAACTTTTGGATCAACAGAAACTTTTGCATTAACAGAAGTTATCGATCAGGCAGGCAAACCAGCTCTTCATTTTTCACACTCCTCGGAACAACACCACCATCAAAATTTCCAGATTCTAACTTTTCCCGTGCCTGGCCAGTCAATGAACAGATCAAATTTATACCTGTCACATTTAATTTGGCCACGCAGTCAACCTGAGTAACTTTAGAAATCTGGTCTGCTGTTATTTTCTCTACACTTTTGCTCAATTAAACACTCTCAGGACCTTCAAAGTATCACAGGCTTTCTGTTATACCCTGTAGCCACATTCTGATTGAGCTTTGCATACCTTGAGATAGGTGAAGGTCCGACAAGTGCGTGATTTCCTGCATATGTAGTACATCCCATAGCTGATGAACTGGATGAAGGCCACGGTCGACAATATCCAGGAGTTTCAAATTCCGAGCGGACACAGGTCAGGAAACAATAAAGACATAGTAGCCAAACAGATGTTCAAAATGGGGTGAGGCTTTTGATGAAGGGTATTGCTCCAACATTTACCGGCTTGAGCGTAAAGAGAGACATTGTCACGACTTTTATGTCGTGGGAAGTCCTCATATTTCAGACCATTGCGTGTGTTGAACCAGCGTTCACAATACAAGGCTCATCTTGTGTAGGTCATTAGGACTACCTTCCCTCAAGACCTCCCTCCCAGGATCCATATGACATGTCCTATAAGCGCGCAAACCCATCACTTATTTCGACACCGGATGTGCATCTCTTATCCCCATGTGCAATAAAGACTCTGTGACAACATGGAATAATGCAGGCAACCTTCTCCATTCACCACCTATAGACGAGGCCTACACCGACATGAATATTCAGGTCGAGACTCGCCGTGGTAGCCGAGTGGGCTTGAGCATTTGCAATTGTCGAAGATGAAGAAACATTACCAGAAGAACATTACCAGGTGAAGAAACATTACATTACATTCCTTTCCAGACAACAAAAATGAATTTCAAGTTCCATATTACGAATTGGTCTCCAAATCTTGAACTCCTTCAGAACCATTGAAAATTCTAAGCTGAACATTATTTATAAAAGAATGGGGGTAACAATACTTAACCAAATGTCTACAACAGAATCGTGCCTGATTGAGAAAGATCGAAAGTCGATCTGTAATCCAAGTCGAGAAAACTATCAGATACAGATCTTCGTACAGAGCACGGGCGTCACAACTCTCGATAGAGATCTAGGTCGATCCACCAAAACCACATAATAAACACTCCTATCACTGACGCAGCCTTTACCTATTTTCGATGAGTACACGGCACTTTTCGGATTTACAGAGAAGCCGCTTGAACGCAAACTGAACCTTGCTAAACATTGTCATTGAGGCTAGATGGCGGTGAGCACAATACAAACTGGCAGGAACGATTGCTAGGATGATAAGGCCACCATAGTGAAGTTAACAAATCCTTCTCGCGTATCAAGCTGTGAAAGCAGTCTCTTCCGTAACAATCGGTTCGTCTAGTTCAGAGCTGGGGCCGTATGCGGACTCCGGCAATAGAGTAGAAGTGCAAACTCTGTACAACCTGGCTCATGGCTGTAGAGGTGAAAGAAGTTCCCCTCTCTACATTTACCGCTACGCGTTCCCATCAGTTAGTGCAAGTCTAACTGCATCCCCACAAATAAAACATTTTCTCAACATTGACACCTTCACGTGTCATCATCACTTGCTGGCTTTTCGCTTCTCGTACTGCTCCTTCATCCATCTTACTCCGGCAGACGACCCACTTTTGACCTTCTGCGCGCCCACGGCGGCAACAACCTTGGCCTTTTGAAACCCGGTACTGGCAGCAGCTTTCATCTTCTTGTTAACCTCTGCCAGCTTCTCCTTCTTCGTAGGCTTCTGGGTCCCTACTGTGAGATCTCCCTTGTTGGTGTCATTAAACTTGTAGTCCCATTGATCGGCCCATCCTAGACCTTGAGCTTCCGAACCGCCATCCCGAGCAGCCATCGAATCTCACCAAATTATATCCAACTCCGATCAATCAATCAATCAGTCAGCCACTCGCAATCGACCGCACCAAGAAGAGCGCGCTAAACCGAGGCCCTGGCTGCCTTGCCTGCCTACCTGCCTTGCCTCGTCTGCAAAATGATTCCACCACTCCAATACCTTGGACGTGTAGATGGAAACGGGTTACTGAAATCCAACCTCACAAGCTTCCAGAGGGAGAAGACGAAGGAACGAGCACGAACAAACGACCAAAAGATTATCAAAGAACCGGTGCGTTCCACGGGTATTTAGACGAAACAAGGAAACAAAGAGGCCCACGACGACGGCGGCGACGTATTGAGTCTGTGCTATGATAAGACTTCAGAGATCAACCACTCTCCCGCTTCCCGAACAGTCTCACGAGCACTGCCGCGTGCTGGCAGGCAGCAGCGCAACAGCATCAGCTAGACTTGCGGCCGAAGAGAGCGGCAACGGTAGGAATACTCTGCCTCTGGGGCATCGGCTTGTCGTCAGGCTCTCCTGGATCCGGACCCGTCGATGCGTCGTCCTTGACTGTAGGCCGCCTCTCGTGGTGGGTGAGCGGGGTCCGCCTCCCTGTCGCTAAATTCACTTTCAACTGGTGCCAATCTTGGGGGCCAGTCACCGCGGGATTCCGGCCATTTCGAAGGCCACCAGGTTATTAGTCTCTTGTCGGCACAAGGTGGCCAATACCCGGCCATTTCCTCACGAAAATGCTCCGCGCGTTGAAAGCGGGTCGGTCGGTCATCTTCGCATTCATGAGGCGGATATTTTTAAATTTTTACGTTGACGGACTTCGAGTGGCTCGCCCCTTCCGATAGGGACGAAACCTGAGCTATTGACCGAAAGTCTCTCGTTTCGATGGAATGGACGTAATTGTCAAGAACCCCACTCCACTTTTTAGGAAAGGAAGAGTAATGATCTAACAGCTAGTAAGAACATATAGAAAAAGCATTGGACCATGTCGTTAATTTTCGTGGTGTGATATGTAATTATTAAGGGATGTGGCTGGGAGAATAGTGTGGCAGCCTCAATAGATAGTTTTTAGCTAAAACATGTTGTGGGGAGTTGTCACCATGAGTTGTGTGTTTGTAGCTAACGTGTTTGTCTATTTGTGGAGTGATAGTGAGTGATAGTGATAGGTACTTGGAAGAGAAGGTTAATTACATTTGGTATCATACCAAGATTGGGGAACTCCATGAATGAATTCTTGGCTAGTGAAATCTTCCGAGGCATTTTCTGATTGCTAACTTACTAGACTCTCAGGTTGAGAAGAGCCCGATCAATCGCAAAGCATGAGATGAGTTTGTTGATGGTCACTCACCTAGAGACATTGAGTTGACATCCTTGCATGCGCAATTGAAGATTATGTTGGAAAGGTAGAAGTGATAGTAACCTTAAAATCAGACTATATTGATAGGATAGTCAATAGATATTTGTCCTACATTCCGCTTACCAGATGTCTATTATTGTTGACTACATTCCTCTACTAGTGAAGGCATGACACATGATTGTTTTGGTCCAAAACAATCCTCTGCCGTGCCTTGCCCTCTACTAGTGAAGGCAGGACACAGGATTGTTTTGGTCCAAAACAATCCTCTGCCGTGCCTTGCCCTGGTTATCTTTGAGATTTGGGTTATTGAAATCGTGAATTATGTGTTATTTTCTGTCATCAGAACCACAAGCGCTTATAAAAAAAATTCATATTTTGCCTCAAGTTAATTATAATGTGACTTCTATGGCAACAACCAATGCCTACTTGGCCTACAAACATCGATGCAATGATCCATAGATCTAATCAAATAATAGTCGGTTGCAATATACGATTAGACCTCCCTTCAATTCTCAGACTAAGTGTAGTCCCCATTGTTGTGTTGTGACGCGGATACTATGAAAAGATGATGATATGTGTCATCTTCAAATCGTTGTTATGATGATGATATTTTATGTGAGGATAACTGACGGCTCATTGTAAGTTTGTTAAGAGCCCACAGTTGAATTGACTTTGTAGAGTGAGGATATTGATAAGGCTCCAAGAGATATTATCTTGGACCTCGTCAAATATAAAGCATGATCAAGGTGCAAATGGGAAGGGAAAGATCTAGAACATCTTTTTGCTAATTAAGAGCTTATCTGATCAAAGTGGAACTTACGTGAGACATGGATAGGGGAACATCAATACATTTGGAGTATAATGTATTGATGCTCAATCCATTTGTGATCAACATTTAGTATATTCATTGTGATCACTTTCGAGCATGGAGTATATCATTTAAGATTTAACTTTAGGTGACAAGTGATAAACTCTCCAAACCCAATTATTCTTTCAGTTATTTTTTATGGTGTAATTTGGGATCTAACAGTAAACATTTTGATTTAGTTTAAACGAGATGAATCTGAACTTGCAATTAGTGATGGCTTTCAACACGTGAGTTCCAATCCATCACTATTATTTTTACAATTAACTTGGTTAGAACCACAAAGTCAACTTTGAAAAAGAAAATCTACTGAAGTGAAATCATCAAGAGTATGATTCTAGTAATTGGGAGCATTTGGCTTCCTTGCCATTTAAAAGTAATCTCCTTGCATTGAGATGTTGGCAACAAACTTTGATCCAAAGGCCAAGATAGGAAGAACTTGAGCAATTGAAAAAAATAAAATTGTTATCAAAGTTTTGATAAATATTTTTGTAAGATTTGTTAAAGCATTGCCCTAATTGTCTCTTGGAGAATGTCCTAACTATGTCATAAGGACTTTGCTTCACTCTAAGAACACCTTAGAACATGATTGTAGAAGAATCTTCTTGACCCTCGGATGAGCTGCAATTCTCTTTTTCTCCTCATCACCAATTCATATTGGAGTTTATTGCAGCATGTCAAAACTCTTACATAAAAAGATTGTTCAATTGGATCATTAAATCTTACTCAAACTTCATAAATAATTGCCTTGCAACCTCTTTAAGTTGTTAAAAATTTTCCTTAGGTTTTTTCTTCCAGATCTATCAAAACAATGATCTAATCATACATTATTTCACAATGTGTTATACAAACCCATTTGTATTAAAACAATCATACATATCAATACTTCAATCCACTTGCTTTAAAATTTTTAAAAAATACCTATTATCATCCAAGCTTCAACTATAAAAAGTTTTCATAATGAAAATTTCTAACATCAAAAGTTATAATCACTATATTAACTTTGTGACAGTAAATACAATCATGTAACTATGATTATGTACACAAATTTCAAGCTATTATAATGTTGAAATTTCAATCCAAAAAGAATTATAAGTTGTAAATTATATCTCAATTAAATAATATTGGTCAAAACCCTAGTAGATTTCTCAAAATAGCCTCAAACACACTCCATGGTCTAAATTTCACTCTCCAATTTCAAATCATCATAATAAATTGACAAACCATTCAATTGCATCCAGTATTGAGTCCATCTTGTAGTTCTCATTGTGAGCTTTTCAACCCTCTTCCCAATTCCACGAATGGTTCCCACAAAGTCTTTCAAAACTTATCAAAACCTCAAAGTACTTCACTTAAATGCCCTCGTTGGTCCAAACTTCATGATCAATGAGAGTGAAGAGTGACTTGTTTTAACCTCTAATATGGTAATATAATAACTCGAAATGAATTAAATATGAATGGAATTTCAAACAGAATTGGGAAGTTTATAACTTGAGAATAATTATCATCGTCAACTTGTATACAAAATTCATACATATCTGAGTCACGTTGTCGCATGGACATTTCTTTGCTCTGAGAACGTCCGAGCGCCTGGCTGTAGAAGAACCCTCTAGAACCTCGTGTGAGTTGACAATTTCTTCTTCTTCTCCTCAGCACTCCACATTCGAGTTCATTATAAACCGATAAAACTTCAGCGAAAGAAGATTATGATAGCCAATGATTCGACCAATAACTCTCGTTTAAACTTTATAGAAAATTTCTCCATAACTCTTTCAATCTCTCAGAGAAGTTTCAGATGTTTTTCCTTTCTAGATCTCTCAAAACAATTGTTGATTTGCACACTGTATCACAAGGCGATATGCAGACCCATGTGTACAAAACCCATCACACATCCCAATCCTTGACTTCAATTGCTCCCAGATTTCATAAAAAGGTCACTCATCATCAGAACTTGAACTGTGCAAAGCTTTATTGACAGAACTTTCTGATATCAAAAGATATAATCTCCGTACTAACTTCGTGACAGTTAGTGCAGTCATGCAACTCTGACTATATACACAAACTTCAAGCTATCACTCCATACTCAAAACTCATCCAATTGAGTCAAAATTTCAATGCAAACACAAGCCTGAGTTGTAAACTATATTACAGTTAACTCAGATCTTCCAAAACCCTTGTAAGATTCTCACAAATACCCCAAATACACTCAAAGGTCTAAATTTCTCACTCTATCTTTGAATCATCATTTCAGAGTGACAAATCCTTCAAATCCATCCATTCTTGAGTCCACGTCGTAGCTTGTCCTGTCAGCTCTTCAACCCTCTCTTCAGATCTTCAAATGTCCCCCTAGAAGGTCTCCAAAACTCCTCAAAACCTTGAAGAAGTTGCCCAAGTGCCCTCATTGGCCCAAACTCCAAGACCAATGAGAATGAAGAGTGTTATTTTGACCTCTAGTGTGGCCAAATTGGCTTCATTTTAACTAAGAACTTTACAAGTATCCTAAACACACTACTTAGCTATACTATACACAATACGAGTTGCCACTAATAAAAAGTCGAAATGACAACTCGAAACCGGCTAAGTATGAACGGAACTACAAACGGAACCTAGGAGTTTTTAACTTGTGAATAATACTCCTTGCCAAAGTTCCTAACAATCAAGTCCCTATGGCTTGTTTTTGATAAGCAATAGTGATGGATTGGAACCCATGTGTTGAAAGCCACCACTACTGGTAAGTTCAGATCCATAGCGCCCAAACTAAATCAAAATGTATACTGTTACGTCCCAAATCGCGCCGTAGGAAACAACTAGAAGAATAATCGGGTCTAGAGAGTTTATCACTTGTTGCAAAAAGTTATCTCCAAAATGATACACTAACCATGCCCGAAAGTGATCACGATGAAGACACCGGATGTTGATCACAAATGGATTGGGCATCGGTACATCTGGAGGATCATGTTGTAATTTATCCATGTCCTACGTCGGCTCCACTTTGATTAGATAAGCTCCTTAGTCAGCAAAGTGATGTGTCTAGCTCTCTCCCATACCCTTTCCATCCTGATTGCGCTTTATATATGATAAGGTCCAAGATAATATCTCATGGAGCCTTTTCAACATCTTGACCTTACAAAGTTGATCCAACGGTGGACTCTTAACAGCCTTACAGTGCGCCGTCGGTTATCCTAACCTAAAGTATCGCCGTCATGACAACAGCTCTGAAGATGATACATGTCATCATCTTCTCATAGTAGCCGCGTCACAACACGACAACATCAAGCTTAAGTAGCAAATGCCCATTTAGCTATCCTAGCTAGGTCATCATTGACCACATAATGCTTGAGATTAGACATATGGAAAACATGATGATAGTTCCACATGTTATTTGATAACTCTAGCTTATATGCAATCTTTCGTATTCTAGCATGAATCCTAAATAGCTTTCTAGTTAGCTCCTTGAAGATAGTGAGGTTTTTAGTCTTTAACCATACCATATCTCTATCCTCAAACCCCACATGCTTCCTCTATTGGTCGGCATATTTCTTATATCAGGCTTGAGCCTTACGCATCCAGTCTTTATTTAAGTCTAGCATCAATCATTCAATGTACAATCTATCCATCATTTCATCCATTACTTGTTTTTTTTTATACTTATTTTTCTTGGTGACCTTGTTTAGTGATCTAAAGTCTCCACAAATACGCATAGTATCATCTTTTTTTGGTCAAAAACAAATTTGAAGCTACATAAGGAGATACATTCATATGTGATCCTTGGCAAGTCTAGTTGAGTTAGTCAACTCGTCCTTGGTCAAACAAATATGTGCACGAAGATGCGGTTTAGCTCCTTCTACCAAATCAATATGATGATCAAGAGACGAACAAGAATAAGGAGGTAAACCATATAGTAATTCATGTGGAAACATATATGCAAAATCTTCAAATAATCCCTCCAAGTCTACCTGAGTTGTTTGTTCCTTTGTGTCATTAGTTAGTGGATATGACGAGATAATTGTCACACTAGCTTCACCTTGACCTCGTCTAACTATGGCTTGAGAGGCAATCAAATGTCCTACATGCATACCCAAGTTGAGTTTACTACTTTGAGACTTTTAACAAACTACTTTCTTTGCAATGACGAAAAATCACACAATTAAAAATGTAATTTAATATGAACATGTTCTAGCTTCCCTTGGAAAGTAAGTACATGGATAGTGTGTTGCTTTCTCCACTTGTATGTGACGGTTAGATGATCATCACGGATAGTTTAAAGACCTTTTTGCTTTTGCATCCATCCCCAAGAAAAAATGCCACCAAGCTTGGTTCCAATATTCATGATGTAAAATGGAGTCTTGGATTGGAACATGCTAGAGTCAAGCTCACATGAGTTATTTTACTATCAATTCTACCAATACCTTGTGCAAAGTTAACTTGAAAGGGACTCTTCATAATCTTGAGGGGTAATCCCAACACTTGTGCTATAGTAGGGGCTAAGATATCCATATCTACTCTAATGTCCATCAAGAATCAAAATTCTAGTCCTTGAACAATCACCACAATTATTGACAAGCACTTGAACACATAAGGCCAAACATATCCCAAGTTTCTCGTTCCCACCAGCCGGCCGATGGAAATATATTGACTACCGAACAAATTGGGGTGATTTCATCTACACTTGTTAATATAGTATTATAGTCAATATTAAGTAAATTATAAACTACTTCGAATCTTCATTTTTGAGAAGGATGGTCAACTTCATAAATATCAATTAAAACTTTAAAACGCGTATTGGTATGATATTTCAAAAAATATAATAATTGAAATAGACTGTTCGGGTTGGTATATAATATTTTTTCATGTTTTGATGTTTGACATTTATGTATCCATTTTGGTAAAGTGGCTATCAGAGATTTAAAAAACAATTGGTTATCCATAAATTGTCTCTTTTTTTCGTAAAACCGGTAGGTTCATATATATATATATATATATATATATATATATTTGAAAAAATTGATATATATCAATTTTTAAGTGCCTTCAACCTGATAGGTGAAAAGCAGCGCCGGCTCCCCCTCCCTTTCACTGGCTTTCACTGAATGAAGGCACCATACTATATGAATTCATTGGTAGATGTGTTGCCTCTAGTACCTTGGTGCTCTCTTGGATGGATATATGCCGTACTTGTGTCGTCTTGCTCTTGAAAGTGAAGTTACATTTGATGTTCTCCATTTCATCACAGTTGTAACATATGGGATAATTCCTTTCATCTCGAGAAAAGCTTGAGTTCCTTGCAAGCTGGTTATCTCTAATATGGTTAGAAACTATTTAGATAGCCCTCACTAGGTTACTTCCCTTACTTGTAGATCCATCAACATGATGGTTGCTCTTCCAATCTTCTCTCCGGTGGGTTGTAGTTCTTTTGGTTAACTTCTCCATGCTTCCCCAAGGTGACTTTCCACTTCTGTACTCATCATAGACTCGCACTAGTGTAGCCTCAAGTCTCTCATCTCGTTCATATATAAAATCCAAGTCATATTAGTTATGCAACTTCTTAATTTCCATACGAAGCTACTTCCATCAAGAGGTGCTCAAACTTGATGATGTATTCTCTCACTAACCTTGCTTGATACAAATGAGTCAACTCTCCCAACCTGATCTCTCAATCATTGCTTGTAACTATGCTATGATTTAGTCTCTCTTTGCAAAGTAGACCTTGGCCTCCTAATCCATATTTTGTATTATTTTTTAAAAATAAATTTTAGTTATTGTTAATGTGTTATTTGTGTTTATAATATTTTTTGGTGATGATTATATAACCCAGTTATTTGTTTGCTGATCATGAGGATGTGATATTTTGCACTTTGGGGGGATGTCACGAATCTACTTGTCATGAACCCAAAATCATTTTTTTCTTGCCATTGTTATTGTCCATGGATCACCACCCACATTGTTCAAATTTTCCCCCTTCCCAAGTACTTAATCCCCTTGCCCAAAACATAGAGCCATAGTGAGACAGAAAGAGACACAAAGAGAGAATTGGGAAAGAGAATCCACACGCAAGAAAGAAGGAAGGGAAGAAAGAAAGAAAAGGGAGAAAGAGGAGAAAGGGAGAGAAGAGAGGATTGGAAATCGTCATGATCAGTCAGTCGGTCAAAACATATAGACGTGAAACATTGGATCAGGTTGCTAATTGTCGCGGTGTGATTGTTAATTGTTAAGTGGTGAAAAAGTGTGACAAATTAATAAACTAATAGATGGTTATGTTCTCTTGCAATTGCGAGTGTTTTGAGACTACCTATAGCAATTGTTAGATAAGATAGATAATTCTTTAACTTATTGTATAGCCTATTTTAGATAACGTATTTCCATTGCTTTGCTTTCCAGAGCGTGCATCTTTGTATGCTATGTTGTTTATAGACCATTTGATCTAGATGTTCATATATCTTAGGTGATGTAGTATATATTTCCCAATGTGATACTATTGGAACCTAGCCCCATGTTACTGGTTTGGTTCCATCGTTATAAGCTTTGATGGGGTCTTCCCCTCCCTTTTGTTATTATACTTTGTATTCCGGTTTCTTATATAAGATATGATGTGGTAGGTGTTTTATGGGGGTGGTTTGTCCTTATGGCTTGTGTATGAATGTGATGTGACCCAAGTCCTTGGAATAGAAAGCCTCGTTAGAGTAACCATAGACAATATTGCTGCTCTTCTTATTTCTCCTACTCTTCCCAAATACTGACCTTCAAGTTCGGTAAGAGAACCCGGCGCGGAAGCTTCTGTGTGGTACCGCGGTACAGAACTGTACCTGCTTTTCGAGTACGGTACGGTGGTGGTCACAAATCTCCGCCAGAATTAGGGACCCTTCATGGTCCAGCCAAATATTCCTCGACGTGCACGCACATGCATCCCAATATTTGGGACCGGTCACCAGTAGTTCTCCTTTTGAGAGCGGGTCGGCCATCTTAAGAGCTAATGAGGATCCGGACCTCTTTACAGTAACTCATGTAGAGTCATTTGTTGTCTACCTTCTCGTGGGGAGAGCTTTGGGAGAAAACTTTCCGTCCAGAATTAATCCAAATGATTGAAAATGTTCCTTGTTGCTGCTTGTTTCGCCGGCTAAGTCTAAGTTCCTCTGCTCTTTCAACGCTGTGCATTTGAAGGCCCTTTCTGTGTATCTGACCTCAGTACGGACTCAAAATAAAGGTAAAGAGTCATAAAGTTGAGTGGAAGACGTTGAAGCTACTGTAGGTACTGTGTTGGACTTCTGCAGCTGGAAAATACGAACTCCGTTCGTAGATGTTTCGAGTAACATCTCGAAACATCTTCGGTTTGGTGTTATTCATGTGAAAGGGGAAGTTATCTGCATTTGATTGGTACATCACGTGCAAATACAACTTGAAGGTTACATATGTGAGTTTAGGTCAGTGAGAACCATTGCAAGGACGATTCTTGGGGAATCGAGATCGTCGTGGGCATAATGCATGTCTTTGTTATTAACATTATATTAGCAGACAAGAGGTGGTGCGCGGCCGTTGAATTTGTTTTAGGTTCTCGAAATATGTCTCATAGAGATAACATGTTTTCCTCGTCCTGAATTAGATCAATCTCTGGGGCTAGTCAGCTTCAAGAAAACTTTGACAACAGTCTCACCTTCTCCGGAACCTGGGATCGAATCTTATCAAGCTCTACCTGCTACAAAGAGAAGAGAATCCAACATCGTCCTATCCGTGCTAAAGTTTGCAAATTTTTTTCTCAAGGAGACATGTGAATCCACCTTTCACCAGTTGCATTCTCCGATTATCGAAGCCACTCATAACATTGCTGAAAGATGTCTTATTACCTACAGTCAGACGATATTCGGAATGTAAACGCAAACATGAAACATATCCGTGAATTTAAGGGTACCATTGAATCAGATGCACAGTGACTATCGTCTGAAATTACATTTCAGAGCTGAAACTATGACTAGAATGGATGTGGAATACAATGAAGGATGAAGAGAACCATATAAACAAATTTTACAGCCACCCTTTAGTAATGTTACAATTCATGTGTAGATAAGTCTGAAACTGCACTGATCCACTGCCAGACTCCCGGCATGTCTGGAAGCTTGGAAAGTGATCAATCATCACACACTTTTGATACCAGTAGTTTCATCGAATGTTATAGGTAACATTCGTTACAGGAACATCTATGCAAGCTTCGGTTCATCCACACTTAGAAGTCTTTTTTTTCCAGATTACATACAATTCACCATTTCTGCATGCCCTGCTGAGCAGATATGTTTGTGCAGACATCAGAATCCAAATGTCCTCCTGGATCATTCAAAGTGATGACAATCTTGAGACCTTACCATCTTCTCTCAAGGTTGATAGCATACACGTCCCCATCTTGAATCTTGATGTTGACTTGCATGAGATAATCCTCAAATAGTAATTACAATTCAAAAGCCAAAAGCTTTTCGGCCATTGAAGAAAGCTGGCCTGGAGAGTGTTCGCCAGCTCACAGCCTTCTAGCGCCAGCCTTCATTCGCAGCTTCGGATCCAACACTTCGTTAGAGCCGGCCGATGCACAAAAATGTGCACCGGCCGCCTCTTCCGAGGTGCTGTATCTGATGGGATTGTATTGAATGCGAGACAGTAGCTAATCCTCCTGCCTTCGCTCTTCCATAAATCGTCAATGAGCAAACGATGATCACGCGACATATGCTTCTCCTGAATCTTCTCTTGAGACTCCAAGATTTCCTACGTCCCTTTGCTTTTCTGGTGGAAGGAAGCAGCTGTGACACTCGGCATTTCCGTTCCACGAAGTGAGGAAGCTCACGAAATGAAGTCTACAGGAATTAGTCAGCAGCGGAGACGAAAAAGTTGACACAATCAAAAATGTTAACGTGTGCCTAAAGACTGGTAGTATCTAGGGAGTTCCAGCTTTGGACAAACGGACGTCAGGCTTATAGTTCCTGCATCGTTCTAGAGCATGCAGCCCTTGGATTAAATGTCTTCTCTTCCGGTCCCAGTAGGTTGGAGTTGGCAGGCACAGGGCTCTTGCATCACTAGCCCTGTAGAGACCAGGGGTGCATCACCAGTATTACAAACCAAGACAACGGAGATTAGCATTCTTCGTTGAAAAGCTGGTCCACACACATCCAGGAAACAGAGTACTGGTTCTTCTGCCAGTAGAGTTACCTTTCAGACAGAGGCATTCCAACTTCGGATGAAAGCGGTGAGGGTCCGGATGAGAACCCTCTGTACAGTCACTACGAGTAGATTCGTCCTCCCTCGTGTAGTAGGTCTCAGTTTGTTTCATGCTTCGAATACCCCGTAGGCGGAAGCTTGCCTACATCCTCAGTGGTGGTGGTCCCTAGTGGGGAACTTTTCTTCGGGGATTGGCCATCACATTCTTCCACCGTGTAGTTGCTTCTTTCCCTTCTCCTTGCTAATGCATCGTCTTCGATGAGGTAGCTGCGTCATAATATGTGGAACAGTCATATACCTGAGGCGTTTCTTTTCCGCAGAACAGAGTCTGGGTTTCTGTGCTCCCTCTCCAAGGCTTGCCAATATCTGGAGTCAAACCTCTTTATCTGGTTGACATCGAGCTCGTCTCGTCCCCGTCCTTCCTAGCTCTAAAGCCGATGGACTGTTGGAATAACACTCTTGCAGCTGAGGGCAATCAGAGCATAGAACCTTCATAAGAGTTCCATCAAAGAGATGTTGTTTTGATGTGAAATGCTTGATGAACGTGAGATGAGAAAAGTGTTGTGGTCCCTGTATTTGTTTGCTGGCTCGGCTGTCAAGATATTATTTAGCTCTTGTCGTTTGGAACAGAGAATCCTGGCGTTATAGGTTTTGCTCTGCCTTGAGGACACGGACCTTGTTTATCAACTTGGGGATCAAAACCATTCAGGGGAAGAGAATTTTTCCTGCTTTGCGGAACCGAAGAGCCAGAGTCGGACGGAAGGAACCACGTCCAAGACTGTTGTCCAAAATTGGCAGAATATTATGTCAACTAATTGTGTCATGCAGACTCACAAGAGGACATCTCTCCTTAAGGCACACACTATCCCATGTTATGGACCTTGCGATGAAGGATGAAACTTTCGATCCACGAGTTTACTGCTGAAACTCTTTCGTCCTTTTATTCCTCCTTGTACACGGAACATTAATTACATCCGAAATGGGTCTGTGATTACGAGCTCAAAGTTCTGACGACATATTATAAACAGCTGAACAAGGACATGAGATAGTTTCCAGTGTGGCGCTAAAGATATATAGCATACAAGGGAAGATGACATTCTTTCAAAGATTAAAAGCCCGAGGGTACGTAGGTCTATTGCAATTCGAAGTCTACACACTAGTAGACATCCAAACACTGAACATCAACACGATCACTTTCCAGACCAAGGTCAAGTACAGTTCCAGTTAATATACTGTGATTGAGAAGCGATGAAGAATCTCACACTCCAAACGTGGCCTCTACAAAGTGCAAAAGAGTTCACTATTCGACACTATCACCGTATGATATCATCCACCAGAGCGCTTTTCACCATAATGGAGACTTCACCATCTCAAGAGGTTACGACGTTCGCTTCTGAGCTAGGATCACTCAGGCTCCACGATGGAATCTAATTTCGTAATTGAATTCTCATAAAAAATTAAAAGGTTTCCATCTGCTTAAACGTCAAAACACTGGTTTTAGCTACAATTCAAAGTGTCCAATCACAACTAAAATTCGGTTGACATAATCAACTGCTCGCTTACGTGGTTCACGTTGTTCTTTTGGTGTCTCGCTGATTCCAGATACCTCGGCACTTTAGTGGCCGTAGGATACCATTCTACTGCTCCTGATTGTTTCACAATTGTTCCATGATGTCATTAGATTCAGAAATTGTGCAGAAGATAGTCTTGTGAATCTAGTGTTGCCGTTGAGATCGCAACTGAATAGACTTTCTCTTCGTTGGACTTCGTCAACCGATCGGATCTCATGAGCTGGAGGAGAGTTCGTCATTTGTCGGATGTGTCATGTTCCGGAACATTCTATCGTATGAAAGATATGAAACGTTTGGGGGGAAGCCGCTGTCAGTTTGCGGGTCCATTTGGCACCCGTCCAAACGACCAGAATCAACTTGATTCTTCCTCACATGCGGTGGAATACAATTTCAGTGAGCTTTAGCTGTACAGTCAAGTATGAATTTATAGAAATGATATGTCCAAATCAGGCGGCATTGCTCACAGGTTGGAGCATCCTGCCTCGACTAGCATCCGGGCTCGTCAAAATTGGGACTTTCTCCTCCTTCTCCAAACTCCTGCTGCCCCACATGTACGATACCAAGCTCCAGATAGTGAGTATAACAGCCGTTATTTTGATCCCGCCCATAGGATCGTTAAAAACTATCACAGCTATAACTGTCGTGGCGGGAACTCGGGCTGCGTTCAAAACTCCAGCAAGAAGAGTATTTGCCAAGTAAAGGCATCCCACACTTCCCAGGACACCAAGCTGGAAGGAGACGGCCGACCAGGTGAAAACTTGGTAATAAGCTCCAGGGCCGTCTTTGAAACCTTGAGCTTCTCTGTCAATCTTTTGGAAGTCGCCGGCAACGACGACAGCTATAGTCGTGAAAATTGTGGCAAAGATCGACGTTGCAGTCTGCTCTTCTAGAACGACCCGGAAAGTTCTTCTTCCGAGAAGTTTGATGAACAAGAGCTCTGAGAGATTAAATATGAGCCCGTGAAGCGCTGAGGCGCAGATGACCAAAATGAAGCCCAGAGTGTACTGGCTCGATGAAACCCCGAAAGGACGATCGGAACTTTGATCTAAACCTAGAAGCACAGCTGCTGTTGTCATAATCCCCACGGCATTGACGATGGACGCATTATACTTCTGCTCTACCATGAAATAAGCTAGAATGGCTGTGAAACAGAGGGATGTTGATGCAAGAAGGGCTGCCGTCGACGCTGGTAGGTATGCGTATGAGTAGGCGAACATAACATTGTCGGCAGCGCTTAAGATTCCCAACACCGCATATGCTAGTGTCATTTCCCATGTTAGTGGAGACGGATTTTCTCCTTCCATGACGCAGTATGCCAGAAGGAATGCCGCGGAGATTGGCCATCCGGCGGCTGCCAGCCAAGAAATGACCCACTTGCTGGTGGCGCCGTTGACGAAGTAGAGTCTGGTGAGGATGCTGGAGGCTGGGAATGCGGTCATCATCGCAAAACAGCTGAGGAAGAGAAGCATCCAGTAGGACAGGGTTTTGCTTTTGTAGATGTTCAGCCACCGCGATGCGAGTCCCAGAGGCTTTTCCTGTCTCCCTGGTAGCGCTCGTTCGGGCGACGACGACAGTTCCAATGCTTTTTCCTGGCTGTCCATCGCTCTGCTTTCGATCGATCTTCTCAAAACATCATGGTGTGAGTTGTGTTCGAACGGAGGAGAACTGCCGTGCCAGCTAGGTTGCCGTCCTTCCATGATGTCCCGGTAATCTACCTGGGGGCATGACGTCGACATGTCATCATTTTGGTTAGACTTGCTACAATAACCCTCGTCACGAGGAAAGTGGTTCACGGGATTGTGATTCGACCCGCAAGCCTTGATCGTTGCAACATTACATTCATGGCTACAACTACAACGCCACTATGATCCTAAGAAGAAGAAAAGAACTGACAGTAGCGAATTTCTTTCTGGCAGACGCATTTATGAGGAATTCCGAGAGAAGCATTCATTGCAGACCTCTATTTGTAAACAGTGGACAGATTCCCATCCCTTTTGTCCCTGCGACAGATGAACCTGACGAACTTGCAAAGCTCAGAACAAGCTTCAGATCGCTGAACATTCTGATGAGTAAGAACTTTCAAGTCTGATGAATTCTACCAGGGAATAGATAATATGAGGCCATTTCGAATTACTAAAAATGTTGGTTCGACTCAGGTTATGCCTTCGGTGCAGAGGGAAAATGAAGCTTGGGATATAGATCAGCCGAAGGAATAAGCTAAACCGAAAAGCTTGCAATGCTCAGACTAACAGATTGCCCAACGTTCTTAACACACGTGGACCTAAAAACCGTCGAGAACGTGGGTAGAAGGTTGTTTTCAGGCCAGATTTTCAAAACAAAAAGCTCTGTCGATACCAGTCAGAAATTGTAATAACAGTAACAAACAATGCAGGTGAAATATTGCTCCTGAAGTTCGTAGCCGCAAGTTACTTAGGAACTCATATCTCGTGTTCGTCAGGGATTCGGTGGACAGTCCTGAAGTTAATTGAGATCAGATCAATATGACATACTAGCATTCTAGAGTCTCTGTAATGAAGACCTCGCTCATGAGAACAAACTTAATCAGGGCCCACAAACGTGATGCTCGGAGAACAGTTTGACAACAAGTTATTCCTCATTCACGAGATTTAAAGCGAGAACTGAGTTCGGAACAGTCTTCGTGTAGATTTGAATCCGAGATCACTATCTCTCCAGAGTCTAATCACTGCTCTTTCTGTGATTAGACTCTGCAAGCGAAATTGAAATATGGAGATACTTTAAGAAGGGCGGGGACGGCAGGCGGCGAATTGAACGAGGCTCTTGCATGCAGGATAAGTCTCGAACAGATATTCCCCAAGAGAGCGATGCAAGAATCCATTCACAAATTCGGCAAACCAGTGATGGAAAGGTTGTAAGCGGGACGTACAAATTTGGACGATGGAAATTTCCTGGCTGTTTGTTAGTTTTGAAGAAAGGCCACCAAGAGGAAATCTTTTCCTCGTCACTTTTGCTGCACAATTACTTCGAAATCAAGCGCCCGATGTGAATTCTCAAGGCTCATTCTTCTCTTCGCAGAATCATCGCAGTCTTCGACAAACGCGATTGCTTTCGTTGCGTGCTCAAATGGATCGCTACTGCAAGGAACATGATATCAACCAAACTCGTTCGTACTGCTTTACCGAGTGGCTTCTCTGGCATCGGACACCATGTCAGTGTGAATATCACTTGGCCGTTCGCAACTTTTTCTCCGCTCCTAACTTTCCTCGCACATCAGTCCTTCAGAGGAGTTTATCCTGAATCAGCGTCAGATTGATGGACTCAACGACCGGATTGGAAAACCACACATCTTTTCTAATAGATATCATTCAGGTTGTTCTTGTCCAAAGCAAGTTTATAAACCATCTAAACTCCAGAAGTGAGCGTGCGTGCCTCACCCTTTTGTGTGACGAAGATATTGTGAACAACAGTCTCGTGTTAGATGCCTTCTCATGTGCATAGAGCTTTTGAACAATCATTATCGTCCAGACCCGCAACACCATACTCGAAGAAAGAGTCCGAACACTTTGCGGTCTCATGATAGCCTAAGAGTAAAGCTATCGTAGATTTGTAAGTAGAAGGTCGGTCAGGGTGTGGCTCGTTGTTGCAAGTGGGCCTGATTAGCGGTTGATGACAATTAGGACTGATTCCCGTGTTCACAAGGTGAAAAGTCTACATTCATAACATTGATTGCCGTTTTCGCACATAGCCTTTGGCAGTGTGCCAAGTTGATCTCGCTAATCGTTGACCTATCTCATTCTTGATACATGTCTTCTCTCTTGTACAGTCGTGGTATTATTGCAGTATTTGATACGATGAAGTGTGTTCGCGGATTACAGGAATATACCAGATGGGCCTTTCTCCTCGTTCTCATTTTCAGCTTTTTAGCTCTTTTCGAGGAAAAGGTGTTAAGGGTCCCATTAGACTGTTCTCACAACCTGTCTGCACCCAAATCGGAAACAGCCCATCCAACGCGCTTGTGTACGTGAGATGTGTAGACGCCGAAGACCGATTCCATAGCATCAGATAAACGTGATGTCGATTCTCAGCCGGATAGACAGATGACACCTACAAAATCTGTGCATCTGCAGCGTTGCTCGTACCTTATCTGATCTTGTGTATACGTGACCATAAGTACTATTAGGCTTACAGGTCTCCTTTATTATGCTTTAAGTTTTTCCACTACGGTCTACGCAGACCATTAGCCATTAAGATGTCGTGAGTTACGAGCTGCCTGCTTTCCGGAAACATTTTTTCCATGTTCCACTACACACTTCGCCACTCATGACCTGTTATGAGTGTAGCAGAAACACCCAGGTGGTCCGCGTCTAGTACGCCAATCCCAAATCGAGAACGTGTCCTCGTTCGCCATATCCTTTAAATCCTTTACCTCCTTTTTCTTATATATGTGCCAGGTACTGATTTCATTTCCTCGTCCCCACCGGTCGATTAATGTGATGGACAGTCCAGCACTTCAATTTATCCACTGTTTGTCTCGGTGTCATTTGATTTGACACGTAGACAAGTACACTAGTGTTCTCCTGCATTTCCCAGTTCACGTACTAAACTCGGTTTGTATTTGGCCAGCTGTGTACAAATGCTTATTTTTGGTGGTTTCAGTTCTTTTTGATGTTGTGATGCAAACACATTCTGCTGATGGTGATGAATGAAACATATCTCAAGGTTCATAGATCTTGAATACTTTGCCAGAAGCCTGTGCATGCATCAGTTAATAAATGATGTCGTCTTTACGACGACAGCAGAAATTCTAATCGACATGCCCAGAGATCTTAAAGAAACCATCGATTCAATTTGAGTGTGTAGACACTACAAAACTTTTGAGCATTGTTCGGACGGGGAGCGATCGACTTACAAGCGGTGGGGCCACGGAGAACGTTCTCCTAGCCCACGACGCTCGCGTGTGTTTTCTTGACTGCCGTCCTACACTACTGTAGGTAAACAGGCTAGTTTGTTCCATACCATACGTGTACAATCTATGTCCAGATGTACCAATGGATTCTTGGAATCACGTGGGCGTGAAGTTTTTGAGAGGACTAGTTACAGTGCCCTAGCACAAACGTCCTAGGTGGTACCTTCTGTTTCTGTTACGATGTTCAGGACCCATCGCGATCATTGCAGCTGGGAAGTGATGGCTGCAGACCGCACCGTGCTTGATATGGCAGTGGTGGAGAAAGGAATGATCGTAGTGGAGGCTGGACCGATTCTGTTGTTTATTAGCAGGAATTGTTTATCGTTCCTACTGACAGAATCGACATGTTACTGCATAGTTGCTCCTCAAATCCTGTACGTGGATTTGATGTCATTAAGTAAGGATGCTTAGTCGCAGTGCGCTTGGTTACAACAAACCGGGAAATTGTTGATGGGGAAATTTCCGTTTGCTGGTCTCAGTGATTTCAAACTCTTCCCAGCATTTTCAGATGTCTCTACATATATGATATCAGACGTATGCCATTACTCTCCGTGGACCAGGTTTCCGAAGTACGATCATGTATTTACATCAGTTATGAATCCACAGTGATGATCTTACTTATGAGGACACCGGTGACTGATAGTCAATGAGATGCTACGCCAGTAGTGGTCGTTGGCAATTTCATGTCTTTATTTTGAACTGACTTTCCGAAGCCTGATGCAGCCAACTGTGGCACCATCCCTATCCATAATCAGCTGCAGGCGGAACTTTTCCTGGTGATCCCGAGGATGTGAATATGATGTTCGATAACTCTTATGCTGCAATCTAATCTTCTGCTTCAGGTCTGCACGATAGAGCAAACCTCAAGTGGAAGGTACGCATAATATGAACGATAGAAATTTCCAACAACTTGGATTTGCATCTTTCATGATACAGAGATAATCTATACTTGCAGATTCTCTGTTCATAGGTTTTACATCACACAAGTGGGCAGTTTGACTTGTTGTCTGCTTAAATAACGTCTGCAGAAATATGAAAGAAACTGGAAATGTCCACCGCATTATAGACTCATCCCCACTTCCTCGCTAGACTCGTGAATGTCTGCAGACTTGCAAATGCCGATAGCTGATTATGGGGGCGGAACTCACCCAACAGCTTTCAATTCGCTCCCATAATCAGCTGTCAGCAGTTGCAAATGCTGGAAGTGGAACCACAAGTTGCACAGCGAGCTCGACCTTCAGACAATTGTCGCCACCGCAGTCCGGAGCAGGACAGTCCGTGTTACAGAACACCTAGCGCAGGCCTAAGGGGCGACATTTTCAAGAAAATATACGGCGACATTGCTCAATCGCGCAAATATGTCCCTCAGTTTGAAACGGATCAGACCTCTGCCAGGCCCCAAAACCTTTCATTGCCGTGGAGCTTCGAGAAGTATGAGAATGAAATAATATCAACATTGTGAAAGGATTCGAACTGTATTTGAACTCCTAGCATCACAAGCGAGCAGATGAACTCCCTGACTGGACTTATCTTTCCTCGTGTTTTGAACCTCGTGATTCTCCACATTTCATCTAAATGGGCTGACATACTTAAGATCAAAATAACAGCATACTGCACACTCTCTGAACTCGAGTGTACAGTAAATCGTACAAGCTCTCAACGAACGTGCAGCGGCATGTGAACTTGCAACCAAACCTTCAGACTAGCATCTCAAATGCAATTGCAAATGCATCTCGCGTGCCCTCATTGGTGATCAAAGCAGAGATTCCTGCATATTGCTAATTGTTACTCCACCGTATGGGCATTCATGCTCTGGACCAACCAGTTAAACACAGGCGATGGACAAATCCTCAGCACAAGAGGCCTAGTACTGACACCGGGGTTTGGAATTCCGTGCAGGCAAGGGTTCGCCTCGTTTTGGCGTTTATTGAGAGAAGATGAACGACCAGTTTCGCAACGAATGAGTGAAAACTCCATATGTACCTGCAATCCACGGGTTGTAAAAACCAAGCACAACGCTCGGCGCCATCCATTTTCAGTAACATCTGGGAAGTTTTGATGTCTGAACTCGATAAAACCGCACGAGCTGCGAGGGGTGGGACGGGGATTCTCTGTGAAGGAATCAAACCGATGTGATGTACGACGAGCGAGACTCTCACGAGCAAATGCAGTGCGAGATCGGCGTGCGGCTCCCATCGAGCTTTATAGTCCGGGGCGAGAGAGACGCACAAATGACAACAAGTCGCTGTGATGATGATGGACTCCATCAAGAATCGAATACAGCTGTCGCGCGAGCTGCGTGGTCCAGGTGTGCCGCCATTCCTTGGTTCGCGGAGTCTCGGAGTTTCCAACTGTCGAAATAGTGACGTGCTGGGCCTCTCATGGTGGGAGATTGTTGGATCCTCTTTAGATGAAAAGCGATCTGCTGCTGCTGCTGGTCGAGCTCTTTTGAACGAGAGTGAGTGAGCTGCATCCACTCTATCATCATGGAAATAGATCTAACTGTACACCTCCAATAATGGAGTAATAATTGATTTAACTTGGATACATCGAACGAACGGCACAGACGTTTGAATTCGAGGTCAGCGAAGACCACAAGGGCCATAGCCATGGGACAGCCAAGAGCGCGATGCAATCGGATGAGCCCTGGGCTCCGAGTCTGGGAATGTGAAGAAGCTGGTGCCCCTATTTATGAAGTTTGACGAGGAACACCGGACCCTCTTAACGCTTCTGTTCATACGATTGAAGCATTTTGGTTCCCAGCCTTGAATTGACCGAAAGTAGCCACGTGTGATTTAAAGAGGAAAGGCTACAAGAGACACAGTGTAGAACAAACCGAAACTGCAAACTGGATGTTTTCTGTCTTAGTCCAACGTTATCTGTCTTTGTCAAACCGAAAATGCAAACTGGAGGTTTTCTGTCTTTGTCAAGCGTTATCTGTCTATATCGAACCGAACCGAAACTGCGAACTGGGAGATGTCTTCCTTTGTGGAACGGTTTCTGATCACGGTTAACGCGATTGTGACAGTTTATCAGTGTACGCTGAGGTGGTTCTCTAATCTCGGTTCATATGCCCTGATCAAGTGTCTGAACTAAACTGGGAAGAATTGATCAGCTGAATGAAAACTCCCGCTTGGTGGAGTTTTGAATCTAATAATGCTCCGTGATTGTCCCTCTCAACCATTGAACTTAAATTGTCCGAAGGATTTGAGCTATCTGTTATTTATTGGCTACCTATACTGGAAGTAGCCTCACACTCTCAAATTCTGGGAAATGCCCAGAAGTACTCGTAGTAGATTTGCGTCTTAGAGAATCCAAGTTATTATCTTTTGAAACTTGTGGCTAACTATCTCAGTCTGCTTGAATTTCGAGCGTCTTGTCAATCTCAAACCCCCTGGAATTAAGCTTTTTCTCACCGACTGAACATCCAACACCGGAAGCACGGACTAAAAGCAGCAGATGTCGGAATAAAAAATACAGCATCAGATCAGAAAAGAACATCCAACTCCTTGCGCCAACTCCTTGACTACCATCCTCAATCCAAATCCAATTTGTCCCTGCTTCTAAATCTTTTCATGAGCCCGCTACTTGTAGGGCAGAAATTAAGCATATTTTAGACGGCAATTCTCACTTGTCTTCCTGCGCGACCTTGGAACTGGCATAATACCTTCTTATACGAGTTTTGAGTACTGTCAATCCACTGCGAGTCTAAAAGGTGATTTCAATTGTGATAATTGATTTCTTGATGCGGGGCCCTCCCAGGGGAATGCTCCATTAGATGATTAAACTCTTAGTAGCTGTCATCACGATGAATAACAGTTCATTGCTGTTTAATGATCTTATACAAATCGCTTTATAAGGCGGATGCCTTTCAATACTTCAGATAAATTGAGTGATGTTCATGAGCACAAGAACCAGGGAGCATGCCACCAAGTCATATATGTCATCAAGAGTGTTTTCATTTGAGGACGTGGGCTCTGCCAGCAATCAACTAATTACTTTTCCAGATTGGGACCTTCAAACTCACCAAACACTGAGAAACCTATGATTGATCTCTAAACAATATTCATTCAAGATTTAAAACGAAAGGTACTTCAAAATGATTATTCAAATCGAAATTGAACGAAGCAAACCTTTTTATATAGTGAAGAAATTTGTGAATATTGTATGTGCCATGCAACATTCACCTTATTAAACATCTTCTAGTAACTTTGTAAGATCCTATATAGATTTTTTATATCATGATATAAAAGTTTATTGCTAAGAAAAAAAATAATCAACTTTACCTTGATTTTATAGGTTTAAGTGAGAGTGACTTTTAATTGATTAATTATCATAAGTTAATTTCATATATAGATTATTTTACATTGAATTTCAAATTGTTTCTAATCATCAATAAGTCAAATTAGTATTATTCTATTAGATACAATTTTTTATGCTAAATTCAAATTTTCATAACTAAGATTCACAATTTACATTAGATTTAGATTCATTATATTTATCAATATTTTCTGTTCATAATATAAAAGATTATGTATATTTTATCTAAATATCTTTTTTAAAATTAATTTCAAACAATGATTATGGTTTATTGATAGTTTTTATTCTATATATATATATATATATATGATGAATTTAATACTTTTTTATAAAATTAGTAAAACTATGATTTTATGACTAAGAATAAAAATATCAAAGTCAATAGAATGCAAAGAAAATCAATATTCTTTGCAAAGCACTTACTTTAACTTAAGAACTATTTTGGTGAAAGAGTTTGAAATACAATTGGACCAATCAGACTTTTGTTCAAAATCTTTGTATTCATTATATTATTATAGAATGATAACCATGTTGAAAATGATTATTAGTGTACAAAATTATGAATTACGGTTTAGAATCTAATATTTTATTAAATCACATATATCATATGAAATTCAAAAATCATACAATAAAATATATCTTATAAATGTATGATTAGTTGAAATATCAATAGCTAGAACATGTATTATAATTTTTTTAGTGATATATATATATCCATTAACTCCAAAATAAATAAATTATATGTATGATATTTCAAATGTTTATCTTTAAATCAAGAATTTAATATATTATAAATACATTTTACATATAAAATATTGATTGTATTAAAACTCGATATTTTAAATTATACAAGCATTATATCAACATAATTCATATTTTTTCATAAATAATTAAAAATGAAATCATGTAATTATTTATTTTTTTTTATCATATATATTTATTTTTAAAAAAGTAAATTATAAATAATATATAAATTTGAAAAGTATTAAAAAAATTAAAAATTTCATAATTTAGAAATTTATTTTTTATTAATTAGAAGTTATCAGATTTTATCAATATTTCTTATTAAAAATTTACCTCACTAATTATAAGTAAAATTTATTTTTTCAAAATCCTTTTTATTGATTTTTTTTATTTTAGTACTATCATTCTATTGATATATATAATTATAAGCTTCTTGTAAATATAAATATTTTAATTGATAATTGTAAATTTAAAAAAACTAAATCAATTGTCAATTGTTTAGCTATATAAATCAATTATTAAATAAATATTTTTGAAATGTCAAAATAATTTCAAAAAGTATTTATCTTACAAAATGAACAAATCAAATTGGTGGATTAATTCTTGAATTTTGAATTTTTAAAATTTTCAAGAAATTGTTTTATAGAAAAATTTAATTTGTTGTTTTATTGATGATAATAAATTAATTTAATTTTTAGATTTTTTTTCATTATTTTTTGAGTAATTTTAATACATATAAAAATGTTACAAATCAAAATAAGAATAACTTATTGTTGAATTTTTTTTTCAAAGAAAAAAATTATTTTTTTAATTTAAAATTTTAGAAAAAATGAATAATTTTTCTTTAATTTAAAATATATTTAATGAGAAAATTATAATTATTCATTCAGTATTGAAGATTGGATTTTTAATTTCAAATTTTCTCATACTTATATCAAAGCTAGAAAACTTTTCACCTGAAAAATTTTAATATTATTTTTGTAAATAATACTTTTAATCACTCATTAAAATGTAGTATTGAGTACATACTATAATGTATTCTCAAATTGTGAAAGGTCTAAGGATGACTTTTGATTAGGGACATTGCTGTCTTCTGGATAACGTATTAGAGTTAGATAACGTGATACAAAATAGAGGTTAATCCACGGTGATTTTATACTCTTTCAAGATCCAGCGTGCTTTGGGCCCCAACAATTATTAAAAGACAAAAATAGCATTAGAAAAGATCAACAAATTCAAGCCATATCGATTTGGTCAGATTCCTATTCTGCAGTCAGCTGTCATCTGGCTATCGATTTTGGTCGAAGATTCGTCTCTGACATATGCAAACCGCAAGAAATCGATCATTGCGATTTCAAATATTGGCTTTGACCATCAAGAACCTCCCACCAATGTGGCGAACGATACGAACGATACGAACCGCAGGTTTTGCAGTAAAACTGGGTGGGAAAACAAGCAAAAAAAACAGCTAACTACCGCAACTAATTGCTATACACACCTCTCCACCTGTGAGGGGATATTGACATCTGCAGCCGGGGATCATCTCTATAGGGATCAGCGTAGGTGGCGTCAATGGAAGTTGTTACATTGACACACAGCGTCGTTGCGGGTTGACGGGCTCTTCCTTTCTCCATAGCTGAGCCACGTTTTGTACAACGTGAGACATCTGAGACAGTAAGCTAAACCATACAACTTCGATGATCGACACAGAACTCGTGGCTGGAAATCAACATCCATTGCTGTGCCACCTAAATGCTTCATAAGTGAAAATAGTGCAATTTCATTGTAGAATAATAAGGAAATTCCAAACTCGAGTTTACGAATCCCCGGTAATTCATGGAAATCTCGTATGTTTCGATCTCTCAGTGTTTGAGTTACCAAGCTGGAGGTCCCAATGGGTGTAGATCCAAGACAAGACTGGAGGGCTTTAGTGGGTCGAGTTGGTCAGGCTGATTCCCATTCATCAGATCCAGCCTTGCACAGTAGTTTTCCTTACTACCGGCACCCTGAGGATCAATTGTACTGTTGAGAAGAAAATTCTCAACATCGACGCATACTTCAGTCCAACACAGCAGTAGGTTGAACAAAGAAGACAAAGAACAGAGATATATAGAGATATATATTAAATTATATAATGACGATTGACTACTCCTGTTTGATTCTAGAATTATTTTTAGATATGTTAGAGCATATTTCAGACTGGAAACATTAGCCCGTTCGATAACACTTAATTGATTGGAAGCAACCGGGTCCCGAGTAACGTCACACACAAGAATCATTGCGCAAGTATTCGAGACGTCCCCAGATCACACTACAAGATATTTGAGTAATGTTCCAAATAGTGCATATATTGAACTTATCAGAAGAGATCTACAAACTCTTTTAAAAATATCTGTTTGTAACATCTCATGAGGTTGTATTCAAGTAAGAACGTGTAGATTTAACATTTAAACTACATGACATCGGCAGCTTACAATTTCTATGTCACTTCGGTCTTTACAATCCGATTGTGATTCCAGTGTTATTGCTCGTGAACATTCAAAGTCGAGTTGTATTGAATGAATTGTTGTCAGGATAGTACATGTTTGAATATTTGACATGAGTTGGCTAACCTCATCTCGATCATCATGTAGATGCAAGCGACTCGAATCGAGTGGAACCTAGCATATGTCTATGACCAACTCATCATGCTAGCTCAAGGATCTGTTTCAGATGCTTGAGCTACTTGGCTTCAACGTACGAAGCTGCGGCATCAGAGTGAATTCCTGCAAGAATCACTACACCATGCAGGATCAGTAAGCATTTGACTGAATGAATTGGAAGACTTTCTTGTCCTCCCGAGACAACAAGATACAGATACATAGGATGCAGTCTACACCAAGTAATGCAACTACGTGATGTCAACTTATCTGTAAAATGATGTTAAACTGCTGTATTACATTTAAAATTGCATTCATTTTCTCTTAGACGAATATCTTACACCACCAGACGCCCGAAATGCTAGCAAGACAGACTTCTGATAATGTTAGATGCATACAGTTTACATGTGCTTCACATGTTCACTATATAATTGGTTATTAGAGGTAACTTCAGATACTGACCTCAACAACTACTCAGTCTTTGCATTGGCGCCTAATCTAAGAAAGATCTATTTAGTTTTTTTCCAGAAATAAGAGTACCTATCTATAATAGACAGTAGATAATTTACTCATCTGATAGTCTAGACTTACATATGCATTCTTCCCAAATATAAATCATATGAGAACTGCCTACAACTAATTCTGCAGCTGCACACAGTATTTTCCTTCTTCAACATCAGGGGTTTAAAAGTATTTCTGTATATGAGATAAGAGTATGATTTGAAAGGGAGAATATTTGAAACTTTTTTGTAGCTCAACGCCTAAGATGATCCTATATTTTGTACCTTAACAAAAGCTCTTAATAAAGATCATGCATTCAAATTGTCCAAGTCATTCCAGCTATGCACCAAACAGGATCAGAGCAGGTTTTCTTGGAGCTGCAGCACTTCTTCTGAACTTGCACATAGTAGGAAGCTGAATAGTCACGAGAGATGTGGCCACGATGAAACCATGCGCACATAGCGTAACATGGGGATTCTAGATGTAAATAATAAAGACTTCGCACGTTCGTACAGGCTTGAATTGAGGAGCTGTGATATAAATACCCGTTTTCCAAGTTTGAAGTAAACTTCATTTGAACTGCGAGTGCTTCTCTTGTCAACAAAGTCGGTCTTGCTCAATTCGGAGCGTCTGGTAGGTGTAATCTCTGTGTGCATGCTCAAGTAAGAGTTGATGTCTTGATCAGTGCTTACTGCATGTATAAATGATGCGTGAGAACTTTTCTTACAGCTTTTTTTTACATGCATTTTCCTATCACCGATGCTAACTCGTTCCAGGTTAAATTTATTGACTGTTACTGTGTTTTCCTACATATCGAAGACCAGACATTGCTGCAATGGTTTCACTCAATTCATGGTTCTACACGAGCTTGGTGATCCTTGCAGCATTTTACCCCGCTCCTGAAGCTGCGAAAATTGCAGCAGTGCCAGAGAGATATCATGAGTACTCTTGCCCACAAGTGACGAGTATGATCTCCGATATGGTTGGTAAAATGCTGGCAACCAACAGGAGTCTGGCTGGGGTATTAAATCGCTTGCATATCTATGACTGCTGGGTTCGGGTAAGACAACACACTTATATTCATCTTGAAAGATTAACCCTGTCGGTTACAGTGTTGTAAACACGTTTCAAGCTGGCTCCACCACTTACTCTCAAATCGGAAGGTTTACCCTGTTGATCAGAGCATTCTATAAAACGTTCAGCCTGGCTCCAGGAGTTTGCAATTGCAACCGGTGTAGTGAAGATGAATAATCTTAAAATTTTGACCGTCTCAGATGAAGACATCCTAAAATCCCATCTAGAATAAGCTAAGAGATATCAGGGAACAAGGTGATTAGAATTCACCTTGAATTTACGTTGTAGCTAGTTAATTTTGTTTCATCTGATAGAAAATTGTTCGTTTAAGTCTGTGATAAGATAAAAAGAGCTTGCCTCTCATGAAGTGAGGCTGAGCCACTAGGTGGCATTGCTTTTTCGGAATCAAATACAAATACATCTATCTTTTGACTTCTATACTTCAGAAGCAGGAGTTTTACAAAATTTTGTAGATTGGCAAGTATGTTATCGTGAGATTGTATCTTGGTAATTCTGCAGTTGATGATGCCTTTCAAAGTTTCAGGATCCATCATGAAACGGATAGAACCTCAAGAATCCACTTTGAGACTAATGATAAAAGTATCATCAGTACTGGCTAAATTACAAGTAGACCGTAACGGCTACGTTTGTCATCTTTCTCATTTCTACCTCGCTACATGCCATTTCCATTCATAAAAGAATCTTATCAAATCCAGTAACTGCAATCTATAGGAATGGCAGATTAGGATAGCTGTCTGATCAAATTGCATTCGTCAAGATTTTCACGATGATTCGAAAAGCTGTGTATGAAAACATCAAGAGGATGACCCTGCCCTTCAGTTTCAAAATAAGATGCTGTGGCACCAATTTCGAGGATCTTTAGATTGTTAAGAAATCTCTGAACAGATGGAACTGTAGGATTCGTGCAGAACGTTCTTTCAGGAAGCCAGTGCAGTGTCGACAACTATAACCAAGTATCAGAGCTTCAGTCTCTAGCGCCATTCCAGCAAAGCCAGCAGAGATCCAACTATACAGCAGAGTGCATGCACATGACTTTCCTGGATTTGATATAGATAGCTGTATCCAAGGAATGCCATCAGGTATGCTTTGTCATCATACTGCAAGTCAAACCCAGAGATGAGCTGGTTACGTGTTTCCATTGCCTGTTGATTCAAAAGGCGTGAATCCCACTGACCAGGAAAACTGTTGAGAATATGATTCGACTAAAAAGTATGATGACGAATTTGATGAGGAAAAAGTCTCATAAAACATCAAAATAGTAAAGGAAAAACCCAAGCAGTAGCCTAAGGGTAGACAAGAGAATAGAGTGTTTACTGAAATTAAGCTTTCTTTCCAGCCGCTACTCAAATGTCAACTGAATACAGACGTGGAAACGCCAAATTATGAGTGCTCGAAAAAACAAGAACTATCTCAGTTATGATTTTTCACGTTCCTGAGAAGAAAGTCTTTATGTGGCACGATGCAACACCACAGTCTAAGAAATTGATTACCACAATAGAATTAATATCAGGTGTGAACACCGTTGGATTCTTATTAACTGAAAAATCTATGTGTGTCACGTATGGTGTATGGTGATTAGTGAGCGTTGCACAATAAGTTCTTAAATCCTGGTCACATGTAAACTGGCATGGATTTAGAGTCCAATCGTCCTGCTAGGTTTTAGATTAAGAGTCCTATCAATAGGTTCGTTACCATTGGACTTTTAGCCCTGTTCTGGCTTTTTGCTATTTGTCTCCCATGGCACCTGTGGGTTCTTCGTGGACGTTATATTACTCACTAATTGAGAATCTGCATTGCATCACTCCTTCGCCATAGGTAGCATGCCACCTCCATCACGACGGACATATATAACATCAACACTCTAATTGTAGTTATTAGCTGTTCTGGACGTGTATGATACATCTAGGTGGCGTCGACACTCCCAATTATGCAGAGCAGATAGAAAAATCACATCAACCCAATCAAGATTACAATCGGATTAAAGAAGTTTGATGGATTGCTAAAAGTTTACAAACACTTGGACACATGTATGCAGTATGAAGTTTATGACAGATCGTTAGCAAAGGCAAGGAACTAGTTGAGTATTTGAATCATTAAATCTACGGTCCTATAATTTTGCAGGTTAATCTGACTAAAATTAGAAAGTACACTAGCTCTCTGTAATCAGGATAGAAGATACTACATTACGACATTTCTAACGGATTATGGTTAGAAAATTCTTCTTTATTTTCCCAACAAGAGAATGCAGTGAGAAGAAAACAATTTCAAATGTTTTCAAATGTTTACGCTCACTGCATACTAGTATTCAAGAAAATAAACACTTAAAAATACTAGTGTATAGAGTCTAATATTGAAATTAGAAACGTATCTGCAGCAAAATGCAGACAAATTTGAAAGAAAACTTGTCTGCAATGAAGTAAAGAGCAAGAAGAACCAAAGACTTGCACCAGATACATACTGGTCCTACTTATTTACATGCATGTCCTATTAAAATCCATCCTCAAGTTAAAAAATGACATATTTTCAACCAGCTCTGTAACTACAATGGTCGAAGGTTCCCTTTTAGTTCTCCTTTGTTGTTCCTTGACTAAGAATCAGCCCACTACATTTCTAGATACATATAGTGACAGGAAAGAAATCAGTCAGAAATAAAATTCGTTATTCGAGAGAGTTCGAAAGTGCCCAAGATTGGTCGAATTTTTTGTCAAAAGTTCTACGGAGTCTTCATTTTATGGACGAAGTAGGAGGAAAGATCATGCTACACACGAAATTTCTTCGTCACTCGAGCGTACCTCCCAATTCAGTTACAAAAGTAAACATCAGCTGAGAATTGAACATACCTTACAAGAATTGTAACCTCATAGATATTTGAGGTTGTTAGAGTCCTTGTTCATTGTGTTGATAATAATCTACTATCTATTAAGACTCGATTTTTGTGTGTTTCAAACTCGAAATTCACAAGAAATAAGAACATGGGATTTGATATTTAGCCCAATTCAGTTACAAAAGTAAACATCACCTGAGAATTGAACATCCCTTACCAGAATTGTAACCTCATAGATGTTGGAGATTGTTAGAGTCCTTCAATTGAGCTGGTCAACCAAGTTCTGTACATGTTAGACTCTTTCTTTGTGCAACGAACAATGCCATGAATAAAGTTCCAGGTAATACTGATTAGATACTGGAATCAGTACCAGTAGCTGAAAATTTGATGATTATTCCTCTCTTCACTATAAAACCTCATGTTGTACTGAATTTTCAGGACTAATCTCCAATTAAAAAATAGAAACTTGGAAGTTAACATCGTCTGGTAACTCATCATGCTTTAGTTTGAAAGAGACTTGTAAATCATATAGCATAAGCCTTATCTCAAACTCTAAATGACTGATCCAACTCAAAGAAACCGTCTTCTGAAATCCCATTGAGGGAATCTGTATATGCTACGATCCAGCATTGTAACCCAGGCTGTAAATGCACGTTGCACTACTCTTAACAGCATCAAGTCTGCTCAAGCCAATCATTCAAGCCAATTAGATATCCTGAATCAGGAGAGTTTCCAGGCAGCATCTGAGGGGCAAGTCGCAGGTTGGCTTAACTGATTTGCTCTCTTGACCTTTGAGTGCTGGTTTTAACAACCACTTTCTAAAACTTTGGAGTTTCATGGGAAGAAGTATCTTTAGTTGTCGCACAATCACCTGCAGAAGTACAACTCAGGTAATCAAAATGCCCATTGCATTCTGCTGCATCTAGAGAATTTAAAGCGGTTTAGCATATCATAGTTATGATATTTGTTTGAACATAAATATCAATATATTGCAAGAGAGTATATCATATAGCCACGAAAAACAGAAATCCCCAGTCGAACTTGTGCCAATTAGAATTGGAATTTCAATATATTCCAACGAAACTACTTTGTGACAATAAAAGTGCATTGCTTTCATAGTTACAACCAAATTTCTTCGGAAGTCAAAGCATGTTGATACTAGATATCATTTTGGTAAGGAGTTGGCTGCTACCAATGTCATAATATTGTGAATATTGTCCAATAGTTGACATATTAACCAAAAGCTTAACATCGCCTAGAATTATAAAGGTACTGCCACATATGGGACTTTATTCATCTGGTTAAGTAGATAGCCATTGAGTGGAAGTGTAGAAGTACAGTGTTCTAGCCAACCTACCTATTGAACCCGCCCACCAATTTCTCACCGAGCAGTTGGTGGTCCTGCCGACCACTAAGATCCCTAGCGGGTACTAAACTACCAGGACACAGTCCTCTTGTATCAATTACTACTTTTCAATATAAGTGAATACTACCTCTCACACTCCTCAGTCCTCTGTCTGCACAATCAAGTGCAATATTGAATCTTCATCTCGCAGAACACACTTAACGTGATGTTCTCTTTGCTGCAGGTGGTGTTGATGATGTAATGGAGGTAGTACCTACAGTTGCTGATATGTTACCCTCACCAACTTGAGGCAACACTAGAGTTTCGTCTTAGATCCACAAATTGCCAATGATCTTCGCGTTGTAGACTACTTTGTATGTGTCACTTCACATGTTGTAAATGTGAGGTCCAGAAATGTTAGGAATGAGAGTTGACATGTCTCCAGCCATGTGTTGAAACAATAGCAGTGTTATAAAATAATGTGGTATAGTGTGAGCTTTTGTGTCGTGAAAGTACCGCAAGATATCACCATAGAGTCCTTTGGATCTTAGATACTTATCATAAAGTGCTTAATCTCATATTACCAAGCAATCATGAATCTCGTTGGGCTTTGATACCATGAAACTAATCATGAAATACAATTGTATTGAAAATAAATAACACACACAGGAGAATAAGAACCCGCGAGCAGGTGCTGGGACACACCAGCACCAAGCAAATGACATCCCAAGATAAAAAAGTCACAATTGCTCTATAGTATACTACATACATTAAGTAGCTATGTACAACTACGGTGAATGTACAAGGTGAGTAAGTACATTCTACCTTCACATAATAACGTAACCACCTGCTTAATAATAGCATGCATGTACAGATAGTGGGTAGTATCTAACATTAGCCATCCAATTTCTGGGTGAGTCTATAGGTAATGCTCAATTATCATTATCAACCTTCCCAAGAAACTTCGTTTGCCGCGTTTCACCGCAATCGAATGGCAAAAGACTACAACAAAATGACTAGGATAGGAAGGAAATATGACTTTTGCAATACTAATGTCCTTTATGTGATAGCCCTAGGACCAATAGATGCTCAATATACACCGTATTTGTTAGTTTGACTCATCATGCAAGATAAAAGTTGAAGGCTTCCGACAAGCTACTTAGGGAAAACTTTCCATACTCGAAAACAACAGGACTGATATCTTGTCTTTGATCAAGATACGAGATTAAGGATCTCATTTCTACCTTCCCAGGGGATTGGTATGTAACATTGAGCGTGAGTTAGCATGAAAGAAAAGACCTAATGCAGGCCTACATGAGTCTTCTTGATGCGTCCAAATATCTGCAGTTAATGCTATACCAAGTGCACATGTCTGGCGCAGTCAAGTTGGACGATCTGTTTGAATTTATGTAGCTGGAGATCCTAGATTCGGCTAACGTATCCCTGTCCCTGAGAATATTACGAGAAGCACCTGGACCTTCCTAAAGTAGAAATCTTACCTTCTTATCTGTAGCTGAAGCATATTGCATCAAGATAGACTTTGTTTGCTAGACTTGAATCACAGAGAAGTTGGCGGAATGACTTACAGAACGGGTAAATACGAATGGAATAACGAGTATCTGGAACACATAGACCACATATGATATGTGGTCTATGTGTTCCACATATCATAAGATTGTCGGAAAGGGAGACTATCGGACACGAAAACTGAAACATTATGATGCTTTCTTGGATGTTAGTGCTGAAATTAGATTGATTTTCGTTTGTTCTGATTGAATCACCAATCAACCGATAAATTATTGTCATAAGTGATGAATCTAACCCATTGAACTCAATACAAAAAGCCAAATTAGTGGTTTAGAAAACAAGAAATTTCGTTGATCAGCTTCATGTACTCAGAAGAATCCAAACGAGGAGGAGAACTTGTCAGTATCCGCGCGCGGTGAATTTGTGATTCTCCAACATATGGACATTCTGACTCTGAAAGATTAATATAGAGTGCAAGAAACACTGAGTTGATCTGATCATCTAAATCTTAACTAAATTCAGCAAGAAATTCTGAACAGTATTTAATTTTTGAATTTAAATGTGACCACTGCAGGTTTTCGTCAAGCTATCTTGGCATTTGGTGGATAGAATGAAAAAATATCCATGGAAAATATTATCACAAACATGCAGAATTTGGGAGGAACAATTTGAAGAATTCACACATCTCTACCTATCAAAATCGCTAAATATTATATTGTGTATTCACCCATTAAGAGAGGTAATGCTGCCATCATTTTGTTGTAAAACAGAAGTTTCCTATCAAAGCAATGTCTCTCTCTTGGTAATCTTCATTGATGTGCGGAAGGCCCACAACGCTGCTGAAACCTTCTTATGCCAATCATAAATGTGGTTAATAGTCACTTTATTGAGAATTTTATATAATTACCCATTAGATTTCTATGTAATATCATTGGCCTTTGGATTATAAGGATTAGTCTTCCGATGCTTAATCTGAAAATAGGTGGTAAGTTATTCAATCAAGTGATTTAAGAAATGAGTGCCCATATTGCTTACAAGCTCCAACGAATAGCCATATCTACAAATAACTTTGTTGAAGAAAAACTCAAGGACTAACTTCACATCATCTCTTCTAGTAGCAACAACTTCTACCATCTTTGTAGCATAATCCGTAACAATCAAAATATATCTCTTCCGGGCTCCTCTACACATAAGTGCTTATCGATACGGTTATCAACTTCTATTATTCTAAACATCAAAACTTCTCCTGCCCTCTATGGCTTATCAACTCACTCATAGCATTCATATTCAAACTAAAATACTTATTTGTATTTGGCATTCTTTATTTCCTCTGAATATCACTCTTTTTATTCCAAAAAATCATAAAACATACTTCAAATTCCTAACTAAGATCCTACATCGGTACTCTTAGTTGATTCACACCACGGCATCGAGTGCTCCAGCTTGGTTTATCCTCCCTTGATGTGGCTCCTTTGCAAATCTTGCGCCCTTTTTCTCATGTGCAAGAATATCTACTCTTCAACTCAAAAAGCTTTTTCACTTTTCAAATGTGCACTGATGAGGAAACACATCAATACACGATTCTCCCTTGTCCTTTGATTCACTTGAAGCATGAGTAGGTGTAGGGGCGTAGTTAGACTTGTTGTTGAATTTTTTTGGTGTTTTATAAATAAAGTGTTATATTCGGAGGAATGTGAAGTGTATTCTTACGAATATGTTGTATTAAGAGTGTACAAGTAGGATAGGAAGAAAGTCACACGGAGATGCACATCCCATAGGCGTTAGGGTTGTTCAGGCGGCGGACGGTTTGCTATGGAATATTAAGAGCTGGTATATGAGTGTGGCAAGAACATGCAAACTCAGTGCGAACAAGGAATCGAGGAAGTGTTCAATGTCAAGGTAACGAAGGATGAGAGTACCTGTGATGCATAAACCAGCGATGGGGAGAATTTGTTCTCTCATTCCGATTGCGGATTGGACACCAGCAGAGTTATTGAGGCTAAGAGAATTGGGAGGTGCTTTTTTATCATGGTGGTGGGATTACATGTGTCCCGAGGTATGCGAGGAGCTTTGACGAGAGAAAAAAATTACTTCGATGGATAAACGCACACAACCGGAATACTGGGATGCAAGATTATGGGCCAAGGCACTTGGGCGCAATTATGACAAAGAGAAAGGTGGCTTTGATTGACAAGGGTCAGCGATGCACACTGCCTTCACGTTCGATGAGCGGAAGTGGTTTAATCCTAGAGAACGGAAGGGGACGAATGGCTACAAGCTCGATCTCATCAAGGATAGGTTTAGAAGAAAGATAGCGTTCACTCTAAATCAACTATTCTCACCCTAGTGAACCACATATGTAAGCATGCATAAAGTGAAAATTGTAGAAGGATTCATAGAAGGGTCCATTCGTGTTAACTTGGGTGAAATCTTTGCAAGGAACATTCAAGAGATGGCTGTCAAGTTGAAGGAGCATGAGAAGGATGTAGTGTACATCTCTTCTTCTCTAGTGAATTTATACAGCCGATTGGAGTGGTTAACTCCAAAGGAAAGGTGTCTGTAGCGTTTGTAGTTCGAACTCTCGGACATTGCGGCGGGAAGCGATGATGATAGTAGTGGGTCTACCCGGAGTATTGGTGGCTTGGCTACGCCTGCACTAGATGGACCGACTCTGTTGGAGGATTCCAACTCGGATGTGGTAGCTCTGGAATTCGTAAAGAAGAAGAAGAGACCAGTAGAAGAAGCTAATTCTCATTCAAGTCCCCCGAAGAAGAAGTTGAATGTGGGGAAGTGCGTAGAAGAAGTAGTTCCGTCTAAGACGTCTCCGCTGAAGATGATGGCAGTGAAACCGACCGAAAGTGACCAAGAAAATTGTAGAACCCTTAGCTTCGGTGTTGCAGTTATCTCATAAGCTGGAGGCAGTGGTGGTCCCGGTGCTATTGGAGCTGAACGAGATGGGACCGATTTATATGCCAGGGTGAGACCCCCAAGCTGACGGGTATATGGATTTAATCCAGATGATGAACATGCTTGCGTTGGGGAAGGATGATTAGACTGACACTATTCGTCAGCTGACTGAGAATATGGACAAGCTGTCCAAATAGAAAGACAAGCTGGAGAAGAAGATACATCAGTCTAAGAAGGAGTATGCGGAGATTTTCCATATTCGGGTGTCGAGGTGAAATTCGTGGAGAAAGAGAACGCACAACTTCATGAGACTTTGCAAGATCTGAAACGACAGTTGAATCAGGTGGACATAGAGGCACCAAGAAGGCTGGAGACCCTTGCCAACCGGTGTGCGCAGCATCTGCTTGCGCGTTGTGACGGTGTAGAGGTGCAGCGATTGGAGCAGTTGGTGGCGGTGATGGAAAACCCGAGAGATTGAAAGGAGCGACGTAAGGAAATGTACAACGCTTAAGGATAAAATTTCATGGAAGCCATGACTCTTCATCGACAGGAGATCACGGCAGATATACCAGAGATGGAGTTAGGGATCGACGTATTTACGCGAGAGGCAAAGGTGCGATCGCGTGGCTTAGAGAGGCAGAGTAGGTTTCGGAGAGAGCGATCCGTGTAGGAGACGGTTAGCCTAATAGTTAGGAATTCATGTATAAATGTATAAATAGGACTAGGTAGACTAGTCGCGGATCTCTTTATTTTGCAAGTGTTCGATTTGATTGAACTGTTAATTGTAGACAAGATAGAACGAGCTCTTGTGCAGCTGTTGGGTGCAATGAGTAATCAGCATAAATTGGTCCAAATACCTGTGAAGTTACCATGGTATTCGGCCATGAGCTATGTCTGCGTAGCACGATCAAAAAAGCTTCAGCAAGTGTTTCGTCTCATCTCAGGCTTCTACGAGAAGAGATCCCCATCTATCAGTAAACTAATTTGCCAATGCATTCTTGTGTCTTGTGAATTAGTGGGATTGTATTGATTGGATTAGATTTTAGAAGATTTTTATCCTTATACTCTTCGGATTCTGCAGTCTAGATTCTGCAGTCTAGAGTAGTTAAAGAAGTCTAAATACGTAATTACTCCTCTTGTTTGAGTTTCTCATTCCCTTGGGAATGGGAATGAACTTTTCACTTCAATTTATTCAGTATGTCCTTCCATGTCATTACAGTAGGATTCAGTTCTCCATCGTGCTGTCATTCTAGTAGGATTCATTACTCCATCAAGGATTAGGACAATTCCGTATTTGCTTTAACCTTTTGAGGTTAAAAAAAAAAAGAATAATTATTAACGGGAGCGATATACGTATGTCAAGAAAATCCAGCAGTAATGAACAATGTCGGATGAATATATCAATACCAACGTCAGACGGGTAGCTCTGTAAAGGTTCCTTCATCCTAACGTTAGTTAAATTCTGAACTGTTTAGTAACCTCGGGCGGCTCTGAGGGACTGTAAGCCATGATCCTCAAATTCTATCGACTCATGGTACTCGTACTACAGAATTTTGCCAAGTGGTTGTGTAGACGAGTCCTCAATCCTGCCGTCTAAAGTTGACAGAAGTTAGTCGATGCAGCAGAAGACTGGTGACCACTAAACGGTTCTCGGCTGCCCTGACCCGCTTGTACTTACATGTAAAAGAAGAAAACATTTTAGTACTAATCTGGGCATCTTTGTGTACTCGCGAGGTATATATAGTCCCACATCTCCTTCAGAAATCATCAGTCACGTGTCTTTCCTAGATATTCTCAGAACCCACATTTCCAAGCCCAGAACACTCAAAGTTTCAGTTTCCAGATAATTCGAAGTTTCTTTTTGAGTGTAGGAGCTTGACGCTACCTTCTGCTCTCCGACCGTAGGTACTTACCGATTAGCTCAGGTAGGCTTCAAACGTTGGGAATGGCAAAATCACTCGTTCTCGTTTTTCTGTGCATTGTTGCAATATGCAATTTGGAGTTTTCTGCAGCGAAGACACAGAAAATGACGTCTGTGGGATACGACAAGGGCAGGCCAGTTGGTGAGCAGATACACACCTTCTTTACTTCTTTCTGTTAATCATTGCATGATCATGCTAGCTAGAACTTGTAAAGGTCAAGAAGATTTTAAGATGGAAAAGAGATGCAATTGAACTACAAATTATCCATTGATCCAGGCTAGTGAGCCAACAGCGTCAATGTGTCCTAGATCAACTCAAAGAAATTTGTGATAAGAACTCATATCCTGAGTTCTTCATAAAACTTCGAATATGATCTGTCAGCCTTGCACATCTGTAAATTACCGTTGCGGCAGCTGATATATCATTGCACTTCTTGCTCACTGGTTGATTATGGATTGCAGAAACTGCTTGCCACGGAGGAGACATCAGCTTTCAAACTGACAGCGACGTCGGCGGCATGTACGTGGGAGTTCCAACACCTCTGTTTGAGAACAAGAACGGAGGCAACAACTGTGGCAAGAAAATTAAAGTTTCGTGCGTGGGAGGCAAACCAAAGTGCAAGAATTCAAAACCAGTGCAGTTGACCATCATCGATACTTTGGATGGTGACTTCATTGAGATCTCCAACAAGGCCTTCAACACCATCTCTGATTTCGACATAGGAATCATTGATGTGAAGGTCACCAACTAAGGAGGCAATTAGGCTTCTCCTGTTGACTTCACATATAGTTTAATTGCAACGATACAGGGGCAGGTCTACAAATGAATTCATGTGAATGTAGGTCCTTAGAATTGATGAGAGAATTGCAGTGGAATGTGAATTTTCGAGATAAACATTTGCATAAACAAGAATGTGTGTCAAAACAACTTCTACGGTGACCAGATTGTATTTAGACCGAGGGAATTTCAGCTTTTTTGTGACCACTATCATGGATCAATATAGTTCATCAAAAGCACATTTAGCTATCAGATCATGCGTTTGTGTCCAGTTCTACTTTCTTACTGAGAAACTAATTAACTCTTTTGTCTAAGGAACAAGTGTCGGAAACAGGTCAATGAACACCTTCAAAGCTGAATTTTGCAACGTTTTGGATGTACGTAAGTACATGCAACACCCGAACAAATAGCAGATCTCAGGTTGTCAACTCAATTGGCAATCCATAATATTGCTATTATATCGATGATCAAAAGCAATCTGACGGGTAACATGGATGAAGTTTACCGACGGAATCAGTGCCTCATACTCTGCAAAAAATACGGAATTACAGGAATGCTGTATGCAAAAAAGGCCAATTTTAAACCACGATTGTCTAAAGTTAATATGTACCATCCCCTGATTGATACTGTACTATATAAAACCCTAGCAAAAATATCAACCTCATAACAGCCTTTGACTTTTATGAGGTTGATAATTTTGCTAGGGTCTTAAACATCTTAAACACTAACAGTCAAAGGCTGTTCTCAACTCCTTGCAAAGGAGACAACAAGACTTCTGTACAGGTTTGAAGGCCAGGTTGTCTACTAACTACATGAGATCCTCTTGTAAGCCAAACGCTCATCTTCGAAGTGCTTGTGCCACAAGACTGCAGAATTGTCATATAGCTGTAGGTCGAACGCACCACAGAGAATTAAAGAAGGCTCATTCACACCTGGTGTTACTGGAAGACCTACGTATCTTCTAGACAGTCAAGAGACATCAGTCCCTAAAAAAAATCACCAGTGAACCATAAACCGTCCATTAGAAGGCCATAAAAAACCGAAAGCTAGTGATGCAGCTAAAAGTTAGTAATATCTACAGCATATCAAACCTCAAGGAATTTGATTCTGCCCAAAACAGTTATTGGCCACTATTTTGTTCAATCCTAACTGGGAATAGAATCCACAACAGTATAGAGACAAGGTGCTTAAAATATAACTGTGAGCAGTTGTAATGCATCTCAGATTCCACTCGACGTTACTAAAATCTCCAGTTCGATGTCTAGTTCAGTCTTTACTTCGTAGTGTACTCTGTGACGAAGGTTTGGCTTCCATTGACTTTCAATGCCAATCATTCATTCTGTCAACTACGCTATAAATTCATTCAGTACACCTTAACACAATCATATTCTATATGATGTTGATTCTGTTTTCAGATCTCATATGGCAATGGCCTGCTTTAGACAAAAAATATACAAAAGAATGATTATAAACGGATCTTTTCTGCAATAAATAGCAGCAAAAAGGTGGCGTTAATATAAAACACAAACAACATGAGACGGGTACACAGCTACAAAAGACCTGTACAGATTCTTTTATCCTCCCTGACTCATAATGTGTAAGGTTTAAGCAACTTCAGACAGCTCTCAAGGCACAGTAGATTATTACTAACACATCAAATCCATGTATATTAACCATTCTACAGATATCTGCCAAGTGGTTGTGCAGACTCCCTCTCCTTTGTACCATCTGAAGGGGACAGACGTATACCGCTTTTGGAGTGGCGACCGCTTTACAGCGGTTGGCTAACTGACCTTGGCCGGCTACAACGAGCGCGTAAGACAAGGAAACGATTGCCGTTACTATCAGGTCTTCTTCGCGTACTCGTGAGGCATATATAGGCCCACATCGCCTCCACAAATCATCAATCATCTTTCTATCTTCGTAATATATTTTACGGGACCCACTTTTCTGAACCGAGAACTCTCGATGCTGCACATTGCAGAAAGCTGAAATCTGCGTTTTTGGATGGTAGAAGCTTTCTTAGTTACCTTCTGTTCTCTGAAAGGAGCTACTTACCGATACAACGCAGATAAGCTCAGAAAGGCTTTCAATGTTGTAAGCAACTCGGCAAAATAGCCCCGTAACTTCGGGAGAAGGGGTGCCTCCTCTAAAAGGAGATGGCGAAATCACTCGTCATTGTTTTTCTCTGCATTGTTGCATTCTGCAATTTGGAGTTTTCTTCGGCCAAGACACCGAAAATGACGTCTGTGGGATATGACAAGGGCAGGCCAGTTGGTGAGCGGATTTGCGCTTTCTGTTTATCATAGCATGATCTTGCTTCCCAGATATTGTAAGGGTCATGAAGATTCTGAGCTGAAACTGAGAAGCTATTGAGTTTTCCTACACAAAAAAATAATTTCGTCCACGCAAACGAACTAACAGCGTCAAAATTTTCTGAATGAAGTCAATGAAACACGATGAACTCGTATCCGACAAAAACTTCAAATTTGCTTCTTTTGCACTCTAATTGTCTACATTACCGGCGGCAGCTGACAAATATATGCAGTTCTTGCATATTGCTTTATTATCGATTCGCAGAAACTGCTTGCCACGAAGGGGACATCAGCTTTCAGACAGATAGTGACATTGGTGGCATGTACGTGGGAGTTCCAACACCTCTGTTCGAGAACAAGAACTGAGGGAACAACTGTGTCAAGAAGATTAAAGTTTCGTGCGTGGGAGTCAAATCCAAGTGCAAGAATTCAAAATCAGTGGAGCTCACCATCATTGATACTTTGGATGGTGACTTCATTGAGATCTCCAACAAGGCCTTTAACATCATTTCTGATTTTAATATCGGAATCATCGATGTGATGGTCACCAACTAGGTATAAAATAAACAAACTTCTTTGATCTTTGTGTGTTAATTGTTAGTCTGCGTAAACATGATCGTGTACCAGGTTTGCACGGATAATTTACTTACAAGTTAGAAGAGAACGTTAAGAAAAAAAATAATGTGAATCTAGGTTCTTAGATTTGACGAGCGAATTTTAGATGGATCTCCCTCCGGTTTGAGATGAGATGATGTCATGTACTGTTTCTGCTTCTTCGTTCTTTGTTTGTTAATTGTTAGATCATGTAACAGGTTGGCACGGATAGTTTGTCTAAGAATGTCTACACCCTACATCCAAAATACTATCCATTGTCGGATGTGAGGACATGTGCAATCTGTCATATGCTTCTCTGTTAGAAGAAGGTTTGTCCATAGACATGGATGATGTGCACGAGATACTCCAATGTCGAGTATGACCCCGGTCCTGCACTTCTGACCTACTGTTCCTGAGCTAAATCACTACGTCGCCGCCGCCGATAAGCTGCCGATATTCCGGGGAGGTGAAAGGCACGATGAGCAAAATTTGCAGCCTTGCTCTTGTTTGCTTTGCTACCCTACACTATGTTGTGATGTGCTGTGCTAGGCTTTCCCTTTTCCTGTCCCCACTACTCTATCACTGATCTCCGCTACATTCTCAGCTAAGCAATGTTATTTCAACGATCTGCCAACCGTCTTTCTCTCATGAGACGCAAAAGGATGAATAACATCCAAGAATCGCTTGCTCTTGTGTGTGTCTAAACCACCTCCTCCTAGTTCAGCATGTATGGACCAAGTATCCTTCAGCTTGAAAGACCCAATGAGTTGGAGTTGGAGAGTTAGTGTCTGTGGCCAAAGCTGCCACTCAGTGAGCTATGTATGGTCTAGTAAACATAGCAAACATGAGTGAAAATAAATCACTCTTGTCAAAAAACTGCAGATCCTCAATTGTCTCTTTACTAATTTCTTCCATGTCTTTTATTGGTTTACAACCAAGATCCAAGAGTGATGCAATAGATTTTGCATCCTTCATAATGTACCTTTGTAGAACACTATAAATATACTTGGTCTGGTTGATTCTAATAAAACCTTTCTTCATGTTCCTATCAATGTTGATCCCTAATAGGAACCTAGAAGGACCTAGTTCTATCATCTAAAAAATAGAGCAAAGTTAAGGGATAACATTTCTCACTTCCCAATCACTAGCAGATCATCTACATACGCTGCAATGTAAAGCATTCCATCCTTGTTGTACATACTCAAATCTGAGTGTGTTATCTTAAAGACTTGTTTCATGAGATAAGAATCTAACTTTTGAAAGCAACTCTTATGTGCTTGCTTCAGCCCATAGAGTGGTTTTTTCAACAATCGGACCTTTTCATTTTAAGCAATCTAGCCATCAGATACATCCATGTAGATTTTCTCCTCCAAATCTTCATTCAAGAATGTTCTCTTGACATCCAATTGCTTCACTTCCCAATCATTTTTAGTTGCTAGAGCTAGGAGCATTTTGATAGAGCCATACATTGCTACAAGAGTAAAGATTTCATGGTAATCAATGTTTAACTTCTGACTTTACTCCTCGGCCATCAACCTAGCTTTGTTCTTCAGAATCTCTAGAGTCCCTCCTCTTTTCACTTTGAATACCTCCTTGCATCCAATAGTTTTTCTTTCATATGAAAGATCCACCATCTCCCAACTGGTTCTTTCAACAATCAGATCTTTTCATTTGAAACAATCTAGCCATCAGATACATCCATGTAGATTTTCTCCTCCAAATCTTCATTCAAGAATGTTCTCTTGACATCCAATTGCTTCACTTCCCAATCATTCTTAGTTGCTAGAGCTAGGAGCATTTTGATAGAGCCATACATTGCTACAAGAGCAAAGATTTCATGGTAATCAATGTTTAGTTTCTGACTTTACTTCTCGGCTATCAACCTAGCTTTGTTCTTCAGAATCTCTAGAGTCTCTCCTCTTTTCAATTTGAATACCTCCTTGCATCCAACAGTTTTAATTTCATATGAAAGATCCACCTTCTCCCAACTGTGGTTCTTTTCAAGAGATTGCTTTTCTTCTTGTTAAGCTTGTTCCTACTTCTGCCAAACTGGTCTATTTGATGCCTCTGCATATGAAGAAGGTTCATCATCCTAAAAAATAGTCATAGCTTTCGTGGACGGACTCCACAGGGTTTAGTTTAAAGCTGACTCCTAGTTTCTCAAATGCAATCTATTTCTTGCATTTGAAAGAGATAGGTTTACCAAATACACTACGGTATTAAGAGTTTCAGCCTGGAATTCATATGGTAAAAAATGATCACTCACAATGAGTTGGTAAGTGCTTTATTAATTGATGACCTATAGTAGAAGATGATGATACCCTTTGCTCTATCCTCTTCATCTAGTACGGCATTGAATGTGATTCATGGACGATCACAATCACGGAATGACAAGGATGGAAAAAAGTTTGGATCTAGAAGTAGATCCAGGTCTAGGAGTAAATCCCAATATAGGAAGACAGTGGTTTGTTGGAAACATGGCAAGAGTGGAAATTTTAAGAAGGAGTGTTGTGTGAAGACCAAGGCTATTCATCCTCCTTTGGCCAATGTGGCTCAAGATTTTGATGAGGAGAATGACTTGCTCGAATATGGACTATGAAGCCAGAGGTATGCTCTACTCACCAAAGGACATTGGTGATGTATGGTTTCTAGATAGTGCTTGTTTTTATCACATTTGTTACATCAGAGAGTTTTTTCATACGTTCTCAGTATCAAACATTTTGGTTCTTATGGAAAATGATCAACTCTGTAGGATTGAATGTGTTGGATCTGTCCAGATTCATATGTTTGATGGAGTCAAACGTACGTTGACTCACGTCAGGTTTATACCTGAAAGTAGAAAGAATCTTATTTCTCTTAGAATGTTAGATTGCTTGAAGTGGAGTTCTAAATAATGAGTACTTGAGGTGAAAGTAGTTGATAAGATTATCTTAAGAAAACACAAACATAGAAATCTATATGTGCTAGAGTACAATACCATTTGAGGTGAAATCAATCTTATCATATCTCGGCCTCAGATGGCTCATGTTTGGCATTTTAGAATGAGACACATGAGTAACAGATACTTGACCTTCCTTCGTGATATGGACTTGTTAACTGGTTTAGGTAAAGTTGATATGTAATTTTGTGAACATTGTATTATGGGCAAGCAACATAGAAAAGCCTTTGGTGATGGAATTCATAGTTTCAAAGAGTTACTTGAGTATGTATATATTGACATGTGGGAGCCTCCTTAAGCTTCACATTATGGGAAGTCGTACTATGTATCGTTTATTGATGATTACTCAGGATTTGCGTGGGTCTATTTTCTCACACAAAAGTCTGAAAACTTTACAACTTTCAGAAGTTGGAGAGCCCAAGTTGATACTCATACTGGTCACAAGGTGAGATATCTATGTTCTGATAATGACAAGGACTATAGTTATTAGTAGTTTATGCAAGTTGATGCAAAGATGAGTGGATCACTCATCATCTCACCACGGTTTATATTCCGCAACAAAATACTTTTATTGAGAATCTCAACCGAACATTATTGGAAAAGTTGTGTAGTATGTTCAGCCAATCTCTTAATCTTCTTGCACAATTGTTTCATACGTTCTGGTTGTCAAACATAGATATTGGAACTCCCAAGCTCATTCCACCGACGTCGCTGTCTGTTTGAAAGCTTATATCTCCTGCGTGGCACGCAGTTTCTGCGAATCTATAATCAACCAAGTGAATCAATTCCCCCACGGACATGTACAGAAGTAAAATGCTAACGAAAATTATATAAAGTCTTCACTGAATTCATATAATTAATTTCATTGACTCGACTCAGAAAACGTTGACGCTGTTCGTTCATACTCGCAGCAACCAACAGTTTGGAAATCAAGCACAAATCAGAATGTCTGAATCTTCATGACCCTTACAATATCTAGGTAGTATGATCATGCAACGATTGACAGAAAAGACAAAGCAGCGCAAATCTGCTCACCAACTGGCCTGCACTGTCATATCCCACAGACTTCATATTCTGTGTCTTGGCAGAGGAAAACTCCAAACTGCAGATTGCTACAATGCAGAGGATAACAAGCACTAGTGATTTTGCCATCTCCAAAGTTCAAAGCCTATCCGACCTGATCTGAGTTGTTTCTGTAAGCAGCTAGTTTTCAAAAGTACAGGGTAGCTAGGCAAGCCTCTTACTCTTGAACAAATCCAGTGTTACAATGAGTGCGCAACGGCATGGATTGGATCAAGGCAAACTTGTCACTGAATCCATCACTCTTCCCTCATACGACAAGGAGACCATAAGTGATAAGGATGCATTTGACATAAAAGATGTGAAGAACACGAAAAAAGAAAGACATTTAGAGGCTTTGGAGTAGGTAGAGGGCACGAAATTATGGTTTCTATTCTACATTTTTTTAATAAACCTCACATTGTTAAGAGGTGCAGAAAAAGATTTCACACATTTTAAAAATTTGTCTTGTTCAATTTTCAAGTTTTGTATATGCCAATTCTCTAGTACATAAACTTTCAGCGTTCTGTTTCCATCTTACATGCCGTCATAATCTTTATATAAATTTTAAAATAAAAGATATAAAAAAAATATACAGCAAAATATTCTCAATTTATCATGGGTTTGCATTGAATTTTTCATCTCTTCACAATATCTTTTTTTAGATACACATCAGATCTTGAAATGCTAAATTTTGAAGTAGTTTATGAGAGTTTGAGCACGATTGGAAGAATGTACTGTACAAAGGGTTAAAAAAAATTGGAATTATTTCTTACTGGAATCAGATTGCATCTGCCTTTATTTTTTTCTTCTCAAAGAATACGTTGATTGAATGATCTTTACTTATACTAGAAAATATGGCTTCTCTGTCTTTGGCTTCTCTCCGCAACAAAGATGTTTTGATAGGAGAATCAGAATAAACAGTGATCTACGTGCAGCATTTATTCCATGTTGCTTTTTTGCAGATCAGACTAATATCCCGTAGTAATTACGAATCATCTTACCCTTTTGGTCTCATCCAAGTACTACTTGATGGGGTCTTCCCATATTTTTGCTATAATAATTGTTTCCCCTGTTGTTTATCACGAATCATAGTAGCAGTGGCTACCAGATTTATTTGGTACGGTTACATACATACATACATCGAGTGAAGAGGGAAACTTCTTTGCTAGAAATTGCGATACTTGCTTATACTGCAGTCGATGAAATATGATATTCAAAATCTGCACCATCTAGAGATGTGAATGTGCGTCATATTTTAAAGTTAGGTAGAATCCAATAGGCTAGTCCCAAGAGCAAATAAATCAATTTCCTCTAGCTGCTCATATACAGGAGATCGTTTTGAAATCTGAAGGACTGACTGTAAATTACTGTAATTCAAGATAAATTAAAATCACAGTTTTGTCAAACATGAAATACAAAATCGATCTTCACTACTGAATATCCACTACTACTGCAGCTTCCAGAACCTAGTAATTAACTATTCTAAATGCAATTCTTGATCTTTAGAATTAAAGTATCTATTTTGAGCTCGTAGATAGTTGCATCTAAGAATTGAAGATTTGAAAGAGATTTCTCAAATGATTTCCTAAATTCTAATTCAGTTATTAGAGAACTTTTTCTCAGTACAAAAACGTACTACTTTAGCTCTTTAGTTAGTAACCTTGACGTCAATGATTCCGATGTCAAAGTCGGAGATGGTGTTGAAGGCCTTGTTGGAAATCTCAATAAAGTCGCCATCCAGAGTATCAATGATAGTCAGCACCACAGATTTTGAGTTCCTACACTTGGGTTTTCCTCCCACGCATGAAACTTTAATCTTCTTGCCACAATTGTTTCCTCCGTTCTTGTTCTCGAACAGATCTGTTGGAACTCCCACGTACATGCCACCAATGTCGCTGTCTGTTTGGAAGCTGATGTCGCCTCCGTGGCACGCAGTTTCTGCCAATCGATAATCCACCAATTATGCACAATACTAATCAAGTGAGACCACGTTGATCTACGCAACAACATTGCTTACGAATTGTTATCAAATTTCTCAAGACATGCATTCATATCACACATTTCTCAAAATGTGGTCAGTGCGTGGCTTATCGTTCCTTGTGCCACATGTAGCTTGAAGGGTTAAAAGAGAGATAGCGCATAAGCTGGATGTAAGCAACTCCACTACTGTTACAGGATGTTGTTCGCCTTCTTGAGCCACTATTCTGGTTACGATTACATCGCGCTTACACCTGAGAACCTAAGAACTGTATAATATCTAGCTTCCATGAAGCAGGCTTCAATCTACTTACCAACTGGCCTGCCCTTGTCATATCCCACAGACGTCATTTTCTGTGTCTTGGCAGAAGAAAAGTGCAGGTTGCAAAGTGCAACGATTAGGAGAAATCCAAGCACAAATGATTTCGCCATTCCTGACGGTCAAAGCGTATCTGAGCTGATCTACGTAGAATCGGTAAGTATCTACTTCTTGAGAGCAGGAAGTAGCTGGGCAGGCTTCTTACTCTCAAGAAGCAGCTTTCAACTTTCTGAAGTCTGAAGCTTCGAGTTGTTTTGGGTTCGGGAAAGTGGGTCCTGGAAAATATGCAGGGAAGAAAGGAAGATGATTGCTGACTTGTAGAGCCGATGTGAAACTATATATACCTGCCGAGTCCTCGAAGAAGACCAGGTTTATACCATGAATTCTTGCCTTTTCGAACGTAGTAGCCGGCGAGGGTCAGCTATTCACTGTTGAGTTGTGGCCACTCATATAGCGACATTATCTTCTGCAGCAATATACCTATGTCACCTTCAGACTTCAAGAGTGAGAACACGTCTTCAAAGCCACTTGGCATTTATCTGAAGCACGGCAATTATAAGCGGATTTTATATTAAGAATCATGAGTTATTGTCGCTTCAAAGCCGTCTGAAGTTATTTAAAGTTTACAGTGACAGTAGGTGAAACTTTGGATGAAGGACTTGAACACGTTTTTTAGGGATGTACCAGTCTGACTCTCGTAGTGATGTATAACCATTCTATTTCCCTTCACTGTGAAACCTTCATTGCTATGCTCATATTTACTGCTGCCTCTATAGCTAAGAATCATTAATAGTATGTTCTCGAGCCGATAGCAAGAACGGACCATCTGAATTCCGAAAACGGAAGAAAGTTTTTAAAAGATTTGGTGATTTCACATAGTTTTCGATTATGATGAATCTTAAAGTACAAGTGACAAATTACACTATGAAATTGAGACCTAAAGTGGAGTCAAATTAAGCCAGATTGCTGAATATGACTGAGCTTGTTAGTTTTGTCATATCGAGTGGAATCTGTCTGAGATAGATTACAACCAAATACAAAGAAAATAACACCTTTAAATTGAACTAACACAAGTTGCTTGAACTATAAATAGTTCAAGCAACTTGTCACGATGCTGTCGTCGCTTAAGCGCCAATCACCACTTGGAGAATTGGGATTTGCCTACTGAAATTTCACTCTGGTTTGATATACTGTAAATTTCTTAGTTTAATGGTTGCATAAATAGGTGTCGGTTGTTTTGATGATATGTAAATTGAGGGTTGATGCTGCTCTGATCATTATTCTTCGACGTGTATTGACTCTTCAGGCCTCAACAAAGTGCATATATCTTCTATATACACTCTTTTTTTATCAAATTGATCATTCATTACGTGTAAAGATTGTAAACTTTGTGTTTCATACTCTCATACAAGTGGACTTTCTAAAGGATCTAGGGGTCCTTCATTAACACTTGGTGTGATATGTAGTATGCTAGACATGGGAGGAACTTTTTAACGTGCCCTAACTTTTTACACTCACACCGACACATGCTACATGATAGGTTCCGAATACATAAATGTTTGGATAGTCACATGGCACATAATATACACATGATCATTTGAAAGCACATCATTTTAATCCTCTAGTACCAAACTTCCATGAAGAAGCTAAAATCTCAAGTACTCTGAGAATCGTGTTAATAGTAGTAACATCAAATGTGATGTGTGCATTGTGCTACAAGTAAATGTAATCATCAACATTAGATATATGAATCAAAGGTTGATATCCATAACATAGCGCAAAGTATCTTTATGTGGAATATAGCCAAATTACCATCATCAGATTATTGTTGTGGAGAGCAAAGGCCCCCAAAATTAGCTTTTAGTGTTTTTAAATGGTCTCATAAGGCTATGTTAGTCCAAGTTGGGTTGGTTTGAACCCTTTCTTGAATGTTTCTGAAATAGAGTATTGTTATTTATATTTTTTGTGATTGATAAATGTCCAAGATTCTTGTTTGTGCACCAGATGTATTTGTGTTGGTGCTTTGTCGTTTGGAGTGTTAATGCTCTTGTGTGTTGCCGATAGTGAGGCTACATTTGAGGACTAGTTAGACTATGTCACAATGGAGTTCTCTAGATGTCCAAAAAAACAGACTTCTATGATTAATAGTGGATGCATATGTTGTAAAGTGCAGTACCAACCTTAGTGCTCGAAGTTTATAGAAGACTCTGATTTGATGTCAAAGAGCTTGATGATATCTTGGAGTGTGTCTCGACACTATTGTTGTGGGACATGCGTGATCTCTATGTAACCACCAAGGATCCTAGATCACATTCAGGTACATTTAGTACCATTGAGTAAGATGACTTTTTAGATGATTTTATACATGCCGTTGACTGATTTACAATGTATGCATAACTTTATATTATTTTTTCCGTGTATGGTTGTGAAGGGATTATTCCAGCATTTGAAGGGTCCGTAGATTGATGATTATCACGAGTTTCAGGCATGACACCTTGAGCAGATTGAGCTCTAGAGACAATACTTCTCTCCCAACTATGTTTCAATTATTTTGGAAATAATATTTGGTGGCACAAGTTCATAATCTATACTTGGTAATAAAGATATGGTTGGAGCTATTCGAGTTGGCAAGAGTTCAGAGGTTATATGATTGAACCTTTTTTTTGAATTTTTTTCACAATTAAAGAGATATAACTAGGGATGAGGACTGAGAAGCAACGAGACTTGCACGAGTTCTAATGGAAGATCGGGATGAGGCATATACTCAAATGTGTTAGATGATAAGTGTTACCAATGGAGTGACAAAGGCACAAGCTATCCTATATTGGTATGGGATATTGGACATGGAGTTGATACGTAGAGTGAGATTTGTCACCTTACTACACGAGACATCAGCTACCTTGGCCAAGTTGTTTTGTCTTGCTAAGCCTATTGAGCCCAACATGCAGAGGAGAGAGTGATGACTATTGGGTTTAGAAAGTATGCACCAACTTCATTACCTCTTTCATATTATTAGTGAAGAACACAAACCCATAGTGACATGAGGTTGTGGCTTTAATTTTTTGTGATATTTGGCTTTGTGATTTGTTGGAGAGAAATATTGATGCACATGATAGTCCTTGTCTAAAGAATGTTATTAGTTGAGTACAGTCATCAACATTGGATGAATCACTAGGTATTTCATGTATAGATCTAAAACGTTTAGAGTTGACACATCAGCTGATAGATCAAGGAGATGGAGATAGAGGAGACAAAGGAAGTTATTCTCATTCTTGCTATGATGTCAACTTAAGATACAATGCATATTGCTTGGCTGTATCTAGAGAAAGACATTTGTATGTTGGATCTGTTTGGAGGGATCAGCACTATGACCTCCGGGCTGATTCTCACTTAGATTTATCTCCGATGGTTTTTTAGAAGCTCATCATGAATCTAAAAGGACTTGTTCCTACTCTAATACCATAACTCTAATGCACACTCTTACACAAACTATCAAATTCCAAACTCCATGATGTAAATTTTCACAAACAGTAAGATATCACTTGGAAGAAATAGATACTTTGATAATCAAAGTCTTCATTGAATCAAGGCTCCAATCTAAAAATGACTTTTCAAAACAAAACTTCCCAAAACAAAGTATCTCCGAAACTAACTTCTCCAAACACTTAATTCTGCCAAAACTAATTTCTCTCAAAACTAACTTCAGAGATGCTTCTTAGTCTTTCTATTTAGATTACTTAAAATCTTATCCTAATAACTATAAATAATCACCATGTAACCTTCTCTTACCAAGTTTAATCGAGATAGAGATCACAAACCCCAAATAAAAAGGGTACATGTCAACATGCAATTGGTCCACTTGGATCTTCTAGAAGCCCAACTAACCTCCAATTGACTTTAGTGTATTAAGTCAATTTCGCCCCTAGATTAAAGGTTTTCACCAAGTCCAATCAATGAAAACTAGTCGAAGTTTAGGAAAGTCAAGATACCCATGTGATGGAATCTGTTCCTTGAATCCTACTTAATAACAAAACAGCTGTTCTCATCAAGACCTTCTCTATATTTTCCTCCAACTAAACTAGAACTAGCTAAACATAGTCATGACTAAGATAGACTTAGTCACAATTTAGATATACTCACATTTTATCCTAAATGTACAATCTTGAGTCTAACAGCATAGGTTTGGCTTTTGTTTTGCAGTCTGGCATACAAGTATATTAAAACTTGTATGTGAAGTGAGATGAGATTGCAAAATGTGTTTCATTACTTCATGTGGTAAAGTTCGTTAGACGATACCTAGATCTTCTATTATTTTTGGGGGTTCAAGGATATTAGCATATCTTGCCATCAAATATTTCATTGCTTGGGTGCAAGATCTTCCGTGGAATGGCACCGTATATTTGATTATTGTTTGATGACCATGTCAAGGATACACACAGGCTGAAAATTATCATGAGCTACAGGTTTCATATTTTGATATATTTTGGGATATGTTACATATGCTCCAATCTCTCTACACATAGCTGAGCTACTCACCGGCATACATTTTGGAGAATGTTTTCTTGTTGGATGATCCACGTGCACAAATGATGACAAGTGCATATCTGGTTTGATCATGGATTAAACCTATAGTATTAGTAGATGTAGAGGGAGTAGTATCTCGTGCACATCGTCTACGTCTATGGTGGACAAACCTTCTTATAAGGGAGAAGCATATGACAGATCAAACATGCCCTCACATCCCACAATGGAGACTATTTTAGATGTGGATAGACACTCTTAGACAATGATCTATGCTAACAAATCATGTATGAAAGTATTGAATCTTGTGGGGCAGCCAAGAGCTACATTACCCACATTATGGACTTATCAAGCTTCCCATGCCTACAAAGAGGTAGGACTTGGATTTCTTTGGAATATTGGCTTGAAGCTATTGGTGAAACCCAACGCTCAAGAGAGAGAACAAGCTGTGGAATTTTGTACTAGTACTATTGTAGTTACTACTTTGTCAATGGCATCAAAACATCAGGTGTTGGGTCAGACTATGCACCTAACTATTTGGCATGGATTTAAACTTTTGATTGTCTGAGTAGATATGTATGCAATCCACATGTGTTAATGCAAGACCATTGGTTAGTTCTTTGCCTATAAAGATGGTGAAGGCACAAATTGGGCTAGAAGTGCTCAAGATCTCATCCTTTGTTTTATGGGAATATTAGACAAGGAAGTGAGAGTATTCTTCAAATATGGTTGGAGTTTTTTGCTTGAAGCACACGTGGTTACCAGTACAAAGCTTTATGATAAAACTGAAGAAGTTACATCTAGAGTAGCTGAAGTTGTTCACAGTGAGTTAGTGAAGGGTGACAAGAGAGAGTATCAAAAGCTTTATGATCAAAAGGTTATGGTTAACAATCAAATACTACATCTTTTTATACTTAATGTTGATGGATAAGAGATTTGGGATATTGAGATTTGTCCCAAAGTGGAGGGAGGAGAAAGACGTATAGTGTGGAGATTTCTGAGGAGTTTCATAAACTATTTTGCCTTAATTATGAAGGATCTAGGCTCTTTGAACGGACAAGTTATACCAATTGAATGGACAATTAATGCTTCAGTCTTCTGTTGTTCTTATTGATATAATGATATGGAGAGAGATTTTATCCAAAGAAGGTGTTAATACCTTTTTGAGGCTTGAATAGTGGATATATCATATGGAGAGTATGCCTCTATGATGGTGATAGCCATCAAGAAGAATATACAAGATAATTATACAAATAAATGCATGTGTGATGACAACAAATTGATCCATCGACAGACAAATGTCTACTAATAGACATGCTTTGTCTTCACTTGAGGAGATCTTTGATACGATTTGGCATTGAAAAGTTTTAAGTGCATTGAATTTATGAGCAATATATCATGAGTTTTGGATTTAAGATGAAGATAAGACTAAGATAACCTTTTGGGCAATTGATTCATACGGCAATGATGTCTTGTATTAGTGAAAGTTCTTACCGTATGGGTGCTAGCTTGACTTGAATCTACATCCATGATATTTAAGGCAAAAGTACTCTAGTGGTGGAGCGTAAGAAAGTGAGTAGTGTATGAGACTTCCTTTATGTTGTAATTTTTTATCATCAATATGTGCAAGAACTTAGCAATTTTGTTAAAGCCTTGACAAAGCTCACAAAGCTTGATTAATAACGGTGTTGGGGAAATGAACAAGATAAAAATTTTGTTGAGCTCAAAGAAATATTGACATCTGCCCCTATTTTCAAGAGAAAAGTGAAAGATCATCTCCTTCAAGTTCATGTTGATTAAAGTATATTGGATTAAGGAGCAATTCTTATCCAACATCATGATGAGGGAAAGAGTTTGTAGTAGTTTATGCAAGTTGGTTCAACAATGCACCTGAGTCAAAGTAAACAAAAAATCAAAAAACTTGTATACTTGTTCAACTAAAAGAGTTATATACTTGTGTACTTGTTCAACCAAAAATATTAAACATGAGCCGGATAAAAACATAAAGATGTAACACTTGAGAACTATATGATATCAAAGAGTGGATATCTTATCCTTGGATTTTGAGATCGAGGATGATTTGATGTAAACTGATTCATCCAAAAAGACATGATGGTGTTAGAGTTTATGAGTACAAATGCTTTGGTAGGTATTTGAGATCAAGTGAAGAGAGAGCTTAGCAATTCAAATCAAAAGATACACCTTGTTCAAGTATGGGGAGATGGCAATGTTCATGTTGTGCCACTTGTATATCTCAAAACGTACTTCATACAACATGCTAATGAGACATTAGCTCATTTTATAGTGAGCGTACATATAGCTTACCTTAAAATCACTTTTGGTAGACAGGTATGCACATTGAGATGCAACGATTTTTGGCCAGATAAATAGTTTGTTATTGTGTTCGAGCATCATTCAATGCCCAAATAACACAATTACATTCCTATTGATTATGGATTTGATTATTATTGGAGCTCAGATTTTGAAAGATCTTTGTCATTGATTAAATAATAGCATTAATATGTGTTGGTCATGTTGGAGCATTTCTCCAAGTGGATTGAGTTTGTTGCATTACCACATAAGTGAATTGAGTAAAAATAACTTATGCATTTTTAGCTTATGTGCTTATCGGATTTGGTGCAGAAACACAGGTGTTGACTTATCAAGGTATTGGGTTTTGGGACAAGTTTCATGCTTTCATTGATCAATCATCCTTCCACCTTAAGATATCATCTTGAGACTTATGGTCTAGTATAGAGATTTGTTTAGATAGTGAAGAGAGAAGAATGTTGGTGGTGTTGGCATGGAGAATTATCATGTTGGAGACTATGACATCTAGCTTATATGGTTGATCATAGGTTATCGATTTATCTGACAAACATCTAGCGTCATTTTCACTGTACTTTTTATTATATAGTAGAGATCCGGAAGTACCTGCAACTATTTGTTGAGAGTCATCTAAAGTCTTGGACTTAGATTAACTTGATGTTTGGGTTAGGGAATGCTCTCAAAAGGTATAACTCTTTCGTATAGTAGTGCCAATGGCATTTGAGAACTAGACTATTGATGAGCATAGAGCTACTTTGTGTTATGTTACAATCGGAGGAGGTAGTTATCGATTTTCAATTTCATGCTTTAATGTTGCTGATTACCTTTACTTGTAGTAGAGTGCATCAATCATATTAGATGTTACCGTTGATGTCATAATTCTACGAGTAAGTGAGGTCTTAACTTGTGGAGTTTTGGTATTAGAGTGTTGTGATATATGATTTGGAATCATCATGTGCGCTATGTTACATTTCAAACATTGATGGTAACATTGATCCAACCTTGGTAATTGTGTTGGCATGCTTGAGATTGAGATGTATGAAATCTTCTTTGAGAATAATTTATCTATCCAGGTAGGAATGACTATGCCAAAGGCCACTTTTTTAATGAGGCTCTTTCGCCTCCTATCTGGGATCAGTTTCAGTTAACCTGTTTGACATGGAAGTTTGAATAAAACACACTATGTCGCCAATACTTTCACCGTTTTACACGTACAAGCATAGAGGCAAAGAGTCCAAGTTTGGAACGAGGATTGGTGGTGATGTAAAAGCCAAGATTGGTTGTTAGAAAGCGTGGAATTTAAATCGATTGGGTTTTGCTCACCTGCTTTCACCAAAGCTCAATTCCTTTGACGATTTGATGCGTAAAAATGGTCCATGCGCATGCTTGTTTTCAGCAAATTTCATGAGAAGGTCATTTATCATCCGACTTCAACTGTGCAAAGTTTTATTGACAAAACCTTGTTGTGTTGTGACGCGGCTACCATGAGAAGATGATGATATGTGTCATTTTTAGAGCTGTTGTCATGACGGCAATACTTTAGGTTAGGATAGTAGATGGCATTGTAAGGCTGTAAAGAGCTAGGCAGATCTAGACACATCACCTTGCTGACTAAGGAGCTTATCTGATTGAAGTGTAGTCAACGAAGGACGTGGATAGGGGACAACATGATCCTCAAGATGTACCATTGTTGAGTCCATTTTTTATCAACATCCGGTGTCTTCATCGTGATCGCTTTTGGGTATACTTGGCTGGTTTCAATTTGTCATTTTAAATATTATTAGTGATAACTCATATTGTGTATAGGATGTTTAAGTAGAGTGTTTAGGATAGTTGTAAAACTCTAAGTTTCAATGGAGCTAATTTGGCCACACTAGAGGTCAAAATAGCATTCTCCATTCCCATTGGTCTAGGAGTTTTGACCAATGAGGACACAATGGTAACTTTTTGAGGTTTTTAGTGATTTTGGAGATCTTCTAGGGGGGACATTCAAAAATCAAAGGATAGCGTTGAAAAGCTGACGGGACGGGCTACAACATGGGGCCAAGAATGGATGGATTTGAAGAATTTGTCACTCTGAAATGGTGATTCAAAGTTAGAGAGAGAAATTTTGACCTTTGAGTGTATTTGGAGTGTTTGTGAGAATCTTACGAGGGTTTTGGGAGATTTGAGTCAACTGAGATACAGTTCACGACTCGGTCTTGTGTTTTGATTGAGGTTTGACTCGATTGGATGAGTTTTGAGCATGGAGTGATAGGTTGAAGTTTGTATAAGCAGTTCAAGTTGCAAGATTGCGCTGACTATCACAAACTTAGTACATAGATCATATCTTTTTTTTCTCAGAAAGTTCTGTCAATCAAACTTTTTAGAGTTGAAGTTCGGATGATGAGTGACCTTCTCAAGAAATTTGAAAGCAATTGGAGTTAAGGATTGGTATGTCTGATGGGTTTTGTACATAGGAGTCTGCAGATTGCTTTGTGATACAGTGGGTAAATCACCAATTGTTTTGAGAGATCTAGAGAATAAAAACATCTGAAACTTTCCTTGTGCCACATGTAGCGCATAAGCTGGATGTAAGCAACTTCACTACTGTTACAGGATGTTGTTCGCCTTCTTGAGCCACTATTCTGGTTACGATTACATCCCGCTTACACCTGAGAACTCTGACTACATATACAAACTTCACTCTGTACTCAAAACTCGTCCAATTGAGTCGAAATTTTGATCCAAACACAAGCGGAGTTGTAAACTATATCAAAGTTGACTCGGATCTCCCAAAACCCTCGTAAGATTCTCAGAAACAACCCAAATACACTCAAAGGTCTAAATTTCTCACTCTTTATTTGAATCACCATTTCAGAGTGACAAATTCTTCAAATCCATCCATTCTTGAGTTGTAGCTCGTCCCGTCAGCTTTCCAACCCTATCCTCAAATCTTCTAATCCCTCCATTGGAAGGTCTCCAAATCACTAAAAATCTCGAAAAAGTTACCGGAGTGCCCTCATTGGCCAAAACTCCTAGACCAATGGGAATGGAGAATGTTATTTTGACCTCTTGTGTGGCCAAATTAGCTACATTGTATTTTAGAGGTTTACAACTATCCTAAACACACTACTTAGACATCATAAACATAATATGAGTTGTCACTAATAAGAGTTAAAATGAGAAGTCAAAACCGGCTAAGTATACCCGAAAGTGATCACGATGAAGACACCGAATATTGTTCACAAATGAACTCGGCATTGGTAGCCGCGTCACAACACGACACCGGGACAATCCGCTCATAACCTTAGCATGAAAGAGAGATTACAGTTGAACCAAACCTAATTTGAAGTTCAAAGACTTCCAAGTTCTCATACTAGCTATTGTAACTACACTATCAAAGTCTACAACTTCAAAACTGAATTCCAAGGAGACCTAATTCTAACTTTACCTCTTGAACCCTAGGCCTCGAAGATGTGGGCCGTAAGGACAATCCAATGCAAATGGTGCTAAATGTATTCTAGGTTCCTGCATGCGCCCACCTACCTAACTACCGGTGCCCCTACATAACTAGTGACATACATGCTTGGCAACTCAACAACTGACTTCCTCATTATGGAAATCTAGGGAGTCGATTATGACCGAAGAGGCGGAAAGAATTGGATGTTACATATCTGTCACCTATAACCGGGTGAAAAGGATGAAAGCTAAGTTCGCGAACCTTCCTTTCATGACGGACTTTGGACTCGGTTTAGTGATTATGACTGACTGCCGCTAATGATTGACATGTCCTAGTCCTGACCGTACAGAACAGATTCAATAATACTCTAAAAAGATGCTCACTTTGCCTTCACAAAGTACTGGACTGCCGAAAGGATGAAGCCCTAAAGATTGACTCGGTCAATCACTTTGTTTAGTACCTGTGATCTCCATGGCAGGGCTATGATACCAGGCAGGAGGCCATGATAACGTCGACATTGACTGCTCTTCGCCAATGGCTCACGGATTGCCAGTTAACTTCCCTTGTACGTAGGGAGGTGTGATTTTATACTAGCAAGTCCTGTTCCTCCGGGTGTCTCATCCTAGGAAAAATCGCTGTCAAACATTCCTGTTGTTTTCCAAACCACTTGTCTAGCATTCAAGCTGAACGCGAATGGAGCCATCAAGGTTTGAAGCTACTGTGATGATGAATGCATGTGGCGAGTTAGATTGGGCATGAAAGGTGCGAATATGGTGAACGTGCACCTGACAGACAAGAATACACTCAAGAAAATGAGAACCGAATAACTGTACTCATTAGTGTGTGCTCGTCCTACCCTGCAGACCATTAAGGTAATAACTGAAACTAGAACAGTTGTTCTTCGACTTTCGCTAATTCAGTCCAGGTCCCTACACTGAAACAATTTAACCTTAATCACATATTTTACCCTACAAGGCTTGGTTGGATATCAAAATACGGCTTAACACCAGTGGCAAATGCTGAAATTTACAAATTTTCCAGTTTTCGCGACTCAGTTTATGTCATGTAATAGATGCGATCAGAAGTTTACGTTACACAAGCTTTCTGTTGGGTTCGTGCTTAGTATGGTCTCAACTTGGCCTGCTTGATGGCTCGCAGATGTAAGGCATCCGCTGACCTGGACGCAGGTGTTATCCAGCTCCTATTACACGGGATCGGTGACTGAGCCTTTTGCCTGCGGAGCTGGAAGAGACCTGGTTGATGTCCCAGTTCGTAACGCTCACTGATCCTGTCTCAAACAAATAGTTAGAGAATGCAAGAAAACCAGAAAGGGTTGGATCTGAGTCTGATCTTGGTGCCTTTTGGCACGTTCCACTCTTCCTTATGTGGCAACGCCTGAAAGATACTCATAATGAAACTCATCGTTGCAAACTGCGCTTTGAGAGTAACAGGGAGATTTATCTCGTGCATGATTGATTTTTTGTTTCAGTGTGGGGTACGTGGTGTCTATTACGCCTCTTCCCGGTGGAAATAGGTTGTTGACTTTGAAGACACAACATGCATAGTGAACGCGTGCAAGAGTTCCGAAATTCCACACCAGTAATAATTTCCCATTAGCTGTTAGCTACTATGCAATTTCAGAAAAAAACTCAGATGATCCATTGTCATTTGACAATGGATGGTCTAAGCTGAGACAAGGCTGTCATACATCCTAGAGCTGGGACCATGTTTCTAGAGGGAGAATGCCCAGGCCACCACACGTTCTAGGATTCTTTCTCAGCCAATATGTATAGGTGGACTGTAGAGCTTGAACAGAATGGTAGGCAGGACAAGACAAAAGAAGCTCAAATTACTTTGTTCCTTTGTTGGAAAGATTTGTAGTCTTTTGCCAGCTTGAATTTCACCACCTGTAATATAGGCCGTTTTCACCTTGAGTTCTGCCTCTTATTCTTCTTTTCAGTTCTGGTAGAGCCCTTGAGATGTTTCAGAAAGAAGGCCGCAGTAGACTCAGAGATAGAACCTATGAACGACTGGTTGGTCCGAAGACGGCCTTGATATATGTGCTTGTATCCGTGTCTCCGTTTAGCAGCATGCTCTACTCCCCTAGGCTTTCACCGGATTGCTTTTGGAACTCAAGATGCTTCATTCTACAAATTAGTGTAGCTTTGTTTGCCGTCTTTTTTTAACATTTGCAGCCAGTCTGTTGGAAACGAGGGAGGAAAGTGTTCTGAACTAATTTTTGATGACTTCGGGTGAGGACTATTTTTACTTCTTAGAACATAATTCCAGAAGGCTGTAGTGCCTGCCAGACTGAAATCTAGATACACTCGAATCACTGACATTTCTGTCAACACATATCTCCCTGCTTTTGACTTCGTTCTGTACATATTGGCAAGTCCAATCGACATTGTTGGCTGCCTACCTCGTTTTCAACAGAATGTCGAATATTTCACAGAGCAATAGAGCACATTAGATGCCTTGCTACATATGCCCTGGCCCCACTCAAGATACTGTTTGTCTGCCTCATGGCCTCTGGGACTCAAACCATCACAGGGTGTGTCATCAGATACTGCTTTAGAAGCTCTGTGCTGGCCCAGTGTCTGGAGTGTCCAGCTTCGTCTAATCTAATCGTAGATACGTACTGTGAATGGTTGCATGGAGCAGCGCCTTCTGTTGCTCTTGTTTCCAACTCCCGTTCACGACAGATACAGGAAGCGGAACTACCTTGTTACTCCAGCTTCCGCAATGTCTTGAACTCTAATCACAACTGACAGCAGAGAATTTATCTCAGGTGGACCTCATTTCATTACCATATTAAGGCATGCTCCGAGAATTCTGCCTATTAAAAAACACCTCGTTGCTTTATTTAGTTTTTTCTTTCGTTCACTGTACCGTTCCGTGGGCATTGTCCTCGTTGAAGTCGGTTCACTCTTGATTTAATGGTCTTTTATACTTAGTAGTCTCAACTCTTTAATCAACAAGCTTGCAAGCCCTTAAGAAAGAAAAGAAGAGCCAAGAAAAGAAAAGATAAGAAAAGAAAAGTTTTTTGAATGGAAGTTGGAGTTCTGAGCAGGTGCTGCTTTTGTGTTACATTGTCGAGTTTTGCAGGAAGCGACGAGGAGTTCTAACCGCTGTTGGCTGAACTCCTAGTCGCTTCCTGCACTCTGTCATACCTGGACTTCCCTTGCAACTGGACTTCTCTGAAATGCAGAATGTAGTGGGGTCCACCCACAAATGTGCACGGTCCCAGGTGCTGTACACATAGATCATCTGATTTATAGATACCATGTGTCTATAAAAACCATGTGTAGCTCAGAGTATAAGTTCCTAGAAGGGTAGCGACATCCTGTTGGGATTTCTATTTTCGATTTAAGATTTGAATCATAACTCGTTTCTTGCAGGTCCTAAAGAAACTTTCTAACATTGCTCAAGTCGATTTTGTATCTAGCCAGATTAAAATATGCCATGTGTGCTATTGATACCACAGGCTAAGTTTTACCTCTGCACTGTGCTCTGTTCCAGTTTTCATAAAAATTACGTGCACGGAATGAATCTCCCCTCTCAGACCAAATCTACTACTTTCGTACTAAGGCCAGATAGTGAATAGCTTGACATGTCAACGACAGCTAATTGATTAGTTGCAGTCTTTTAAGTTGAGCAGATCAGAAGGCTCCGATCATGATAAACAGAGGGTCAGGCCTATCATAATTATCATTACTTCCCTGGAATTTGCAAGTTTCAGCCTTGCCAGTGACCCAAAGTGATCCTCTCGTTCGTAACTCCTGCTCTTTTTCACATGGCTCATGAAACCACTGGTATACTCAAGTGAAACATCTGAATTGACAGTTATGTGCACAAAAGGGCACTTGGATCATGTATGCTGTGGATAGAGAGCCTCTTAGTTAATATTTCTGGTGCTGAGCCAGGGTAGAACTCCTGGACTGGATGGTGGGGCACGATACAGCGAATGTGTCCCGTACTGCCTGACACATTCTCTATAAAGAACGACTGAAAACTTAGGTTGCAGTGCACTCGAAGCCATATCTACGGTGCACGAAGCAATCGCCCAGAAATACTAACATTTCTAGGATGAAGAAGAACAGCCTAATCGGACCAGGCCTAGGCTTGAACGAGGTTTGCTCGATGTGGTTTGTGCCACCGTGTGACCTCCGACTGCAAAAAAAAACCGTACTCTATTGGTTAAGATATTGTTTGGATTACCCTTTTGCATCCCCTGTCTTCCCTTTGAATTAAAGTGTGACCACATTCACCCCCAGTGGAGTTTTGAAGGGCTCACATATCAGTGTGATAAGCGAAAATCTGATATTGCAAGTGACTTGATTTGAGAACAAACAATCCAAACGCGACGCATTCAAATCACGCAGGGTTAGACACAAACCCAAATTATATCCAATTCTAGAACTCAAACTCTGAGTTGTACAATTGATATAAACTAAATCCCTGAAACCAGTTTTAAGAGAAGTGCATGTCACAAAAAATAATGCCGTGAATCTACTCCAAGTTGAGTCTTCAAGGTCCATAGTAACTAAAAGGACACTTGCAACTGTCTACTACACCATCTGGACTGTAACTCGACACAAGCTCTGACTTATAGAAGAAAATGAGGAAAACAGAAAACTCTGACCAAGAATTAACTAATTTCTAACAATCAGCCACAGTTTGAGTTACTGTTTAATTCTAAAATCAAAGGCAAAGTAAAACGCGTGATTGAGCTTCGGTGTGATCCCAAAAACAGCACATGACATCATCTCATGTGCTGTTTCTGAACGATAAAATTTATTCAAACATGAGCGAGATCCATCTCAAATTGGCTCGTCAAATCTAAGAACCTACATTCACATTAATTTTTTCCTTAACGTTCTCTTCTAAGTTGTAATTAAACTATCCGTGCCAACCTGGTACACGATGTTTAAACAGACTAACAATTAACACACAAAGAACGAAGAAGCAAAAACAGCACATGACATCATCTCATCTGCTGTTTTTTAACCACCAAATTTTTTCAAACCTGAGGGAGATCCATCTAAAATTCGCTCGTCAAATCTAAGAACCTAGATTCACATTATTTTTTTCCTTAACGTTCTATTCTAACTTGTAAGTAAACTATCCGTGCAAACCTGGTACACGATCATGTTGACGTAGACTAACAATTAACACACAAAGATCAAAGAAGTTTGTTTATTTTATACCTAGTTGGTGACCTTCACATCGATGATTCCGATATTAAAATCATAAATGATGTGAAAGGCCTTGTTGGAGATCTCAATGAAGTCACCATCCAAAGAATCAATGATGGTGAGCTCCACTGATTTTGAATTCTTGCACTTGGATTTGCCTCCCACGCACGAAACTTTAATCTTCTTGCCACAGTTGTTCCCTCCGTTCTTGTTCTCGAACAGAGGTGTTGGAACTCCCACGTACATGCCACCAATGTCACTATCTGTCTGAAAGCTGATGTCCCCTTCGTGGCAAGCAGTTTCTGCGAATCGATAATAAAGCAATATGCAAGAATGCATATATTTGTCAGCTGCCGCCGGTAATGTAGACAATTAGAGTGCCAAAGAAGAAAATTTGAAATTTTGACGCTGTTAGTTCGTTTGCGTGGACGAAATTATTTTTTTGTGTAGGAAAACTCAATAGCTTCTCAGTTTCAGCTCAGAATCTTCATGACCCTTACAATATCTGGGAAGCGAGATCATGCTATGATGAACAGAAAGCGCAAATCCGCTCACCAACTGGCCTGCCCTTGTCATATCCCACAGACGTCATTTTCTATGTCTTGGCCGAAGAAAACTCCAAATTGCAGAATGCAACAATGCAGAGAAAAACAATGACGAGTGATTTCGCCATCTTACAACGTTGAAAGCCTTTCTGAGCTAATCTGCGTTGTATCGGTAAGTAGCCCCTTTCTGAGAACAGAAGGTAACTAAGAAAGCTCCTACCACCCAAAAACGCAGATTTCAGCGTTCTGCAATGTGCAGCATCGAGAGTTCTCGGTTCAGAAAAGTGGTTCCCGTAAAATATGTAAGGAAGATAGAAAGATGATTGATGATTTGTGGAGGCGATGTGGGCCTATATATGCCTCACGAGTACGCGAAGAAAACCTGATAGTAACTGCAATCGTTTCCTTGTCTTACGCGCTCGTTGTAGCCGGCCAAGGTCAGTTAGCCAACCGCTGTAAAGCGGTCGCCACTCCAAAAGCGGTATACGTCTGTCCCCTTCAGATAGTACAAAGGAGAGGGAGTCTGCACAACCACTTGGCAGATATGTGTAGAATGGTTAGTATACATGGAGTTGATGTGTTAGTAATAATCTACTGTCCCTTGAGAGCTGTCTGACGTTGCTTAAACCTTACACATTATGAGTCAGGGAGGATAAAAGAATCTGTACAGGTCTTTTGTAGCTGTGTACCCGTCTCATGTTGTTTGTGTTTTATATTCACGCAACCTTTTTGCTGCTATTTATTGCAGAAAAGATCCGTTTATAATCATTCTTTTGTATATTTTTTGTCTAAAGCAGGCCATTGCCATATGAGCTCTGAAAACAGAATCAACATCAAATAAAATATGATTGTGTTAAGGTGTACTGAATGAATTTATAGCGTAGTTGACAGAATGAATGATTGGCATTGAAAGTCAATGGAAGCCAAACCTTCGTCACAGAGTACACTACGAAGTAAAGACTGAACTAGACATCGAACTGGAGATTTTAGTTACGTCGAGTGGAATCTGAGATGCATTACAACTGCTCACAGTTATATTTTAAGCACCTTGTCTCTATACTGTTGTGGCTTCTATTCCCAGTAAGGATTGAACAAAATAGTTGCCAATAACCGTTTTGGGCAGAATCAAATTCCTTGAGGTTTGATATACTATAGATATTACTAACTTTTAGTTGCATCACTAGCTTTCGGTTTTTTATGGCATTCTAATGGACGGTTTATGGTTCACTGGTGATTTTTTTTTAGGGACTGATGTCTCTTGACTGTCTAGAAGATACGTAGGTCTTCCAGTAACACCAGGTGTGAATGAGCCTTGTTTAATTCTCTGTGGTGCGTTCGACCTAGAGCTATATGACAATTCTGCAGTCTTGTAGCAAAAGCACTTCGAAGATGAGCGTTGGGCCTACAAGAGGATCTCATGTAGTTAGTAGAAAACCCGGCCTTCAAACCTGTACAGAAGTCTTGTTGTCTCCTTTGCAAGGAGTTGAGAACAGCCTTTGACTGTCAGTGTTTAAAACCCTAGCAAAATTATCAACCTCATAAAAGTCAAAGGCTGTTTTGAGGTTGATATTTTTGCTAGGGTTTTATATAGTACAGTATCAATCAGGGGATGGTACATATTAACTTTAGACAATCTTGGTTTAAAATTGGCCTTTTTTGCATACAGCATTCCTGTAATTCCGTATGTTTTGCAGAGTATGAGGTCATGTTTCCGTCGGTAAACTTCATCCATGTTACCCATCAGATTGCTTTTGATCATCGATATAATAGCAATATTTTGGATTGCCTATTGAAATGACAACCTGAGATCTGCTATTTGTTCGGGTGTTGCATGTACTTACGTACATCCAAAACGTTGCAAAATTCAAATGCAAAATTCATCTTTGAAGGTGTTCATTGACCTGTTTCCGACACTTGTTCCTTAGACAAAAAAGTTAATTAGTTTCTCAGTAAAAAAGTAGGAGTGGACACAAACGCATGTTCTGATAGCAAAATGTGCTTTTGATGAACTATATTGATCCATGATAGTGGTCACAAAAAAGCTAAAATTCCCTCGGTCTAAATACAATCTGGTCACCGTAGAAGTTGTTTTGACACACATTCTTGTTTATGCAAATGTTTATCTCGAAAATTCACATTCCACTGCAATTCTCTCATCAATTCTAAGGACCTACATTCACATGAATTCATTTGTAGACCTGCCCCTGTATCGTTGCAAGTAAACTATATGTGAAGTCAACAGAAGAAGCCTAATTGCCTCCTTAGTTGGTGACCTTCACATCAATGATTCCTATGTCGAAATCAGAGATGGTGTTGAAGGCCTTGTTGGAGATCTCAATGAAGTCGCCATCCAAAGTATCGATGATGGTCAACTGCACTGGTTTTGAATTCTTGCACTTTGGTTTGCCTCCCACGCACGAAACTTTAATTTTCTTGCCACAGTTGTTGCCTCCGTTCTTGTTCTCAAACAGAGGTGTTGGAACTCCCACGTACATGCCGCCGACGTCGCTGTCAGTTTGAAAGCTGATGTCTCCTCCGTGGCAAGCAGTTTCTGCAATCCATAATCAACCAGTGAGCAAGAAGTGCAATGATATATCAGCTGCCGCAACGGTAATTTACAGAAGTGCAAGGCTGACAGGTCATATTCGAAGTTTTATGAAGAACTCAGGATATGAGTTCTTATCACAAATTTCTTTGAGTTGATCTAGGACACATTGATTCTGTTGGCTCACTAGCCTGGATCAATGGATAATTTGTAGTTCAATTACATCTCTTTTCCATCTTAAAATCTGCTTGACCTTTACAAGTTCTAGCTAGCATGATCATGCAATGATTAACAGAAAGAAGTAAAGAAGGTGTGTATCTGCTCACCAACTGGCCTGCCCTTGTCGTATCCCACAGACGTCATTTTCTGTGTCTTCGCTGCAGAAAACTCCAAATTGCATATTGCAACAATGCACAGAAAAACGAGAACGAGTGATTTTGCCATTCCCAACGTTTGAAGCCTACCTGAGCTAATCGGTAAGTACCTACGGTCGGAGAGCAGAAGGTAGCGTCAAGCTCCTACACTCAAAAAGAAACTTCGAATTATCTGGAAACTGAAACTTTGAGTGTTCTGGGCTTGGAAATGTGGGTTCTGAGAATATCTAGGAAAGACAGGTGACTGATGATTTCTGAAGGAGATGTGGGACTATATATACCTCGCGAGTACACAAAGACGCCCAGATTAGTACTAAAATGTTTTCTTCTTTTACATGTAAGTACAAGCGGGTCAGGGCAGCCGAGAACCGTTTAGTGGTTACCAGTCTTCTGCTACATCGACTAACTTCTGTCAACTTTAGACGGCAGGATTGAGGACTAGTCTACACAACCATTTGGCAAGATTCTGTAGTACGGGTACCATGAGTCGATAGAATTTGAGGATCATGGCTAACAGTCCCTCAGAGCCGCCCGAGGTTACTAAACAGTTCAGAATTTAACTAACGTTAGGATGAAGGAACCTTTACACAGCTACCCGTCTGACGTTGGTATTGATATATTCATCCGACATGCTGGATTTTCTTGACATACGTATATCGCTCCCGCTAATAATTCTTCTTTCTATTTTTTTGAGATAAAAGCACAGACGTACCATCTGCTTTCTAAATGCAAAAGCAAGCTTGAATTTATCATGAATGTGCGAAGCTGGTCTCAAGAACTCTATAGCGTATGTGGTAGGGTACAATTTGAATACAACTCTGAGGTAGAAATAAAAACGGAATAAGTTTCTCCCGTCAAGTGGAATCTTAGATGCATTACAGGTCAAGACAGATATGTTTATTTTGATTTCTACCACCTCGGCTCTATGCCTTCGTCACTTCTTTGCCCTGTAGAAACCAAAAAGAGATTTGGACTATATGCATGTACCTGGTTTATACGGTTGCGTTTATCAAGTTGACCACTCGTGACAAGTGTCAACTGTGTTCCAGAGTCTTAGACGGGTTTTCCACTTGCACTTCAAACTTACTGTTGTGACATTCAAGTTAATAGCTTGAGACAATTTTTCAATTTTGTTCACGTTACATACAGTCCAAGAAAAGTAGCCCCCCTGATTCTAGCAATCTCAAATATGACAATTAGCATATCTTGGCAAAGAGTGTGTCTCTTGTAGAATCTCATGTACCTAATAAGCAGGTAGCTGGGCCTTGAAACTTTTTCAAAAATCCTTCTTTATTCCTTGCAAGAATTGAAATATGAATATGGATGAGATTTTAGTAAAGTTTTCTAACTTTTCCTTGTTCAAAAGCTTGCCTTACCATACAAGAGACTTATTATAATACTGCAGTGTATGACTGGGAGAATCTACATTTAATGCAGAAAATCGGTCAAGGCAACGGCATGAGGCTGATCGGTACTTTAGAAACCGTTAGCTGAGAAGGTTCCCACGAATTTTCATGTTGATTAAAGTGTGGAGAACGCCTCCAGATTGTAGACAATATCCACGTTCCCCATTGAATGACTTTCCAAAACGACCATACATTGCATATTTATTGGCATTCTTAGATCTTCTAGCGCTATTTGTACTAAATGTGAACCAACGATTGTTGGACATTCTTTGTTTTAATATTCTAAACTATGTTGCAGCATTTAAGTAAATGTTTTTTAAATGTATCACCATCAGTGTCTGGTCGCTCCATTGACTCTCTTGGATTAGCAGCGGATTGCTACCCCTCCCCCTAACCCTCAGGTGGGCTATGAGAAACAACACTAAGATCATACTCTAGATAGCATTCCTCACTCTTGAATTGAGACCAACTCGAATTTAAACTTGAGAGCTAACTCCACACCACTTCTAAGGAATCCAATACTCAAATGATCAGTATTTGAGGAAATGATCACTACCAAAGTGTGTACTAGCAATATATACAGTTTTCATAGCTCACACTTGAACCTAAGGTCCTAACTCAAAAACCTAATCTTAAGATGGCTAAAAGCTATCAAACCCTACTTTAACCCTAAAGTATATAGTAGTTATCTATGATAAAAGTTAATAACTAACTTTTACTCTTTATAATGACTATTTTAATGCTACATACAGAGAGGAACTGACTTTGAGGTTAACAATTACATCAGTTTCAATCCCATTTCTATTATGCACCTCATGTGTTTCTTTTTTGAAAGTGCTTTAGTAAGCTCATCAGTAGTCATGTATTCAGTTGGACAGAACACTAATCTAACTATTTTGTACTCTTCTTTCCCCTCAAGAAATCTTCTACATATAGAAATATGATGATGAACAAGGTTTTTAGTGAGTGCAATAATTCCATTGTTATCACACATCAATATAGTTGGAGCTTGCTGCGTAAATGCAAGCTCACTCAACATTATGCTGAACCAAATAAGCTCTTGAGTAGCTAATGAAGAAGCCATGATCTCAGTCTCTGTTGTAGATAAAGCTAAAAAGCCAACAAGTTACTCAATGGTACCTTATTTTTATTGATGACAAGAGTAGAAATAGTTCTTTGTACTTGTTGAAGCACAAAAATGAGGCTCTTGATAAACTCTAAGTCTTTATAAACATGATAGAAACCTAGGAAGGAAGGTGAAGAGACTAAGATAGAGGCACAAAGTACATAAATCATAAGTACTATATTTTTATGGAAAATAAGAATAACTGATGGATATGACAGAAAGTCCATCACATAATAGAGTTGGAGGGAGATTGAATATGACCTTGAAGTACAAAACTATGAGTATGATTGCTCAAGCTAATCTCAAGATGCAATTTTGAAGAGCAGCTTTGAAGGCTACTTACTATATTAGAAATAGAAGTTCTTCTATAGCACTTAATAGCATAACACAAGAGGAAGCATGGAGTGGTGAAAAATATGATCTCACCATGTTGAAAGTATTTGGATGTCAAAAGGTGCTCATATATCTAAAAGGCACTCAAGGTATTTACTTGGAGTACATGAAGTAAATATATGAGCCTTCTCTCAAAGGATTGTCTAATGCTAGTTGGAGAGATGATTCTAACAACAAGTTGCTATATGTTAACTCTTAGTGGTGGAACTATCAATAGGGGATGCATATAACAAAAAATAAGCCATTTGCCCACATAGATCTGAATGTATCAAATCTAACAACTCTTCTAATTTGTGTAATGACTTCTTGGGAAATGGTGTCTTCTGTAACTTCCCCAGAGCACAAGAATCACATAATTGTAATGATTCTTTTAACAACTTCACATCATTCACCATCTTCTTCAAGAATTTCATGTTAGACTTAGAGAGATATCGCAATCTCATTGGATGCTCATGAGTAAAATAAGCATGTTCTGACTTCTTGTGCTTCACCTCCAACAACTTAAATAGGTTGCCATCAAGGACTCCCTAGCATACCACAAGTCCACTCTTCTCTATGCTACAAGAATCTCCTCTCAAATGCACATCAAAACTTGAGTGAGCTTGCTCATTGACATTAGATTTCTTAGAAAAGCAGGTACATACTTCACTTTCTGCAGTACCATAGTATGTTATTTATTTCTATTCACTCCTCCAACACAATGCGAAGAAATTGCTCCTATCTCAAGAATTTGAGATTCATCAGTATTTTCACTCTTTACATATGTCAACAATTCCTTAATGTTACTAAATTGATGGCTCTCATAGCTCATATGAGAGCTACAAGCTTAATCTAGATACTATCCATGATATTTTAACTTCGCTTCTCTCTTCTCAACTCTCAAACAACTGTACTCAGTGTTTCTGTCTGAGGATTCCTCAGCCAGGATTGCATTCTCTTTCGTCTTTCCATCCTTCCTCTGATCTTGAGATTTATACTTCAACTCAAACTTGGAAGAGTTGTAGCCAATTTTCTTCTTTTTTTCTTACACTTTAAACATTGAAAGCTCAAATGCCCTCTATCATCACATGTGTAGCAATTTCAAGATTCTTTTCCCCTTTGTGACCCACACCCGTGATCTTTCTTCTTTTTATAAGCAGCAGCCATAGTTGCTTCCTTACCTTCCCTCTCAACCTTGTACCTAAGATGACCACCTTGTTATAGGTGTAATCTTAAGTCATTTGCTCTTCAGGAAAAGCATCAAGTGAGAGCACAAGAGTCCCAAACTTCTCAGGTAGACTACTCAACAAATGTACAACCTTGAAATGAGAGTGAATGATTATTTTTCACTCACGAATCCTAGAAATACATCAATTCAACTTGGCCATATGTGCAATCATATTGCCAACATCTTCATCTTCAAGCTTCAAAGTAATAATCTCTGCCGCTTCAGTCTAGCATTATTAAAGATACCAATCTTACTTACAATTTTCAACTTGGCAAAAATGTCCAAAGCATATGTGATAAATGCCACCATGTCTTTCTTGCCCTGATCTAGATTCATCCTCCACGACCCCCTAGTCACCATGTGTTGTAATGTAAACATCTCATCTTAAAAACACTCCTTTGTGTCTTCCAGTTCTTGAAAAAACTTTTAATAGGCATAGAGACTCAAAACCTCCTCAACCTCAAGTGCCCATTCTCTATAATTCAGAGTGTTAAGCTTCATCATCCGATCAAGCTCACCAGCCCATTGTCGGCCCATAACATTTTGATATTCTCAACTCTGTTGCAGCACTTGGGTAGTATGTGTTCTAGATGTATCACCAACAGTGTCTCATGTCTCTATTCACTCTCATGGATTAGCAATAGCTTGCTACCACTCCCCCTTACCCTTAGGTGGGATATGAGGAGCAACACTAAAATAAGATTCTAGATTGGGGAGTGTTACCATTTAAACCAACTTGAAATTTAGGTAAAGTGCTAACTCCTCCCCCACTTCTCAACAATCCAGCACTCAAAGGTGTGATAAATAAAGTGAAATGTTCATTGGCAATGTGTGTGTACTTTGACCTATGTACTAGCAATATATATAGATTTCACGTCTCACACTTGAACCTGAAGTCCTAACTCTAAAACTTAAGGTGGCTAATAGCTACCAAACCCTACTTAAACCCTAAAGTAAAAAGTAGTTACCTATTTTAAAAGTTAGTAAAGAGTAAGGAGTAAAAGTTAGTAACTAACTTTTAGTCTTTACAATTACTATTCTACTTCTAGAGTAACGTACTCCCACATTAACAATTTAATCACTTTGGACTTAACTTAGAGTTATAACCTTCTCTAGACAACAAACTTCAGGTTGGCAGCAGCAAATGAAAATACTTGAAATCCAATGGCCTCGGAAGAGGCTATATTTTCTATTATCGACAAGTCTGATGATATTGCGTTGATAACGAGTCTTTTGATCATGAGTGTCTTAAAGCCACGAGGTTTACTGACGTGCTTGCACCCTCTATCATAAATAAGTATTCTGACCTGTCCTGACAGCCAAGCGTGAATAGAATACATTAATTCCAATCTTGTTTACGTTCTACTTGCAGAGTCAGTGTGGCAAATAATCTAAATCTGTAGTGAGATCAGTGTTTATGTACAATGAATGGGTTGTCGTTGTATAACTTGTATTCAGAATAACGGAATCGATTCGGTCTTATGCGCCTCATCACCAGTAGTTTATGCTTAGTTTATGTATGTAGTCACCTCATTGTCCCATGTTTAGTATTCATAGCATTGATCAGATATTGGGAACGGCACGTGCGCATGCTAGTTTCAGCTTGGATGGGTTTCGAGAAACCAGTCTCCGATCTAATTTATCGCACAATTCTTCTTGAATCAACCCAATATAAAACTTGCAGTAGGACTCGACACAAATTCATGCTCCAGATACGTGGATATGCTTCGAATTGAAGTGTAATCAAATACTTCCATCACAAAATCTTTCCTGATATCAGTCGGAACGCAAACTGGTCACATTGAAGATCATTTAAATCGCATTGTTGCTTTTTCCTTTTCATTCATTCTCTATACGAATATGACAGAGATGCATCAGTAATTCACGTTCCAGGGAAAGGATTTCCAAACTTTACATCCTAGATTGTAATGATTCCTGCCTTCGTCTATCCAATAACGTTCCAAGAAACAATCTATGCCGTTCTTCTAGGCGATGGTTTTTTCTAAGCGAAAGGGTCAACTCAAAAGCCCTTATCCGCTATATAGTTGGTGACCTTCAAATTAATGATCCCGATATTGAAGTCACAGATGGTGTGGAAGGCCATGTTGGAGATCTCGATGAAGACGCCCTCCAAAGTGTCAATGATAGTCAATTCCACTGATTTCGAATTCTTGCACTTGGGTTTCTCTCCCACGCACGCAACTTTAATCTTCTTGCCACAATTGTTTCCTCCCTTTTGGTTGTCAAACAGAGATGTTGAACTCCCAAGTACATTCCACCGACGTCGCTGTCTGTTTCAAAGCTGATATCGCCTCCGTGGCACGCAGTTTGTGCAAAGCGATAATCAACCGAGTCGTATGAAGTGAATGAATTCTGCCACGGACGTGTACAGAAGTAAAATGCTAAGGAAAATTATGTAAAGTCTTCACTGAATTCATATAATTTATTTCATTGACTCGACTCAGAAAACGTTGACGCTGTTCGTTCATTTTCCTCGCAGCAACCAACAGTTTGGAAATCAAGCACAAATCAGAATGTCTGAATCTTCATGACCCTTACAATCTCTACGTAGCATGATCATGCAACGATTGACAGAAAAGACAAAGCAGCGCAAATCTGCTCACCAACTGCCCTGCCCTTGTCATATCCCACAGACTTCATATTCTGTGTCTTGGCAGAGGAAAACTCCAAACTGCAGATTGCTACAATGCAGAGGATAACAATCACGAGTGATTTTGCCATCTCCAAAGTTCAAAGCCTATCCGACCTGATCTGAGTTGTTTCTGTAAGCAGCTAGTTTTCGAAAGTAGAGGGTAGCAAGGCAAGCCTCTTACCCTTGAACAAATCCAGTGTTACAATGAGTGCGCAATGGCATGGATTGGATCAAGACAAACTTGTCACTGAATCCATCACTCTTCCCCCATACGACAAGGAGACCAAAAGTGATAAGGATGCATTTGACATAGGAGATGTGAAGAACACGAAAAAAGAAAGACATTTAGAGGCTTTGGAGTAGGTAGAGGGCACGAAATTATGGTTCTATTCTACATTTTTTTAATAAACCTCACATTGTTAAGAGGTGCAGAAAAAGATTTCACAGATTTTAAAAATTTGTCTTGTTCAATTTTCAAGTTTTGTATATGCCAAATCTCTAGTACATAAAGTTTCAGCGTTCTGTTTCCATCTTACATGCCGTCATAATCTTTATATAAATTTTAAAATAAAAGATATAAAAGAAATATACGGCAAAATATTCTCAATTTATCATGGGTTTGCATTGAATTTTTCATCTCTTCATACTATCTTTTTTTTAGATACACATCAGATCTTGAAATGCTAAATTTGAAGTAGTTTATGAGAGTTTGAGCACGATTGGAAGAATGTACTGTACAAAGGGTTAAAAAAAATTGGAATTATTTCTTACTGGAATCAGATTGCATCTGCCTTTATTTTTTTCTTCTCAAAGAATACGTTGATTGAATGATCTTTACTTATACTAGAAAAGATGGCTTCTCTGTCTTTGGCTTCTCTCCGCAACAAAGATGTTTTGATAGGAGAATCAGAATAAACAGTGATCTACGTGCAGCATTTATTCCATGTTGCTTTTTTGCAGATCAGACTAATATCCCATAGTAATTACGAATCATCTTACCCTTTTGGTCTCATCCAAGTACCACTTGATGGGGTCTTCACATCTTTTTGCTAAAGTACTTAGTTCCCCTGTTTTTTATCCCGAATCAAAGTAGCAGTGACTACCAGATTTATTTGGTACAGTTACATACATACATGCATCGAGTGAAGAGGGAAACTTCTTTGCTAGAAATCGCGATACGTACTTGTACTGCAGTCGACGAAATATGATATTCAAAATCTGCACCATCTAGAGATGTGAATGTGCGTCATACTTTTAAGTTAGATAGAATCCAATGGGTTAGTCCCAAGAGAAAATCAATCAATTTGCTCTAGCTGCTCATATACAGGGGATGGTTTCGAAATCTGAAGGACTGACTGTAAATTACTGTCAGTCAAGATAAATTAAAATCACATTTTTGCAAAACACGAAATACAAAATCGATCTTCACTACTGAATATCCACTACTACTGCAGTTTCCAGGACCTAGAAATTAACTATTCTATATGCAATTCCTGATCTTTAGAACTAAACTATCTATTTCGAGCTCGTAGATAGTTGCATCTAAGAATTGAAGATTTGAAAGAGATTTCTCCAATGATTTCTCAAATTCTAATTCAGTTATGAGAGAACTTTTTCTCAGTAAGAAAACGTACTATTTTAGCTCTTTAGTTAGTGACCTTCACGTCAATGATTCCGATGTCAAAGTCTGAAATGGTGTTGAAGGCCTTGTTGGAAATCTCAATAAAGTCGCCATCCAGGGTATCAATGATAGTCAGCACCACAGATTTTGAGTTCCTACACTCGGGTTTTCCTCCCACGCATGAAACTTTAATCTTCTTGCCACAATTTTTTCCTCCGTTCTTGTTCTCGAACAGATCTGTTGGAACTCCCACGTACATGCCACCAATGTCGCTGTCTGTTTGGAAGCTGATGTCGCCTCCGTGACACGCAGTTTCTGCCAATCGATAATCCACCAATTATGCACAATACTAATCAAGTGAGACCACGTTGATCTACGCAACAACATTGCTTACGAATTGTTATCAAATTTCTCAAGACATGCATTCATATCACACATTTCTCAAAATGTGGTCAGTGCGTGGCTTATCGTTCCTTGTGCCACATGTAGCTTGAAGGGTTAAAAGAGAGATAGCGCATAAGCTGGATGCAAGCAACTTCACTACTGTTACAGGATGTTGTTCGCCTTCTTGAGCCACTATTCTGGTTGCGATTACATCCCGCTTACACCTGAGAACCTAAGAACTGTATAATATCTAGCTTCCATGAAGCAGGCTTCAATCTACTTACCAACTGGCCTGCCCTTGTCATATCCCACAGACGTCATTTTCTGTGTCTTGGCAGAAGAAAACTGCAGGTTGCAGACTGCAACGATTATGAGAAATCCAAGCACAAATGATTTCGCCATTCCTGACGGTCAAAGCGTATCTGAGCTGATCTACGTAGAATCGGTAAGTATCTACTTCTTGAGAGCAGGAAGTAGCTGGGCAGGCTTCTTACTCTCAAAAAGCAGCTTTCAACTTTCTGAAGTCTGAAGCTTCGAGTTGTTTTGGGTTCGGGAAAGTGGGTCCTGGAAAATATGCAGGGAAGAAAGGAAGATGATTGCTGACTTGTAGAGCCGATGTGAAACTATATATACCTGCCGAGTCCTCGAAGAAGACCAGGTTTAGACCATGAATTCTTGCCTTTTCCGAACGTAGTAGCCGGCGAGGGTCAGCTATTCACTGTTGAGTTGTGGCCACTCATATAGCAGCATTATCTTCTGCAGCAATATACCTATGTCACCTTCAGACTTCAAGAGTGAGAACACGTCTTCAAAGCCACTTGGCATTTATCTGAAGCACGGCTATTATAAGCGGATTTTATATTAAGAATCATGCGTTACTGTCGCTTCAAAGCCGTCTGAAGTTATTTAAAGTTTACAGTGACAGTAGGTGAAACTTTGGATGAAGGACTTGAACACGTTTTTTAGGGAAGTACCAGTCTGACTCTCGTAGTGATGTATTACCATTCTATTTCCCTTCACTGTGAAACCTTCATTGCTATGCTCATATTTATTGCTGCCTCTATAGCTAAGAATCATTAATAGTATGTTCTCAAGCAAGAACGGACCATCTGAATTCCGAAAACGGAAGAAAGTTTTTAGAAGATTTGATGATTTCACATAGTTTTCGATTATAATGAATCTTAAAGTACAAGTGACAAATTACACTATGAAATTGAGACCTAAAGTGGAGTCAAACTAAGCCAGATTGCTGAATATGACTGAGCTTGTTAGCTTCTTAGCTTTGTCTTTGGTTGTAATCTGAGATAGATTACAACCAAAGACAAAGAAAATAACACCTATAAATTGAACTAACACAAGTTGCTTGAACTATAAATAGTTCAAGCAACTTGTCACGATGCTGTCGTCGCTTAAGCGCCAATCACCACTTGGAGGATTGGGATTTGCATACTGAAATTTCAATCTGGTTTGATGTATAGTAAATTTCTTAGCTTAGAGGTTGCATAAATAGGTGTCGGTCGTTTTGATGATATTGAGGGTTGATGCTGCTCTGATCATTATTCTTCGACGTGTATTGACTCTTCAGGTCTCAACAAAGTGCATATATCTTCTATATACACTGTTTTTATATGAAATGGACCATTCATTACGTGTAAAGATTGTAAACTTTGTGTTTCATACTCTCATACAAGTGGACTTTCTAAAGGATCTAGGGGTCCTTCATTACCACTTGGTGTGATGTGTAGTATGCTAGACATGGGAGGAACTTTTTAACGTGCCGTAACTTTTTACACTCACACCGACACATGTCACATGATAGGTTCCGAAGACATAAATGTTTGGATGGTCACATGGCACATAATTAAACACATGATCATTTGAAATCACATCATTATAACCCTCTAATACCAAACCTCCATGAAGAAGCTAGAATCTCAAGTACTCCTAGAATCGTGTTAATAGTACTAACATCAAATGTGATGTGTGCATTTTACTACAAATAAATGTAATCACCAACATTAGATATATGAATCAAAGGTTGATATCCATAACATAGTGCAAAGTATCTTTATGTGGATTAATAGCCAAATTACCATCATCAATTTATTGATGTGGAGAGCAAATGCCTCCAAAATTAGTTTTTAGTGTTTTTAAATGGCCTCATAAGGCTATGTTAGTCCAGGTTGGATTGGTTTGATCCCTTTGTTAAATGTTTTTGAAATGGAGTATTGTTATTTTTATTTTTTATGATTGATAAATTTCCAAGCTTCTTGTTTCTGCACTCCGTTTGTTTGTATTGGTGCTTTGTTGTTTGAAGTGTTAGTGCTCATGTGTGTTGCCGATAGTGAGGCTAGATTTGAGGACTAGTCTGACTATCCATCTTTCTTCTCATTGAGACATGAATTGCGGACATGTAGACTAGATGAGTACATGTGGTAATGGCTGATTTTAGCTTCGGATATCTTTTGTTGTGATTTTTGGATTTGGTACCAATTGGGGATCTATTGCTATACGCTTACAAAGGTGATGTTCAAATGTCACAATGGGGTTCTCTAGATGTTACAAAGGAGCTTCTAAGATTAGTAATGGGTGCACTTGTAGCCGAAGGCTATACCAATTTGGCCTTTGAGGTTCATTGAAGACTCTGATTTGGTATAAGAGAGTGATGCAGCTAAGCTTGATGATATCTTGGAGTGTGTCCTCATATTGTTATTGTGGGACATGCCCAATATCTATGTAACCACAAGGGGTGCTAGACTATATTCGGGTATAGTTAGTGGTGATAGATTTCATGTTGACTCGGGTGCCTTAAATTGCAATTTTTGGTTCTAGTTAAAGACCTATTACTATACAATTACAAAGGTGATACAGCTATGTCACAGAGGAGTTCTCTAGATGTTCCAAAAAACCGACTGCTAGGATTAGTAGTGGATGCATCTGTAGTAAAGTGCAGTACCAACCTTAGCCTTTGAGGTTTATAGAAGACTCTCATTTGATGTCAAAGAGTAACGGAGCTGAGCTTGATGATATCTTGGATTGTGTCTCCACACTGTTGTTGTGGGACATGCCCAATCTCTATGTAACCACCCATGGTCCTAGATGATATTAGAGAACAATTGATTCCATTGAGTAAGCTGACTTTTTAGATGACACTATAATTGAGTTTGACTCATTTACAATGTATGCGTAACTTAAGGTTTTTGTTTTCGTGTATGGTTGTGAAGGGATTATTCCAGAATTTGAAAGGTCTGTCTATGGATGATTATCATGAGTTCCGGGCATGAAGGTTTTGAGCAGATTGAGCTTTGGAGACAATACTTGTCTCCAAACTATGTCTTAATAACTTTGAAAATAATATTTGATGGCTCAAGTTCACAATCTATACTTCGAAATAATGATATGGTTGGAGCTAGTCGAGTTGGTAAGAGTTCAGAGGTTATAAGATTGAAACTTATTTTGGAATTTTTTGCACAATTAAGGAGATACTACTAGAGATGAGGATTGAGAAGCTACGAGGCTTGCAGGAGTTATGAGGGAAGATTGGGATGAGGTATAAACTCAAATGTGTCATATGATTAGTGTTACCCATAGAGTGACAAAGGCACAAGCTATCCTATATAGGTATGGGATATTGGACATTGAGTTGAGACGTAGAGTGAGAGATATCACCTTACTACATGAGACATCAACTATCTTGGCCATTGTGTTTTGTCTTGCTAAACCTATTGAGCCCCGTATACAAGAGGAGAGAGTGATGACTATTGGGTTTAGAAATGATGCACCAATTTCATTACAATCTTCCATGGGTCTTCCCATCGTTCTCAAACTCTTATAAACTACTTCAAATTTAGCATTTCAAGATCTGATGTGTATCTTAAAAGAAGAAAAATTCAATGCAAACCCATGATAAATTGAGAATATTTTGCCGTATATTTCTTTTATATCTTTTATTTAAAAATTTATATAAAGATTATGACGGCATGTAAGATGAAAACAGAACGCTGAAAGTTTATGTACTAGAGAATTGGCATATACAAAACTCGAAAATTGAACAAGACAAATTTTTAAAATGTGTGAAATGTTTTTCTGCACCTCTTAACAATGTGAGGTTTATTAAAAAAATGTAGAATCGAACCATAATTTCGTGCCTTCTACCTACTCCAAAGCCTCTAAATGTCTTTCTTTTTTCGTGTTCTTCACATCTCCTATGTCAAATGCATCCTTGTCATTTTTAGGTTGGAGCCTTGATTCAATGAATACTTTGATTATCAAAGTATCTATTTCTTCTAAGTGATATCTTACCATTTGTGAGAATTAGCATCATGGAGTTTGGAATTTGATAGTTTATGAAAAAGTGTGCATTAGAGTTATGGTACTAAAGTAGGAACAAGTACTTTTAGATTCATGATGAGCTTCTAAAAAACCATCGGAGATAAATCTAAATGAGAATCAGCCCGGAGGTCACAGTGCTCATCCATCCAAACAGATCCAACAAACAAATGTCTTTCTCTAGATACAACCAAGCAATATGCATTGTATGTTAAGTTGACATCATAGCAAAAATGAGAATAACTTCCTTTGTCTCCTCCATCTCTGGAGCAAAAGACTCACTTCAACCTTGATCTATCAGCTGATGTGTCAACTCTAAACGTTTTATATCCATACATGAAATACCTAGTGATGCATCCAATGTTGATGACAATACTCAACTAAGACTTGTCATGATAATAACATTCTTTAGACAAGGACTATCATGTGCATCAATATTTCCCTCCAACAAATCACAAAGCCAAATATCATAAAAAATTAAAGCCACAACCTCATGTCACTATGGGTTTCTGTTCTTCACTAATAATATGAAAGAGGTAATGAAGTTGGTGCAAACTTTCTAAACTCAATAGTCATCTCTCTCTCCTCTTGCATGTTGGGCTCAAAAGGCTTAGCAAAACAAAACAACTTGGCCAAGGTAGCTGATGTCTCGTGTAGTAAAGTGACAAATCTCACTCTACGCATCAACTCCATATCCAATATCCCATACCAATATAGGATAGCTTGTGCCTTTGTTACTCCATTGGTAACACTAATCATCTCACACGTTAAAGTATATGTCTCATCCCAATCTTCCATTAGAACTCGTGCAAGTCTCGTTGCTTCTCAGTCCTCATCCCTAGTAATATCTCTTTGATTGTGGAAAAATTTCCAAAATAAGGTTCAATCATATAACCTCTGAACTCTTGCCAACTCGACTAGCTCCAACCATATGTTTATTGCCAAGTATAGATTATGAACTTGTGCCACCAAATATTATTTCCAAAGTAATTGAAACATAGTTGGGAGACAAGTATTGTCTCTAGAGCTCAATCTGCTGAAGGTCTCATGCCTGAAACTCATGATAATCATCAATCTACAGACCCTTCAAATGCTGAAATAATCCCTTCACAACCATACACGGAAAAAATAATCTAAAGTTATGCATACATTGTAAATGAGTCAACGGCATGTATAAAATCATCTAAAAAGTCATCTTACTCAATGGTACTAACTGTACCTGATTGTGATCTAGGATCCTTGGTAGTTACATAGAGATCACGCATGTCCCACAACAATAGTGTGGAGACACACTCCAAGATATCATCAAGCTCTTTGACATCAAATCAGAGTCTTCTATAAACTTCAAAGACTAAGGTTGGTAGTGCAGTTTATAACATATGCATCCACTATTAATCATAGCAGTCTTCTTTTTTTTGACATCTAGAGAACTCCATTGTGACATAGTCTATCTAGTCCTCAAATGTAGCCTCACTATCGGCAACACACAAGAGCATTAACACTCTAAACGACAAAGCACCAACACAAATAAATGTGGTGCACAAACAAGAAGCTTGGATATTTATCAATCACAAAAAATATAAATAACAATACTCTATTTCAAAAACATTCAACAAAGGGTTCAAACCAACCCAGCCTGGACTAACATAGCCTTATGAGACCATTTAAAAACACTAAAAGCTAATTTTGGGGCCTTTGATCTCCACAACAATAATCTGATGATGGTAATTTGGCTATATTCCACATAAAGATACTTTGCGCTATGTTTTGGATATTAACCTTTGATTCATATATCTAATGTTGATGATTACATTTACTTGTAGCACAATGCACACATCACATTTGATGTTACTAATATTAACATGATTCTCGGAGTACTTGAGATTTTAGCTTCTTCATGGAAGTTTGGTATTAGAGGGTTAAAATGATGTGATTTCAAATGATCATGTGTATATTATGTGCCATGTGACCATCCAAACATTTATGTCTTGGGAACCTATCATGTAGCATGTGTCGGTGTGAGTGTAAAAAGTTAGGGCACGTTAAAAAGTTCCTCCCATGTCTAGCATACTACATATCACACCAAGTGTTAATGAATGACCCCTAGATCCTTTAGAAAGTCCACTTGTATGAGAGTATGAAACACAAAGTTTACAATCTTTACACGTAATGGATGGTCAATTTGATAAAAAAAGAGTGTATATAGAAGATATATGCACTTTGTTGAGGCCTGAAGAGTCAATACACGTCGAAGAATAATGATCAGAGCAGCATCAACCCTCAATTTACATATCATCAAAACAACCGACACCTATTTATGCAACCTTCAAACTAAGAAATTTACAGTATATCAAACCAGAGTGAAATTTCAGTAGGCAAATCCCAATCCTCCAAGTGGTGATTGGCGCTTAAGCGACGACAGCATCGTGAGAAGTTGCTTGAACTATTTATAGTTCAAGCAACTTGTGTTAGTTCAATTTAAAGGTGTTATTTTCTTTGTATTTGGTTGTAATCTATCTCAGACAGATTCCACTCGATATGACAAAACTAACAAGCTCAGTCATATTCAGCAATCTGGCTTAATTTGACTCCAATTTAGGTCTCAATTTCATAGTGTTATTTGTCACTTGTACTTTAAGATTCATCATAATCCAGAACTATGTGAAATCACCAAATCTTTTAAAAACTTTCTTCCGTTTTCGGAATTCAGATGGTCCGTTCTTGCTATCGGCTTGAGAACATACTATTAATGATTCTTAGCTATAGAGGCAGCAGTAAATATGAGCATAGCAATGAAGGTTTCACAGTGAAGGGAAATAGAATGGTTATACATCACTACGAGAGTCAGACTGGTACTTTCCTAAAAAACGTGTTCAAGTCCTTCATCCAAAGTTTCACCTACTGTCACTGTAAACTTTAAATAACTTCAGACGGCTTTGAAGCGACAGTAACTCATGATTCTTAATATAAAATCCGCTTATAATAGCCGTGCTTCAGATAAATGCCAAGTGGCTTTGAAGACGTGTTCTCACTCTTGAAGTCTGAAGGTGACATAGGTATATTGCTGCAGAAGATAATGTTGCTATATGAGTGGCCACAACTCAACAGTGAGTAGCTGATCCTCGCCGGCTACTACGTTCGGAAAAGGCAAGAATTCATGGTATAAACCTGGTCTTCTTCGAGGACTCGGCAGGTATATATAGTTTCACATCGGCTCTACAAGTCAGCAATCATCTTCCTTTCTTCCCTGCATATTTTCCAGGACCCACTTTCCCGAACCCAAAACAACTCGAAGCTTCAGACTTCAGAAAGTTGAAAGCTGCTTTTTGAGAGTAAGAAGCCTGCCCAGCTACTTCCTGTTCTCAAGAAGTAGATACTTACCGATTCTACGTAGATCAGCTCAGATACGCTTTGACCGTCAGGAATGGCGAAATCATTTGTGCTTGGATTTCTCCTAATCGTTGCAATCTGCAACCTGCACTTTTCTTCTGCCAAGACACAGAAAATGACGTCCGTGGGATATGACAAGGGCAGGCCAGTTGGTAAGTAGATTGAAGCCTGCTTCATGGAAGCTAGATATTATACAGTTCTTAGGTTCTCAGGTGTAAGCGGGATGTAATCGTGACCATAATCGTGGCTCAAGAAGGCGAACAACATCCTGTAACAGTAGTGAAGTTGCTTACATCCAGCTTATGCGCTATCTCTCGTTTAACCCTTCAAGCTACATGTGGCACAAGGAACGATAAGCCATGCACTGACCACATTTTGAGAAATGTGTGATATGAATGCATGTCTTGAGAAATTTGATAACAATTAGTCAGCAATGTTGTTGCGTAGATCAACGTGGTCTCACTTGATTATTATTGTGCATAATTGGTGGATTATCGATTGGCAGAAACTGCGTGCCACGGAGGCGACATCAGCTTCCAAACAGACAGTGATATCGATGGCATGTACGTCGGAGTACCCCCAGAGCTCTTCGATGGAGGAAAGAATTGCGGCAAGAAGATTAAAGTTTCGTGTGTGGGAGGAAAGCCCAAGTGTAGGAACTCAAAATCTGTGGTGCTGACTATCATTGATACTCTGGATGGCGACTTTATTGAGATTTCCAACAAGGCCTTCAACACCATCTCCGACTTTGACATCGGAATCATTGACGTCAAGGTTACTAACTAAAGAGCTAAAGTAGTACGTTTTGTACTGAGAGAAAAAGTTCTCTAATAACTGAATTAGAATTTAGGAAATCATTTGAGAAATCTCTTTCAAATCTTCAATTCTTAGATGCAACTATCTACGAGCTCAAAATAGATACTTTAATTCTAAAGATCAAGAATTGCATTTAGAATAGTTAATTACTAGGTTCTGGAAGCTGCAGTAGTAGTGGATATTCAGTAGTGAAGATCGATTTTGTATTTCATGTTTGACAAAACTGTGATTTTAATTTATCTTGAATTACAGTAATTTACAGTCAGTCCTTCAGATTTCAAAACGATCTCCTGTATATGAGCAGCTAGAGGAAATTGATTTATTTGCTCTTGGGACTAGCCTATTGGATTCTACCTAACTTTAAAATATGACGCACATTCACATCTCTAGATGGTGCAGATTTTGAATATCATATTTCATCGACTGCAGTATAAGCAAGTATCGCGATTTCTAGCAAAGAAGTTTCCCTCTTCACTCGATGTATGTATGTATGTAACTGTACCAAATAAATCTGGTAGTCAACCAATTATTATAGCAAAAATATGGGAAGACCCCATCAAGTAGTACTTGGATGAGACCAAAAGGGTAAGATGATTCGTAATTACTATCGGATATTAGTCTGATCTGCAAAAAAGCAACATGGAATAAATGCTGCACGTAGATCACTGTTTATTCTGATTCTCCTATCAAAACATCTTTGTTGCGGAGAGAAGCCAAAGACAGAGAAGCCATCTTTTCTAGTATAAGTAAAGATCATTCAATCAACGTATTCTTTGAGAAGAAAAAAATTAAGGCAGATGCAATCTGATTCCAGTAAGAAATAATTCCATTTTTTTTAACCCTTTGTACAGTACATTTTTGCAATCGTGCTCAAAATCTCATAAACTACTTCAAATTTAGCATTTCAAGATCTGATGTGTATCTAAAAAAAAGTTATTATGAAAAGATGAAAAATTCAATGCAAACCCATGTTAAATTGAGAATATTTTGCCGTATATTTTTTTTATATCTTTTATTTTAAAATTTATATAAAGATTATGACGGCATGTAAGATGGAAACAGAACGCTGAAAGTTTATGTACTAGAGAATTGGCATATACAAAACTTGAAAATTGAACAAGACAAATTTTTAAAATCTGTGAAATCTTTTTCTGCACCTCTTAACAATGTGAGGTTTATTAAAAAAATGTAGAATAGAACCATAATTTCGTGCCCTCTACCTACTCCAAAGCCTCTAAATGTCTTTCTTTTTTCGTGTTCTTCACATCTCCTATGTCAAATGCATCCTTATCACTTTTGGTCTCCTTGTCGTATGGGGGAAGAGTGATGGATTCAGTGACAAGTTTGTCTTGATCCAATCCATGCCATTGCGCACTCATTGTAACACTGGATTTGTTCAAGGGTAAGAGGCTTGCCTTGCTACCCTCTACTTTCGAAAACTAGCTGCTTACAGAAACAACTCAGATCAGGTCGGATAGGCTTTGAACTTTGGAGATGGCAAAATCACTCGTGCTTGTTATCCTCTGCATTGTAGCAATCTGCAGTTTGGAGTTTTCCTCTGCCAAGACACAGAATATGAAGTCTGTGGGATATGACAAGGGCAGGGCAGTTGGTGAGCAGATTGCGCTGCTTTGTCTTTTCTGTCAATCGTTGCATGATCATGCTACGTAGAGATTGTAAGGGTCATGAAGATTCAGACATTCTGATTTGTGCTTGATTTCCAAACTGTTGGTTGCTGCGATTGTGAACGAACAGCGTCAACGTTTTATGAGTCGAGTCAATGAAATAAATTATATGAATTCAGTGAAGACTTTATATAATTTTCGTTAGCATTTTACTTCTGCACATGTCCGTGGAGGAATTGATTCACTTGGTTGATTATCGATTCGCAGAAACTGCGTGCCACGCAGGCGATATTAGCTTTCAAACATACAGCGATGTCGGTGGAATGACCTTGGGAGTTCCAACATCTATGTTTGACAACCAGAAGGGAGGAAACAATTGTTGCAAGAAGATTAAGACATTTGCTCAATATACTACACACCTTCTCCAATACTGTTAGGTTGAGACTCTCAGAAACATCATTTTGTTGCGGAATATAAACCGTGGTGAGATGATGAGTGATCCACTCATCTTTGCATCAACTTCTAAACTATTCAGAACTATAGTCATTGTCATTATCAGAACATAGATATGTCACCTTGTGACCAGTATGAATATCAACTTGGGCTCTCTAACTTTTGAAAGTTGTAAAGTTTTCAGACTTTTGTGTAAGAAAATAGACCCACGCAAATCCTAAGTAATCATCAATAAACGATACATAGTACGACTTCCCAGAATGTGAGGCTTTAGGAGAGGCTCACACATGTCAATATATACATACTCAAGTAACTCTTTGAAACTATGAATTCCATCACCAAAGGCTTTTCTATGTTGCTTGCCCATAATACAATGTTCACAAAATTCTATGTCAACTTTACCTAAACCAGTTAACAAGCCAATATCCCTAAGGAAGATCAAGTATCTATTACTCATGTATCTCATTCTAGAATGCCAAACATGAGCCATCTCAGGTCGAGATATGGTAAGACTGACTTCATCACAAATGGTATTGCACTCTAGCACATATAGATTTCTATACTTGTGTCTTCTTAAGATAATCTTATCAACTACTTTCACCTCAAGTACTCATTGTTTAGACTCCACTCAAAGCCTTTTGAATCTAACATTCCAAGAAAAATAAGATTCTTTCTACTTTCAGATATAAACCTGACGTGAGTCAACGTACGTTTGACTCCATTCAATCCTACAGAGTTGATCATTTCCCACAAGAACTAAAATGTTTCATACTGAGAACGTATGAAAAAACTATCTGATGTAACAAATGTGATAAGAACAAACACTATCTAGAAACCATACATCACCAACGTCCTTTGGTGAGTAGAGCATACCTCTGGCTTCATAGTCCATATTCGAGCAAGTCATTCTCCTCATCAAAATCTTGAGTCACATTGGCCAAAGGAGGATGAGTAGCATTGATCTTCACACGACACTCCTTCTTAAAATGTCCACTTTTGCCATATTTCCAACAAACCACTGTCTTACTATATTGGGATTTACTCCTTGACCAGGATCTACTTCTAGATCCAAACTTTTTTCCATCCTTGTCATTCCGTGATTGTGATCGTCCATGAGTCACATTCAATGCCGTACAAGATAAAGAGGATAGAGCAAAGGGTATCATCATCTTCTGCTATGGATCATCAGTTAATAAAGCACTTACCAACTCATTGTGAGTGATCAGTTTTTACCATATGAATTCCGGATTGAAGCTGTTAACACCGTAGTGTATTTGGTAAACCTATCTCCTTCTAGTGCAATCTATTTCTTGACACCGTTTGAATTGAGGTACAAACGGAGAGTTGATTAAAGTCGTTTGAGAATTTTTAGTTATACGGCTTATACTCTCTTCACTAATGAGAAAAGTATCAAGGTGGATCCTACATCAAAGAAGTGTCATTTTCTTCCATATGCAAGTGGTGTGAAAGGTTATAGGATATGGGATCATGTAGCTTGTAAGGTGATTGTCAGTAGGGATTGAAACGATTCATGCCTTCATCTATACAATAACGTTCCAAGAAGCAATCTATGCCATTCTTCTATGCGATGGTTTTTTCTAAACGAAAGGGTCAACTCAAAAACCCTTATCCGTTATATAGTTGGTGACCTTCAAATTAATGATCCCGAATATTGAAGTCACAGATGGTGGTGAAAGTCATGTTGGAGATCTCCATGAAATCATCCTCCGAAGTATCAATGATAGTCAATTCCACTGATTTCGGATTCTAGCACTTGGGTTTCTCTCCCACGCACGTATACTTGGATTTCTCTATCACGATGAAGCATTACTCGTGACAATGACTCATATGAAGCAAATAATGAACTTAACAAATAAAGGGTCTTCCTCTCATCAATTATATACTCTCCAAGATTCTAAAGATCAATAACAAGATCACCAAAGGCATAAATATGATAACATAATGTGATCACTAAAGTAATAACACAAGAAGCTTGGAATGAAAGCTTCAAGATTCATCTTCATTGGTTATGAAGAAGTATTAAAAGTGTACATTCTTTTCAACCCAAAAATCAAAAGAACAATTGGGAGTAGGTATGTGTTATTTGATGAGGAGAATACTTGGGAGGATATGAATGAAAGAAATAACATTGCAAAAACTGCTTTAGTTGCTACACATGTTGATGTACCTGTAGTATTACCATTAATAGATATTGATGATGATTGAGGTGGATCATCATCCCAAACACATGTTAATATTTAGGAAACTCATATGATTGCTGATCCTAAAGTTTGAAATCAAGTGGTAGCTTATGATGTTGATATATAAGAGGAGATAGATTGACTACTTGATGTCAAATTGAGATCATCTCCAATGCATGTCTATATTAAGAGGACAAGAAAGCATGAAAAATCTCAACAAATTATTGAGTCAAGTGATTCTATAAAGCCATATACATTTGTACATATACATAAATCTAAAATACATAGATTGGGGATTGTTACAGAGGTTACCCATGTTTCAATTCAAAATGAGATTTTCATAGACAAAGCTATGACTATCTTTGAGGATGATGAACCTTCTTCATATGCAGAGGCATCAAATAGACCAGACTGGCAGAAGTAGGAACAAGCTTAACAAGAAGAAAAGCAATCTCTTGAAAAGAACCAAAGTTGGGAGATGGTGGATCTTTCATATGAAATAAAAACTGTTTGATGCAAGGGGGTATTCAAAGTGAAAAGAGGAGGGACTCGAGAGATTCTGAAGAACAAAGCTAGGTTGATGACCGAGGAGTAAAGTCAGAAACTAAACATTGATTACCATGAAATCTTTGCTCTTGTAGCAATGTAGGGCTCTATCAAAATGCTCCTAGCTCTAGCAACTAAGAATGATTGGGAAGTGAAGCAATTGGATGTCAAGAGAACATTCTTGAATGAAGACTTGGAGGAGAAAATCTACATGGATGTATCTGATGGCTAGATTGTTTGAAATGAAAAGGTCTGATTGTTGAAAGAACCACAGTTGGGAGATGGTGAATCTTTCATATGAAATAAAAACTATTGGATGCAAGGAGGTATTCAAAGTGAAAAGAGGAGGGACTCTAGAGATACTGAAGAACAAAGCTAGGTTGATGACCGAGGAGTAAAGTCAGAAACTAAACATTGATTACCATGAAATCTTTGCTCTTGTAGCAATGTATGGCTCTATCAAAATGCTCCTATCTCTAGCAACTAAGAATGATTGGGAAGTGAAGCAATTGGATGTCAAGAGAACATTCTTGAATGAAGATTTGGAGGAGAAAATCTACATGGATGTATCTGATGGCTAGATTGTTTGAAATGAAAAGATCTGATTGTTGAAAGAACCACAGTTGGGAGATGGTGAATCTTTCATATGAAATAAAAACTATTGGATGCAAGGAGGTATTCAAAGTGAAAAGAGGAGGGACTCTAGAGATACTGAAGAACAAAGCTAGGTTGATGACCGAGGAGTAAAGTCAGAAACTAAACATTGATTACCATGAAATCTTTGCTCTTGTAGCAATGTATGGCTCTATCAAAATGCTCCTAGCTCTAGCAACTAAGAATGATTGGGAAGTGAAGCAATTGGATGTCAAGAGAACATTCTTGAATGAAGATTTGGAGGAGAAAATCTACATGGATGTATCTGATGGCTAGATTGTTTGAAATGAAAAGGTCTGATTGTTGAAAGAACCACAGTTGGGAGATGGTGAATCTTTCATATGAAATAAAAACTATTGGATGCAAGGAGGTATTCAAAGTGAAAAGAGGAGGGACTCTAGAGATACTGAAGAACAAAGCTAGGTTGATGGCGGAGGAGTAAAGTCAGAAACTAAACATTGATTACCATGAAATCTTTGCTCTTGTAGCAATGTATGGCTCTATCAAAATGCTAATAGCTCTAGCAACTAAGAATGATTGGGAAGTGAAGCAATTGGATGTCAAGAGAACATTCTTGAATGAAGATTTGGAGGAGAAAATCTACATGGATGTATCTGATGGCTAGATTGTTTGAAATGAAAAGGTCTGATTGTTGAAAGAACCACAGTTGGGAGATGGTGAATCTTTCATATGAAATAAAAACTATTGGATGCAAGGAGGTATTCAAAGTGAAAAGAGGAGGGACTCTAGAGATACTGAAGAACAAAGCTAGGTTGATGGCGGAGGAGTAAAGTCAGAAACTAAACATTGATTACCATGAAATCTTTGCTCTTGTAGCAATGTATGGCTCTATCAAAATGCTAATAGCTCTAGCAACTAAGAATGATTGGGAAGTGAAGCAATTGGATGGCAAGAGAACATTCTTGAATGAAGATTTGGAGGAGAAAATCTACATGGATGTATCTGATGGCTAGATTGCTTAAAATGAAAAGGTCTGATTGTTGAAAAAACCACTCTATGGGCTGAAGCAAGCACATGAGAGTTGCTATCAAAAGTTAGATTCTTATCTCATAAAACAAGGCTTCAAGATAACACACTCAGATTTGAGTATGTACAACAAGGATGGAATGCTTTACATTGCAGCGTATGTAGATGATCTGCTAGTGATTGGGAAGTGAAAACTGTTGTCTCTTAACTTTGCTCTATTTTTTAGATGATAGAACTAGGTCCTTCTAGGTTCCTATTAGGGATCAACATTGATAGGAACATGAAGAAAGGTTTTATTAGAATCAACCAGACCAAGTATATTCATAGTGTTCTACAAAGGTACATTATGAAGGATGCAAAATCTATTGCAGCACTCTTGGATCTTGGTTGTAAACCAATAAAAGACCTGGAAGAAATTAGTAAACAGACAATTGAGGATCTGCAGTTTTTTGACAAGAGTAATTTATTTTCACTTATGTTTGCTATGTTTACTAGACCATACATAGCTCACTGAGTGGCAGCTTTGGCCACAGACACTAACTCTCCAACTCCAACTCATTGGGTCTATCAGCTGAAGGATACTAGGTCCATACATGCTGAACTAGGAGGAGGTGGTTTAGACACAGACAAGCGCAAGCGATTCTTGGATGTTATTCATCCTTTTGCGTCTCATGAGAGAAAGACGGTTGGCAAATCGTTGAAATAACATTGCTTAGCTGAGAATGTAGCGGAGATCAGTGATAGAGTTGTGGGGACAGGAAAAGGGAAAGCCTAGCACAGCGCACATCACAACATAGTGTAGGGTAGCAAAGCAAACAAGAGCAAGGCTGCAAATTTTGCTCATCGTGCCTTTCACCTCCTCGGAATATCGGCAGCTTATCGGCGGCGGCTACGTAGTGATTTAGCTCAGGAACAGTAGGTCAGAAGTGCAGGACCGGGGTCATACTCGACATTGGAGTATCTCGTGCACATCATCCATGTCTATGGACAAACCTTCTTATTATAACAGAGAAGCATATGACAGATTGCACATGTCCTCACATCCCACAATGGATAGTATTTTGGATGTAGGGTAGACATTCTTAGACAAACTATCCGTGCCAACCTGGTACATGATCTAACAATTAACACACAAAGAACGAAGAAGCAGAAACAGTACATGACATCATCTCATCTCAAACCTGAAGGAGATCCATCTAAAATTCGCTCGTCAAATCTAAGAACCTAGATTCACATTATTTTTTTTCTTAACGTTCTCTTCTAACTTGTAAGTAAATTATCCGTGCAAACCTGGTACACGATCATGTTTACGCAGACTAACAATTAACACACAAAGATCAAAGAAGTTTGTTTATTTTATACCTAGTTGGTGACCTTCACATCGATGATTCCGATATTAAAATCATAAATTATGTTAAAGGCCTTGTCGGAGATCTCAATGAAGTCACCATCCAAAGTATCAATGATGGTGAGCTCCACTGATTTTGAATTCTTGCACTTGGGTTTGCCTCCCACGCACGAATCTTTAATCTTCTTGCCACAGTTGTTCCCTCCGTTCTTGTTCTCGAACAGAGGTGTTGGAACTCCCATGTACATGCCACCAATGTCACTATCTGTCTGAAAGCTGATGTCCCCTTCGTGGCAAGCAGTTTCTGCGAATCGATAATAAAGCAATATGCAAGAATTGCATATATTTGTCAGCTGCCGCCGGTAATGTAGACAATTAGAGTGCAAAAGAAGCAAATTTGAAGTTTTTGTCGGATACGAGTTCATCGTGTTTCATTGACTTCACTCAGAAAATTTTGACGCTGTTAGTTCGTTTGCGTGGACGAAATTATTTTTTTGTGTAGGAAAACTCAATAGCTTCTCAGTTTCAGCTCAGAATCTTCATGACCCTTACAATATCTGGGAAGCAAGATCATGCTATGATAAACAGAAAGCGCAAATCCGCTCACCAACTGGCCTACCCTTGTCATATCCCACAGACGTCATTTTCGGTGTCTTGGCCGAAGAAAACTCCAAATTGCAGAATGCAACAATGCAGAGAAAAACAATGACGAGTGATTTCGCCATCTCCTTTTAGAGGAGGCACCCCTTCTCCCGAAGTTACGGGGCTATTCCTACTGGAATCAGATTGCATCTGCCTTTATTTTTTTCTTTTCAAAGAATACGTTGATTGAATGATCTTTACTTATACTAGAAAATATGGCTTCTATGTCTTTGGCTTCTCTCCGCAACAAAGATGTTTTGATAGGAGAATCAGAATAAACAGTGATCTACGTGCAGCATTTATTCCATGTTGCTTTTTTGCAGATCAGACTAATATCCCGTAGTAATTACGAATCATCTTACCCTTTTGGTCTCATCCAAGTACTACTTGATGGGGTCTTCCCATATTTTTGCTATAATAATTGTTTCCCCTGTTGTTTATCACGAATCATAGTAGCAGTGGCTACCAGATTTATTTGGTACGGTTACATACATACATACATCGAGTGAAGAGGGAAACTTCTTTGCTAGAAATTGCGATACTTGCTTATACTGCAGTCGATGAAATATGATATTCAAAATCTGCACCATCTAGAGATGTGAATGTGCGTCATATTTTAAAGTTAGGTAGAATCCAATAGGCTAGTCCCAAGAGCAAATAAATCAATTTCCTCTAGCTGCTCATATACAGGAGATCGTTTTGAAATCTGAAGGACTGACTGTAAATTACTGTAATTCAAGATAAATTAAAATCACAGTTTTGTCAAACATGAAATACAAAATCGATCTTCACTACTGAATATCCACTACTACTACAGCTTCCAGAACCTAGTAATTAACTATTCTAAATGCAATTCTTGATCTTTAGAATTAAAGTATCTATTTTGAGCTCGTAGATAGTTGCATCTAAGAACTGAAGATTTGAAAGAGATTTCTCAAATGATTTCCTAAATTCTAATTCAGTTATTAGAGAACTTTTTCTCAGTACAAAAACGTACTCCTTTAGCTCTTTAGTTAGTAACCTTGACGTCAATGATTCCGATGTCAAAGTCGGAGATGGTGTTGAAGGCCTTGTTGGAAATCTCAATAAAGTCGCCATCCAGAGTATCAATGATAGTCAGCACCACAGATTTTGAGTTCCTACACTTGGGTTTTCCTCCCACGCATGAAACTTTAATCTTCTTGCCACAATTGTTTCCTCCGTTTTTGTTCTCGAACAGATCTGTTGGAACTCCCACGTACATGCCACCAATGTCGCTGTCTGTTTGGAAGCTGATGTCGCCTCCGTGGCACGCAGTTTCTGCCAATCGATAATCCACCAATTATGCACAATACTAATCAAGTGAGACCACGTTGATCTACGCAACAACATTGCTTACGAATTGTTATCAAATTTCTAAAGACATGCATTCATATCACACATTTCTCAAAATGTGGTCAGTGCGTGGCTTATCGTTCCTTGTGCCACATGTAGCGCATAAGCTGGATGTAAGCAACTTCACTACTGTTACAGGATGTTGTTCGCCTTCTTGAGCCACTATTCTGGTTACGATTACATCCCGCTTACACCTGAGAACCTAAGAACTGTATAATATTTAGCTTCCATGAAGCAGGCTTCAATCTACTTACCAACTGGCCTGCCCTTGTCATATCCCACAGACGTCATTTTCTGTGTCTTGGCAGAAGAAAAGTGCAGGTTGCAGACTGCAACGATTAGGAGAAATCCAAGCACAAATGATTTCGCCATTCCTGACGGTCAAAGCGTATCTGAGCTGATCTACGTAGAATCGGTAGGTATCTACTTCATGAGAGCAGGAAGTAGCTGGGCAGGCTTCTTACTCTCAAAAAGCAGCTTTCAACTTTCTGAAGTCTGAAGCTTCGAGTTGTTTTGGGTTCGGGAAAGTGGGTCCTGGAAAATATGCAGGGAAGAAAGGAAGATGATTGCTGACTTGTAGAGCCGATGTGAAACTATAAATACCTGCCGAGTCCTCGAAGAAGACCAGGTTTAGACCATGAATTCTTGCCTTTTCCGAACGTAGTAGCCGGCGAGGGTCAGCTATTCACTGTTGAGTTGTGGCCACTCATATAGCAGCATTATCTTCTGCAGCAATATACCTATGTCACCTTCAGACTTCAAGAGTGAGAACACGTCTTCAAAGCCACTTGGCATTTATCTGAAGCACGGCTATTATAAGCGGATTTTATATTAAGAATCATGCGTTACTGTCGCTTCAAAGCCGTCTGAAGTTATTTAAAGTTTACAGTGACAGTAGGTAAAACTTTGGATGAAGGACTTGAACACGTTTTTCAGGGATGTACCAGTCTGACTCTCGTAGTGATGTATAACCATTCTATTTCCCTTCACTGTGAAACCTTCATTGCTATGCTCATATTTATTGCTGCCTCTATAGCTAAGAATCATTAATAGTGTGTTCTCAAGCAAGAACGGACCATCTGAATTCCGAAAACGGAAGAAAGTTTTTAAAAGATTTGGTGATTTCACATAGTTTTCGATTACAATGAATCTTAAAGTGCAAGTGACGAATTACACTATGAAATTGAGACCTAAAGTGGAGTCAAACTAAGCCAGATTGCTGAATATGACTGAGCTTGTTAGTTTTGTCATGTCGAGTGGAATCTGAGATAGATTACAACCAAAGACAAAGAAAATAACACCTTTAAATTGAACTAACACAAGTTTCTTCAACTATAAATAGTTCAAGCAACTTATCACGATGCTGTCGTCGCTTATGCGCCAATCACCACTTGGAGGATTGGGATTTGCCTACTGAAATTTCACTCTGGTTTGATATACTGTAAATTTCTTAGTTTAAAGGTTGCATAAATAGGTGTCGGTCGTTTTGATGATATGTAAATTGAGGGTTGATGCTGCTCTGATCATTATTCTTCGACGTGTATCGACTCTTCAAGCCTCAGCAAAGTGCATATATCTTCTATATACATTTTTTTTTTTATCAAATTGACCATTCATTACGTGTAAAGATTGTAAACTTTGTGTTTCATACTCTCATACAAGTCGACTTTCTAAAGGATCTAGGGGTCCTTCATTAACACTTGGTGTGATATGTAGTATGCTAGACATGGGAGGAACTTTTTAACGTGCCCTAACTTTTTACACTCACACCGACACATGTCACATGATAGGTTCCTAAGACATAAATGTTTGGATGGTCACATCGCACATAATTAAACACATGATCATTTGAAATCACATCATTATAACCCTCTAATACCAAACCTCCATGAAGAAGCTAGAATCTCAAGTACTCCTAGAATCGTGTTAATAGTACTAACATCAAATGTGATGTATGCTTTGTACTACAAATAAATGTAATCACCAACATTAGATATATGAATCAAAGGTTGATATCCATAACATAGTGCAAAGTATATTTATGTGGAGTAATAGCCAAATTACCATCATCAATTTATTGATGTGGAGAGCAAATGCCTCCAAAATTAGTTTTTAGTGTTTTTAAATGGCCTCATAAGGCTATGTTAGTCCAGGTCGGATTGGTTTGATCCCTTTGTTAAATGTATTTGAAATGGAGTATTGTTATTTATATTTTTTATGATTGATAAATGTCCAAACTTCTTGTTTGTGCACTGTGTTTATTTGTATTGGTGCTTTGTTGTTTGAGTGTTAGTGCTCATGTGTGTTGCCGATAGTGAGGATAGATTTGAGGACTAGTCAGACTATCCATCTTTCTTCTCATTAAGACATGAATTGCGGACGTGTAGACTAGGTAAGTACATGTGATGATGGCTGATTTTAGCTTGCCTCGGATATCTTTTGTTGTGATTTTTGGATTTTGGTATCAATTGGGGATCTATTGCTATACGCTTACAAAGGTGATGTTCAAATGTCACAATGGGGTTCTCTAGATGTTACAAAGGAGCTTCTAAGGTTAGTAATGGGTGCACTCGTAGCCGAGGGCTATACCAATTTGGCCTTTGAGGATCATTGAAGACTCTGATTTGGTGGAAGAGAGTGATGCAGCTGAGCTTGATGATATCTTGGAGTGTGTCCTCATATTGTTATTGTGGGACATGCCCAATATCTATGTAACCACAAGGGGTGCTAGACTATATTCGGGTATAGTTAGTGGTGATAGGTTTCATGTTGACTCGGGTGCCTTAAATTGCAATTTTTGGTTCTAGTTAAAGACCTATTACTATACAATTACGAAGATGATACAGCTATGTCAGTGTGGAGTTCTCTAGATTGAGAAGCTATGAGGCTTGCAGGAGTTCTCAGGGAAGATTGGGATGAGGTATATACTCAAATGTGTCAGATGATTAGTGTTACTCATAGAGTGACAAAGGCACAAGCTATCCTATATAGGTATGGGATATTGGACATTGAGTTGAGACGTAGAGTGAGAGATGTCACCTTACTACATGAGACATCACCTATCTTGGCCATTGTGTTTTGTCTTGCTAAGCCTATTGAGCCCAGTATGCAAGAGGAGAGAGTGATGACTATTGGGTTTAGAAATGATGCACCAACTTCATTACCTCTTGCAACTTTCTCCTTTCAAGCCATTTAAGTGGAAGAAGTTTGCATTTGCCTAAGTCTAACTCTATTTGAGAGGATGTAACTCTTCTCTTTGACAATGACTATAGCCAAGGCGATTCACATGACTTGGTTGCTGAAGTAAAGAGTGATACACATTTCACTTCTCTAGCCTCTTTGGAAAACAAGTCACTTGTAGCTTCATCCATTTCTAAGGGCTAAGGCATCCACAATCAAACAGAGAGAGTGGTTGTGAAGGAAAAGCATATGTAGGGTAGACAAAGAATCCGATTGGATGAAAAGGCTATCCTGATTCGTAGAATGCAATTCTATGGGCTGAGGCGCTAGGTCAAGTTTACAAGAAAGAGAAAGATTATATTGATTGGGAAGGATCGGCGATGCATACGGGATTCAATTTTGATAAGACCAAGTGGTTCAACCCGAGAGAAAGAAAGAGGAGGAATGATACAAAATTGACTTAATCAAGGATGATTTCAGAAAAAATATTATGTATACATTAAACCGGTTGTTCTCATCGCAAAGAATCACCTATTTAAGTATCCATAAGGTGAGGATAGTAGAAGATTTCTGTAATAACATGAAACTGCATTACGAAGTACAAATTTGTGTAGATGTGTTTGTTTCCAAGGGAAAAGTGATTTGACTAACCCACAGGAAGGAGACAAGTGCATTTAAGCTTCTTTACTTCATCTGGACTGCAAAGTCTAAAGAGCACAAGAATTGATTTGAGACTTCTTATTCTACCGACTTTTCAATCCCATCAACACAATCAATTCAACAGAATACAATAGAATGAATCGATGAATTCCTTTATTATAAGATAGGGATCTCTTCCTTTACAAGCTTAAGTCCAAGTGATGCACTCAATGGATTACTCGTGATGAAAGCAAGCAATCTTGGCTCATGGACAAATATCCGGGTAACTTCAGGGTATGCGAATCCACTCAAGGTCATTCCAGCATTATCACACCCGCCTTGTGAGCTGTTGTTCTACCTTGACTACGATTTGCAGTCCAACAATCAAACACTTGTCAAGAGAAAAGATCCCACAATAGTAATTCTACTTCTATTTACATACATTTCTAGTACCTACTCCTAACTGCAATCTTCACATATCACTCTCTCCGAAATCTATTTTTACCATCTAAGTTGTGCGATCAAACTTCCGCCTCCCAAATGAATGTGTCAATTTTTATTTACTTCTCATGCATGTCCGTAGCAATCTCATGTCAATGAAGATTCATGGCATCCCAAAAATATCGTCCCAAAGCTTTATGCATCTCCTTCCTTTTATCTTTGGTATCACCATGATTCTCCATAGATGTCACCCACTGCTCTAATCGCTGCGTCTCTACATTGTCACACCGAATGAATATATATCATACGCACCTGTTGGCAAGAGTCTCCAATCGAACGGGTGCTTTAACATCGACTTGGTTTAGGCGTCACTTCAATTCTTGCACATTCTCACAAAGTTACAAGTTCTCTTTCTTTACAAATTTCACTTTGGCTCTCCAAATCTTGCAAATCTCCATGTAAGACTACTTCGACACATGCATTTCCTTTGCTAACTCAGCTTTGTGCTTTACCAATCACTCCATTGATTCCGTCAATTGTCGCATAATGTTTGTCTAATCTTGCTTCCCAATAGCTAGCCGATTCATCATTTGGATCAAATCCATATATCTGTGGGCTTGAGGATCCCACCCATGCACATATCTCGGCCCCATCTCATTAAGTTCCATAAGGACTAGAATAACTGCAACACTGAAGCCAATGGTTCCGCAATCTCCTTTGTGGCTTTAAACTTCTAGCACCAATGCTTTGGAAGTGCTACATCCTACACTTTTTTCTTCCCCATATCCAATCTCTTCGTCGACGGACTGCACGGAGGACTTTTCATATTTGCTTGTCTCTTCCTCTTCCGAGGAAACTCTATCACTTCTGTACCTAAGTCTGAATCCAGCTTCTCCACCATGGCTTCCCCTGCCATTGAATGTCAGACAATATAGAATCCAATCAATACAGTTGTCGTTCTCTTGGGGTTAACCATTCCAACTTTTACTACAAATGCACCAAGAAAGAGGAAATGTACACTATGCTCTTACCATCTTCTCACAATCTGATGGCCATGGATTGTACATTCTTGGGAAAGATTTCTCCCTAGTTAACCCAAAAAGTTCCTCCCTTTCTTCTAAACCGATTTTTAATCACGTCGATTTTATATCCATTCGTCCCCTTCCTTTCTTTGGAGTTGAATCACTTTGTCTTGTCAAAGGTGAACGATGTATGAAGGGCCGATCTTTCCCAATCAATGCTATCTTTATCTTCCTCGTACTTCCGGCCTAAAGCTTTAGCCAACAACTTTGCATCCCACGTTCCTGGTTGCATTCTCTTCTCTACTTCATGGATCGTCTTTCTTCGGCACACTTCATAATCCCATCGCCATGACAAAAATGCTTTTTCCATATTCTTTAGCTGCAAAAGCTTCCCCCGAATCCAATCCGCCATCACAATAAGAGTACAAAATCTCCCTATTGGCATCTTTCGCACAACTTGCATCTTCATGGCTTTACGACCCCATACAACTCTTACATTCTTCCTCGGCATTCCATTTCTGCTTAGGTTCTTGGCATGCCCATGAGCAATTAAACAAGATATGTCTCTCTTGTCCCCTGATCGCTTAGGCACCACCAACCCTAGATCGTTCTCTTACTCGTATGAACAAACTACACTCTTCCTATTTCCTCTAATGGCATCATATTTATAAGAATACACTTTCATTCGTCCAAATATGTTACTTTATTACTTAAAACAAAAAAAAGGTCTTCTAATTCCTACGTTCTTAGCCCCTACAATTCCTTGACAGGGGCCGTCAAAGTAAACTGGGGAGAGATATTTGCCCGGAATGTGCATGCGATGGATGAAAAACTAAGAGCAGAAGAAAAGTGAGTGCTTTACATCTCCTTGTTTTTGAGGCATATATACTCACGGATGGGATGGCTTATACTAGTCAAAAGGAATAAGTATCAGCTCGAGGTTAAAGAATCAATGGATGGGCCCATCAACAAAGATAGAAGTTGTGGCTCGAAAAAGAGCCACGATATGTATTTAAGAACAAATATGATGCCATCTGTGGCAAGAGACAGGGATAATGTTTCTTAAGATGAGTTGGATGAGGAAATGTGAGAAATCGATGAGTTTGTATTTGGCCAGGAAGATTTGGTGCGAGAGTTGGTAAGACGAAACCAGAGTGTGGAGGAGATCAGGGAACAAGCCTCGAAAAGAGGAAGCTAAAGAAGATTGCACAATCCTTGAGTTCGTTCCAAAGATATCAAGGCCTAAAACAAAGGCATCAAAAGATAGTAGGGAGCCAATCTCTTTGGTATTACTGTTGTCGCAGAAGCTGAAGACTGTGGTCGTACGTGTCTTCAAAGAGCTTAACAAGAGGGGAGCCGAACATATTTGGGGATGAAATCCACAGGAGGATGGTTACATAGACTTGATTCATGTAATGCATGATATTGCGCAGGGTAAGAAAGACCAGACTAAGACTATTAAATAGTTGGCTGAATAAGTTGAACCTATGGAGAAGCATAAGACCTTGGTTGGGAAGGAGGGGCAGCAATCAAAGCAAGCCTATGAAAAAATCTATAAAATTAAAAGACTTGAAGTCAAGTACGTGGAAGCGGAGAATGCAAATTTTTGTCATCAACTGCAAAAGGTGAAACGGTAGTTTCAGGAGGTCGATGTCGAACGGCCGGATAGATTTGAAGTTTTGGTAAGCAATTGCTCGAGTATCTATTTTCCAGGTGTGATGAGCCGGAGGTGAAGCAGTAAGAGCGGCTCCAAGGGGTCATGAACACTCTTGTTGATTCGAAGCAGAAGAGAAAGGAGATGTATAAAGCCATGGGTCAAGAATACCAGAAGGCAATGCAGATGCAGATACCAAAAAGTTAAAATCTCTAGGTGACTCAAGTTCCAATTAAAGATGGATATCATTTTCAAAATGATTGAGAAGATGTTTATGAGGGTAATACTCATTGTGTGTTTAGCAGTAGAGAGAGCCATGGCAATCCTAGACCAATTTCATTCATTTTGCCATTCATGAATTAGTCTTGAATGGAGCTTGTTTTGTTTGTGTTGTATTAGACAGTTCCATATAAATTTCCAACAAAAAAAACAAAAGAAGTTGGAAATGGAGAAGCTTCTAGTGTTTCATGGGAGAGAAAATGAAGATGTAGAAGCTTTTGTGAGGGACATCAAGAGAGCATGTATTGGAAACAATAAGAGAAGCTCAAATGAGCCATCCTTTTGCTCAACTTCTTAGAGGATTATACATTGAAGTGGTAAAATGAGATCAAGAAGGTACATGTGAAGGAAAACACTTGGTAGAGTTTGATGAAGAATCTCATTGAAAACTTTCTTGAGATGAAAGTTACAAGAAGGTGATATGTGAAGTCAACTTTGTGAAGCAAGGGGAGAGTGAGAAGGTGAGCTCATATCACAAGAGAATGAAGAAGTCAATGTAATATTTTCGTGTGGTGTTAAGAAAGCGTGGAGACAAGATGTAGCCAACCATGATGGGGATTGTTGACGAAGAATTTTATTGGATGTTTGAAGCCTCAAATTCAAAGCAAGATAAGATATGAAAAGCCCTCTTCGAAGGCTGAAGCTATTCATATTGTTATTCGAATGGAATAGAGTCTAGAAGATGATGATTCTAGCTTGGTGGCTAGAGAAGTAGCACCACATGTGGTAAGAACATCAACTCCTACCATTGTTGCTTGGCCAGTAATAAATTTTCTAGTAGTAGATCTGCAATATTAGTTAAAATCTACCACTGAAACGCTATCTGATCTAAAGATCAACATAGTATAATTATGGCAAAGGAGAAATCATAATATAGAGGGAGATTCTAGAGATTATGGAAATTATCCTTCGAGAGGAAATCCACCGCAAGAGAATTTCATAGTTTTATGCTTTAGTTATGGAGATCGTTATTTCCTACGTAATATGAATATGGATGAGTTTTTAGTGAAGTTTTCTAACTTTTTCTTGTTCAAAAGCTTGCCTTACCATACAAGAGACTTATTATAATACTGCAGTGTATGACTGGGTGAATGTACATTTAATGCAGAAAATCGATCAAGGCAACGGCATGAGGCTGATCAGTAGACTAGACACCGTCAGCTGAGAAGGTTCCCATGAATTTTCATGTTGATTAAAGTGTGGAGAACATCTCCGGATTGTAGAAAATATCCACAATCCCCATTGAATGACTTTCCAAAACTCCATACATTGCATATTTATTGGCATTCATAGATCTACTAGCGCTATTTGTTCTAAATGTGAACCAACGATTGTTGGACATTCTTTTTTTTAATATTCTGAACTATGTTGCAACATTTGAGTAGGATGTCTTTTAAATGTATCACCATCAGTGTCTGGTCTCTCTTTTGATTCTCCTGGATAAGCAATGGCTTGCTACCGCTCCCCCTAACCCTCAGGTAGGCTTTGAGAAACAAGACTAAGATCATACTCTAGATAGCATTCCCCACTCTTGAATTGAGACCAACTCGAATTTAAACTTGAGTGCTAACTCCACACCACTTCTAAGGCATCCAATACTCTAATTCTCTTTCTTCCAAAAAATAACCTCACTCTTTAACATATGTGCAAAGTCTATGTAATTTTTTCATGCATGATCAATGCTATTGCAGCATATGCATCATTGTATATATGCTTGTTTGGTGAAAGTATTCTTTTCTTCTCTCATATCTTTCTCTTCAATATTGCAAATTTGATCTTAAGTTCCTTTATCCCATGCATGATCTTCTTGATGGATGATTCTTCCTTCTTGTAGTTCACAACTAGAGCTTGAACATTGGCTATTGGAATATTTGTCTAAGAACATGTGTTCAAGCAATAGTAGGAGCAATTGGGAGAGTTATTTTCACTTTAAATCTTCTCTCTCCTTCTATCCCTCTTTGCTCATTGCACAACTATCTTATCTACATCCTTCCAACCACCAATCAGCCTTTCTTCTTCATTCTTGTGTTCTAGAAGCAATTTTAGCTTCTCTTGTATCTCAAAGTGTGTAGCTAGATGAAATCATTCAGTTTTGTGGGACTCAAAAGTAATTTTCTTCAATTGAGACAACTATGAAAATTGTCTTTCAATCTCTTTCAGAATCTCATTTGCATGACACTTGTTATTGGATCTTTTCACTTACTCCATGAATCACTTCTTGTTGACTCTATCAAAATCTTCCAAGAAGTATTTGTCCCTCAATGCACAAAAATATGTTTATAAATTTTCACCAAATTATTCTTGTAGGGAACTCACATGATTTATGTTCTCATGCACACTATCATTTCTATCATCTTTCTTTCAAATACATGGTTCAACTCCATCTCTCTACCATAGTACCTTAAATACTATAATACATCTCTCTTGTGAAATTGTTTCATCTTTTCAACCACAGCTTGCAATGTCCTTCTGGCTAAATTTTCCACTTTCATCATGTTATTGTTGATGTTGTAAAAAAAACATGAATGCTTGAGACCTCTCACCTTAGGTTACTTGTTTCCTCTGCTCGATCACTCCCCACTCATTGTAACCCTCCTTGTGACTAGAAATAATCACTCAACTTGTTGATAATATGAAGAAGTCTTGATCGTTGATCCCACCAATCTAGTTAGAAAAGCAATGTTCTAGATCTCTCCCTTCCCCTTTGCATCCTAACCACACTATATGTTTGATAACGTCTAAGATAATATATGTTGGATCCTTATCATTATCCTCACCCTTAAAAGTCAATACAACCATGGGCTCTTAAGAGCCTTACATTAAGCTGTCGGTTATCATAACCTAAATAGTCAATATCATAAAAAAATCTTTGAAGATGACAAATACCATCATTTTCTTATAATAGCTACATCACAACACAACACTCCATCTAAACTATGGGCATTAGGAAAACCAATGTCTTATAGCTCCGATATTGTAATATGCATAGGGTTTTATAGGAGGAGGAAGTTGAGGTAATCCCCCATCTTCTGTTATACAGTAGTCACAACCATGTTAGCATGATTATACCGTGGAATCTAAACAAGCCTAATCTAAGGAATATGGGAAGGATCCACCATATTGTGTACCGTATATGCTTGATTTTCATGAGTTAAATCACAATTTAGCTAATTCCATATTGGGATCCATTCGACATATGGGGCTGAGTATCTTTCTTTAGACTTATGCTTGGAGTTAGTATGCACATGCTTCTAGCATATACTACAGCAGACATTAGTCCTGTTTTGTATTGGGGACTTCCGCCGATCTTTTTTATTTGTCAAATGAACCTTAAGTTCTCCAAGCTCTTGGTTAGTTCTTCTATCTTGAATTCAATACCTTTCTGCTCTTCTTCTATGTTTTGCATGCAGTGGCTATCTTTTTGCTTGGGCGTGTGCTTCCAATCTTTATCAGAAGAACTATACTCTTCTTCGACCAAAGGTATAAATGTCTCACTATTGGATGGATTTCTTTTGCGCCTTGTCTTGATATGCTTGGATCTTTGATTTTTGTGGGAGCTTCGGGGCTGCTTAGATCCTTTTTTTTGAATGTTGATTAAATCACAAGCTTATTCCACCTTGATAATCATATCTATGGTGGAAAAGTCAGCCCTTCAATCAACTGTTTCCTGGTCCGGGTCAAATTTTATAAGTCTTGAAGCATATCATTCAATTTTCATAGTTGTCAAATATGGCTTGGTATTAATCATGGTGATGGCGCGCATCCTATCTAACAAGCTTAAAAATTACTCCGTATATTCTTAGAATTTTTGATGCTTCTTTCACCTTATGGAACGTACAGAGGATCTTATCATAGTCCATCTCCTTTGACCTTACAGAAACCAGGTTTTGAGTCTATCCTAGGTGGAAATTTCACCTTCATGACTTTTCTCTTCGTTGTTCATCCATATTCGGGCTCCTTTTGTGAGGAGCCGCAAGAAAATTCCTCAACGATCCATTAGATCATCTTTATAATTGGCCGTAAAAATTTCATCAAAAGTTTTAATATAAAAATATGTGTCATCATCATTGGTGATCCCTTTTAACTGAGAATATTATTGTTTGGTTATAGGGATTGTCATGATGTTGGAGAGAGAAATGCGAGCACTTGAATGTTAAATTGTTGTTTTAAGTTGTCTCGCATATCACTCGCTCCACTTACTAGTTGGGTTTTAGTGGGAGCTGAACCATTATCTGTCCATGTTTTAATTTTGTCACTTTCTCCATTAGAAGGCATTATTGCTTGTGTGATCGAGTCAATACTTGATCCACCAAGTTCACTGGAGGAATTTGACAAAGGAGTTTGAGGTAATTATTGTTCATATTTTAGTTGAGAATGATTTCTTACGTGTTGTGCCCTCCTATCATGAATGATTCCAGTTGTTTTTTGGGATGTTAGTGTATCATTATCATTGTCTATATCCCTCAAAGACTGCTCTTCAAGAGTTTGGGCTGCTTGGTGAAGCAAGGCCTCCCCATTATGCATTCTCACGTCTTCTTGTGGCACATTATCCCATTTATTCTTCCTCTTCAGGGCCAATGGTCTGACCCAATTTCCCTCTTATTACTTCTGACGTAATTTTTCTCTTGCTATCAATCTTCATTCATGAGCCAAGGGCTCATGCTTTTCACTCTTTGCGTATTATATCTCAATCTCCTTTACTAGGAATCTTATCTGACTTTGGATCTTTGCCTGTCATTCATCCCCAATTCTTCCGCTTCCAAGTTGGGCTTTGATTTGATACTTGATTGAGGAAGCACATCAGTGCACAAGTAGAATTTATGGAAGTAGTCATGCTTCCCCAAACCTTGAGCAACTTTCTTGTGTTGCTTGGCAGCCAACAATATTAAGTGTATATATTTTATTTATAGTACAACCTTCATGATATGATTGTCTCACAAGTTCATTCTCAGTAGGGGTATCAAGAAAAGTTTATCTAGTATTGTAACACACAAGTTACACAAAAGAAATACATTCTTTCCCAGTGTATTTTATGTGTAGTGTATTAGATTCGTTCCCACATGAATGAGGTGTTAAACAAATACAAGGAAGGCGAATAGGCAAGCTTAAGCATCTTTAGTAGACTCCGTACATCACAGTCCGAAGAGCTCAACAAAACATAGGTAGGTATGCCTTGTAATCCCAGTATATTCTCTACAACGTCGATTACACAATGTAAAACATCATTTTTTACAAATCTAACTTCAAACTGCTCATAGAAATGAATGAATGGAATTTAAGCTAGGTTTTGGTATCTTATTGGAACCCATGGTCACAGGAGCACGGGTTCGAATAAGATAGAACTAATAGACTGTTTTCTGTCAAGCATATTTGGTGCAAGGGCATCTCCCATTTGGTAAGCAAACAGGAATGTTCTGACCGTATCGAAGTACAATTGCCTCGCCGATTTAGGAAGCAGTGGGTTACTCTTCGATGGGCTATAAACCTCCTTCACCAGCTTTCTCATGTGGTCGTACATCAATTTACGAGATTCTTTAATGACATCCGATTCTGTCAGACCATTACGTTTTGATATGGACACAAAGTTCGGTTTGTTCTCTGATTCTTCTCGCTGCAATGACAACACAAAGCTTCCAGACTTGCATTAGCATCCAGGCTACGTGTTGATATGAACAAATTTTCCCAGGATATCTTGTTCTAAGGTCTAATCTAGCATGCGCAAGAGTGAACCTGATAAGGTGCCCATCAGACTCAACAGAAAGAGGAGAGAGGAAAGAGCGATAGACAGAGAAAATCGGAATCATGTCTACCTGATACGTTTGAATGTCATTACTCAGTCTCGAAATCACATTTGCTAGGTGCATCATGCGTTTTGTATGCGGACTGTCAACCATCGCCGCAGTAATCTTCTCCCCCATGAAAAACTGAGCTGGTGTCATAGTCTCGAATGAAATTCCAACTTCTGAGACGCTCATGTATTCCTCCAACGAAGGTTGATAGTTCAAATGTTTCCATTCTGCTTCTTTGAATTGGTTCTCCACAAGCCTTAACCACTGCTCATGCACGATAACTCACGTGAGGTCAGAAAATTCATTGACTAAACATTTTGACTTGTCCCATCTGTGTAAATGACATCTGTTTCTTCACTTTTGTTGAGCCACAGAATCAGTGATTCATCAGAGAGAAAGTACTTCAACTTGTTCAGCATTCATTTTGGTTCTGAGTAACCAAAAATACAGTCTTCATCTGATAGTTGGATGGTCAATCTAGCGATGTAGTTCAATTCGTCAATTACTCTTTGCAGATTCACTTCAAATTCTCAAGCAGTACAAGCAGGCCAGATTTCACATATTAAATCATAATGAGGCTCTTGCATGGTCTGAAAGATGAATATTGAAGGATATGTATAGCGCACTTACGATGTTGTAAACATGGTGACTGATGTCCCGACCTTGCAAGAAGCTGCCTTCTGTTGCGATATCGGTGATGGTATTGAATATTGACTCAAAGAAAAACTTTGCTTCCCCGCCCGTTCCGTCCATCAGCTTCGGATTCCTCCTAGTATATTCAAGATCACACTCAGAAGTTGCGACTGATATAGAAGACCACAATACTGAGGATCTATTTCCATAAACACCATGATAAATGTACGAGAGATATTGAGGGCGAGGATAATCACTGAATGAAAGTACTAGTGCGAGATCATCTTTGACAGCACGAATGGATCAACGAAATAAAAGGAAATGCTCTACTCACGATCTAAATGCTTCTAGAAACTGGATCTTGTCGGTGTGGGACTCGCTCAGAGAGTCAAAAAAATCATCAATTATAATGTTGAGCATGGCTAGCTTTGACCACACTGTTCTGGCCATAGTATGTTCTGGTGCCGGAAGAAAAGACACTGCCACATAAAAGCAGTAGACCATCTCCTTCTGTCCACTTCTTATGCTTTTGAAGCCTCGTTCTTCATTCCATCTGTAAGGTGCAAGATTGAGGCATGCATATTGTTTTAAATATCAGAGGAGACGGACTTTACAGTTCAGTACCCAAGAACGCTGTGCCAGATTTCGAGGAGAGAACGAGTGACATGAAGTAGAAGAAGTCACAGGGGGTCCAGTAACATCGCCATATATTGTCATACCTTAGCAGAACCTGTAACTCTTCCTGATGTTTTGATTGGCAAAAGTTGAAGTCGGCTTTGGCTAATTTCAGAAAGGTGCTGTTGGTACAGCTGGGCACTCTGGAAATCAACACGCATGATACAAATGTCATGATTTTATAAACAACAGTGCTTAGTTCTGGCTTAGATTATAAACTGACACATTTTACATTGCCATACGCTCGCTCTGAATGAAATGCTGGTAGTTATTGCATGTAGAATTCTAATTGCATTCTGAGAGGACCCGAATAACTCAACAACAAAAAATTGGAATAACCAAGATACGAACCTGAACAAGACCTTGGCGATCCATATATCGTCTGGTCCGTATTGGTCGAGATATGATCTTTGTTCCAAACGAGGAAGAGTTTCGTACCAAGGATTTGAAAGTGCCGAGCCAACCTGCGATATCATCTCAACATCAGCTACTTCGAGTACGAACATAGACCACATCTTACATTTAATTTATTCAGTCAATACCAATGCGCAGTGAAGATCTTGATGATCAGCAATGAGAAAAGGGAGACGCTTACAATCACAATTGGATTGTAGAAACCAATCTAAAACTGAAGGCCAATAAAACTCCGAGCACAACGGCAGGGGAAACGAAAAGACTTCTAATCCCTCGGGGATTAGAAGTCTTTTCGCTTAGGGGAGACGGCCTATCCCTCTCCCTCCCCATCAGCAAAGTGGACCGAGATTTAAGTTGGTGAGAGTTACTTCTGCAGGAAGATCCTTCGCGATCACCCACTTGTCACTACATGGCTTCTGCGTGTGCTTATCCAGCAGAAATTGCCTTGCCCATTCAGCCCCCTCCATCAGTAGGGATTCCTCCGGGTAGCAAGTTTGCGCCGCTCTGTAGAAATTGAAAGTACTTGTAATACCTCGGTTTATCTCGCCTGGATAGGTGCACCACCCTCCTGAATCTCTAAAATGTTGGAAAAAATCTGCATCCAATAACGCATGTTGGTGAGCATGGACACATTTATATCATTTTCAAATGCTATCCAGTCCTCTGGTGCTCGATATTCTTAATGTTACTATTATGAGCTAGTTTTCGGAATTTGCCAACACATTTTCAACTACAAATGATGTTGCTCGATTGTGCTGGAGCATACACGTGTAGATTACAGATTTCCTTGGTGTGTAGATTGCAGATTTCGCTGGCTAGCCTTGATTCCAATATCAAATTTTGTGATCTTACCGGAGCTTACATCATAATCATGCAGACGAAGCATGCGAAAGGCCATGGCCGAGTCGTCAAGGTCTGTAACGTTGCATGTACTTGCCCAAGAACATCCAACTCTGCTGCTGAAGTGCCTGTAAACGTAAACATGGAAGTAAAACTTAGATACTCTGAATCTGAACGATCCCTACCTTCCTGATTTCATCTGCAGGAACGGTTCATGGCCACGATGAATGAAAGCTGAATATATAAATGTCGGGGATTAGGCAACTTTTAGGAGCTACAGTATATCTTTCCCTGCCAACCGATCCAAGCTCGCTTGGTAGCAAAAGGCCAGGCCGTGCGTTTGATTCTCCTGCTGGGCACACAATTCCGATCACTTGGGTGTGACGAACTCAGGACCCGGTTGCTTGCACCCCAGGGCAATGCACTGGGTTAACTGTATTTAAGAGGGCATATAGATCCATCAAGAAAACATGCCTCAATAAACTAAAATTAATAAATGGAAAGCTAGTAAAATGATTTTCCCTGGCTTGACCATAGAAATACCGATAGACGATAAAGGATGTTCAACAGCCCAGATATTACACATGGCATCATTTGCGTCGACGCAGACGCTACTTGAAAGTTTGGACAAATGACAGGGAAGTAAAGACGAATTGGTACTTGTAAACATAGTCCAGGGAGGCCTTTATTTCAGATTCGAAATGCCGAGCAATTCCAAGGCGCTCAAGTCTGTCGACTACCCAAAGGCGCTCAAGTAGATCGGTGGGATACTGGGGCGGAGCTGAGGCATCAAAACAACGGTCTGCTTGTCAAATCTTTAGTCTTAACATGGAAGACTTCAACGCAAGAACAGAGTAGAATTTTGGTGACTCTATTGATATGAAGAGGACGTGAAGGATCAGCATGAAGTGACGCACCTGCTCCGTCACATAGTTTGGGTACTGATGTCAGAAAGTGGATACATCTTTCATTACCCGTGTGCAGGTAAGCACAAGCAGTAGCCGCAGGAGAGCTCATAAAGCTTCCATCCTCCTGCTGCAGCTTCGAAATTTGTTCCCAGTCGACAACATCACGAAGTCCTTCTAGAGAGTACAAGATTGATGTTGGGTTTGTGTACATAAGATGAAGGGGTATTCTGCACATGATACATCCGCCCCAGACGTAGTTAGCAGTAGTTTTCACTTCCAGCAGTTGATTTGCTAGATATTTGTTTCACTCAATCAGAAAAATCGTGCCGGAGCGCTGATACTTCTAATGTCATGAATAAAACTGGAGCTGATTTTGATGCAAAGTGATCAGTTGTAGCATAGACTTCTTTTTATTAAACAGTCCAGAGCTGGATAAGCTGCAGAATCCAACAGGATATCTCTTCCGATCAGGGTGCTTACTTCTGGAGCTTCTTCTCCCTTCCACTTCTTAATTGATCGATGACAGGGAGATTGTACGGAATGTCTAGATCCAGCTTCTTTGCATCGTCCATAATCAATGGAATAACAAGCTCGAACCCACAGAGCTTTTCGTGTGTTTCCTCTTCCAAAAGCGCCATGCTCTTCCTTAGAAATTTTGCACCTTCGGAAGGACATGCTTTCGTGAATAGCTGAATATGAGATTTCTAGACAGTAGATAGTGTACATGTTTATTAAGGTGACTTGTCAACGTAATTGCAAAGTTTAATATTTATGAAAACTTATATGCTAAACCCCAAGAGCAAAATCCGACTATAACTTTCGACTCGAAATTCATCCAGGTGATAGGTAGCCTTAGTCAAAACCACGTACCTTTCTCAACGGAGTCGAGCCCAGTATTCCACGTTTTCAAGGCGATGATGCACATTAATGTGCAGAGCACATTGTTTTGGACGGAGAAGAAGTCGGCATCTCCCCAAGACCCGTCCTCAAGCTGGTTTCTTACAATCCATTCTAGAGTATTTGGAAATTGAGGACCTTGACTTCCATCCACAGCTGGTATGAGGGATACCCATGCTGTGTCGTAAGGTGAATCTGATACTACACTTCTCTCAAAAATGGATCGGAATATACCTCGGATCTTTTCAATCCACGATTGTATTTGTGTATTGTTCAGCATTGTAATAGAGGAGTTGGATGATAGCCCACTATCCACTGTCTCGAGTTTCTTGAGCTTACCTGCACACACGATTGAAGACAAGTACGGCAGACTATTTTGACTCGAACGTAGGAAAGATACAACTTAAACCAGGGAACACAGAGCGTCTTGTTGTTTTTGACTGTAACTGGACTAATTGCATCCAGCATCCCGGATGAATGATCTTTTAAAAAATCTGATGATGCGAAGGGAAAGATGGGCAACTAACTTGCGAAACTTTGAATACGATGTGCATAATCCCTCGACTTCGGGACTCTCGATGCAGAATCATTACTCGGGTAGACCACACCCACATTATTAGCCAGAGTTTTATCTGTATGATATATACCCAGAGACAACAATAAACTCTCGTGTAGTTCTCAAATAGGCCCGTCCAGATTAGCATCTACGAGCCATTTGGCCAAACTCCCTACAAGTCCAGCTAAAATTGCGAAGGCACCAACCATGAACAAATGAACTATACAACTGAAGCATTCAAATATATGCCCAACCCCCGTCAGCTCTAGAATCGCAACCACAACACAGTTGACTTTCATAGAAAAGAGATTGCTCGACTCTTACGTAATTCCACTGCTTCAGGAACTTCGTGACTAGAGGACAGATCACAGTCTCCGTACTCACATCTACTTCGAGAAAGCAGCAGATCGTTAAGTCGACCCCTGGAAGTCCCGCTTAGACGAAGGCCGGAAGAAATATCTCTCGTCACTTGCATGGCGTCCAGGGTAATACTTGTCGTAAAGAATGATGCACTCCACGCTGCCGTCGAGATTGCCATTGTGTTTAAGCCTGATCTTGTTGTGTTGTTCAATCAAACACACACATTCGGCCTCTCGACTGAAGTGAATGAGATGTTTACTTCTGGGGAGACTTCAATCCTTCTGACTCCTAGTCCTGACCATAATCCTTGCCTGATTAAATGCAGCTTTCATATCCAAAACTTCATGATATGTGCTTCACAGTAAGGTGTAGGATCCTATGAGTGTATTTAAAATCCGAAGTCTGAGTGTGATCATGAAGAAATTTGACATTGTGGGTCACTCAATCCAAGTACAAAAGTAGCACTGTAGAGAGAGAGATTCTGCACCATGTTCACCATGTCTCTTTGTGCAAATTGCGTAGTAATGATCTTTTAGTATATTCGGCGTGTGCTCAATAAGTTGTCCCGGAGTCCAGTGTTCGTGACGAGTCTGCTGGCATATCTCCTGGTCAGATCCGTAGACTACACGTTTATATGACATTGTTCTATGTCAATGTTCTATTTAAAAATAAAATATAATAATAACTAACAGCCGTTATAGCAGGTTTGTTAACACATTCTTTTCAGCAGTTGTGTGACGTGGATTTCTTTCCAAGAGGGAAATTTCTTTTTAGTTTTGCTTACAAGTCCTATGTACGGAATGGAATGCCTTGATTGATGTTGCAGAATTACCATCATTTTTGCTAGCTCACTGGCTGGAATTTACGCAAGTTTTGTGACTTCCACTGATGCTCTTAGAAGGACAGTGAGATTCTAACATACAAAATGTTAAGCTCAACTGACAAAAATCCGATGAAAGTCTGCCTAATTTGACATACTAAAAGAAATGGAATATCTGGAACGTCAAGTCTTGGTCCAATCAAAAGGAGGCCAGGTTAGATGTGGCGCAGGCTTTGGCTCAAGGCTCGGAAATAAATTGTCTCTGTTTCCGGAAAACTTTGAAATGCCTTTTCTGTTCTCTGATTCGGTCATGATTGGAGGATGAACGCCTGTAAGTTCGATGCGTCGCCTACAACATTTCTCTTGCAGAATAAACAGATCGGTGAGAGAGGAATAAACCAGTTGAGTTCTTATATTATCCTTTGGATCGAGGAGCTTCAATCCAGAGCCTTGAGGTTGGACTCTGTTGTCAATATTCACACGCGAATAAATCATGTACTTGTTATTCATTTTACTGTACTTTTGTTCTGTGTATTAGGCTTACACTGTCCGTTATGATGTAAACAGAGTCAACAAACTCAAACATTTGCCACCTCATCCAACCAAACACCATCACTAACCTTAAATCACCGCCCCTTTATGATATTTATTTTATTAATGGAAGAAAATGAAAGCACTCTATCGTCTACAATCATAAAGTCCTCCAACTTTAATGAAACAAGCTGAACTAGGTCACTATCAGTGGATGAAAACAAATACAAGAAAAAATAAATATATGGACGGCTATCTCAATGGCAGGAGAGCTGCAAGGAATAATGAAAAATGATACGTAATCCCATTTTTTATGTATACTAAAAATCTGGATGTACAAACGTTGAAATGCCCATTTTAAGAAGAGTTCAAAACATGCAACTTTTTCTGATTCTTTCCATGTGTTGAAAGTTTGTTTCACTCCCAAGTGTGTGTCTGTTGACTCAGCTTGTAAGGTAGAATTGTGTGGCATCCATATTAATGCAGCTCTCTCTGATTCTATCTCAGTATTCAACGTTTGTTTGACTCCCAAATACATATGTGTATGTGTTTACTCAGCTTGTAAGGAACAATTCTGTAGCGTCCACATTAAATCTGCTTATTCAGTTTATCTAGAAGAGTTCACCCTCAAGTGAAATGCACTCTCTTCTTTATTGGGGTGTCTTTGGTATTGAACCCTTCAACGTCTCACATAGCGTTGGCTTTGATTGCGGTTTGCAAAAATATGCAACCGCAATCAAAGCCATTTATTTGGTGACATACCTACAAGATTCAATGATTGAGGAGAGAATTGAAAAAATCCTAGAGTTTCAATTGTATTGAGAATTGTGAAATTAAAAAGATGAAGTGAAGAAGTAATACCTTTATTCCTCATAGATAAAAACGTAAGAATATGTGAGGAAATTAGGGAACACCAACTGCAATCAGCTTTGAATTCTTATCTGATCATGCTGTTTACTTTTTCAAATGGCTCCTGCATGTTTATTGCCAGGAGTAACCAAAGGATTGATGAGAATAATATATGAACACTTGTTTTGTTTTTGGTTTGAACCTCACCAGGTCAAGGCTTATTGCCTATCATTATCAGAAGTGTGAACTCATATCTATATGTAAAAAAATCCCTTGTTGATATTCCTCTCCAAAGTTTCCTACAACTTAGGTTTAGGATGATATAGACAATAGATTTTACATTGTGCGTTGAATCTCATAGATGGAAGCCTATTGAGATAAGAAATTTTATCGATACAACACATCCTTGCCATGCTAATCAATTATCCAAAAGGTTATCTTGGACTTATCTTCACCTCAAATCCACAACTGATGATATACTACTGTTCATAAATCCAATGCACTAAAAACTTTTGCATGCCAAATCTCATCAAAGATATCATCAGGCGTAGACATAGCATATCTATCAATACACATTCATCTGTTAATTGATAGATTAGTAGTCATTGCACATCTTCTTTTTGTATAATTGTCATGAATATACTTCTTGACAAGTATCAAAATAGTAGAGGCATATTGTCCATATGATATTCCCACTAATTGAGCCTCAAGAAGAAGGTCTTAATACCTACTTTGGATTAAATATCTCTCCATATTGCTGTACCAATAGGGACAGCAGAATACTCGTCCATCATTTGTCAAGTCCTTTCAAACATCTTGAATGTTTCATACTTAAGTGAAAACAATTTATGAAACTCCTCAAAAATCTCCACATACTATGTTTTTCTTCTCCTTTCACTTTAGGACGAATCTCAATATCCCAAACCTCCTCTCTATCAACATTACATATAGAAGACGTAGTATTTGATTTCTAATGACAACCTTTTGATCATAGAGCTTTTTCTGCCCTCGCATACCACACTCCACTAGGTTAGTGTGAACAACCTGAACTGATCTAGTTGTTACCTCTTAAGTTGTATCATAAAGCTTTGTAGTGGTAACCATGTTTTCTCTTTGTGAAAAACTCCAACCATACTTGAAGAAGACTGTCCATTCTTTGTCGTACATCCCCATAAGACAAAGGATGATATTTTGGGCACTTCTTGCCCCAGCATTCATCTTCATCATCTCCATATGCAAAAAGCTTACCCATGGTCTTGCACTCATACATGTGGACCGCATGCATCTCTACTCATCCAATCCAAAGCTAACAATCCATGCCAAATAGTTAGGTCCATAGCTTGGCCCAACACCAGACATTTTGATGCATATGACAAAGTAGGTACTGGTATGGTACTAGTATAAAAGTCCATAGCTTTGTCGCTCTCTTCATCATTGGGTTACATGCAAGCGAGAATCCCATACAAGTCTAGATCCTTCCTCTTTGTACGCATAGGAACTCCACAATGTGGATAATGTAGCTCTTGGCTACCCACAAGATTCACCACTACTATGGATGATTTATGAATATAGAATGGGACAAATTCAGAAAACAGTTCACAAATATAGATTCCTTTATTGATATATGGATATCTCAATTACAAGAGCCAATTTGTACACCAAACGCAAGCTTGTAGAAGTCCTTCCGGAGATAATATTTATGGCAAAAGCTCATCGGATGAATTTCCGATTTACTTCACATGAATTTGTGCGAAAGTCAAGTAGCTCCCCTTGATCTCCAAAATCATGTTAGGTGTAGTTTCTTTGGATGATATGTTATTTCAAAACCATTTGACTTAGATAGTTCAGATATTTTAGATGATGTAGGACATATTTCCGAGTGTCATGCTATTGGAGCCTAGCCCCATGTTACCTGTTTGGTTCCAGACTTGTAAGATTTGATGGTGTCTTCCCATCAAATATTATTTTACTCTGTCTCGAACTTTTGTATTAGTGATATGAATATGATGTAATGGACGAGTAGTCGTGGTAATTCCCATATCTAGAAGAATATATTTAAATGATTTTTTTTGGGGGATATCAAGTTCATATTAATTATATGGCATATAACAAGACAATGAGATGTGTGAATATTTAGATCAGAAGGCCAAATAGTACAAGATAGACATTAAACCTTCCACGGCTAGGATAATTAAACCAGTTTAATGTTCCATTGTCAATAGTCATCAAAGTATTTGAGAATGTAGAGCTACAGAAATAGGTTGGAAACACTCAATGTTACCGTGGAAGAGTAACAACTATTTTTTTATCAAATTCAAATCTGAAATAAAAATTTAAGGTTTTGATAAAACGTATGAAAATGTTTCAGTCCAGATGAAAATTGTTCTCCACTTTATAATCTTTTATGAAAGAACATGTCATGGACAATCTACAAGTTCCTAGTGAATCGTATTAGACGCCACTGTCTTAGCTCAACTGTATAGTAATCAACACACACGGCATTCATCAGATTACCAACTTGGGTGATAAGAGGATGTCTCATCCTAATAATCAATGCTTAACCCCATTGGGTATAACATTTCTTAACCCACCAATATACCATAATACTCTCTAAATGTAACTACAACACATGCTCATATTGTAGAGCTCTCATTAACATGATCTAGTTGTACTTGCACAATCAACTTCATCCGGATGGTGTTTGGTGGTAGTGCATTACTAGAACCTTTAAGGGATGTCTGAACTGAAATAGACATCTCTCCATATAGGCCTTTTGCAAACAAAGACCAAGTAATGCATCCTTATCCATCATCAGGGATTGTGTGCTAGAACTCAACAATATCCAATAAAGTTGATAAACCTTTCATGAAGATCGGCCCAAACATAAGACATCACTCATATTAACCAAAATTATTGCACTTGGGGACACCTTGGTTTGCTTGTATGCCGGCCTCGCTGATAACTCCATCATTCTATCAGTAACAACTTACCAAATTTCACAATTTACTATCATGGTCCCAAGACGAAGACTTAAATCCTTGGTTGAGAAAAAAATACATAGAATAGCATTCCTTTTCGTCCCTAATATTGCACGGGATTCTATCTCATATGATGTTGTTGGTTGGACCCTACTTGCTCCATCTCCAAGTTTATCAACATTGGCTTCCACTTCCATCTCTCTAGTGGGTCTTCTAAGAGCTATGAATGAGAATGCTTCTCACAATGTGAACGATTTAGAAAGTTTAACTTGTCTACTAGACTTTACACTTTATGGATCCCACTCCACAGATCTTCTTTTAGACTCAAAAATCATGTGATGCACTACAAGTCATAGCAACTCCACATACACATGACGCTGCATACATGAACCATAAAACATCTGCATCATATGATGCAGAGGCAACCGGTCTTGAATCTGATCTTTGTTGGACTAAAACTATATTGGCTATCTTATGCTCCAACTGCTCTAGTCAAGATGTCATGTTCAACTCATGACCAGCCTAATGAGCTAATATTTGACTAAGGGCTGGTCCTGTACCACCATCCATGCCACCTTGAACTCTTCGTCTCCTTCTAGAAATTGAGATGGAAATTCTTGGTTGAGTTCGGATGGTGGAGATAATCTCACATGTTTATCATAACCACTCTAGGTTTGTATTCTACAATGATAATGTGAAAGGTGTGATGAAGTTGTCGAATCCTTTCTTAACCAATAGTCATCTTAGCAAGACAAAATACCATTGGGAAGGTAGGTGATGTGTCATGTAGTAAGGTGGCATCTTTCACTCTACGTTGTCGTGTTGTGACGCGGCTACTATGAGAAGATGATGATATGTGTTACCTTCAGAGCTGTTGTCATCATAACGATACTTTAGGTTAAGGTAATAGATGGCATTGTAAGGCTATAAAGAGCTAGAGAGATCTAGACACATCACCTTGCTGACTAATGAGCTTATCTGATTGAAGTAGAGTCAACGTAGGACGTTGATAGGGGACAACATGATCCTCAAGATGTACCATTGTAGAGTCCATTTGTGATCAACATCCGGTGTCTTCATCGTGATCGCTTTTGGGTATACTTAGCTAGTTTCAAGTTGTCATTTTAACTCTTATTAGTGACAACTCATATTATCTAAGTAGAGTGTTTAGGATAGTTGTAAAGCTCTAAGTTTCAATGGAGCTAATTTGGCCACACTAGAGGTCAAAATAGCATTCTCCATTCCCATTGGTCTAGGAGTTTTGACCAATGAGGGCACTATGGCCACTTTTCAAGTTTTTTAGGGATTTGGGAGACCTTTCACAAGGACATTCGAAAATCGAAGGACAGCGTTGGGAAGCTTACGGGACAGGCTACAACGTGGGCTTAAGAATGGATGGAGTTGAAGGATTTGTCACTCTGAAATGGTGATTCAAAGTTAGAGAGAGAAAGTTCGACCTTTGAGTGTATTTGGAGTGTTTGTGAAAATCTAACGAGGGATTTGGGAGATCTGAGTCAATTGAGATACAGTTCACGACTTGGACTTGTGTTTCGATTGAGGTTTTGGCTTGATTGGACGAGTTTTGAGTACGTAGTGATAGGTTGAAGTTTATACAAGCAGTCAGAGTTGCAAGATTACACTGACTATCACAAACTTAGTACATCAATCATATCTTTTGATATGAAAAATTCCTGTCAATAAAACTTTTTAGAGTTGAATTTCCGATGATGAGTGACCTTTTTATGAAATTTGTTAGCAATTGGAGTTAAGGATTGGGATGTGTGATGGGTTTTGTACACAGGGGTCTGCATATCACCTTGTGATATAGTGGGTAAATCAACAATTGTTTTGAGAGATCTAGACAGCAAAAACATCTGAAACTTTTATGACATATTGAAATCGTTGTGAAGAAAATACGTATAAAGTTTAAGCGAAAGTTATTGGTCAAATCATTGGATATCATGATCTTCTTCCGCTGAAGTTTTACCGGTTGTAATGTGGAGTGCTTAGGAGAAGAAAAAGAGATTGACAACTCACACAAGGTTCTAGAGGGTTCTTCTACAGTGATGCGCTCAAGCGTTCTCAGAGCAAAGAATTGTCCTCTGCGACAATGTCTCAACTGTATGTCAAATATTCCATACCAAGATTGGACAACTCATGCCTCTGATGACAGAAGCATGACTTGCGTCTCACTTAATCATCTGACGTGTTTGAGTATATGACTCTTAAAAACTCTCTCCAATCTTCCCTTGGAACTCCTGCAAACCTCGTAGCTTGTCAATCTTCATCCCCTAGTAGTCTCTCCTGAAGTGTGCAAAGAACTCCAAAATAGGGTTCAAGCTTGCTACCTTTAAACTCTTGTCAACTCAACTAGCTCTAACAATATGATTATTGCCAGGTATAGAGAATGAACTCGCACCACCAAAGGTTGTATTCAAAGTAATGAAGATGTAGTTTGGAGACTAGTATTCTTTCGAGAACTCAATCTCCATGAGTTCTGCAGGCCCATAACTCAAGATAATCATCCATCGAAGGATCCTCCATAAGTCATAACAGAAACAATAACCTAGAGTTTTGTATCCGCTGTAAATCACACAATTAGTCAAAAACTTGTATAAAGTCATCCAACTCAGTGGTACCAACTTTACCCAAATATAGTCTAACACCCTTGGTTACTACATAGATACCGGGCATGTCCCACAATAATAGTGTGGGGACACACTTCAAGATATTATCAAGCTTAATTGTGTCATTTTCTACCATCAAATCATAGTCTTCCATGAAACTCAAAGGCCAAGATTTGTATTGCACTTGACTACAGATGCACCCACTACTAACTCTAGCAGTCTCTCCTTTGGAACATCTACATAACTCCACATGACACCCGTGTATCACATTCAAAATCGTATAGCAATAGGTCCCCAATTGGAACAAAAAATCAAAAATTGTAATAAAAGGTGTCCACGTCAACTTGAAACCTACCATCATCACACATACTTAACGAGTCTACAAGTCTGCAAGTCATGTCTCACTGAGAAAAAACATGTATAGTTTGACTAGTCCTCAATTTTAGCTTCACTATCGATAGCACACATGAGCACTAACACTCCAAACAACAAAACACCAACATAAATAAACGTGGTGTACAAACAAGAAGTCAAGATGGAGATATATCAATTACAAGAAACTTAAATAATAATTCTCCATCTAAAAAACATCCAACAAAGTGATCAAACCAACCTAACCGGGACTAACAAAGGTGATGAGGCCATTTAAAAACACTAAAAGCCAATTTTGAAGTCCTTTTGCTCTTTAGAGCAATAATCTGATGATGGTAATTTGGCTATTACTTCACATAAAGATACTTTTCGCTATGCTATGGATATCAACCTTTGATTCATATATCTAATGTTGGTGATTACATTTACTTGTAGCACAATGCACACATTACATATGATGTTACAATTGTTAACACGATTCTAGGAGTACTTGAGGTTTTAACTTCTTAATGGAAGTTTGCTATTAGAGGGTTTTAATGATGTGATTTAGAATGATCATGCGTATATTAATTATGTGATTTAGAATTATCATGTGTTTAATTATGCACCTGCCACAATCCAAACATTGATGTCTTTGGAACCTATAATGTGACGTGTGTCAATAGAAGTCGGTGTGAGTGTAAATAGTTAGGGCACGTTAAAAAGTTCCTCCCATGTCTAGAATATACAGATCACACCAAGTGTTAATGAAGGACCCCTGGATCCTTTAGAAAGTCCACTTGTATGAGAGTCTGAAACACAAAGTTTACAATCTTTACACATAATGAATGGTCAATTTGATAAAAAAAAAGAGTGTATATAGAAGATATATGCACTTTCCTGAGGCTTGAAGAGTCGATACACATCGAAGAATAATTATCAGAGCAGCATCAGCCCTTAATTTACATATCATCAAAACGACCTACACCTATTTATGCAACCTTTAAACTATGAAATCTACAGAATATCAAACCAGAGTGAAATTTCAGTAGGAAAATCCCAATCCTCCAAGTGGTGATTGGCGCATAAGCGACGACAGCATCGTGACAAGTTGCTTGAACTATTTATAGTTCAAGCAACTTGTGTTTGTTCAATTTATAGGTGTTATTTTCTTTGTATTTGGTTGTAATCTATCTCAGATTCCACTCGACATGAGAAAACTAACAAGCTGACTTCAAATTCACTCAATCTGACTTAATTTGACTCCACTTTAAGTCTCAATTTCATAGTGTAATCTGTTACTTGTACTATAAGATTCATCATAATGGAAAACTATGTGAAATCACCAAATCATTGTGAAACTGTCTTCCGTTTTCGGAATTCAGATGGTCCGTTCTTTCTATCGGCTTGAGAACATACTATTAATGATTCTTAGCTATAGAGGCAGCAGTAAATATGAGCATAGCAATGAAGGTTTCACAGTGAAGGGAAATAGAATGGTTATACATCACTACGAGAGTCAGACTGGTACATCCCTAAAAAACGTGTTCAAGTCCTTCATCCAAAGTTTCACCTACTGTCACTGTAAACTTTAAATAACTTCAGACGGCTTTGAAGCGACAATAACTCATGATTCTTAATATAAAATCCGCTTATAATTGCCGTGCTTCAGATAAATGCCAAGTGGCTTTGAAGACGTGTTCTCACTCTTGAAGTCTGAAGGTGACATAGGTATATTGCTGCAGAAGATAATGTCGCTATATGAGTGGCCACAACTCAACAGTGAATAGCTGACCCTCGCCGGCTACTACGTTCGGAAAAGGCAAGAATTCATGGTATAAACCTGGTCTTCTTCGAGGACTCGGCAGGTATATATAGTTTCACATCGGCTCTACAAGTCAGCAATCATCTTCCTTTCTTCCCTGCATATTTTCCAGGACCCACTTTCCCGAACCCAAAACAACTCGAAGCTTCAGACTTCAGAAAGTTGAAAGCTGCTTCTTGAGAGTAAGAAGCCTGCCCAGCTACTTCCTGCTCTCAAGAAGTAGATACTTACCGATTCTACGTAGATCAGCTCAGATACGCTTTGACCGTCAGGAATGGCGAAATCATTTGTGCTTGATTTCTCCTAATCGTTGCACTTTGCAACCTGCACTTTTCTTCTGCCAAGACACAGAAAATGACGTCCGTGGGATATGACAAGGGCAGGCCAGTTGGTAAGTAGATTGAAGCCTGCTTCATGGAAGCTAGATATTATACAGTTCTTAGGTTCTCAGGTGTAAGCGGGATGTAATCGTAACCAGAATAGTGGCTCAAGAAGGCGAACAACATCCTGTAACAGTAGTGGAGTTGCTTACATCCAGCTTATGCGCTATCTCTCTTTTAACCCTTCAAGCTACATGTGGCACAAGGAACGATAAGCCACGCACTGACCACATTTTGAGAAATGTGTGATATGAATGCATGTCTTGAGAAATTTGATAACAATTCGTAAGCAATGTTGTTGCGTAGATCAACGTGGTCTCACTTGATTAGTATTGTGCATAATTGGTGGATTATCGATTGGCAGAAACTGCGTGCCACGGAGGCGACATCAGCTTCCAAACAGACAGCGACATTGGTGGCATGTACGTGGGAGTTCCAACAGATCTGTTCGAGAACAAGAACGGAGGAAACAATTGTGGCAAGAAGATTAAAGTTTCATGCGTGGGAGGAAAACCCAATTGTAGGAACTCAAAATCTGTGGTGCTGACTATCATTGATACCCTGGATGGCGACTTTATTGAGATTTCCAACAAGGCCTTCAACACCATTTCAGACTTTGACATCGGAATCATTGACGTGAAGGTCACTAACTAAAGAGCTAAAATAGTACGTTTTCTTACTGAGAAAAAGTTCTCTAATAACTGAATTAGAATTTGAGAAATCATTGGAGAAATCTCTTTCAAATCTTCAATTCTTAGATGCAACTATCTACGAGCTCGAAATAGATAGTTTAGTTCTAAAGATCAGGAATTGCATATAGAATAGTTAATTTCTAGGTCCTGGAAACTGCAGTAGTAGTGGATATTCAGTAGTGAAGATCGATTTTGTATTTCGTGTTTTGCAAAAATGTGATTTTAATTTATCTTGACTGACAGTAATTTACAGTCAGTCCTTCAGATTTCGAAACCATCCACTGTATATGAGCAGCTAGAGCAAATTGATTGATTTTCTCTTGGGACTAACCCATTGGATTCTATCTAACTTAAAAGTATGACGCACATTCACATCTCTAGATGGTGCAGATTTTGAATATCATATTTCATCGACTGCAGTACAAGCAAGTATCGCGATTTCTAGCAAAGAAGTTTCCCTCTTCACTGATGCATGTATGTATGTAACTGTACCAAATAAATCTGGTAGTCACTGCTACTTTGATTCGGGATAAAAAACAGGGGAACCAAGTATTTTAGCAAAAAGATGTGAAGACAGTGCACACGCCAATCCTCCAAGGCGTGAAGATGAGAATGACCGTTACTTTGTCCAAACAACTACTTGGCACAGAAGCAATGATAGCAAAGAAAGAAGTCGCTTGAAATATGAATAAAGATTTCTGTCAACAGTTGTAATGCATCTTAGATTCCACTTCTTCAATCCTTAATCTTATTTGTTCCTTGTACTATAAAAGTCATCGAGACCATCTTATTAGTACGAGTATACACCTACTTATGATAGCGGAACCACTTGTCTGCACAGCCACTTTTGGCAAGTGGCTGTGAAGAAAAGCTCGTGACAAAGGTATATTACTGCAGCAAAGAAATTGCTACACTAGTGGCGTCCACTAAACAGTGACTACCTTCCTCCGGCCTATCCGTACGTGAGAATAACATAAGATGTTATGTTAGTAACGTGTTATAGTATTGCAATACTCGCGAGGTATATACAGTCACACATCGCCTCGAAATATCACCATCCACCTATCTTTCTTACGTATCCTTCAGAACCCTCGATCTCAAACCCACGGCACTCGAAGCTTCAGGTTTCAGAAAGTTGAAAAATGCTCCAACTCTCCTTCCACTGCAAAATTGTACTTAGCCCCATCAGAAAACAACCAGAATACTTTGTCCTCGTTGGGCACACGCGAAAGTTGCTTCAAAAGCTCAGCTTTACTAGCACCATCGCTTGAAAGGCTCCAGGTCCCCTTCGTTGGACCTCCTCGGTGGTAGATTACATTGTGATCCGGTTCCGCTTGGCTGGTGGAATCACGCGCTGGAATGGCCTCTTCCGGACGAAGGTCACTCAACAGAACTCTCCGGCGAACAGTGGGCGTGGTTCCATTGCTCGTCCTGTTTGTGCTTGCGTTGATGGTAGCTACGATTGGGGTGCCATTGATACAAGGCAATGGCTTCCAGCTAGCCGCGGTGTAAGTGGCTCCACCGCTGTCGAAACATACAGACCCAGTGCTTGTGGTAACTGTGACATTGGTAGCACAATCTCGGTCTTTCAAGGTGGTGGCCGATTTTCATGCATCCCCTTCCTGGACCTGTCTGACTGGTAGGCATTATCTGCGACACAGCGAGTGTCGTTGCTGATTGCGGTGCAGAGGGATTGCACAAATCCAGTGCACGTTGGTCCATCCCAGAAGAGGACATTCAAGGCCTCAGTAGTGTGGAGGACTGAGAAGGGCAGAATCAGAAACGCCACAATCATGGTAACTGTTCTGAGCTGGGCCATAATTCTTGCCCGGACTTGCTCCCCTGTTTTTTATAGTACATGCTACATCGGTGGGAAACACGATGTGAGCAAATACATTACGCTGCCGGCTCTAATTCTAGCAGAAAAGGAACTTACAACATAAGGTCATGATCAGAAGGAGGTAGTAGGCTATCATGAAGAGCACATTCACTCTTCATTTTACTGTGAAACTTGTACGCAGCGAACACTCCCCTGAGCTAACTGATTTCAAGGAGACTATCATTACAGCGAAGGCATGAAAAATAGTAAAGATGAAACATAGATGCGAAATTGAATGTGCAAGTACAGGAAAAGAACAATTCCTAGAGATCTCTGCTAAGCGTACCTCTATGTGAGCAGCAATGCTTCTCTCCAGCGCTTCTTTACCTATCCAAAGCGGACTCTTAATGGTAGGTGAAGCGCTGGATGTTTGAACGTGCTAGAGGAAGAGGATCATTTCAGAGAACAACCTTGGAGCTTTATGTACTTTATAATGTTGGATCTTCCTTCGAGTAAGAAAGACAGTCCAGCTCATTCCGAAATATTCCATTCCTTCCGTAGATAAAACATACGGGAGATGGAGATAGAAGGTCATGAATCACACGCATGAATCCATAAATCAATGAATGTATACAGATTCAGGATCTTGTTTACCAGATGTCATGCTGAAACCTTAGGCACCGCAAAAATAATAATTGCAGAGCATTAATGATTGAATAAGTCCGCGGAGGTCATCAGGGGTGAGCTCACCCCTGATGACCTCCAAGAAAACATTAACAATAGGTACTGATATTCTCATGAGAATTTATGATCATAACATGCGCAAGTTCTTACGTACCTTTTTGTATGTTTGGCTTGACCTTGTGACATCCTCTGAGCGGACGAGGAAACATCGACTAAACAAGGCATGCGCATCTGAAGATTAAAAAATAAGTAACTTCTTTTCAAATTTGCCTTAAATATATTTTCTAGTATAAGTAAAAATCATTCAATCAACGTAATCTTTGAGAAGAAAAAAAAAAGGCAGATGCAATCTGATTCCAGTAAGAAATAATTCCAATTTATTTTAACCCTTTAGTACAGGACATTTTTGCAATCGTGCTCAAACTCTCATAAACTACTGCAAATTTAGCATTTCAAGATCTGGTGTGTATCTAAAAAACAAGATATTATGAAAAGATGAAAAATTCAATGCAAACCCATGATAAATTGAGAATATTTTTTCGTATATTTTTTTAATATATTTTATTTTAAAATTTAAATAAAGATGATGACGGCATGTAAGATGGAAAGAGAACGCTGAGAGTTTATGTACTAGTATTGGCATATACAAAACTTGAAAACTGAACAAGACAAATTTTTAAAATGTGTGAAATTTTTTTCTGCACCTCTTAACAATGTGAGGTTTATTAAAAAAATGTAGAATAGAAACCATAATTTCGTGCCCTCTAGCTACTCCAAAGCCTCTTAATGTCTTTCTTTTTACGTGTTCTTCACATCTTCTATGTCAAATGCATCCTTATCACTTATGGGGAAGAGTGATGGATTCAGTGACATGTTTGTCTTGATCCAATCCATGCTGTTGAGCACTCATTGTTACACTGGATTTGTTCAAGAGTAAGAGGCTTGCCTAGCTACCCTCTACTTTCGAAAAACTAGCTGCTTACAGAAACAACTCAGATCAGGTCGGATAGGCTTTGAACTTTGGAGATGGCAAAATCACTCGTGATTGTTATCCTCTGCATTGTAGCAATCTGCAGTTTGGAGTTTTCTTCTGCCAAGACATAGAAAATGAAGTCTGTGGGATATGACAAGGGCAGGCCAGTGGGTGAGCAGATTTGCGCTGCTTTGTCTTTTTTCTGTCAATCGTTGCATGATCATGCTACGTAGAGATTGTAAGGGTCATGAAGATTCAGACATTCTGATTTGTGCTTGATTTCCAAACTGTTGGTTGCTGCGAGGAAAATGAACGAACAGCGTCAACGTTTTCTGAGTCGAGTCAATGAAATAAATTATATGAATTCAGTGAAGACTTTACATAATTTTCGTTAGCATTTTACTTCTGTACATGTCCGTGGCAGAATTCATTCACTTCATACGACTCGGTTGATTATCGCTTCGCAGAAACTGCGTGCCACGGAGGCGATATCAGCTTTGAAACAGACAGCGACGTCGGTGGAATGTACTTGGGAGTTCAACATCTCTGTTTGACAACCAGAAGGTAGGAAACAATAGTGGCAAGAAGATTAAAGTTGCGTGCGCGGGAGAGAAACCCAAGTGCAAGAATTCGAAATCAGTGGAATTGAATATCATTGACACTTTGGAGGGCGTCTTCATCGAGATCTCCAACATGGCCTTCAACACCATCTGTGACTTCAATATCGGGATCATTAATTTGAAGGTCACCAACTATATAGCGGATAAGGGCTTTTGAGTTGACCCTTTCGCTTAGAAAAACCATCGCCTAGAAGAACGGCATAGATTGTTTCTTGGAACGTTATTGGATAGATGAAGGCAGGAATCATTACAATCTAGGATGTAAAGTTTGGAAATCCTTTCCTGGAACGTGAATTACTAATGCATCTCTGTCATATTCGTATAGAGAATGAATTAAAAGGAAAAAGCAACAATGCGATTTAAATGATCTTCAATGTGACCAGTTTGCGTTCCGACTGATATGAGGAAAGATTTTGTGATGGAAGTATTTGATTACACTTCAATTCGAAGCATATCCAGGTATCTGGACCATGAATTTGTGTCGAGTCCTACTGCAAGTTTTATATTGGGTTGATTCAAGAAGAATTGTGCAATAAATTAGATCGGAGACAGGTTTCTCGAAACCATTCCAAGCTGAAACTAGCATGCGCACGTGCCTTTCCCAATATCTGATCAATGCTATGAATACTAAACATGTGACAATGTGGTGACTACATACATAAACTAAGCATAAACTACTGGTGAGAATGAGGCGCATAAGACCGAATCGATTCCGTTATTCTGAATAGAAGTTATACAACGACAACCCATCCATTGTACATAAACACTGATCTCACTACAGACTTAGATTATTTGCCACACTGACTCTGCAAGTACAAGTAGAACGTAAAAATGATTGGAATTAATGTATTCTATTCACGCTTGGCTGTCAGGACAAGTCAGCTAAAATACTTATTTATGATAGAAGGTGCAAGCACGTAAGTAAACCTCGTGGCTTTAAGACCCTCATTATCAAAAGACTCGTTATCAACGCAATATCTCAGCCTTGTCGATACTAGAAAATCTCGAGACCTTGTGCAGATAGAAAATATAGCCTCTTCCGAGACCATTGTATTTCAAGTATGTTCATCTGCAGGTGCCAACCTGAAGTTTTGTTGTCTGTAGAGAAGATTATATCTGTAGGTTAAGTCCAAAGATGAGTTACTTTTAACACAAGGTAACTACTATTTTACTTTAGGTTTAAGTACTGTTAGTGACTTATTCTTCATTACTTACTTAAGTAAGTAATGAAATCTGTATATATTGCTAGTACACAGGTCAGAGTACACACATTGCCATGATCATTTCCTCGATACTTATCACACCTTTGAGTGTTGGATTGCTTAGAGTGGAGTCCAGTTAGCACTCTAGTTGAATTTTTCGAGTTGGTCATTCAGAAGTGGGGAGTTTGGAGTCTAATCTATTGAGCGAAGAGGGAGCTGTGTAACAAGCTATGGCTAATCCATGAGATCAATAGAGAGATCACTTGATGCTCTTCATTGAAGAGGTTATGGGCCCAACAATGGGTGAGCTTGATAGGATGGGATTACTTAACATATAACAAGGTGGTCAAGAACTAAAAGACATTGAGGGGTGTTTTGATATGAGTTGTTAACATTATAGCACATGGTGACCAGAGGCTGTTGGTTCCGGATCAGGTCAACAATATCTGGTGGAAAATCCCATATGCTTGGGAATCAAGTTGAAATGTAAGATTGGTATCTTTTATTAATCACTGAAAAGAGATGAAATATAGATGAAGGTGGGTGGGTCATGAATTTATATTTTCTAGGGCAAGGGAAATCAATCTCAAAATTTCTACTATCATAGAAGTTTGGTGATGATGCTCTTCTTGAAGAGCAATTTGGGATTTTAGGTGGTGCAAAGTGAAAGAACAAGAACACATAAAAAGAAGAAAAAAGGTGGCTACAATTCAAAATTTTATGTGGTGAGAGTTTGAGGAAAAGTATAAATCTCGAGACTAGAGAAAGTATAAATCTCGAGGGAAAGAAAAAATGTGCAATCATGGCTGAGGAATCCTTAGACACTGACACTAACTACAAAGAGGTGAAAGTTAAGGAGGGAGGAGGAGGTTAAGATATTATGGAGGTTATCTAGATTTACCGTGTTGCTCTCATATGAGCTATGAGAGCCATCAATTCAGTAATATTAAGGAGATGTTGAGGTATATAAAGAGAGCAAATGGCGCAGAATCTCAAATTCTTGAAAAAGTAGCAATTTTTTTGCACTATGTTGGAGGAGGAAAAGAGGCAAACAACAAACTATAGTGCTACAGAAAGTTGAGTATGTATTTGATTTTGTTAGAAACTTGATGTCTGTGAGCAAGCTCACCAAGTTGGTTTTGATGTGCACTTTAGAGAGAATTACTTTAGAGAAGGATGAACAGGTGGTATGCTATGGAGTTCTTGATAGCAACCTATTTAAGCTGTTAGAGGTGAAGCACAAGAAGTCAGAACATGCTTACCTTACCACATGAGCATCCAAAGAGGTTGTGACATAGAAGATTGTGACATCTCTGAGTTTAACATGAGACATTTGGAGAAGATGGTGAATAGTGTGAAGTTGTCAAAAAAAGAATCATTACAATTATATGATTCTTGTGCTATGGGGGAAGTTACATAAGACACCATTTCCCAACAAGTCATCACACATATCAGAAGAGTTGTTAGATTTGATACATTAAGATGTATGTGGACAAATGGCTTACAAAAAGCTAACAAAATGCACAATGGTCTTGGAATGGTACCTTATTTTCATTGATGACAATAGTAGAAAGATTTTTGTGTACTTATTGAACCACAAAAATGAGGCTCTTGATAAATTCAAAGGCTTTATAAACTTGGTAAAAACTTGAAATAAGAAGGAAGGTGAAGAGACTTAGATCAGATGGAGGCACAGAGTACATGAATCATAAATATTATACTGTCATGGAAAGTGGGGGATACTGATGTATGTGATAACTAAAGACAGTCCATAACAAAATAGAGTTGTACAAGATTCAATACAACCTTCAAGGACAAGGCTATGAGTATGATTGATTAAACTAATCTTAAGATGCAATTTTGAGGAAGAGCTTTGAAGGTCGCTAACTAAACCTAAAAGAAAAGTCCTACTACAGCACTGAAGAACATAACATCAAAGGAATCATGGAGTGGTCATCATATTAAGAATGTTTGGATGTTCAACTTATGCTCGCATATCAAAAAAGTAAAACAAGAAGCTTGGAATGAAAGCTTCAAGATTCATCTTCATTGATTATGAAGAAGGATTAAAAGGATACATTCTTTTCAACCCAAAAACCAATATAACAATTCGGAGTATGGATGTGTTATTTGATGAGGAGAATACATGGGAGGATATGAATGAAATAAATAGCATTGCAAGTACTGCTATAGCTGCTACATATATATGTAGTACTACCATTACCAGGTGTTGGTGGTAATAGAGGTGGATCAATTTTGAATGATATTGCCATGGAGGAAGTTGTTTCTACTTTTGAAGATGATGATCCTTCTTTATATGCTGAGGCAGCAAATAGATCAGGCTGGAAGAACTGAGAACAAGCCATATAAGAAAAGAACGAACCTCTTAAAAAAAACCACACCTAGGAGATGGTGGATCTCTCACCTGAAAGAAGGACTATTGAGTGCAAATGGGTCTTCAAAGTGAAAAAGATGAGAGACTTGAGAGATTTTGAAGTACAAAGCTAGGTTGTTGGCCAAGGAGTATAGTTAGAAACCAGGTTATCATGAAACCTTTGCTTCAATAGAAAGGTATGGTTCTATCATAATGTTCTTAGCTCTAGCAGGTGAGAATGATTGGAAAATTGAGCAATTGGATGTCAAGACAACTTTCCTAAATGGAGATTTAGAGGACGAAATCTACATGGATATATCTTATGGCTACATTCTTTCATATGGAAAGGTGTGTCTGTTGAAAAGAGTATTCTATGGGCTGGAGCAAGCACATGGGAGTTGGTATTAAAAATTAGATTATTATCTTAGGAAACATGGCTTCAAGAGAGCACACTCATATTTGAGTGTGTAAAGCAAGGATGGAATACTTTACATTGCAGTGTATGTAAATAATATACTGCTGATGGGAAACGGAATCAAGGCAATGAGAAATGTTATCTCTTACTTTTGCTCTATTTTTGAGATGATACTACTAGGTTTTTCTAAGTTCATATTAGGGAACTTGATAGGAACAGGAAGGAAGGGTGGATTAGAATCAACCTGTCTAAGTATATTGAGAGTGTTCTACAAAGGTACATGATGGAGGATGAAAAATCTATTGCTACACCCTTGAATACTTGTTGTAAACTCAGAAAAGACATGGAAAAAATTAGCAAAGAGATAATTGAGGATCTGTAGTTTCTTTACTACAGTGTTGTAAGCTCTTTTTTGTTTGCTATGGTTTGTACTAGACCAGACATAACTCACTCAGTGGGACTTTTGGCCAGATACACTAACTGTCCAACTTTAGTTCATTGAGAATGTGTCAAAATGATGCTCAGGTACCTAAAAGGCACTCAAGATATTTACTTGGAGTACTAGAAGTTAGGATCTGAGCCTACTCTCAAGGATTCTTTGATGTTAGTTGGGGAGATGATTATGACAACAATAGTTCCGGAAGTGGCTATAAGGTACTCTTAGTGGTGGAGCTATCAGTTGGGGGAGCAAAAAGCAGAGGTAAGTAATAGCTTTATCTACAAAAGAGACTAAGATCATGGCTTCTTCATTAGTTATTCAAGACCTGATTAAGTCCAATAGAATATTCAGTTAGCTTGGATTTAATCAACAAGCTCCAACTATATTGATGTGTGATAACACAAGAGCTATTGCACTCACTAAAAACCTTGTTCATCATCATATGACTAAACATATTTCTATATGTCGAAGATTTGTTGAGGAGAAATAAGAGTAAAAACTAGTTAGATTAGTATACTGTCCATATGAAGACATGACTCCTGATGTGCTTACTAAAGCACTTCCTAAAGAGAAACACAAGAATTGCATAATAAAAATGGGACTGAAATTGCCTACTGATTAAGTGAGAGTGATGTTATTGTTAATCTCGGAGTCAATTTTTTTTATATTTAGCAGTAGAATAGTAATTGTAAAGAGTAAAATTTAGTTTTTAACTTTTACCATAGGTAGCTACTATTTACTTTAAGATTAAAGTAGGGTTTAGTAGCTATTAGCCACCTTAAGATTAGGTTTTGAGTTAAGACCTTAGGTTCAAGTGTGAGTCATGAAACCTGTATATATTGCTAGTACACAGGATAGAGTCACACCTTGCTAGTGATATTTCCTCACGTACTCATCACACCTTTGAGTGTTGGATTGCATCGAAGTGGGGTGGAGTTAGCACTCTAGCTGAATTTTGAGCTTGTCTTTATTCAGGACTAGGAAGTGCTATCTAGAGTCTGATCTTAGTGTTGCTTCTCATAGCCCACCTAAGCGTAAGAGGGAGCGGTAACAAGCTATGGCTAATCCATGAGACTCAATAGAGATATCTAACATAGCCGGTGATTCATCTAGAAGACATCCTACTCAAATGCAGCAACAGAGTTCATAATATCAAAACAAAGAATGTGCAACAATTGTTAGTTCACATCGGAACAAATCGGGCTAGCAGGTCTAAGAATGCCAATAAATAAGCAATGTATGATACTTTTGGAAAACCAATGCAAAAAAAATTTCAAAGAGGAACGTGGGTATTGTCTACAATATGGAGGTGTTCTCCACACTTTAAACAACATGAAAATGCATGGGAACCTTCTCAGCTAACGGTGTCTAGTCTACCCACCAGCCTTTGGCCGTTGCCTTGACTGGGTTTCTGCATTAAATATACATTCTCCCAGTCATACACTGCAGTATTATAATAAGTCTGTAGTATGGTAAGTCAAGCTTTTGAACGAGGAAAAGTTAGAAAAATTTCTAAAAACTCATCCATATTCATATTTCAATTCTTGCAAGGAATAAAGAAGACTTTTTTAACAGGTTTCAAGGCCCAGCTATCTGCTTATTTAAGTGCATGAGGTCCTGTAAGAGACACACTCTTTGCCAAGATATGCTAATTGTCATATTTGAGTTTGCTACATACAGGGGCTACTTTTCTTGGACTGTATGTAACGTGAACAAAATTGAAAAATTGTCTCAAGCTATTAATTTAAATGTCACTACCGTAAGTTTGAAGTGTAAGTGGAAACCCCGTCTTAGACTCTGGAACACAATTTACACTTGTCACGAGTGGTCAACTTGATCAACCAGGTATATGCATATTGTCCAAATCTACTTTGGTTTCTACAGTGCACAGAAGTGACGAAGGCATAGAGCCCAGGTGCTAGAAAGTCTGTCTTGACCTGTAATGCATCTAAGATTCCACTTGACGGGAAAAAACTAAATCCGTTTTATTTTTACCTCAGAGTTGTATTCAAATTCTACCCTATCACGTACGCTATAGAGTTCTTGAGAACAGCTTCGCACATTCATGATAAATTCAATCTTGCTTTTGCATTTAGAAAGCAGATGGTACGTCTGTGCTTTTGGCACAAAAAAATAGAAAGAAGAATTATTAGCAGGAGCGATATACGTATGTCAAGAAAAGCCAGCAGTAATGAACAATGTCGGATGAATATATCAATACCAACGTCAGACGGGTAGCTGTGTAAAGGTTCCTTCACCCTAAACGTTAGTTAAATTCTGAACTGTTTAGTAACCTCCGGCGGCTCTGAGGGACTGTAAGCCATGATCCTGAAATCCTATCGACTCATGGTACCCGTACTACAGAATTTTGCCAAGTGGTTGTGTAGACTAGTCCTCAATCCTGCCGTCTAAAGTTGACAGAAGTTAGTCGATGCAGCAGAAGTCTGGTGACCACTAAACGGTTCTCGGCTGCCCTGGCCAGCTTGTACTTACATGTAAAAGAAGAAAACATTTTTGTACTAACCTGGGCATCTTTGTGTACTCGCGAGGTATATATAGTCCCACATCTCCTTCAGAAGTATCAGTCACCTTTCTTTCCTAGATATTCTCAGAACCCACTTTTCCAAGCCCAGAGCACTCAAAGCTTCAGTTTCCAGATAATTCGAAGTTTCTTTTTGAGAGAAGGAGCTTGACGCTACCTTCTGCTCTCCGACCGTAGGTACTTACCGATTGGCTCAGGTAGGCTTCAAACGTTGGGAATGGCAAAATCATTCGTTCTCGTTTTTCTGTGCATTGTTGCAATCTGCAATGTGGAGTTTTCTTCAGCAAAGACGCAGAAAATGACGTCTGTGGGATACGACAAGGGCAGGCCAGTCGGTGAGCAGATACGCACCTTCTTTACTTCTTTCTGTTAATCATTGCATGATCATGCTAGCTAGAACTTGTAAAGGTCAAGAAGATGGAAAAGAGATGTAATTGAACTACAAATTATCCATTGATCCAGGCTAGTGAGCCAACAGCGTCAATGTGTCCTAGATCAACTCAAAGAAATTTGTGATTAGAACTCATATCCTGAGTTCCTGAGTTCTTCGAATATGATCTGTCAGCCTTATCTGTAAATTACCGTTGCGGCAGCTGATATATCATTGCACTTCTTACGCACTCGTTGATTATCGATTGCAGAAACTGCATGCCACGGAGACGACATCAGTTTTCAAACAGACAGCGACGTCGGCGGCATGTACGTGGGAGTTCCAACACCTCTGTTTGAGAACAAGAACGGAGGGAACAACTGTGGCAAGAAGATTAAAGTTTCGTGCGTGGGAGGCAAACCCAAGTGTAAGAATTCTAAGTCTGTGGAGTTGACCATCATTGATACCTTGGACGGCGACTTCATTGAGATCTCCAACAAGGCCTTCAACACCATCTCTGATTTTGACATAGGAATCATTGATGTGAAGGTCACCAACTAAGGACGCGATTAGGCTTCTTCTGTTGACTTCACATATGGTTTAGTTGCAACGATACAGGGGCAGGTCTACAAATGAATTCATGTGAATGTAGGTCCTTAGAATTGATGAGTGAATTGAGGTGGAATGTGAATTTTCGAGATAAACATTTGCATAAACAAGAATGTGTGTCAAAACAACTTCTACGGTGACCAGATTGTATTTAGACCGAGGGAATTTCAGCTATTTTGTGACCACTATAATGGATAAATATAGTTCATCAAAAAGAACATTTAGCTATCAGATCATGCGTTTGTGTCGAGTCCTACTTTTTACTGAGAAACTAATTAACTTTTTTGTCTAAGGAACAAGTGTCGGAAACAGGTCTTTGAACACCTTCAAAGACTTCGTACTGTACTGTGTGGCGAAGTTTTGGCTTCCATTGACTTTCAATGCCAATCATTCATTCTGTCAACTATGCTATAAATTCATTCAGTACACCTTAACACAATCATATTTTATTTGATGTTGATTCTGTTTTCAGAGCTCATATGGCAATGGCTTGCGTTAAAAAAAAAAATATAAGAAGAATGATTATAAACGGATCTTTTCTGCAATAAGTAGCAGCAAAAAGGTGTTGTTAATATAATCACAAACAACGTGAGACGGGTACATAGCTACAAAAGGCCTGTACAGATTCTTTCATCTTCATCAACTCATAATGTGTAAAGTTTAAGCAACTTCAGACAGCTCTAAAGGGACAGTAGATTATGACTAACAAATCAAATCCATGTATATTAACCATTCTACAGATATCTGCCAAGTGGTTGTGCAGACTCCCTCTCCTTTGTACCATCTGAAGGGGACAGACGTATACTGCTCTTCGAGTGGCGACCACTTTACAGCGGTTGGCTAATTGATCTTGGCCGGCTACAACGAGCGCGTAAGACAAGGAAACGATTCCAGTTACTATCAGGTCTTCTTCACGTACTCGTGAGGCATATATAGGCCCACATCGCCTCCACAAATCATCAGTCATCTTTCTATCTTCCTTACATATTTTAAGGGACCCACTTTTCCGAACCCAGAACTCTCGAAGCTGCACATTGCAGAAAGTTGAAAGCTGCGTTTTTGGGGTAGAAGCTTGCTTAGCTACATTCTGTTCTCAGAAAGAAGCTACTTACCGATACAACGCAGATTAGCTCAGAAAGGCTTTCAACGTTGTAAGATGGCGAAATCACTCGTCACTGTTTTCTCTGCATTGCTGCATTCTGCAATTTGGAGTTTTCTTCCGCAAAGACGCAGAAAATGACGTCTGTGGGATATGACAAGGGCAGGCCAGTTGGTGAGCGGATTTGTGCTTTCTGTTTGTCATAGCATGATCATGCTTCCCAGATATTGTAAGGGTCATGAAGACTCTGAGCTGTAACTGAGAAGCTACTGAGTTTTCCTACACAAAATAATAATTTGGTCCACGCAAACGAACTAACAGCGTCAAAGTTTTCTGAATGAAGTCAATGAAACACGTTGAACTCGTATCCAACAAAAACTTCAAATTTGCTTCTTTTGCACTCTAATTGTCTACATTACCGGTGGCAGCTGACAAGTATATGCAATTCTTGCATATTGCTTTATTATCGATTTGCAGAAACTGCTTGCCACGAAGGGGACATCAGCTTTCAGACAGATAGTGACATTGGTGGCATGTACGTGGGAGTTCCAACACCTCTGTTCGAGAACAAGAACGGAGGGAACAATTGTGGCAAGAAGATTAAAGTTTCGTGCGTGGGAGGCAAACCCAAATGCAAGAATTCAAAATCAGTGGAGCTCACCATCATTGATACTTTGGATGGTGACTTCATTGAGATCTCCAACAAGGCCTTTAACATCATTTCTGATTTTAATATTGGAATCATCGATGTGAAGGTCACCAACTAGGTATAAAATTAACAAACTTCTTCGTTCTTTGTGTGTTAATTGTTAGTCTGCGTTATCATGATCGTGTACCAGGTCGGCCCGGATAGTTTACTAACAACTTAGAGGAGATGGATCTCGCTCAGATTTGAACAAATTTTGTGGTTCAGAAACAGCACATGAGATGATGTCATGTCCTGCTTTGGGATCACATTGATCCCAAAATCTTGAACGCTCATCAAGATTTTGGGAGCGTTCAGATTGAATGAAATCAGCTGTTCTTGTGACCAATGAAGTACATTATATATAACTTGAATGACACTCACCTAAGTCCATTAGAAAGAGAGAGTATGAATTCACAAGAGGGTTCAGATTGAATGAAATGAGCTGTTCTTGTGAACAATGAAATACATTATGTATAACTTGAATGTACACTCACCTAAGTCCATTAGAAAGAGAGAGTATCACTCACCTAAGTCCATTAGAAAGAGAGAGTATGAACTCACAAGAGAGTGATGAATGTTCTTCTGCAACAAGGCATCACTTGCAATCTCAAATTTTCGGTTATCACATTTATATGTGCATTCGGGGACAAGTCTTTTGCAGCCCTTCAAAACTGAAAACAAGCATGCGCATGTACTATTTCTAGGCATCAAATCGTCAAAGGAATTGAGCTTTAACATAAATATTTACAATGACGGATCAGTGTTTCAAAAACCCATTGGTGAAAGCGGGTGAGTAAAACCCAATGGACTCATATTACACGCTATCTAACGACCAATCTTGGCTTTACATCACCACCAATCCTCCTTACAAACTTGGAGTATTTGCCACCTTGCGAGTACCTGTAAAACGTTAAAGGATTGGAGACATAGTGTGTTTTATTCAAACTTCCATGTCAAATAGGTTAAGTGAATATGATCCCTGATAGTAGGAGTAAGAGCGTCAGTAAACTAGTGGCTTTTAAGGCATAGGTATTGGTATGTGGATTGATAGATTATTCCTCAAGTAGATTTCATACATCTCAAGCATGCAATCATAACTACCAACCTTGGATCCATGTTAACATCAATGTTTAGAAGCTGACATGATGCACAATTAGTTATATGATACTTCCAAATTATAGAATCACAACTTTTTAATACCAAAACTCCAAACGAGATAGACTGTAACATCCAATATCGTTGGTGAAGTCTGCTGAAAGTAAACCTAATTGTCAACATGAAAGCTATGAATTTAACATCGATATTCATCTCCTCTCATGGTAACATTACACAAAGTACCTCTATGCTCATCAATATCAAAGTTCTCAAATGTCATAGGCATTACTATACAAAAGAGTTATAACCTTTGAGAATATTTCCTAATCCAAACATCAAGATTATCCAAGTCCAATACTTTAGATGACTTTAGATGGTGCTTATTCGATTTGGTGCGGAAGCACAAATGTTGATTGATGAAGGTATTGAGTTTTGGCGCAAGTTTCAACGTTAATTAATCATTCTACTACCTCAAGAAATCATCTTGAGATTGATGATCTAGCATAGAGAATTGTTTAGATAGTGAAGAGAGGAGAATGTTGGTGGTGTTGGCATGGAGAATAGTCATCTTGGAGACTAGGACATCTAGCTATCATAGTTGACCGTAGGTTATCAATTTAAGCGCCAAGTATTTGGTGTCATTTTCACCGTAGTTTTTATTATATCGTTGAGATCTAGACTAACTTGCAACTTACAAAATCACATAAGTGCATAAATCACTTATAAGAAAGAATGTTCAGGCTTTATTGTGGCGCCCCTTAGAGTCACACTTGACTATTTGGATGCAAAAATGTTCAATAGAGACTATATCAGCTTCCAAGAACGAAATGATCCAAGGCATGAATGGTATTTATAGTTATTTTGTGAAAAATCACCTTGCATCTACAAGTCATTAACATCATGTGCACAGAGGTACATTTGCAAGATTTCATCAAATTTTTGGAGAAATTAAGAAAATCAGAAAATTTTAAGGTATCACAAGATTTGATTCAAAAAATTATTAATCAACAATTAGTAATCTAAAAAAATCCAAGAAATTTTAGATGAAAAAATTATTTTAAATTATAAAAAGTTCCCAAATACTTATTGGTTGTAGTTTTCAAAGATAATCATTAAATAAAAATTGGCTTGTGATTTAAAAAATACCTTAAATTTCTAAACACTAAGAAAACAGATCTGAATTGTTAATATTTAATTCAAATGAGTTCAAGGTTATAAGTTATTTAATATTTTAACACGTGAACATAAGTAAGAAAAATTCCAACGATCAAATTTTTTTAAAAAAAAAATTTATGAAAAAAAATATATACAAGAATGTTCATGAAGCACTAGAAAATTAAAAGAAAAAAAATTGTAAAATCACACAATTGAAAAATGAACATGTTTTCATCTGAACTTCATAATTTTTTGTCGTGAAAGAAGATATTTAAAAATCTAAGTCACATTTTCAAATATTTTGATACATGTTTGAGATTTATGATGTTATTTAACATCCTATATTGAATAAAGTTTCAAAAAATTAAAAAATCAAATATACAATTTTTAAAAATATATGCATTAATGTGAAAAAAATAGCCGATTATAAATTTTAAAATTTTTATGTAGAATGAAAAAATACAATGCAAAAAAAATAATTCTCAAATACTCAAAATATGATGTATAAATGATATAAATATAATTTAGGGATATAGTTTTGGCATGAAAAAAGTCATTTAAAAAAAAATTCTTCATATTTTTTAATATTTTGACATATCTTTGAAATTTATGATGTTATTTTAATATCATATATTGTATTAAATTTTAAAAAAATAAATGTAATGTATAAATTTTAAAATATATACATTCATGGAATAAAATCTTCAATTCCAAGAATTTGATGTAGAATGAAAAAAATACAAAGGACAAAAAAAATTCCTAACAAGTGATCATCGTTGTGATGTCTACATGATATAAACATAAATCTAGGTGTAATTTGGACATGAAAAAAATCATTTAATTGGTCCCATTTATTAATGATTTCAAATTTATTTGAAATTTATTTTATTATTCAAATATAATATCTTTTCTTTTCTTTTTCTTTTAAAACATAATAAATATTTAAATATTTTATTTATAAATATTAAAAAATATCAGGCTTTAAATTGCAAGATTTTGATGGAAAATTTTTTTTAAAATTAAGAAATAAAAAAAATGATAATATTTTTAAATTATGCATGAATGTGACAAAAATTAGCTTTAAATTGCAAGATTTTGATTTAATATGAGAACAATACGAAGCAAAAGAACATAAAAATTTTCAACACAATAATTAAAATGTTGGTTTGTTTGAAAGGAAAAATCAATATGAAAAATTTATGATTTGATCTTAAACCTCATGACATATTTGTTGCAAAAAAAATTAAATGCATGTTTATAAATTATTAATTTATAATTTTTGATGTATTTGATTACTCATCACGTGTTTTTGATTATTTGAATCTTTTTTTTTCATTAAAATATTTAAATTCAAAAAAAATTATTGATTTCAAAAAATGTAATACATGACTTTCTCACTCTAGTTCTCTACCAAGCAACTTAGATATGATACATATATCACTTTTCTGCTGACCAACAAAGGAATGATACATGTATCACTTATTTCCCAAGCAATTGAGAAGTGTTACATGCATCATATTTCTTTTGAGCATTTGATAAATATATCACTTCTTTGGAGTATGATCCGAGTTGACATTTTACCGTTCACATAATTAACAATTCTCTCAGTTGCTTCATTACAAGCATTACCTTATTTAAATATTTAAGATGACAATTTGGATCACACAAATGAAGATTTCTAAACAAATAGTTCATGCTCTTTTATGTTCCATGCAACCATTTCATGTGATTCACAAAATAAATGAAACATAAATTTTAATTTCACACTTCATATTTTTCATCACTATGTAGTTTATTCTCCCAATCTAAGACACCTTTCTTCAAAAGCTTCATGTCTTTTACACTAATTGATCTGTTCTTGTTTAAGACTATGTTTTAGCCAAAAAATTATTGTTTGTCAAAGATTCAAGTCATTTACAATGATCATGCTTTTCTTTTTTCCACTAAGCTTCTCATGATGGTAAGATTCCTCAAAATCAAATCATTGTTGTTGTGTACCATAGGATCTTCAACCTCTTTGGAGTGTCTTTGACACATGTCAGAATCTTACAGATTTTTGCTAACCACAATGGTCAGTTGTTAATATCCTCACAAGGCAGGACCGCAATGAAACTATTGACTTGTAGATCCTTCAAGTCCCTAGGTATATCCACAACTAGCTTAGCACGTCTTTTGTTGATATACAAAGGGTATAATACTTAAAAAAATAGTGCTTTCAGTTGCATTTCCAACTCATCAGTCTCTTTTGCAATACGGATTGCTTTGATTACTGCATCACTTTCCTCTACTCTTCTTTGAGGCCTGTAAAAATCCACCTACTTCTACTCTCCTTGGTCATAAAGTTTTTGAAATTGTGCTTGAGGTTTAAAGAACTACCTTCAGTATAAAACATCTTATTCCTCAAAGTATGCCCGTCCCTCTTCAACAATGACTTTTTGATAATTTTTGAGTACTAATCAGTTGTTGTTAGCATCACTTGCCCTCTAAGGTTTCATACTACTAATAGTTGCAGCAAACATGACGCTCTTAGAAACATAATTCAAGAATTTCACACTTCTCCCCATTCCAAAACTGTAGACAACTTCTTCCCCCACATGTGTGTTTCAACATTTGCTTGTTGTTGTTTAGGTCTTAGATTGAAAAAGGCAAGCTATTTGCAACAAATCTTTGGAAATCCATGGTGCCTTCTAAAACTCTGTAATCTGATATGGGCGTGTAGGTTTCTTCCAATATTTCCTGCAATGTGCTCATTTGGAATGCTCTCTTGTGAGCTAGACATATCGAGAAACAACTGAACACTTCATCAATCTGATCCTGTATGTGATCAACAAGCAAAAAGCCTAACTTTGTTTTCCTGAAAACATTCTTTTTTACTAACATACTAAGGTAGGCAAGCACAAATTTGTTCTTATTCTCCCTTGCTATATTGTCTAGTTGTACATTCAATACCTCATGAAATGGCCTGGACCACTATGTGATCATGTTGTGCATAATAGTGATTGTGAGGTTGGAGCCATTGTGTGTGTTTGGATAAGAATTAAACACAATTGGTTGAATCATCCCATGAAATTTTAAGCAATCAATGACGTGAATTGTTGTGAAGTATTTTTTGTCCATGTTTTTTGATGTTCAAGTAAAATGGGGCATGTTTGTTTTCTTCTACTCCATACAATCGATTTGATGGAATGTGTACTTCACTAGATGATTTTGAAGTTTTTATTTGTGTTTCATCATCTTCTCCCTTCGTATAGCATGTATGGTTTGATAAAGGTTCAAAAATTTGATGTATTTGCATGAAGAGTTCATCAAAACCATTGTCATTAGAAGATTAGCAACACAAAAATGTGAATTTTGCAACGTTTTGCATGTACGTAAGTACATGCAAAACGTAAACATTTCATATCTTTTGTTTAACCCTGGCTGTCACAAACAATTGGCTTATAAAGGGTAACAGTCATAGGTAAACCTTGTGACTTTAAGACCCTCAAAAGACTCGGATCCAAACGGAATATGGCCAGTTTGTGGATATTAGGACATCTCCAGCATTCCACTCTTGGCAGATAGAGGATAGACTGTTTATTTAATCATTTAACTGTCAAACAGTTGCTCTCGCCCATACAGATACTTTCCAGATAGTTGTTATTTATAGCTAAAGCTCTTGAATAATACCATACATTATCTCCGCGCAATTTGTGGTCAAACACCCGAACAAATAGCAGATCTCAGGTTGTCACCCCTTATTAATACTAAATAAAACCCTAGCAAAAATATCAACCTCATAACAGCCTTTGACTGTTATGAGGTTGATAATTTTGCTAGGGTTTTCAACCCTGACAGTCAGAGGCTGTTCTCAACTCCTTGCAAAGGAGACGACAAGACTTCTGTACAGGTTTGAAGGCCGGTTTGTCTACTAACTACATGAGATCCTCTTGTAGACCAATCGCTCAATTGCGAAATGCTTTTGCTACAAGACTGCAGAATTGTCATATAGCTATAGGTCGAACGCATCACAGAGAATTTGAGAAGGTTCATTCACACCTGGCGTGACCGGAAGACGTACGTATTTCTAGACAGTCAAGACACATCAGTCCCTAATCACCAGTGAACCATAAACCGTCGATTGGAAGGCCATAAAACCGAAAGCTAGTGATGCAACTAAAAGTTAGTAATATCTACAGTATATCAAACCTCAAGGAATTTGATTCTGCCCAAAACGGTGATTGGAGACTATTTTGTTCAATCATTTCTGGGAATAGAAGCCACAACAGTATAGAGACAAGGTGCTTAAAATATATCTGTGAGCAGTTGTAATGCATCTCAGATTCCACTCGACGTGACTAAAATCCCCAGTTCGATTTCTACTTCTAAAAGAAATTTTTTTTTTCAGGATATGGGCAAAATAGTGATATATGTATCACTTCTAAACTACATAATTGTTCTCAAAATATTGCACTTTAAGTTTATTCTTCTTACATATAATGGTACAAGTATGTGTCCACCTTCATTACAATGCATGTAATTTCCATGTAGGAAAAGTCAGACCTTCCTTCGTATCAAGAGTTTCTCCTTACATAGCTTTAATTTCCAACCTAAGAATTTCAAATCTACTCTATTCTATAACAGAGTTTATCAATATGTGAGAGTCATATTACTCTTTTCTTCAAGTAAGAAGGTTTTGTCACATTTGGCTTTGAATTCAGAACAAGTTGTGTATGAGAAAAATTAATTTTTGATTGGAATTTTTACTTTTTGAAAATATTCTTTTCAAATGTGACAAAATTATGAATTTAAAAGCATCCCATGAATGTCTACTTCTCCACTTTCCTAGACATAAAAATCATAAACTTCTTTCTTGATGTTATTTTCGGGCAAATAAAAATATGCTTTGTTTAGAAGCCATTCCACATTCTTTTAAAAACACATCGACATCACTTTTTTCGAGACAAGACAACTTCTCTCAACATGCATGTCACACGGTCTCTTGTAATCCTTGGATCTCCAACTGACACAAGTCGCAATAATCAACTATTTTTCAAGGTGTACAACATCTTGAAAGTGTAAGAACATATGAGTCATCATTAAGTCCTATAAAATCATGAGTTCTTTTCACTCTCCTTTCCGCAATGTTGCATGAGGAAGTCATCATGCTCGTTTTTCTTCAAAGAAAAGAATTCTGACATTCCTTCAACACCCTTACTCCCATAGCAACAAATATTTGTGTCTACAACATTTAAAATGAAGAAGTTAGCTCAATTTTCAAGCATCAAGTTTGTAGTTCAAAACCTTATTTCTTCTACATTATGCTTGTAAAATAGGCTTTCTATCTAGTACTCAATTTGCACAGATGTAAAAGTCATCTCTCATTAGAATCTTCAAACCAATGACGAATTCGGCTGGATTTGACTTGTAACTTTCATCAGATAAAATGTCTTATTTTTTTCTTATTCTTCATGCAAAAATATCTCCTAGTTGAAATGAAAAGGTGACATTATGATTTTTATGGAATGAAAGTCATGCTAACTTGTTCCTGAGCTATCATGACCCTCTTTATCCATAAAACTATTTGACAACTCCATAAAATCCTCCACCGATGAGATTAGACTTGGTTATACCTCCTCTACCAATTTCTTTTCCTCATTTATCTCATTTTCGAATGATTTGTGAATTTCTAGAAATTCTATGTCAGCATTGGACTGGTGATGTACTTCCAACATTCTTACTACTCAACTCCTTCTTTGATGTAATGAACTCAGTCCCCTTATTTTCCATCTCACTCAGTACATACTTTTCCTTTACAAGCATTCTCTCCATTTGATTGCGGATGTAGTGGCTGTCATAAGTGGAGGATGATGCAAGTGGCTTATCATCCTGAAAAAGTGATATGTGTTTCACTATTTACTTCTGCAACCAAATCATTTGAATTGCCTTGGCTCTCTTCATTGTCAATAGTCTCCTCTGAAGAGTAGTCAATAGCCTCAAAAATAGACTTACGCTTTAAGTAAACAAAATGCAAAATACTTCATTTGAATGGTTCAGAAAGAGAAACATGAAAAGCGCATTCAGAACTTGAAGAAATCGACAATGGTCCTTAAAGTGTGTTTTGCACTCTCCTACCACGTTATTGTATACGCTCATCATCTCTTAAGGCACAATTAAACTTTGACATAGTATAGAAGAGGGAGTTGATTGGACAATGCTAGGTTGCATTCATATTTCACTCCAATAGATCACCAAACCAAGTAACATAAACACTTAAGACCTCAGTAGGAGCCAACGACTACTCCTAGGAGCTAGAGATGACTTTAAATCGTTTCGAGATATTTTGGAAAAAAATATACAAGCTCTTAGATCATTTTTCAACTCAATGTCATGCATCTTGAAGTTCATCCACACTATTCACACTCCTTAGTTCCTTAACCTTGCATCAAATAATCTTGATGCTCATTTTATAATCTCTGGGTCACAAAATAACAAAAAAGTTGATAATCCTAATTTTCCAACTATGATTTTCAAGGTCTTGAATGCATGTATTATTGTGCAGCATGAAGTGCATAATGACTCATATAGCATTGTGTTGTATGGAGGATTTAGTCAGATTTCAAACTTCACGAAATGGTCACTATTTGTCACTCTTAAGTGAGACTTGAATGATATCTAGGGTCATTTTTTTTTAATCATTAACGAAGGTTACTTTCATGGATGGATTTTAAGTGTCAGATGAAATGCGGTTATATTTCTTGCACTTTGTTCATATTCAATATATTTTAGTTGTCGAATCACTACCATGGTCATCTCTAACCATAGTTTGTTATTGTGTAAAAATGGAAGCTCCCCTTGACATTGGAGAGCGGTACATGTGTCATTATTTTTTCAAAAATTTTCCAAGTCTTTCATTCAGTTGTTAGGGTATAAGAAGTGATACATGTATCACAAATTTACTTTCAGATTTTTCACATACATAAGGTCAATTGCTCAGTTTCAAAAATAAGAATTTAAAACTTTCGTCTTCCCTAATCATTATTACTCAAATTTTTCTACTTTTTAAAGGAATCCCCCATTTGACATCACTTTTGCTGAAAGAACTATTTTTATATATATATATTTTTTAATTCTGGCAATTTGGACCAACAACAATCATACGGAGTACACATTTCAAGAAAAATAGTCTTTATGCAAAAATATGTGACAAATTTTACTCATTTTGAAGCAACCTCCCATTTCATTTCACATCACTATATTAATAATATAAATAGAAATATTGTAAAATATCTCTGATGACTTATTTTTGGGAATACCTTCACTATTAATATTATCATGATTATTTTTTGTGATATTTGAGTACTTTCTGAAATTTCTTAAATAGGAGAGATATCACGAGACTTCAGTGTGATATTTGGACATTGAGGGTGAAAGAGGGTGCAACATAATTATGATTATCAAGATTTAAATTATTCTTCTCGATTTCTGATGAGTTTCTAAAAAATCATCGGATATAAATTTGAATAAGAATAAACCTAGAGGTCACAAATCATCCACTTTTTATTAAAGCAATTGAGAAGACAAGTAGAAGAAAGCTAGGAAAATGGTCTTGATTCTTACTTTTTGCATTATTAACTGATCATACAAAGCATATCTTATTGACAGCTACATGTTAATAGAATAAATGCAATGTCAAAATTTTATTATGCCGATAGAGAAACTCATTCCAACATGAAATGTGTTGACTTAGGAGTATAATCTAAGTAAAAAATATCTTTTGGTGATATGTATATCATAGTTGGAGAGAAAAATGGATGACAATTAATTATCAATAGAAAAATTAAGAAAGGCTTGCCTTAGATACTACGATAGATTTGACTAAAGTAAAAGGTTGAGGACAAAAAACATGATTGGATGTTGGTATATGATAATAGTATGGATTACAATAGTATGGATAGTATGGACATCTTAAGTAAGTTTTCAAAGAAATAGTTTGTGGTAATGTTACTTGTTCCTTGAGAAAGTTGGATTATAAAAAGTTAAAGGTACTTACTGTTGGAAAATGCATCAAGATATTCAAAAGTTAAGATAAAAATATCAAGTATAACCGACTTGAGTAAGAATTTGAGCTTTTTTGTGAAGATGAATCATATGGAGGGATAGTTCAAGATCAGTCAGTTGTATGAAAAGATCAGCTTGACCTTGTTTGAAATCATCCATAATTTCATTAACTTCTTGGTGCATACAAAAGGATGCATAGGTTTAGAAGAGATGAGTGACGTGTTGTGGCACAACTACTATAAGAAAATGAAATATGTTTTCTTCATGATGATGATATTGTAGATCAAGATAACTGACGACTTATAGTAAAGTTAGTAAGAACCCAAGTTTGGATTAACCCTATATAATGGAAATATTAATAAGGCTCTATTAAATAAATTATCTAAATTATCAAATATAATAATTGGTTAGGATGCAAAGGGAAGTAGAAGATCTCATACAGTACTATTATGACTAATTAGCTAATCTTGTCAAGTTGGAGCCAACATGGTACATGGATATAGTATAACATGATTCTCTATATGTATCAGTGCCAAATTTATTTATAATGAATATCCGGTGATTTTATTACAATCACTTTTGGGCATGATTATAATATCATTTTGGAAATAACTTTATGTCATAAATGATGAATTTTTTAGACTTGTTTATTCTTTCAACTGTCTCTTATAGTGTAATTTATGATCCAACAATTTAGAATTGGATTTAATTTAAACACTATGGATGTAAAATTTCTCATGGTTATGATTTTAATTCATCATTATTATTTATCAAAAGTAAATAATCAAGAGTTAATTGTTAAATTTTGGCAATGAGTAATCCTCTTAAGTAATAAACTCCCTTATTTTCATTTATACTTAGCTAATTTTAAATTTTTATTTTGACTCTATATTACAACAACTTGCAATTTTTTTTATTATGGTTAAGTAATATAATTAAGTTAGATTTTAAGTTTTAAATTAGAATAGAGTGATTTTGGCCCCACTAAAAATAAAAAATCAATTCATTGGTCATAAAATTTTTACCTAGCTAATCCGACTTATAGTAAAGCTAGAATTTTCGTAAATTTTTTACGTAACATATTTATTAAAATAATTTCTTTAAAGTTTTAAAATTTTTTTAAGAATTTTAAAATATTGAGGATTGAAGAATAGTTATAAAAATTTGGTTACAAGAGTTACAAGGTGGATTAAGCAATGGAGCCAATTGGCAATATTGTTGACCTTTTGTGATGATTTGAAATTGAAGAATGAAATTTAAATCCTAAAATAATTTAAAATTATTCTTAGAATATTATAATTATTCATAGTGATTGAATTGAGCAAACATATAGTTAATAATTTGCGTTTGTGTTTAAATTTGATGAATTTTGAGTACTGAATAGCAAGTTAAAGTTTGCATGCACAATTAAAGATGCATGATTGTAGCGACTATTACAAGGTTAAAACAGTGACTAAAATATTTACTATCAAAGTTTTTGATTAATAAAACTTTATAGAGGTCTAGTTTTATTTGTGATTTTCCACTTGTAAAATTTGAGGGTGTTTTAATTAAATGAAATTTATGATTGTATTTGTACACTGGGGTCTGTTTCAAAAAATCTTAGAGTGAATCACATTATGAACTTTTCATAGAGCATAAAAAGATTCAAATGCAATTACTTCTAAAGTTTGAACAAAAATTAAAGTTTTGCATTGAGTTTTTCAAGCCGCTACAATAGGTTGAAAAATAAGGGAGAGTTACAACTCACAAAAGTGTCAAGAAAGTTGTTCTACAGCCAAGCATTTGGATGCTTTCAAAGGTAAGTTAAGTCATTGTCATTTGATAATCAAAAGCTACATGCAACTTACATTGGAGATATAGCAATTTTAGCAAGAGAGATTAACTTTCTCTACATCTTTTGGCTTTTTTCTCTTCACTTTAGCTTATACTTTGTATTGACTCCAAAAATTTTCCATTACATCTTTTATTGCATGCAATCACTTTTTTTTTAATAAATATGTTACGTTAAATAGAAAAAAATAGATGAATGAAATTATAAAATAATGCACTTATTTCTATAAATATTATTTTATTTTAATATTTTTCAAAAAATATTCATTTATTATAAATAATAAAAGAGAAGAATTCAGTTTATATTTTTCAATTAAATATATTAAATATTACTGAAGATTTAATTGATATAATTTTTTCTTCATTTAAATTTGATAAAAATTTGAAAAGCAATTCATGAATAAAATAATAGTGGAGTTTGAACTGATAAGCATGCACACAATCAAGTAAAAAGGAACACATCCAAGTATTGGAAATGTAAATGTTTGCACCATACATCAAGTCAAATTATATGGTGTCGTTTACACGTCAGGACTATGTTTCTCATGTATTAAAATGTATGGCATTAAATGTGCAGGATGGAAGAATACAGACGGTGCTTTACATAAAGAAGAATTTTTTCATTTTTTGTTTTCTTTACATAAAGGATCAATCTTTTGGCCTAGCTGGACAGCTAACCTACAAAGAACCTATTTTCAGGCTTCACAAAAAGTGATACCCTAGGGCTGCTGTCTTACACGTGGAGTGTGTATTTGAAGATTTTACTTGGACACGGATTCATACAAAATGCGAGCAATGGATTGATTGCTGTTGAGACTCGCTGAAGTGCGACCATCGTCAATACGGTAAGTAAACAGGAATGATCTAACTAGATCGAAGTATAACTGTCGTACAGATCTTGGAATGACTGGCTGACACGTAGATGGGCTATGAATCTCTTCAGAAAACTTTCTCATGTGCTGGTGTATCAGCTGATTTAGCTTTTCTAAGGCCCCAGACTGTGTAAGACCAGAACCTTTTGAAATCGACGAAGTGATTGATTTTTCGGCAGCCAATTTTCGCTGCAAGGAAACCCAATATATACATATGAGAATACAACTAGTGGAAATATTTCGTGCAAACGTAGAACTCTACCAGTGAGAGAAACATAAACGAGTTTAGTCTTAAGACTACAGAAATATGTTCGTACTTACCTGGTATGTCTCCATGTAATTACTCATTCTCGCAATTACGTTTGCCAAATGCAAAAGGTCCTTTCTGTATGGACCTTCAACCATCTCGTGGCTAATCTTCTCCCCCAGGAAAAAATGAGTTGTCATCATAGCATCCATTGACACTCCCCATTCTGCGACACTCATGTATTCCTCTAAAGAAGGTTGAACGTTCATATGCGTCCATTCTGCCTCCGTCATGTGACTCTCCACCAGCCTTTTCATCTGGTCATGCATCAAAGCTCAAAAGCATTTAGGCCATAATTTCCATAAGATTGATTGGGTTGGTAAATTTGAACTTGTATTTGAATCACATTCACTTCAACTTTCGTTATCTTCATCGAGGAAAACATAAACTGTATAAGGAACTTGAAGATAATCTTACTCTTCTCGCTTGTTCTCCTAGACAGGCCTAGTGAGTGTTAAGATCTGACTACTTGCACATAAATTCAATCTGTTACAGCAATACTAGAATTCTGTAAAATTGATGGTGCACGATTCGTGAAAGAAATTCAGAATTTGCATAAGTCCAAGTGCAGCGGAAACTAGAATGTCAGAAAGATGGAGTGTGTGGGATATGCTTCGAGAGCTTACTGTGTCGTGTATATGATAACTGATATCACGACCTTGTAATAAGCTGCCTTCTGTGACGATGTCATTCACAGTTCTATACATTGCCTCAAAGAGAACTTGTGCCTCCCTGCTCGTTCCTTTCATCAAGTTCGGATTCCACCTGCACTCACGTTCAGATTCGAGGTGTTCAGAGTCCCTCGATATACTTTCTTTGCCATCGGTACATTTATTGCACAGTAACTTCAACTAGAAATCGGAGAATTTCGAAACATCTAATTCGGAAGAATGTACTGAGTACATTCTGCACTCCAAATGGGTCAAGAGATCAAAATAAAAAGCTTCTTCTTACGATCGAGTAGCTGCTACAAACTGGTTCTTGTCGGTGTAGGATTCACTCAGTGCATCGAAAAAGTCATCAATAAGAGTGCTCAACAGAGCTATCTGTGTCCAAACTCTTCTGGCCATACTGTGTTCCGCTGCAGGGAGGCAACATGCTCCGGTATAAAAGCAGTAGACCATCACTTTTCGGCCAAAACTGAGGCCTTTCAAACCACTTTCTTCGTTCCACCTGTTTCTTGCAGTGCAAGATTGAGAACCTCAGAGTAAGTTTCAAAGAAACCGACAGAATGAAGATCGGTTCACATATGTATGACACGAAGTTAGACAAGTACCCTTCTCGACATCAAATCTGACAGGAAGTGAAAGGAGATCATATATATATATATATATATATATATATATATATATAGAGGGAGAGAGAGAGAGAGAGAGAGTATGAAGCGTAACGAAAGCCGACAAGCTATAAAGAGCTAGCATATGCACATGATTCAGCCGTCATACCTCAGAATCTCTTGTAAGTCTTCCTGGTGTTTTGACTGGCAGACGTTGAAATCAGCCTTGGCTAACTTCAAGAAAGTGTTGTTGGAAATGGAGAACATTCTGGTTGTTCACATGCATATGTTAAATGAATATCTTCATCCGATTGACATACTTGCAATAATGCAGATCAGGACATTTCAGGTAGGTGCTGTGTTGTGTAGATGGTTACATTCTTGTATGTCGAAGGTTTTATCAAAATCATGATGCTGACAGCCATTCCGTTTACAGTTCACTAGATGAAATCAAACTCGGAAATCGGAAGGGATTGAGGAATATCCACTGGAAACAAACCTGTACAGAACTTTAGAGATCCATATATCATCTGGTCCGTATTGGTCGAGATACGATCGATGTTCTAGACGAGGAAGAGTGTAATACCAAGGATTTTGAAGGGCAAAAGCAACCTGCAATATAATTTCAAAATTAGCGTCTTCAAAAGTATACCATATGCTCCGATCTCCGAGGTAATAACAGAGTGTTCATATAATCAACATGCGTTAATCGGGTTACCTCTCCAGCGATGTCCTTTCCAATCACCCATTTATCATTAAACCCTTCTTTGCTGGACTTCTCCACAAGAAATTTTCTGGCCCATTCGGCCCCCTCCATCAGTATGGACTCGCCCGGGTAGCACGTTTGCCCAGCTCGGTACAAATTGAAAGTGGACGTGACACCTTGGTTCACCTCGCCAGCGAAGGTATACCAATCCCCTTCTGCACTTCTGAACGACTTCAAACAATCTGCATCCATAAGTTGATTCAACATGTTGTACACGACACAAAGGATTGGCATTCAGACTGGCATTTTTGCAATTGAGATGAGTTACACATTTAAAAGGCAGGAATTGTGAACTACATGTTAATGACGTTTCCAAATCTATTCATATCTGTCTCCCTGCGTTAAAGCATGAGTGTGCCATGCTAAAAACATTAGCATGGCACACTCATGCTAATGTTTTTATAATATTACGATCGCTGTTGGCCAGAGGCCAGCTATACATCGTAAGAGATGAGCTGCTCTTACCGGGGCTAACATCATAACCATGCAGACGAAGCAGACGAAAGGCCATGGCGGTATCATCCAGGTCCATGACATTGCATGCGCTGGACCAAGAAATCCCGTGGGAACTGCGGCTGAAGAGTCTGCAAGTGCACACATAGAGCTAAACCTGTTTGTATTTGATCATCCCATGCTTGCAGCTGCTACCTCTAAATGTACCTGATGATTAGATGACCCTTGTCGTTGAATCAAGAAATACTAACAGCAAAAAGCTTATTAAACGGTACGTAAGGAAAAGAAAACATGGTCCGTACTTGTAAACATAGTCAAGACAGGTCCTTATCTCCGATTGGAAGTGCCGAGCAATTCCAAGGCGCTCAAGTCTATCAACTACCCACAGGCGTTCAAATATTTCCAGAGGATATTGTGAAGGAGCTGCACGCCAGAAACCCCATAGCTCGTTAAGAAGGAGGTCTCTGATCTGTAGGAGGCACTGAAACAGATGTGAATCTATAGCTTTCAAGCAGAAGTGGAATTTGAGATATAGTTCAAAGTATCAGAGAGAAGAAGCACCTGCATGATCAAACCCCTGGACTACGGACGAAAGATATTGAAGGCATTTTTTGTTTCCAGTATGCAAGTAAGCACAAGCCGTAGACGCTGGTGACGCCAGAAGACTTCCATCGTCCTGCTGGAACTGTAATACTTGCTCCCAGTCTATTATGTCACGAACCCCTTCCAAAGAGTATAGAATGGTAGTCGGTGAACTGTACAAAAGCTGTAAGGGTAGCCTGCACAATATGGCCCCCCAAGCCCAGACAAACCTCAGCTGAGGTTTTCGATCTCACAAGACGACCAAATCAATGACGTTTCGGGCTGGGAAATCTGAAACCAACTTCAACTCTCTGTTATTGATCCTCGTACTTACTTCTGGAGCTTCTTTTCCCTTGCAGCTCTGTATTTTTCAAAGAAAGGCAGGTCGTATGGAATGTCCAGCCCCAGCTCTTTCGCATCTTCTAGAACGGTTGGAAACACAATCTCGAACCCACAAAGCATCTCGTATTCTTCATCTTCGAGTCGCGGCAAGTTGATCCGGACAAAGCTTTCACCTTCAACAGGGAGACATATTTCTCATCACAACGTTGAAATGTCGATTTTAGAACAGGCACTAGATACTCTAGTTTGAGATAAAGATTATGAAACAAATGAATCTGAAAGCTGACATCTACGAACATGTGAATGCTTGGCAGGTCATTATTAGCACACTTTAGAACGACGCTAGGTGTTTGAATCGGAGTGTGAATAAAACCGTAGTACCTCGTTCAACACACTGTAACCCAGTGTTCCAAGTTTTCAATGCGATGATGGACATAAGCGTGCAGAGTACGTTGTTAGAATATGAGAAGAAGTCTGGATCTCCCCAAGATCCGTCCTCCAACTGGTTTTCGATGAGCCACTGCAGAGATCCGGGAAACTGAGGCCCTTTAGTTCCATCCACCGCTGGTATGAGGGACACCCATGCGGTGTCGTAAGGGGAAGCTGATGTGCTCCCATTACCCATAGAGCGGAAAAATCTCTCGAATCTCTTCAATCCACATTTGAATTTGCGTTTTCTCTGACAGTGGAAAATGATCCCTTGATGGTAGCTCATTTGCAACCGTCTCCAGTTGAGTCAGTTCCACTGCATGCGCAAGAGGGACATCATCCGACTAATTTGAGGATTTTTTTGAATCATATTCAGACTGGTGACATAATAGTATGCAGAATCGACGATAGCAGTATTTTCTTATCCTCATTTTTGCAACGCCCTACTAAATGATATGTATTCGAGCATTTTTTAACATGAGACATGCCAGGAAGCCATTCAGTAACTTCTACGGCAAACCTGCGAGGTAGGAAAACGGACCAGAGGACTTTTGAAGAGGATGCGCATGAAGCTTGCTGGGAACTCTCGAAATGAAACGCTTAGGCTCCAGTGCGTCAGAATATCCTAAAATTTTATCTGAGTTGAAGACCCAGAGACAAACATTTAGTCCATCTTCCACCAGGCCTTCGACCACATGGTTTTCCTTGACAGCACGTTGACGGAAAATTCGCAAGTCCACTATCGTTTACTTCTATCTCTAAAGCTTTCAAACTCTACGTCCAGTTATGGATGTGTACTGCACACGTCAAGACAGCATGCACGCGCAAGGGGAAAGAGAGGTTACTTGCACTTTGAGCTTTACTTGCTGTGAAAACTTCGGTGGAAATCAAACAATTGCTTGCGGATATTGCCCTTCTGAATCGAGAAAAATCAAGACTGCCACGTCCGGCCATGCGACCAGAGCTTTGATGAACAGACTGAGAATGCCTCCTTCGTTGCGTACATTCTAAAGCAACCGTTGTACTGAAAACTGGTGCACTCCATGCTGTCAAGGCTGGCATGCTTATCGTCCTGTGGCGTATTAATTTCTCCAACTTACGAGCAAACAGATTCTCAACAGAAGCAGAGACAAGACATCACAATTCTTACGAGTAGCTTATGAATTTCTGCACTTTGTGAGAAAGAAGTTCAATTCTTTTCCCGTTCTGCGCCGTAACAACTTGATGGTTGCATTGGAATTGTACTTTTTGTAAGCACGACGACGGCTTTGCATTTCAATTTTCAAGCGCAGAATGGATATAAAATGTACAATCATCGAATACTATAGTCATGAGGAATCTGATGTTCATGTCTATCTGTCTGCGCAAATTTGTGAAGCGCATCGGGTTAGAATTCTCGACATGTGGTGACAGACTCCACATTCCTGAATACAGTCTGTCACACAGATCTGGTGGTTCCTACAAATTCCAAAGATCCGCTCACAGTTAGCTTTATATTTCTTAAGTCGACTTCTCTCCACCTGCAAGCATCCCATCCGTCATTGAAGAATCAAAGCAAGCGCAGGAGGATCATGACGCATGTCAGACAAATCTCATGGAGATAGTCTCGTGAGACACTCCATTAAATTGTTCCAGGAAACGAGTCATCTATGCGAATCTCAATGTCCAAACGCGTCTAAAAACAGTCTGCAGTCTCGAGGATTCTTTGGTACGTTGTGCACGAAGACTTCAGATATAGGACGCCGGCTTTCGAACTTTGAAGCACACTCTGTCTGGTCGATACTTCTATTTTTAATCAAATTGAAAGTTACTATTTCCCTTTTGGCTTTGTCCATTCTATGTCATTTATTTAAATATTGCCTAAATCTAGTTTGACTGCGTTATCAAACATCTTTGACTGTAATGGGTCGATCTTAGTCCAAGAGTGCACCTTCAGTTCAACCTTGAATCGAGGAATCTCGGGAAGTGTTCACATATAATATTGGTGTCGGCAAGTTGACTTTCAGTATCACATAAGACATTTATGTGATTTGCATTTTAAATCAATGCTAGCAGACCTATGTGTTCAACGTTGGCTGGATTGATTATGTCATTTGTCGATCCACCAGGCCCTCTTTACCACGGATTCCATTTGGCACTCCAACAATAAACACTTTCCCAATATCCATTCATTTGGATCCACTTCAAAACTGTGAGAACGAAATGGCAATATTTAAATTTAGGAGTGCCAAATGGAATCCGTGGTAAAGAGGGCCTGGTGCATCGACAAATGACATAATCAATCCAGCCAACGTTGAACACATAGGTCTGCTAGCATTGATTTAAAATGCAAATCACATAAATGTCTTATGTGATACTGAAAGTCAGCTTGCCGACACCAATATTATATGTGAACACTTCCCGAGATTCCTTGATTCAAGGTTGAACTTAAGGTGCACTCTTGGACTAAGATCGACCCATTACAGTCAAAGATGTTTGATAACGCAGTCAAACTAGTGTATCTATGATTCTAGGTATAATATTTCACAAGATTAACTTTGGAAAGTACAAAAAACACTAATTTGTTTATGACTAAAGAGAACCATTTGTCTGATCTTTCTATCTTCGAATTTTAACTACGCTGGAGTTTACCGACCCAGGATTATGAACATTCAATCCAAACTTAAATCAAGAAATCATCACATTTAAAGTAAATCCAAATCTGCCGGCACTAAATTCAATCTATGTCTAAAATCACAAACAAATTTGAATCACCACGAAATCCTCCTCCACTCTCTTTCACAAACACGTCGAGAGCATGCTTAGTGCTTAAATCAGTGCATTCTAGATCACCGTTCGAGATGATTAATCCAGCTAATTTCATAGTTTCATACAGATTTACAGGTTGAAATTAGCCCTATCATGTTGTCCCTTTCATAGATAGCATGATTTTCTATGCGGCTGTGTATATTCTTCGGGTTTCGGTGGTCCTATTTTCCTTCCCATTGTGGTGATGTATGGGTAGTCGAATTAATTTAAGGTCTTTGAATGAGATTTTAGTATAGTTGTATCACTTGTTTCATGCAGTTGTGTGCTGATTGTTCTAAGTTGATTCATCTTCCTTGTTAACAAACACAATAAACGTCTTCTGCGTGTTTCAAACAGGGTCTTGATTTCTCCCATTGATCATGTCATTTGATGACATTATGGAGGGTGTACGAGTATATTTCATTTGATTTCTCGTCGGAGATGTAACTCGCAAGAATTAATTGAAAATACTTATGGTTGACAAAAGGCATGTTAGTACTAATCTTCACCATAATTCACATGTTTCCATATATATATACCTACCTAATAAATAAAGTGAAGGGCCAACAGAACATAAAAATAATTGTTGAATGGTCAAACGTTCCATTCAATTCCAACCAGAGGTATCAAAATCTACATCAATTGAAGATCAAGATTTGAATATAAGGTCACATTTTGATCCAAACTAATAATAAAGTCTAATCCTATTTTGCTAAGAATGTTTCACAAGTAGCTAAATATCTATAATGTTAATGTAACTTTGTTAAAAATCTGATGTTATTGAAAAATTTGTTAGATTTTTGAGTCTCATATCTTAATTTTTTTAAATTTCATTGTAGATTGATATGCTCATTTTATTAATATTTCTTGGTCTACAAGGTTAAGTCCAAGAATTAAAACTTAAAAATTTGAAAAAATAAAAGTGGAAAAAATAATTCCAAATGATGTTGATGTTTTATTAATTTAGTTATTTAAATTTATTAATTTAGTTGGCTTAATAAAATTAAAATTAATTTTTTCAGAATTTTAAAAATCAAGATATAAATATAAAACTTAAATGACAATATTAAGCTGAAAAAAAATCGAAAAAATTGCTCGTATTTATATTTATTTATATTTTTTCTTAATATTTATATTTATTTTAATGTATTTTAAACTTTAAATATAAAATTTTTTAATAATTTATATTTTATTGAAATGATTCATCAACTCAATAAAATTTCAGAAAAATATATTTATTAACATAGAAAAAGGAAAATTTATATTATACGCTGAATTTTGTCAATTTTCATCACAAGTCTCAATTTACACCGTCTATTTACTCGCTGCATGTGTCAAGTTCAGATTATACCATCACTTCTGTTTTAACTCATGCTCATTTCAAAATCAGATTCTTCAGTTGATCTACACATGTGATTGTTTGTTCTTGATGTGTTGTTTATGACAAACAAGACACAGTAATCACTTTCCTTTAACACACCCGCTTGGTGATTACTCAACTTGATGGTCTCTACTCACACTCAATCAGTCATGGAATTTCGCTAACGTCTTCGTGGACATTGGTTTACTGAAAACATATCCAACTTGGACACAAGTGGGTCCCCAAATTGATATCACATCTCTTGTCTGAATTTTCTTTCGAATAAAATGGAGCTGAGTCTCCTAATACATTGTACGAGAGTGAAATGCAGGGTTATTAGCCATTTAAATTGCACGAACATTATGAATGTAGATATATGTGGCATCAGACCGAGGAAACTTCAACTCATCCAACAATCTTCTGAACCACAATGCCTCACAAATGACATTTTTTAAACTTTTACATTCTGCTTCAGTTGATAACAATCCCACCTTTGTCTGCTACTTAGATGTCCACAATATTGCGCCAGCATGTGATTTTTTATCATCTTGATCTCCTGCCCAGTTTGCATCAGTTTATCCTTCAATCACAATCCTTCCATCAGTTTGTTGAAACACCTAACTGATTGTACCCTCGAGATGATCTAATATCCTCTTCACTGCCAACCAAGATGAAGTTCTAGGAGCAGATATGTACTGGCTTACTATTAACACAACATGTGATATATAAGGTCACGTAGTGGTAAGGTAAATCAGGCTACCCACCACCTGATGATGTATCAATGCATCCACCTTCTTCTCTTCTTGAGATGAATCCAACTTCACAACAAAGATCTACAATCATTCATGTGAAACCTGCAGAGCACTTCATTCAGTTTCTGCAAGTGAGACAACACCATCGTTTTGTCTATATTCTAGATTTCCACTCCAAGGCAAAAATGTATTCTCCTTCATTTCAAACTTGGTGGTGAAAGCTACTCAAACTTCTTCAATCTTCCCCTTGTTATTTCCAGTCAAAAGCGTTTCATCAATGTAAAGTACAAGTGTTACTTCTAACTCGCAATCGCTGAGCATTGTAGATTAGGAGTTGCACTACTCTTGAAAAATCCTAAACTAATGAGTTATGTGTCAATGCAGGTGTTTTGATTGTACTCACCATTGCCTTAAAAGATATCGGTAAACTATTCACGGTCAAATGCACCAGCTCTGGGGCTTCAGTCTTGGACTCCGGATTTGACAACTCATTCACCAACTCTTGCACATGAGTGAGATGCTTCACCATGGACTCTCCTTGATGAAGTCTCACATTTGTTAAATCTTGTCGTAACATCAGCAACCTCGTAATAGACACCATATCATACTCCTTAGCAGCAATATCCCATGCCTCTTTTGACGAAGTCACATTCCTTATGTGTAGACTCTCCATTTCTTGAATTAAGAGTTTAAGATAACTGCCAGAGCTATGTTATCTTAAAGATTAAATTTCTCTTCTCCGGTTGCAAGTCTATACACACCATGTGCTCTTACCAAAGCTCTAAGCTTGTACTTCCACACTCGTGCCAAATCAACTTCTGAAATACTGAGGATACACAGGTGCTCTTCAAGCTCTATAAACTGCGTTAAGGACTCAACCAGCTGATACTCTTCAAGCTCTATAATCTGCTCTAAGGACTCAACCACCTGCATTCAACTTGTGCCCAAGGTATCATCTATTTTTTTGCCATCTATTTACTCGCAGCATGTGTCAAGTTCAGATTTAATATCACTTCAGTTTGAAGTCATGCTCATATCAAATTATTCAACTGTCACATTTGATCTTTAGTTCTCGATGAATGTTTGAGACAAACAAGACATAGAATTGACCACTGTCCTTTAACAGACCTAGTAAAGCTAAAATGGTGAATCGCAGTTGATTATCACTGGCTTGTCTCTGTACATGGATGTACAATTAGGCTTTGCACCTTTTTTACAGCTGAAGTAACAACGCAAAACACCAGACCCTGCACAATTTGCCCTTTATGGTGATGAATTATGCTTTACTTTAGAATAGACGAGAATTTGTCTGTACTTCATTTCGCAAGAGTATTTTTGTGGATCTTATGCTTTCTCCTCTCGCCTCTGCCAGAACACGAAACATGGCCGTTACCACTGGGAGACAATTCCAAACGATTTACCCCAGAAGAAGAAATGCTGCTGCTTGTAGTTCATGAGAGAGCGTTCAATGACATGATGTTATAAATGTGGCACTGTCGAGGCCGTATGACATGCATGAACCCCAACTGCACCTCAAAAGAACTCCAGTGGTTAGCGGTAGACGAAGCAGCATAATCCAAGGGACATTTGGGTCCTAATGCCGGTTCAAGAAAAAGAAAAATCACTTACAGACTGGGGGTATTCACTCAGCCGCGGCATCTTAAACTTGGCAGCAAAACTGATCGACGCCAAGGTCTGGTAGTTTGTTGAAAGGTATCATGTTCACACCTAAAGGCAGTGTCTGGATGATTGTCCTGAACGGAAGAGCAGACAGGATCTTCACACGACTTCCAGTCCTGAAAGGATAAGATTGAGCCCGAGCAAATCACCAGTAATTCCTTCCAACAACTTCGTTTTGCCACCCGGAAACATCGTCGATACCAGCTGGCCACCACCAACCTCGGTGTTCACAGTCTGCAAAGCATTTTTGGTAAAGACTGTAAACAAAACCTGGCACTAAAGTAATAGAGGCAAGAAACACGGCTATTGCTACCGCGAAGATCTGTTTGGTCCTCATCGTAAATTGAGAAGAAGTGACATCGCTTGGACTTGGTGCTGGTGACAGGAAGAGATCGGACTTCGGATACTCCTGGAGGAGAGGCAGAGCCCGTTAGCGCTGTCACAGTGAAGGGTCGAAATATGCCATTTATAGGAATAAAAGCCAAGAGAACATTCATACGATCCACTCTGTTCACGTTTCTGTGGAGTTCGTCTACAAGAGAGTGGACGTGATTGAACTTTATATTCCTCTACAATATATACCTCTATATAATAGGCGAGTCATACCATAGAGTGCTCGGCTGAGGATAGAGTCCAATCAGTTTCTTTCTATATGTGGGTTTGAATACAACGCAGCCCACTCTACGCAGCCATTCTCAACAGCGAAGAGGGCCATGTGTCCGACTCGCTGTCATCACATTATAATAATCGTATCAAAGTCAATGTATTGAGAGTGTAAAACGTTGCATTCAAGGAACATGTTCAACAGACGAGAGCTACTCAGACGAGAGCTGTTGAACATGGTTCCTTGAATGCAACCTTTTTTATTATATCATAATATAATTAAAAAAATTGGATTTTATTCTTTGCTCATAAATAGTTTTTATAAGTTAAATTGGACACTAATTAACATGTTTTCAAATTTTTTCCTAACAAATTGTTATTCATGTAGAGATTACAAATCTATTCATTGTTACAACTATTCAAAACCTGATCATTGTATTATTGGGGGGAAGTTTACTTTGATCCAAATTCAAAGAATCATAATGGAGCTTGAGGGAAATTTGTGTGATTTTAGTACAAACCAGAACACCATGACATGAGAGCTTTTTGAGGATGAAAGAACGTGCAATATATATTCATTCACCACATGTATAAGATTTTATACGTTATACAAACTTTTCTAACAAGGAGCCTGGTGGTACAATCACTATGGCTCCACCATGATTTACCATGAGCTCTGACTTTAGAGTGAACATGGTGATCTACATATACTGTTTACTACAGTCAAGTTATATTTAATCTATGCGGCTAGGGTTTAATTTGTATATGAAACAGTCATATCTAGACTGATTACAGCCCTGGCTAGGAATCTGTTTTGAATGCGAGCCTTGGCGTCGGATGAAGTCGCAACGGAAGAGCTGTCTGAACTACGAGACCAAATCCATCATGGTTGGGCACATCCAAGGGTGACAAGCCAGGCGGAGGACACCAATCGAACTCTTGGAGGAGCGAAACCAGCATCCGTTGGAACATCAGCAGACCCAGGTTGACGCCAGCACACTTTCTCCTACCGCTGCCAAATGGCAACAGCTTGAAGTCGTTAGCGCCGATAGGCCCATTCTTTCCCATGAATCTGTCTGGATCAAAGGCCAACGGATTCTGCCACAATTTTGGATCGCGTGATATCGACAGACAGTTTACAAAAACTGCTGAATGAGCAGGGATGTAATACCCGCCGAGAGTTGTGGCATTGAAATTGGAATGTGGTGTCAGCAATGGGAGTGGACTATGCACCCGGAACGTTTCTGATATAACAGCTTGAAGAAATGGCATTTTGGAGAAGTCTGAATCTGATGCAGCTCGTTCTCTGCCAACAACGCTATCAATCTCATCTTGAAGTCTTTTCAGCAGGTGCGGATATCGAACGAGCTCCAGAAGTGACCATTCTGTGCTCGAAGCACAGAATGGTCACTTCTGGAGCTATCATCAAATCCTGCGTAGCAATCAGAAAAAAAATCAACAAGTGAAAATCACGGCATTTAAATACTCCTTCCATCACTTTTTAGCAATAATATAAATTGCCCTTGCTTACCCACTCTCTCATATCTATGACTGTATGCATGTCCAGGTGCAACAAAATCGTTGAATTACAGTATCTCATTGGTAAGTCTGTAGGTCAAGGATGAGGCCGTATTTTACCGGAACTTTTGCAGAAGTACTGATGTAACAAATGAAATAGAAGTCGTCGGATAATTATATAAGAGGTCTGTGAGAGCAGACTTTCTAAAGAAATATCTGAACTGATCATCAATCAGTGTTGGTTTGGTTGATATAGGAGTACTGACCAGGAGAACTGATATTATACCATCTTCCGTAATCTTTTGATTTTCGTGATGGGTAAGAAGTATGTCAACGAAATCCTCGTCTACGTAGCTCTCCAAGCTTGCCCTGACGTCTCTGTGTTCCTTCAAAACTTGCTCGAAGATGTCCCGGAGACGTTTGTTGAGATTTTTGAACTTTTTGACCAGTCCTTGGGGATCCAGACGCTCCAAGCCCGGGAACAAATCCACCACGTTGAAGCAAAGAAGTAGCTCCAAGATCTCGGCGACAATCTCCTTGAAGTCCCTCAGCTGAGATGCGACAGATAAAGTGCCATCTAGGAACCGCTTCCCGAAGAGCATAGTTGCCAGAAGCCCATTGGTCGTTGTCAGGAGCATATTTCGCACGTCCACAATCTCCCCAGCCTGGGCTTTGATCGAGATTGCTCTCAAGGTGGCCGCCATTTCATCCTTCCGGAGCTGCACCGTCACCATAAAAAGTTCATCGTCACCCCAAGTGCAAAACAGATCTCTCCATTGCTAAATGACATCAAACTAGAGCTTGAAAGTTTTTCTGCATATCCAAGCGATAAACAACTGTTTATCGCTTGGATATGCAGAAAACTTTCAAGCTGGAGGTCAGACTGCGATCGACGTACATGTGCAGATCTGGAGTCAATTGCAATATGCATACGAAGACAGGGTCTTGAAAATGACGCTTTCCAGTAGACTTGAATGGACAGAGGAGACCAATCAGCTGTGAACTGGATTCGGTGAGATACATGAGACAATTTTAACGGAGAGATGAACACCAGCAATTGTCCGCATACCTGTTCGTACTGCTTTAATCTGGACGCAGTGAGAAACTCTGCAGTGCAGATTTTCTTAAGAAACACTTGGTTTGGAGTGTATCCTTGAGATGAGATATTCGTAGCTCCGAAACCCAAGAACTTCATAGCCAGGCGTTGAATTGTAGTCGGGCGCTGCGCGAACTCAGCGTCCTTGTGTTTCAATACCTCTTCGGCTAGCTCCACAGACGATACCACCACTACGTCATAAGTTCCCACTCGAAGATGAAAGATGGGACCATACTTTTTCGCCAACTTGGCAAATGCATGATGAAGTTTTGGCTCTAGAGACAGAATGCCACCAATGACGGGCCAGTTCAGAGGCCCCGGAGGCAGTCTATGATTACGTGATTTCGGCCATCTGCAGAGAAACCAGAGCGTGAATGTTCCAAGTACGACTAGGATCGAGGGTATTAATGCCCATGAAGCCATGAGACTTGCACTTGTACTTTTGTGCCAAGTAGGAGGTTTCATTTCACTTCAAATACTGAATGCTGAGCTGACCCAGTGAAGCAGCAGACGGAAAGCACTGATGATCCCAAATCACTGTAGCAAAATTTATACACATAATCTGAAGTGTACGATGACTTTGTCTCACTTGCTTTCCAGGACCTTCATCTCAAGATATGCAGGTTTTACTTCGTTTCTTCTAATTTTGATTAATAAGCATTCAATCAAAGATCTCCTTACAATGGTAAGTTACATGAAAATCATATTCTTTGAAACTAATATGAGCAAGATGACAAACCAAGAAGAAATGCTGACCTGGATACAGTGAGAGTGATGCATACATATTGATAATGGTGACAAGTGGGAATTTCATTCTGATCATGAATAGAATATCCATGCTTAATTCATGGTTACGAGTATAACATCAAAACCTACTTGCAGTAAGGAGATAGATCAACAAATTTTTTATGTGTACCATCAGAATCTAATAAATTTATATATTTTATAGTCTCAATGGCAATCTATGAAAGTTTTAAAATATGAATAGAAGTTCATGAGCTTATGGTCATGGTGGGCACATAATGAAGAAAACATGTTAAAGATCTGATACTAAAATGAGGGAAAGTAGATAATCTTAGAGTTCATTTTTTGAACTTGAGAGAGAGTATCAGAAGGTTCATCATAAGAAAAGAAAATATATATCAAGCAGATATTTAGGAGATCTAGATGATAACTTGAGTGATGATGATGAGATGAAGTAATTAAACTTGGATAACATTTTTTAATTTTGTGTCAAAAAGTTTAAGTTTGGAAGTGCTGATTTTGGAATTTCTGGATTTTTTACTCTTTTTTGTGTAACACATTAGCAACGTGAAGAAGCTTCATAGCATTGCAAATCAAAAGAATCCAAAAGCAAGCAAATCTGAATTATTAAAATATAACAACTAAGATAGTTGTTAAAGATTGTAGATTATTTCTTAATTTTTTTTATTTCAAAATGACTCTCAATTCCTCTATCTTGTCTGAAGTAATTTTTCTAATTATATTTTAGAAATTTTTGGAATTAAAATATTTCTAAAAATTCAAAAATGATTAAAATATTCTCTAGCAATTTTGGAAGCCCTCTAACAACTAAGTTGAAATTTTTTACTCCAATTTTTTAATGAACTCATTGTTCATACTAGTATTTTTATGAAGATCTTTGAAGATTACACCAAAAAAATTATAATTTTTCATAAAATCATCCATATTTATAGTTATTATCTTTATTTATGAAAAATTATTGTACAAAATGATCTTCAATCTTTTTGAAATAACAAAATTTTTAAAAATTTGATCATCCATTATAACTATAAAATAAACATCACCTAATAATAAATCATGAAATCAAAATTTTGAATGTCAATATTCACCTATTGAGGAAAAAAACTGATAAAGTTTTGTGTTCTTATCCAACTCAATTTCTCTAATATACTTCATATGTATGTTATTTTTAGTTTTAATTACCTTCATGATATATATAACTTGATTGAACTTTTACATTCTTTCAAAGATTGTCTGTCGGAATTTAAAATTTTTTTGATAAAAATTCAAAATGTTGAATTTTTTTTCATTTTTATAAAAAGACTAAAATTAAAAATCATGGACTTATTATAATAAGATATATGCAGCTTGATGACCATGATGGACCAAAATTTTGATAACACGGGCAAAAGATTCCACTTTTGACAAGCATAATGAGAGATTTTTGAAATTTGTTGTCATTTTCATAGGTTTCTAAAATTTCCGGCTGCAAATTTTAATTCCACATCATATTTTAGATAGATTTTCATGTTTTTCATATTATTTTAAATAAAAATTGATGCATCTGATATTTTTTCATTTCAAATTATGAGATTTGAAGGATACTATCATCTAAAAGGGATGAATCTGGAATGGATAACATTTATCTAGGTTCAATATCTCAAGATTCCTTCTAGAGTTATCTTTTGAGCATAGTCAGGAGGACACTAAACTACAATGATTGGTGGACAAGATTCGATTTCTTTGTGGTGGTCTCTACAGTACCTCACGTGGTGAAATGTGAGATACTCTAGACCTGATAGCTTGGAGTGATCTAGATTCTATTATCTAGAGAGATCTAACTCGAGTTCTGTGTTGGTGTATTTTGTGGATTGAGGTATAGACAGAACCATCATAAGAAATAATTATTTACAAGATCAAGTCAAGTGTCATCACCTTTACTCTCTAGCAAAAACCAGAGCACATAATTGAGGAAAAAAGAGTTACAATAACAATGTGTCTAGTAATTAAAAAAGTCATGACAACCATGTCTCAAACGTGTCAAGCAGTACACTGCCAAATGAGATAGATTTTCTAAGCTAGAAGCTAGTCTTAAACAGCATGTTGCATGCTTGATGCCATATGACTACCTAGTTTAGACATTCTAGTCGAATTATTTACAGAGCAACTAAGGTTTTTATAGCTTTATAAGTAAGAGAGTTTTATTTTATTGAACCTGCAGGCAATGGAAAGGATTTTGTAATGGAGTTTGCAATTTGAGTTTTTAAAGCAAAGTATGGTACTAGTTCAATGTAGGCCCTGCCTCTATGGACTTGGTTCCATGTGCATTGGGTGGCACAACCATCTATTTGATTGTAGAAATTGATTTGAGAGTTGGAAAGAATAATGTTCTTTTTTTTTTTATAAAGTGGAATGTAAAAGAAAATCTTGAGTCTTATGATAGTTTGCTAAGACACTATATGATTGCTGAAATTAGCATAACTAATGCTGAGATTTTTTATAAGCTTCATCATGTTCGTCAAATTGTAGAAAAGATTATTCGTCTTTTTGATGGCAAAAACTTGAAGTCACCTCGACTTTTATGAACTGTCGTAGATGAAACCTAAGATTTTTGTCATGGAATGTGCATTTGAAATCAAATATTAGAATGTGTTTTTATCTAAAGGTAGAGCTGTTATAGGTATTCTTGGCTACTGAGAACCCTGTCATTTACTGCACATTTGAAATCAAATGCTAGAACATGCTTTCATCTACAGGTTGAGCTGTTACATGTATTATGCTAAGCCGATGAGAGAAGTTTTGGGCCATAAAAAAAAAAAAAAATTAACGTGGAGGATGTTAAACCTCTCTATTTATATGATTCAGAATTTTATTATAGTAGCTACCAAATAATTTTATCTTACCAAGTTTAATCAAGTGCGAGGTGACAACTCCCAATGACATTGGTTGTATGACAACATGTAATTGGTCTACTTGGATCTTCTAAATTAATTGCATCTTTCTCTTTCCAGTTCAGCAATTTGTATGCAAGTTGAATGCAGAATTTTGAAAAAAACCCCATGCAAAACTCCATGGATCTAAATTTTGGATAGTTAACTTTGCTTAAACATTACAGGTAATTCACTCTTTTTTATTGTTGTGAGTCCAACTATACTATATAGGAGTATATATTCCTATATAGGATAGCCATCTATCCAATGCTACATAGATGACGATAGATAAGGATGGAGCAAGATTTGAGAATATTTATTCTTGTTTAGTTTAGCCTCAATTTAACTCATAAAGGCTTCACTGGAAGTTATTATGGAATCAATTTAGAGAATTGTATTTTTCATAACAATTTTCACTTCAGTATGTGCTGCAAATCACTTATAATCTCATTCCATATAATATAATTAAAACAAATCTAATGGCAAAGTTTGCACACCACACAATACCAGTCGGGCATACAAACATGCATCAAGCACGGAAAAAATCCAACCTAGATATATGAACAAGAACTCCTCGATTTTTGATAACTATAAAAATTTAATAATTTAACCTATCCAAGCAAAAGATTTTAGCAAAGCCATTTAGTAACACCAATGATTGACATCAAATGCATCTTCAATATATTTATGACCTTCTAAATTAAGTTTAAATTTTATGTATGTGCAATTTTAATCCCCTATACTATGATTGATCTTAGCTTCTCATTAGTAGCATGAAATATATACTCTCTTTTTTTCTTCAATATAATTTCTCTTCTTAGCAATTTGATCATGTTCTTCGTTCTCTCCAATATTTTTTTTCAAATGACGTAAAATTTCTAAAATATCAAGACAAGCAATTTGTTCATTCATTGGTTCAAAGTTATTCCAATGAAAGATAATTGATTGAGAAAAAAATTATATTTTAAACATACAACCATTATGTAGTGTGCAACCATGATTCAAAAGATAAGTTGTGATCAACATTGAATTGTCTCCTTATATAACATGGGTTGAATAACTAAAAAAAATAGTTTGTAAGATCATAATATAAAATCAAAGTTAACACAATCATAATACATTAATTTTGTAGTAATAGACACAACAAAATGGATAGTAGAAAGTAAAACTTGATTATAATAATGTTATTCACACCTACTCACAATAAAATCTTGATAGTTAATCTTAGATTTACATTTAAAATAAATTTGAAACCATGTGTTAAACATGGTTTCAAATTCCTGGAAGTTTAGATCCAACTTGAAGTCAATCAAGTTAAGATGAACACATTAAGGTCACATTCATATGTCATCATGTAATGTATTGTCAAGCTTGGATAAGCTATCATTACCGCCATAAACTCTTCTCCAAAGTGTGGATGGTACCTGATCTTGTGATGTATAGTAAAGCTTGATGTGATCCAGATTGGCCAATGAAACATCCAGAGTCGCAAATTTGTGAAGCGCATCGGGTTAGAATTCTCGACATGTGGTGACAGACTCCACATTCCTGAATACAGTCTGTCACACAGATCTGGTGGTTCCTACAAATTCCAAAGATCCGCTCACAGTTAGCTTTATATTTCTTAAGTCGACTTCTCTCCACCTGCAAGCATCCCATCCGTCATGGAAGAATCAAAGCAAGAGGATCACGCATGTCAGACAAATTTCATGGAGATAATCTTGTGAGACTCTCCATTAAATTGTTCCAGGAAACAAGTCATCTATGCGAATCTTAATGTCCAAACGCGTCTGAAAACAGTCTGCAGTCTCGACGATTCTTTAATACGTTGTGCACGAAGGCTTCAGAAATAGGACGCCGGCTTTCGAACTTTGAAGCACACTCTGTCTGGTCGATACTTCTATTTTTAATCAAAGTGAAAGTTATTACTCCCCTTTTAGCTTTGCTTAGAACTTGGTCAATTTTTACTAGCGCCTCCGGTCTCCAAATTTTCAATTCAGATTTTAAGCACTAAAATAAATAATAAATAAATTCAAAATTGATCACATCAACTTTGAATAAACTCTAATTCTAAATCACCATCATGTTATTCACTCCATCAAAGCCTTGCACACTTAATAGCAGAAATATTGAAGTTACTATCGATCAAAACTCACCAAAAAATACATCCAACGCTTCAACAATTCAATTCTCACCACAAAATCCAATTTAAATTTTAGAATTAATCTTTTCTACACTTAAATCGTGTTCAAAAACACTCCACTTATACCCATACCATAAAAGAAACATTAGAGTCAAGCCAAACCTACTTTGAGCTTCAAAGTCTATAAGTTCCGCACTAACTACCATCCATCATAGCCACATTCTTAAAGGCTTAACTTCAAAAATTGCACACCAATGAACCCTAATGGCATGTCTAGTGCAAATGGCGCTAATTGCATTATCGGTTCTAACGGTTGTATCTATTTTTGCATGGATGTACCTACTTAACTAAGGGTTCCCATAACATAAGTCTTGGCATACTCCAAAGCCACAACATCCCAAAAAAATCCAGGAGGAGATTGTGATGAAAAAAAATATGTTTTATTGACATAGGATTGTACACAAGCTCCAAATCCAGCCAAAAAACAAGTAGACGATATTGTTAATACCGTCAATCTTGAGAATAATTAATCTGTTAAAAAAATACCGTTGGTTTTTTTTTCTATCTTCATGTGAAGTACATAAGATTAGACTTAGACCTCACATGAAAAGGTTCATATATAAATCTATGAGATGTTTTAACATTGACATATGGTCCACATGACAACTCAAAGCACTTTATTACCAGATTTTTTTAGAATGCATCTATCAACTTTGAAATTTAAAAGATATGATATCATTGTACAAGGAGTGTATTTTTTATCAAATTTTGAACAAAATATATTGAGGTTTTTATTGAAGATCTTTGCAAACTTTGGCAGAATTTTTTTTATTTACTCAAGTATTGTTGACACAAGAACATATGTCTTGGAAACAAATCCTTCTCATTCATTTTTGTATCCATCAATTGATATGTATGCTTAGTGAAATTTTTTTTATGCATACACTTTAGCTTTTTCTTGAAAATATTTCATTACCATGTAAGAAGGTACATACAAAACAATGCGTTCAAGTGGTTTATGATTCTATATAAACAATTAGACTTACAAATAGTGCTTTTTATTTACAACTTTCCAAGGCCAAGAAAATACTAACTTGGCCTAGATCATTTTTTGTACACTTTTACAAGTTGAGTTATAATGAGTTAACATGAACACAAATATGGATTCACATTTGTAGTTTGGATAAGGATTGATCTCCAAATATAATATTTTTTAAAATTTAAACATTTGGATTTAGAGTAAGTTGGGAAGTACTCAAAGTACCATAAACTAAAAAAGCACAAAAGACCTACAAATTTGTGACAAGTATTCAACAACATCACAAGATTGAACTGCAACCCTTTTCTTTAGCATTAAAATGTAGGAGAGATATGGTTTATGATCCTATTGGAGACAAACATACTTGCTCAAATTTCAAATTTCAAATTTAAAAAATCACCTACTGTCACTGTAAACTTTAAATAACTTCAGACGGCTTTGAAGCGACAATAACTCATGATTCTTAATATAAAATCCGCTTATAATTGCCGTGCTTCAGATAAATGCCAAGTGGCTTTGAAGACGTGTTCTCACTCTTGAAGTCTGAAGGTGACATAGGTATATTGCTGCAGAAGATAATGTCGCTATATGAGTGGCCACAACTCAACAGTGAATAGCTGACCCTCGCCGGCTACTACGTTCGGAAAAGGCAAGAATTCATGGTATAAACCTGGTCTTCTTCGAGGACTCGGCAGGTATATATAGTTTCACATCGGCTCTACAAGTCAGCAATCATCTTCCTTTCTTCCCTGCATATTTTCCAGGACCCACTTTCCCGAACCCAAAACAACTCGAAGCTTCAGACTTCAGAAAGTTGAAAGCTGCTTCTTGAGAGTAAGAAGCCTGCCCAGCTACTTCCTGCTCTCAAGAAGTAGATACTTACCGATTCTACGTAGATCAGCTCAGATACGCTTTGACCGTCAGGAATGGCGAAATCATTTGTGCTTGGATTTCTCCTAATCGTTGCACTTTGCAACCTGCACTTTTCTTCTGCCAAGACACAGAAAATGACGTCCGTGGGATATGACAAGGGCAGGCCAGTTGGTAAGTAGATTGAAGCCTGCTTCATGGAAGCTAGATATTATACAGTTCTTAGGTTCTCAGGTGTAAGCGGGATGTAATCGTAACCAGAATAGTGGCTCAAGAAGGCGAACAACATCCTGTAACAGTAGTGGAGTTGCTTACATCCAGCTTATGCGCTATCTCTTTTAACCCTTCAAGCTACATGTGGCACAAGGAACGATAAGCCACGCACTGACCACATTTTGAGAAATGTGTGATATGAATGCATGTCTTGAGAAATTTGATAACAATTCGTAAGCAATGTTGTTGCGTAGATCAACGTGGTCTCACTTGATTAGTATTGTGCATAATTGGTGGATTATCGATTGGCAGAAACTGCGTGCCACGGAGGCGACATCAGCTTCCAAACAGACAGCGACATTGGTGGCATGTACGTGGGAGTTCCAACAGATCTGTTCGAGAACAAGAACGGAGGAAACAATTGTGGCAAGAAGATTAAAGTTTCATGCGTGGGAGGAAAACCCAATTGTAGGAACTCAAAATCTGTGGTGCTGACTATCATTGATACCCTGGATGGCGACTTTATTGAGATTTCCAACAAGGCCTTCAACACCATTTCAGACTTTGACATCGGAATCATTGACGTGAAGGTCACTAACTAAAGAGCTAAAATAGTACGTTTTCTTACTGAGAAAAAGTTCTCTAATAACTGAATTAGAATTTGAGAAATCATTGGAGAAATCTCTTTCAAATCTTCAATTCTTAGATGCAACTATCTACGAGCTCGAAATAGATAGTTTAGTTCTAAAGATCAGGAATTGCATATAGAATAGTTAATTTCTAGGTCCTGGAAACTGCAGTAGTAGTGGATATTCAGTAGTGAAGATCGATTTTGTATTTCGTGTTTTGCAAAAATGTGATTTTAATTTATCTTGACTGACAGTAATTTACAGTCAGTCCTTCAGATTTCGAAACCATCCACTGTATATGAGCAGCTAGAGCAAATTGATTGATTTTCTCTTGGGACTAACCCATTGGATTCTATCTAACTTAAAAGTATGACGCACATTCACATCTCTAGATGGTGCAGATTTTGAATATCATATTTCATCGACTGCAGTACAAGCAAGTATCGCGATTTCTAGCAAAGAAGTTTCCCTCTTCACTCGATGCATGTATGTATGTAACTGTACCAAATAAATCTGGTAGTCACTGCTACTTTGATTCGGGATAAAAAACAGGGGAACCAAGTATTTTAGCAAAAAGATGTGAAGACAGTGCACACGCCAATCCTCCAAGGCGTGAAGATGAGAATGACCGTTACTTTGTCCAAACAACTACTTGGCACAGAAGCAATGATAGCAAAGAAAGAAGTCGCTTGAAATATGAATAAAGATTTCTGTCAACAGTTGTAATGCATCTTAGATTCCACTTCTTCAATCCTTAATCTTATTTGTTCCTTGTACTATAAAAGTCATCGAGACCATCTTATTAGTACGAGTATACACCTACTTATGATAGCGGAACCACTTGTCTGCACAGCCACTTTTGGCAAGTGGCTGTGAAGAAAAGCTCGTGACAAAGGTATATTACTGCAGCAAAGAAATTGCTACACTAGTGGCGTCCACTAAACAGTGACTACCTTCCTCCGGCCTATCCGTACGTGAGAATAACATAAGATGTTATGTTAGTAACGTGTTATAGTATTGCAATACTCGCGAGGTATATACAGTCACACATCGCCTCGAAATATCACCATCCACCTATCTTTCTTACGTATCCTTCAGAACCCTCGATCTCAAACCCACGGCACTCGAAGCTTCAGGTTTCAGAAAGTTGAAAAATGCTCCAACTCTCCTTCCACTGCAAAATTGTACTTAGCCCCATCAGAAAACAACCAGAATACTTTGTCCTCGTTGGGCACACGCGAAAGTTGCTTCAAAAGCTCAGCTTTACTAGCACCATCGCTTGAAAGGCTCCAGGTCCCCTTCGTTGGACCTCCTCGGTGGTAGATTACATTGTGATCCGGTTCCGCTTGGCTGGTGGAATCACGCGCTGGAATGGCCTCTTCCGGACGAAGGTCACTCAACAGAACTCTCCGGCGAACAGTGGGCGTGGTTCCATTGCTCGTCCTGTTTGTGCTTGCGTTGATGGTAGCTACGATTGGGGTGCCATTGATACAAGGCAATGGCTTCCAGCTAGCCGCGGTGTAAGTGGCTCCACCGCTGTCGAAACATACAGACCCAGTGCTTGTGGTAACTGTGACATTGGTAGCACAATCTCGGTCTTTCAAGGTGGTGGCCGATTTTCATGCATCCCCTTCCTGGACCTGTCTGACTGGTAGGCATTATCTGCGACACAGCGAGTGTCGTTGCTGATTGCGGTGCAGAGGGATTGCACAAATCCAGTGCACGTTGGTCCATCCCAGAAGAGGACATTCAAGGCCTCAGTAGTGTGGAGGACTGAGAAGGGCAGAATCAGAAACGCCACAATCATGGTAACTGTTCTGAGCTGGGCCATAATTCTTGCCCGGACTTGCTCCCTGTTTTTTTATAGTACATGCTACATCGGTGGGAAACACGATGTGAGCAAATACATTACGCTGCCGGCTCTAATTCTAGCAGAAAAGGAACTTACAACATAAGGTCATGATCAGAAGGAGGTAGTAGGCTATCATGAAGAGCACATTCACTCTTCATTTTACTGTGAAACTTGTACGCAGCGAACACTCCCCTGAGCTAACTGATTTCAAGGAGACTATCATTACAGCGAAGGCATGAAAAATAGTAAAGATGAAACATAGATGCGAAATTGAATGTGCAAGTACAGGAAAAGAACAATTCCTAGAGATCTCTGCTAAGCGTACCTCTATGTGAGCAGCAATGCTTCTCTCCAGCGCTTCTTTACCTATCCAAAGCGGACTCTTAATGGTAGGTGAAGCGCTGGATGTTTGAACGTGCTAGAGGAAGAGGATCATTTCAGAGAACAACCTTGGAGCTTTATGTACTTTATAATGTTGGATCTTCCTTCGAGTAAGAAAGACAGTCCAGCTCATTCCGAAATATTCCATTCCTTCCGTAGATAAAACATACGGGAGATGGAGATAGAAGGTCATGAATCACACGCATGAATCCATAAATCAATGAATGTATACAGATTCAGGATCTTGTTTACCAGATGTCATGCTGAAACCTTAGGCACCGCAAAAATAATAATTGCAGAGCATTAATGATTGAATAAGTCCGCGGAGGTCATCAGGGGTGAGCTCACCCCTGATGACCTCCAAGAAAACATTAACAATAGGTACTGATATTCTCATGAGAATTTATGATCATAACATGCGCAAGTTCTTACGTACCTTTTTGTATGTTTGGCTTGACCTTGTGACATCCTCTGAGCGGACGAGGAAACATCGACTAAACAAGGCATGCGCATCTGAAGATTAAAAAATAAGTAACTTCTTTTCAAATTTGCCTTAAATATATTTTCTAGTATAAGTAAAAATCATTCAATCAACGTAATCTTTGAGAAGAAAAAAAAAAGGCAGATGCAATCTGATTCCAGTAAGAAATAATTCCAATTTATTTTAACCCTTTAGTACAGGACATTTTTGCAATCGTGCTCAAACTCTCATAAACTACTGCAAATTTAGCATTTCAAGATCTGGTGTGTATCTAAAAAACAAGATATTATGAAAAGATGAAAAATTCAATGCAAACCCATGATAAATTGAGAATATTTTTTCGTATATTTTTTTAATATATTTTATTTTAAAATTTAAATAAAGATGATGACGGCATGTAAGATGGAAAGAGAACGCTGAGAGTTTATGTACTAGTATTGGCATATACAAAACTTGAAAACTGAACAAGACAAATTTTTAAAATGTGTGAAATTTTTTTCTGCACCTCTTAACAATGTGAGGTTTATTAAAAAAATGTAGAATAGAAACCATAATTTCGTGCCCTCTAGCTACTCCAAAGCCTCTTAATGTCTTTCTTTTTACGTGTTCTTCACATCTTCTATGTCAAATGCATCCTTATCACTTATGGGGGAAGAGTGATGGATTCAGTGACATGTTTGTCTTGATCCAATCCATGCTGTTGAGCACTCATTGTTACACTGGATTTGTTCAAGAGTAAGAGGCTTGCCTAGCTACCCTCTACTTTCGAAAAACTAGCTGCTTACAGAAACAACTCAGATCAGGTCGGATAGGCTTTGAACTTTGGAGATGGCAAAATCACTCGTGATTGTTATCCTCTGCATTGTAGCAATCTGCAGTTTGGAGTTTTCTTCTGCCAAGACATAGAAAATGAAGTCTGTGGGATATGACAAGGGCAGGCCAGTGGGTGAGCAGATTTGCGCTGCTTTGTCTTTTCTGTCAATCGTTGCATGATCATGCTACGTAGAGATTGTAAGGGTCATGAAGATTCAGACATTCTGATTTGTGCTTGATTTCCAAACTGTTGGTTGCTGCGAGGAAAATGAACGAACAGCGTCAACGTTTTCTGAGTCGAGTCAATGAAATAAATTATATGAATTCAGTGAAGACTTTACATAATTTTCGTTAGCATTTTACTTCTGTACATGTCCGTGGCAGAATTCATTCACTTCATACGACTCGGTTGATTATCGCTTCGCAGAAACTGCGTGCCACGGAGGCGATATCAGCTTTGAAACAGACAGCGACGTCGGTGGAATGTACTTGGGAGTTCAACATCTCTGTTTGACAACCAGAAGGTAGGAAACAATAGTGGCAAGAAGATTAAAGTTGCGTGCGCGGGAGAGAAACCCAAGTGCAAGAATTCGAAATCAGTGGAATTGAATATCATTGACACTTTGGAGGGCGTCTTCATCGAGATCTCCAACATGGCCTTCAACACCATCTGTGACTTCAATATCGGGATCATTAATTTGAAGGTCACCAACTATATAGCGGATAAGGGCTTTTGAGTTGACCCTTTCGCTTAGAAAAAACCATCGCCTAGAAGAACGGCATAGATTGTTTCTTGGAACGTTATTGGATAGATGAAGGCAGGAATCATTACAATCTAGGATGTAAAGTTTGGAAATCCTTTCCCTGGAACGTGAATTACTAATGCATCTCTGTCATATTCGTATAGAGAATGAATTAAAAGGAAAAAGCAACAATGCGATTTAAATGATCTTCAATGTGACCAGTTTGCGTTCCGACTGATATGAGGAAAGATTTTGTGATGGAAGTATTTGATTACACTTCAATTCGAAGCATATCCAGGTATCTGGACCATGAATTTGTGTCGAGTCCTACTGCAAGTTTTATATTGGGTTGATTCAAGAAGAATTGTGCAATAAATTAGATCGGAGACAGGTTTCTCGAAACCATTCCAAGCTGAAACTAGCATGCGCACGTGCCTTTCCCAATATCTGATCAATGCTATGAATACTAAACATGTGACAATGTGGTGACTACATACATAAACTAAGCATAAACTACTGGTGAGAATGAGGCGCATAAGACCGAATCGATTCCGTTATTCTGAATAGAAGTTATACAACGACAACCCATCCATTGTACATAAACACTGATCTCACTACAGACTTAGATTATTTGCCACACTGACTCTGCAAGTACAAGTAGAACGTAAAAATGATTGGAATTAATGTATTCTATTCACGCTTGGCTGTCAGGACAAGTCAGCTAAAATACTTATTTATGATAGAAGGTGCAAGCACGTAAGTAAACCTCGTGGCTTTAAGACCCTCATTATCAAAAGACTCGTTATCAACGCAATATCTCAGCCTTGTCGATACTAGAAAATCTCGAGACCTTGTGCAGATAGAAAATATAGCCTCTTCCGAGACCATTGTATTTCAAGTATGTTCATCTGCAGGTGCCAACCTGAAGTTTGTTGTCTAGAGAAGATTATATCTGTAGGTTAAGTCCAAAGTGATGTAATTGTTAATGTTGGAGTCAGTTGCTCTATGTTTTTAGCATTAGAATAGTAATTGTAAAGAGAAAAAGATAGTTAGTTACTTTAACACAAGGTAACTACTATTTACTTTAGGGTTTAAGTACTGTTAGCAATTTTACACATTTCATTACTTACTTAAGTAAGTAATGAAATCTGTATATATTGCTAGTACACAGGTCAGAGTACACACATTGCCAGTGATCATTTCCCTCGTATACTTATCACACCTTTGAGTGTTGGATTGCTTAGGAGTGGAGTCCAGTTAGCACTCTAGTTGAATTTCGAGTTGGTCTCAATTCAGAAGTGGGGAGTGTTATCTAGAGTCTAATCTTAGTGTTGATTCTCAAAGCCCACCTGAGCGGAAGAGGGAGCGGTAACAAGCTATGGCTAATCCATGAGATCAATAGAGAGATCAAATACTGCTGGTGATACATCTAGACAACATCCTACTCAAATGCTACTACAAAGTTGAGAATATCATAAGGTTATGGGCCCAACAATGGGCTGGTGAGCTTGATAGGATGATGAACCTCAACATTCTAAATGAGATAGAATGGGCACTTAAGGTTGAGTAGGTTATGAGACTCTATGGCTACTAGAAATTTTTTCAAGAACTAAAAGACATTGAGGGGTGTTTTGGATATGAGTTGTTAACATTATAGCACATGGTGACCGAGAGGCTGTTGACTAAGTCTCTGGATCAGGTCAACAAATATCCTGGTGGCAAATATCCCATATGCTTGGGACATTTGGGTCAAGTTGAAAGTTGTAAGTAAGATTGGTATCTTTATTAATGCTAGACTGAAATCGGCAGAGATGATTAATTTGAAGATTGAAGATGAAGATGTGGACAATGTGATTGCACATATGGCCAAGTTGAATTTATATTTTTCTAGAATTGGTAAGTAAGGGATAATCATTCACTCTCATTTCAAGGTTGCATATTTTTTGAGTAGTCTATCATAGAAGTTTGGGCCTATTGTGCTCTCACTTGATGCTCTTCTTGAAGAGCAAGTGACTTGGGATTACACATATAACAAGGTGGTCACCTTTGCTACAAGGTTTGAGAGGGAAAACAAGGAATCAACTATGGCTGTCATAAAAAGAAGAAATATAGAGGGTGTGGGTCATGAAGGGCAAAGAATCTCAAAATTTCTACACATGTGGTGATAGAGCGCATTTGAGCTTTTAGTGTGCAAAGTGAAAGAACAAGAACACAAAAGGTGGCTACAATTCTTAGAAGTTTGAGGAAAAGTATAAATCTCGAGACTAGAGAAAGAATGGGGAAAAAAAAATGTGCAATCATGGCTGAGGAATCCTTAGACACTGACACTAACTACAAAGAGGTGAAAGTTAAGGAGGGAGGAGGGAGGTTAAGATATTATGGAGGTTATCTAGATTTACCGTGTTGCTCTCATATGAGCTATGAGAGCCATCAATTCAGTAATATTAAGGAGATGTTGAGGTATATAAAGAGAGCAAATGGCGCAGAATCTCAAATTCTTGAAAAAGTAGCAATTTTTTTGCACTATGTTGGAGGAGTGAAAAGAGGCAAACAACAAACTATAGTGCTACAGAAAGTTGAGTATGTATTTGATTTTGTTAGAAACTTGATGTCTGTGAGCAAGCTCACTCAAGTTGGTTTTGATGTGCACTTTAGAGAGAATTACTTTAGAGAAGGATGAACAGGTGGTATGCTATGGAGTTCTTGATAGCAACCTATTTAAGCTGTTAGAGGTGAAGCACAAGAAGTCAGAACATGCTTACCTTACCACATGAGCATCCAAAGAGGTTGTGACATAGAAGATTGTGACATCTCTCTGAGTTTAACATGAGACATTTGGAGAAGATGGTGAATAGTGTGAAGTTGTCAAAAGAATCATTACAATTATATGATTCTTGTGCTATGGGGAAGTTACATAAGACACCATTTCCCAACAAGTCATCACACATATCAGAAGAGTTGTTAGATTTGATACATTAAGATGTATGTGGACAAATGGCTTACAAAAGCTAACAAAATGCACAATGGTCTTGGAATGGTACCTTATTTTCATTGATGACAATAGTAGAAAGATTTTTGTGTACTTATTGAACCACAAAAATGAGGCTCTTGATAAATTCAAAGGCTTTATAAACTTGGTAAAAACTTGAAATAAGAAGGAAGGTGAAGAGACTTAGATCAGATGGAGGCACAGAGTACATGAATCATAAATATTATACTGTCATGGAAAGTAAGGGGATACTGATGTATGTGATAACTAAAGACAGTCCATAACAAAATAGAGTTGTACAAGATTCAATACAACCTTCAAGGACAAGGCTATGAGTATGATTGATTAAACTAATCTTAAGATGCAATTTTGAGGAAGAGCTTTGAAGGTCGCTAACTAAACCTAAAAGAAAAGTCCTACTACAGCACTGAAGAACATAACATCAAAGGAATCATGGAGTGGTCATCATATTAAGAATGTTTGGATGTTCAACTTATGCTCGCATATCAAAAGAGTAAAACAAGAAGCTTGGAATGAAAGCTTCAAGATTCATCTTCATTGATTATGAAGAAGGATTAAAAGGATACATTCTTTTCAACCCAAAAACCAATATAACAATTCGGAGTATGGATGTGTTATTTGATGAGGAGAATACATGGGAGGATATGAATGAAATAAATAGCATTGCAAGTACTGCTATAGCTGCTACATATATATGTAGTACTACCATTACCAGGTGTTGGTGGTAATAGAGGTGGATCAATTTTGAATGATATTGCCATGGAGGAAGTTGTTTCTACTTTTGAAGATGATGATCCTTCTTTATATGCTGAGGCAGCAAATAGATCAGGCTGGAAGAACTGAGAACAAGCCATATAAGAAAAGAACGAACCTCTTAAAAAAAACCACACCTAGGAGATGGTGGATCTCTCACCTGAAAGAAGGACTATTGAGTGCAAATGGGTCTTCAAAGTGAAAAGATGAGAGACTTGAGAGATTTTGAAGTACAAAGCTAGGTTGTTGGCCAAGGAGTATAGTTAGAAACCAGGTTATCATGAAACCTTTGCTTCAATAGAAAGGTATGGTTCTATCATAATGTTCTTAGCTCTAGCAGGTGAGAATGATTGGAAAATTGAGCAATTGGATGTCAAGACAACTTTCCTAAATGGAGATTTAGAGGACGAAATCTACATGGATATATCTTATGGCTACATTCTTTCATATGGAAAGGTGTGTCTGTTGAAAAGAGTATTCTATGGGCTGGAGCAAGCACATGGGAGTTGGTATTAAAAATTAGATTATTATCTTAGGAAACATGGCTTCAAGAGAGCACACTCATATTTGAGTGTGTAAAGCAAGGATGGAATACTTTACATTGCAGTGTATGTAAATAATATACTGCTGATGGGAAACGGAATCAAGGCAATGAGAAATGTTATCTCTTACTTTTTGCTCTATTTTTGAGATGATACTACTAGGTTTTTCTAAGTTCATATTAGGGAACTTGATAGGAACAGGAAGGAAGGGTGGATTAGAATCAACCTGTCTAAGTATATTGAGAGTGTTCTACAAAGGTACATGATGGAGGATGAAAAATCTATTGCTACACCCTTGAATACTTGTTGTAAACTCAGAAAAGACATGGAAAAAATTAGCAAAGAGATAATTGAGGATCTGTAGTTTCTTTACTACAGTGTTGTAAGCTCTTTTTTGTTTGCTATGGTTTGTACTAGACCAGACATAACTCACTCAGTGGGACTTTTGGCCAGATACACTAACTGTCCAACTTTAGTTCATTGAGAATGTGTCAAAATGATGCTCAGGTACCTAAAAGGCACTCAAGATATTTACTTGGAGTACTAGAAGTTAGGATCTGAGCCTACTCTCAAGGATTCTTTGATGTTAGTTGGGGAGATGATTATGACAACAATAGTTCGGAAGTGGCTATAAGGTACTCTTAGTGGTGGAGCTATCAGTTGGGGGAGCAAAAAGCAGAGGTAAGTAATAGCTTTATCTACAAAAGAGACTAAGATCATGGCTTCTTCATTAGTTATTCAAGACCTGATTAAGTCCAATAGAATATTCAGTTAGCTTGGATTTAATCAACAAGCTCCAACTATATTGATGTGTGATAACACAAGAGCTATTGCACTCACTAAAAACCTTGTTCATCATCATATGACTAAACATATTTCTATATGTCGAAGATTTGTTGAGGAGAAATAAGAGTAAAAACTAGTTAGATTAGTATACTGTCCATATGAAGACATGACTCTGATGTGCTTACTAAAGCACTTCTAAAAGAAACACAAGAATTGCATAATAAAAATGGGACTGAAATTGCCTACTGATTAAGTGAGAGTGATGTTATTGTTAATCTCGGAGTCAATTTTTTTTATATTTAGCAGTAGAATAGTAATTGTAAAGAGTAAAATTTAGTTTTTAACTTTTACCATAGGTAGCTACTATTTACTTTAAGATTAAAGTAGGGTTTAGTAGCTATTAGCCACCTTAAGATTAGGTTTTGAGTTAAGACCTTAGGTTCAAGTGTGAGTCATGAAACCTGTATATATTGCTAGTACACAGGATAGAGTCACACCTTGCTAGTGATATTTCCTCACGTACTCATCACACCTTTGAGTGTTGGATTGCATCGAAGTGGGGTGGAGTTAGCACTCTAGCTGAATTTTGAGCTTGTCTTTATTCAGGACTAGGAAGTGCTATCTAGAGTCTGATCTTAGTGTTGCTTCTCATAGCCCACCTAAGCGTAAGAGGGAGCGGTAACAAGCTATGGCTAATCCATGAGACTCAATAGAGATATCTAACATAGCCGGTGATTCATCTAGAAGACATCCTACTCAAATGCAGCAACAGAGTTCATAATATCAAAACAAAGAATGTGCAACAATTGTTAGTTCACATCGGGAACAAATCGGGCTAGCAGGTCTAAGAATGCCAATAAATAAGCAATGTATGATACTTTTGGAAAACCAATGCAAAAAAAATTTCAAAGAGGAACGTGGGTATTGTCTACAATATGGAGGTGTTCTCCACACTTTAAACAACATGAAAATGCATGGGAACCTTCTCAGCTAACGGTGTCTAGTCTACCCACCAGCCTTTGGCCGTTGCCTTGACTGGGTTTCTGCATTAAATATACATTCTCCCAGTCATACACTGCAGTATTATAATAAGTCTGTAGTATGGTAAGTCAAGCTTTTGAACGAGGAAAAGTTAGAAAAATTTCTAAAAACTCATCCATATTCATATTTCAATTCTTGCAAGGAATAAAGAAGACTTTTTTAACAGGTTTCAAGGCCCAGCTATCTGCTTATTTAAGTGCATGAGGTCCTGTAAGAGACACACTCTTTGCCAAGATATGCTAATTGTCATATTTGAGTTTGCTACATACAGGGGGCTACTTTTCTTGGACTGTATGTAACGTGAACAAAATTGAAAAATTGTCTCAAGCTATTAATTTAAATGTCACTACCGTAAGTTTGAAGTGTAAGTGGAAACCCCGTCTTAGACTCTGGAACACAATTTACACTTGTCACGAGTGGTCAACTTGATCAACCAGGTATATGCATATTGTCCAAATCTACTTTGGTTTCTACAGTGCACAGAAGTGACGAAGGCATAGAGCCCAGGTGCTAGAAAGTCTGTCTTGACCTGTAATGCATCTAAGATTCCACTTGACGGGAAAAACTAAATCCGTTTTTATTTTTACCTCAGAGTTGTATTCAAATTCTACCCTATCACGTACGCTATAGAGTTCTTGAGAACAGCTTCGCACATTCATGATAAATTCAATCTTGCTTTTGCATTTAGAAAGCAGATGGTACGTCTGTGCTTTTGGCACAAAAAAATAGAAAGAAGAATTATTAGCAGGAGCGATATACGTATGTCAAGAAAAGCCAGCAGTAATGAACAATGTCGGATGAATATATCAATACCAACGTCAGACGGGTAGCTGTGTAAAGGTTCCTTCACCCTAAACGTTAGTTAAATTCTGAACTGTTTAGTAACCTCCGGCGGCTCTGAGGGACTGTAAGCCATGATCCTGAAATCCTATCGACTCATGGTACCCGTACTACAGAATTTTGCCAAGTGGTTGTGTAGACTAGTCCTCAATCCTGCCGTCTAAAGTTGACAGAAGTTAGTCGATGCAGCAGAAGTCTGGTGACCACTAAACGGTTCTCGGCTGCCCTGGCCAGCTTGTACTTACATGTAAAAGAAGAAAACATTTTTGTACTAACCTGGGCATCTTTGTGTACTCGCGAGGTATATATAGTCCCACATCTCCTTCAGAAGTATCAGTCACCTTTCTTTCCTAGATATTCTCAGAACCCACTTTTCCAAGCCCAGAGCACTCAAAGCTTCAGTTTCCAGATAATTCGAAGTTTCTTTTTGAGAGAAGGAGCTTGACGCTACCTTCTGCTCTCCGACCGTAGGTACTTACCGATTGGCTCAGGTAGGCTTCAAACGTTGGGAATGGCAAAATCATTCGTTCTCGTTTTTCTGTGCATTGTTCCAATATGCAATTTGGAGTTTTCTTCAGCAAAGACACAGAAAATGACGTCTGTGGGATACGACAAGGGCAGGCCAGTCGGTGAGCAGATACGCACCTTCTTTACTTCTTTCTGTTAATCATTGCATGATCATGCTAGCTAGAACTTGTAAAGGTCAAGAAGATGGAAAAGAGATGTAATTGAACTACAAATTATCCATTGATCCAGGCTAGTGAGCCAACAGCGTCAATGTGTCCTAGATCAACTCAAAGAAATTTGTGATTAGAACTCATATCCTGAGTTCCTGAGTTCTTCGAATATGATCTGTCAGCCTTATCTGTAAATTACCGTTGCGGCAGCTGATATATCATTGCACTTCTTACGCACTCGTTGATTATCGATTGCAGAAACTGCTTGCCACGGAGGAGACATCAGCTTTCAAACTGACAGCGACGTCGGCGGCATGTACGTGGGAGTTCCAACACCTCTGTTTGAGAACAAGAACGGAGGGAACAACTGTGGCAAGAAGATTAAAGTTTCGTGCGTGGGAGGCAAACCCAAGTGCAAGAATTCAAAATCAGTGGAGCTCACCATCATTGATACTTTGGATGGCGACTTCATTGAGATCTCCAACAAGGCCTTCAACACCATCTCTGATTTTGACATAGGAATCATTGATGTGAAGGTCACCAACTAAGGACGCGATTAGGCTTCTTCTGTTGACTTCACATATGGTTTAGTTGCAACGATACAGGGGCAGGTCTACAAATGAATTCATGTGAATGTAGGTCCTTAGAATTGATGAGTGAATTGAGGTGGAATGTGAATTTTCGAGATAAACATTTGCATAAACAAGAATGTGTGTCAAAACAACTTCTACGGTGACCAGATTGTATTTAGACCGAGGGAATTTCAGCTATTTTGTGACCACTATAATGGATAAATATAGTTCATCAAAAAGAACATTTAGCTATCAGATCATGCGTTTGTGTCGAGTCCTACTTTTTTACTGAGAAACTAATTAACTTTTTTGTCTAAGGAACAAGTGTCGGAAACAGGTCTTTGAACACCTTCAAAGACTTCGTACTGTACTGTGTGGCGAAGTTTTGGCTTCCATTGACTTTCAATGCCAATCATTCATTCTGTCAACTATGCTATAAATTCATTCAGTACACCTTAACACAATCATATTTTATTTGATGTTGATTCTGTTTTCAGAGCTCATATGGCAATGGCTTGCGTTAGAAAAAAAATATAAGAAGAATGATTATAAACGGATCTTTTCTGCAATAAGTAGCAGCAAAAAGGTGTTGTTAATATAATCACAAACAACGTGAGACGGGTACATAGCTACAAAAGGCCTGTACAGATTCTTTCATCTTCATCAACTCATAATGTGTAAAGTTTAAGCAACTTCAGACAGCTCTAAAGGGACAGTAGATTATGACTAACAAATCAAATCCATGTATATTAACCATTCTACAGATATCTGCCAAGTGGTTGTGCAGACTCCCTCTCCTTTGTACCATCTGAAGGGGACAGACGTATACTGCTCTTCGAGTGGCGACCACTTTACAGCGGTTGGCTAATTGATCTTGGCCGGCTACAACGAGCGCGTAAGACAAGGAAACGATTCCAGTTACTATCAGGTCTTCTTCACGTACTCGTGAGGCATATATAGGCCCACATCGCCTCCACAAATCATCAGTCATCTTTCTATCTTCCTTACATATTTTAAGGGACCCACTTTTCCGAACCCAGAACTCTCGAAGCTGCACATTGCAGAAAGTTGAAAGCTGCGTTTTTGGGGGGTAGAAGCTTGCTTAGCTACATTCTGTTCTCAGAAAGAAGCTACTTACCGATACAACGCAGATTAGCTCAGAAAGGCTTTCAACGTTGTAAGATGGCGAAATCACTCGTCACTGTTTTTCTCTGCATTGCTGCATTCTGCAATTTGGAGTTTTCTTCGGCCAAGACGCAGAAAATGACGTCTGTGGGATATGACAAGGGCAGGCCAGTTGGTGAGCGGATTTGTGCTTTCTGTTTGTCATAGCATGATCATGCTTCCCAGATATTGTAAGGGTCATGAAGACTCTGAGCTGTAACTGAGAAGCTACTGAGTTTTCCTACACAAAATAATAATTTGGTCCACGCAAACGAACTAACAGCGTCAAAGTTTTCTGAATGAAGTCAATGAAACACGTTGAACTCGTATCCAACAAAAACTTCAAATTTGCTTCTTTTGCACTCTAATTGTCTACATTACCGGTGGCAGCTGACAAGTATATGCAATTCTTGCATATTGCTTTATTATCGATTTGCAGAAACTGCTTGCCACGAAGGGGACATCAGCTTTCAGACAGATAGTGACATTGGTGGCATGTACGTGGGAGTTCCAACACCTCTGTTCGAGAACAAGAACGGAGGGAACAATTGCGGCAAGAAGATTAAAGTTTCCTGCGTGGGAGGAAAACCCAAATGCAAGAATTCAAAATCAGTGGAGCTCACCATCATTGATACTTTGGATGGTGACTTCATTGAGATCTCCAACAAGGCCTTTAACATCATTTCTGATTTTAATATTGGAATCATCGATGTGAAGGTCACCAACTAGGTATAAAATTAACAAACTTCTTCGTTCTTTGTGTGTTAATTGTTAGTCTGCGTTATCATGATCGTGTACCAGGTCGGCCCGGATAGTTTACTAACAACTTAGAGGAGATGGATCTCGCTCAGATTTGAACAAATTTTGTGGTTCAGAAACAGCACATGAGATGATGTCATGTCCTGCTTTGGGATCACATTGATCCCAAAATCTTGAACGCTCATCAAGATTTTGGGAGCGTTCAGATTGAATGAAATCAGCTGTTCTTGTGACCAATGAAGTACATTATATATAACTTGAATGACACTCACCTAAGTCCATTAGAAAGAGAGAGTATGAATTCACAAGAGGGTTCAGATTGAATGAAATGAGCTGTTCTTGTGAACAATGAAATACATTATGTATAACTTGAATGTACACTCACCTAAGTCCATTAGAAAGAGAGAGTATGAACTCACAAGAGAGTGATGAATGTTCTTCTGCAACAAGGCATCACTTGCAATCTCAAATTTTCGGTTATCACATTTATATGTGCATTCGGGGACAAGTCTTTTGCAGCCCTTCAAAACTGAAAACAAGCATGCGCATGTACTATTTCTAGGCATCAAATCGTCAAAGGAATTGAGCTTTAACATAAATATTTACAATGACGGATCAGTGTTTCAAAAACCCATTGGTGAAAGCGGGTGAGTAAAACCCAATGGACTCATATTACACGCTATCTAACGACCAATCTTGGCTTTACATCACCACCAATCCTCCTTACAAACTTGGAGTATTTGCCACCTTGCGAGTACCTGTAAAACGTTAAAGGATTGGAGACATAGTGTGTTTTATTCAAACTTCCATGTCAAATAGGTTAAGTGAATATGATCCCTGATAGTAGGAGTAAGAGCGTCAGTAAACTAGTGGCTTTAAGGCATAGGTATTGGTATGTGGATTGATAGATTATTCCTCAAGTAGATTTCATACATCTCAAGCATGCAATCATAACTACCAACCTTGGATCCATGTTAACATCAATGTTTAGAAGCTGACATGATGCACAATTAGTTATATGATACTTCCAAATTATAGAATCACAACTTTTTAATACCAAAACTCCAAACGAGATAGACTGTAACATCCAATATCGTTGGTGAAGTCTGCTGAAAGTAAACCTAATTGTCAACATGAAAGCTATGAATTTAACATCGATATTCATCTCCTCTCATGGTAACATTACACAAAGTACCTCTATGCTCATCAATATCAAAGTTCTCAAATGTCATAGGCATTACTATACAAAAGAGTTATAACCTTTGAGAATATTTCCTAATCCAAACATCAAGATTATCCAAGTCCAATACTTTAGATGACTTTAGATGGTGCTTATTCGATTTGGTGCGGAAGCACAAATGTTGATTGATGAAGGTATTGAGTTTTGGCGCAAGTTTCAACGTTAATTAATCATTCTACTACCTCAAGAAATCATCTTGAGATTGATGATCTAGCATAGAGAATTGTTTAGATAGTGAAGAGAGGAGAATGTTGGTGGTGTTGGCATGGAGAATAGTCATCTTGGAGACTAGGACATCTAGCTATCATAGTTGACCGTAGGTTATCAATTTAAGCGCCAAGTATTTGGTGTCATTTTCACCGTAGTTTTTATTATATCGTTGAGATCTAGACTAACTTGCAACTTACAAAATCACATAAGTGCATAAATCACTTATAAGAAAGAATGTTCAGGCTTTATTGTGGCGCCCCTTAGAGTCACACTTGACTATTTGGATGCAAAAATGTTCAATAGAGACTATATCAGCTTCCAAGAACGAAATGATCCAAGGCATGAATGGTATTTATAGTTATTTTGTGAAAAATCACCTTGCATCTACAAGTCATTAACATCATGTGCACAGAGGTACATTTGCAAGATTTCATCAAATTTTTGGAGAAATTAAGAAAATCAGAAAATTTTAAGGTATCACAAGATTTGATTCAAAAATTATTAATCAACAATTAGTAATCTAAAAAAATCCAAGAAATTTTAGATGAAAAAAATTATTTTAAATTATAAAAAGTTCCCAAATACTTATTGGTTGTAGTTTTCAAAGATAATCATTAAATAAAAATTGGCTTGTGATTTAAAAAATACCTTAAATTTCTAAACACTAAGAAAACAGATCTGAATTGTTAATATTTAATTCAAATGAGTTCAAGGTTATAAGTTATTTAATATTTTAACACGTGAACATAAGTAAGAAAAATTCCAACGATCAAATTTTTTTAAAAAAAAATTTATGAAAAAAAATATATACAAGAATGTTCATGAAGCACTAGAAAATTAAAAAAAAAAAAAATTGTAAAATCACACAATTGAAAAATGAACATGTTTTCATCTGAACTTCATAATTTTTTGTCGTGAAAGAAGATATTTAAAAATCTAAGTCACATTTTCAAATATTTTGATACATGTTTGAGATTTATGATGTTATTTAACATCCTATATTGAATAAAGTTTCAAAAAATTAAAAAATCAAATATACAATTTTTAAAAATATATGCATTAATGTGAAAAAAATAGCCGATTATAAATTTTAAAATTTTTATGTAGAATGAAAAAATACAATGCAAAAAAAATAATTCTCAAATACTCAAAATATGATGTATAAATGATATAAATATAATTTAGGGATATAGTTTTGGCATGAAAAAAGTCATTTAAAAAAATTCTTCATATTTTTTAATATTTTGACATATCTTTGAAATTTATGATGTTATTTTAATATCATATATTGTATTAAATTTTAAAAAAATAAATGTAATGTATAAATTTTAAAATATATACATTCATGGAATAAAATCTTCAATTCCAAGAATTTGATGTAGAATGAAAAAAATACAAAGGACAAAAAAAATTCCTAACAAGTGATCATCGTTGTGATGTCTACATGATATAAACATAAATCTAGGTGTAATTTGGACATGAAAAAAAATCATTTAATTGGTCCCATTTATTAATGATTTCAAATTTATTTGAAATTTATTTTATTATTCAAATATAATATCTTTTCTTTTCTTTTCTTTTAAAACATAATAAATATTTAAATATTTTATTTATAAATATTAAAAAATATCAGGCTTTAAATTGCAAGATTTTGATGGAAAAATTTTTTTTAAAATTAAGAAATAAAAAAATGATAATATTTTTAAATTATGCATGAATGTGACAAAAAATTAGCTTTAAATTGCAAGATTTTGATTTAATATGAGAACAATACGAAGCAAAAGAACATAAAAATTTTCAACACAATAATTAAAATGTTGGTTTGTTTGAAAGGAAAAATCAATATGAAAAATTTATGATTTGATCTTAAACCTCATGACATATTTGTTGCAAAAAAAATTAAATGCATGTTTATAAATTATTAATTTATAATTTTTGATGTATTTGATTACTCATCACGTGTTTTTGATTATTTGAATCTTTTTTCATTAAAATATTTAAATTCAAAAAAAATTATTGATTTCAAAAAATGTAATACATGACTTTCTCACTCTAGTTCTCTACCAAGCAACTTAGATATGATACATATATCACTTTTCTGCTGACCAACAAAGGAATGATACATGTATCACTTATTTCCCAAGCAATTGAGAAGTGTTACATGCATCATATTTCTTTTGAGCATTTGATAAATATATCACTTCTTTGGAGTATGATCCGAGTTGACATTTTACCGTTCACATAATTAACAATTCTCTCAGTTGCTTCATTACAAGCATTACCTTATTTAAATATTTAAGATGACAATTTGGATCACACAAATGAAGATTTCTAAACAAATAGTTCATGCTCTTTTATGTTCCATGCAACCATTTCATGTGATTCACAAAATAAATGAAACATAAATTTTAATTTCACACTTCATATTTTTCATCACTATGTAGTTTATTCTCCCAATCTAAGACACCTTTCTTCAAAAGCTTCATGTCTTTTACACTAATTGATCTGTTCTTGTTTAAGACTATGTTTTAGCCAAAAATTATTGTTTGTCAAAGATTCAAGTCATTTACAATGATCATGCTTTTCTTTTTTCCACTAAGCTTCTCATGATGGTAAGATTCCTCAAAATCAAATCATTGTTGTTGTGTACCATAGGATCTTCAACCTCTTTGGAGTGTCTTTGACACATGTCAGAATCTTACAGATTTTTGCTAACCACAATGGTCAGTTGTTAATATCCTCACAAGGCAGGACCGCAATGAAACTATTGACTTGTAGATCCTTCAAGTCCCTAGGTATATCCACAACTAGCTTAGCACGTCTTTTGTTGATATACAAAGGGTATAATACTTAAAAAAATAGTGCTTTCAGTTGCATTTCCAACTCATCAGTCTCTTTTGCAATACGGATTGCTTTGATTACTGCATCACTTTCCTCTACTCTTCTTTGAGGCCTGTAAAAATCCACCTACTTCTACTCTCCTTGGTCATAAAGTTTTTGAAATTGTGCTTGAGGTTTAAAGAACTACCTTCAGTATAAAACATCTTATTCCTCAAAGTATGCCCGTCCCTCTTCAACAATGACTTTTTGATAATTTTTGAGTACTAATCAGTTGTTGTTAGCATCACTTGCCCTCTAAGGTTTCATACTACTAATAGTTGCAGCAAACATGACGCTCTTAGAAACATAATTCAAGAATTTCACACTTCTCCCCATTCCAAAACTGTAGACAACTTCTTCCCCCACATGTGTGTTTCAACATTTGCTTGTTGTTGTTTAGGTCTTAGATTGAAAAAGGCAAGCTATTTGCAACAAATCTTTGGAAATCCATGGTGCCTTCTAAAACTCTGTAATCTGATATGGGCGTGTAGGTTTCTTCCAATATTTCCTGCAATGTGCTCATTTGGAATGCTCTCTTGTGAGCTAGACATATCGAGAAACAACTGAACACTTCATCAATCTGATCCTGTATGTGATCAACAAGCAAAAAAGCCTAACTTTGTTTTCCTGAAAACATTTTTTTTTACTAACATACTAAGGTAGGCAAGCACAAATTTGTTCTTATTCTCCCTTGCTATATTGTCTAGTTGTACATTCAATACCTCATGAAATGGCCTGGACCACTATGTGATCATGTTGTGCATAATAGTGATTGTGAGGTTGGAGCCATTGTGTGTGTTTGGATAAGAATTAAACACAATTGGTTGAATCATCCCATGAAATTTTAAGCAATCAATGACGTGAATTGTTGTGAAGTATTTTTTGTCCATGTTTTTTGATGTTCAAGTAAAATGGGGCATGTTTGTTTTCTTCTACTCCATACAATCGATTTGATGGAATGTGTACTTCACTAGATGATTTTGAAGTTTTTATTTGTGTTTCATCATCTTCTCCCTTCGTATAGCATGTATGGTTTGATAAAGGTTCAAAAATTTGATGTATTTGCATGAAGAGTTCATCAAAACCATTGTCATTAGAAGATTAGCAACACAAAAATGTGAATTTTGCAACGTTTTGCATGTACGTAAGTACATGCAAAACGTAAACATTTCATATCTTTTGTTTAACCCTGGCTGTCACAAACAATTGGCTTATAAAGGGTAACAGTCATAGGTAAACCTTGTGACTTTAAGACCCTCAAAAGACTCGGATCCAAACGGAATATGGCCAGTTTGTGGATATTAGGACATCTCCAGCATTCCACTCTTGGCAGATAGAGGATAGACTGTTTATTTAATCATTTAACTGTCAAACAGTTGCTCTCGCCCATACAGATACTTTCCAGATAGTTGTTATTTATAGCTAAAGCTCTTGAATAATACCATACATTATCTCCGCGCAATTTGTGGTCAAACACCCGAACAAATAGCAGATCTCAGGTTGTCACCCCTTATTAATACTAAATAAAAACCCTAGCAAAAATATCAACCTCATAACAGCCTTTGACTGTTATGAGGTTGATAATTTTGCTAGGGTTTTCAACCCTGACAGTCAGAGGCTGTTCTCAACTCCTTGCAAAGGAGACGACAAGACTTCTGTACAGGTTTGAAGGCCGGTTTGTCTACTAACTACATGAGATCCTCTTGTAGACCAATCGCTCAATTGCGAAATGCTTTTGCTACAAGACTGCAGAATTGTCATATAGCTATAGGTCGAACGCATCACAGAGAATTTGAGAAGGTTCATTCACACCTGGCGTGACCGGAAGACGTACGTATTTCTAGACAGTCAAGACACATCAGTCCCTAATCACCAGTGAACCATAAACCGTCGATTGGAAGGCCATAAAAACCGAAAGCTAGTGATGCAACTAAAAGTTAGTAATATCTACAGTATATCAAACCTCAAGGAATTTGATTCTGCCCAAAACGGTGATTGGAGACTATTTTGTTCAATCATTTCTGGGAATAGAAGCCACAACAGTATAGAGACAAGGTGCTTAAAATATATCTGTGAGCAGTTGTAATGCATCTCAGATTCCACTCGACGTGACTAAAATCCCCAGTTCGATTTCTACTTCTAAAAGAAATTTTTTTTTTCAGGATATGGGCAAAATAGTGATATATGTATCACTTCTAAACTACATAATTGTTCTCAAAATATTGCACTTTAAGTTTATTCTTCTTACATATAATGGTACAAGTATGTGTCCACCTTCATTACAATGCATGTAATTTCCATGTAGGAAAAGTCAGACCTTCCTTCGTATCAAGAGTTTCTCCTTACATAGCTTTAATTTCCAACCTAAGAATTTCAAATCTACTCTATTCTATAACAGAGTTTATCAATATGTGAGAGTCATATTACTCTTTTCTTCAAGTAAGAAGGTTTTGTCACATTTGGCTTTGAATTCAGAACAAGTTGTGTATGAGAAAAATTAATTTTTGATTGGAATTTTTACTTTTTGAAAATATTCTTTTCAAATGTGACAAAATTATGAATTTAAAAGCATCCCATGAATGTCTACTTCTCCACTTTCCTAGACATAAAAATCATAAACTTCTTTCTTGATGTTATTTTCGGGCAAATAAAAATATGCTTTGTTTAGAAGCCATTCCACATTCTTTTAAAAAACACATCGACATCACTTTTTTCGAGACAAGACAACTTCTCTCAACATGCATGTCACACGGTCTCTTGTAATCCTTGGATCTCCAACTGACACAAGTCGCAATAATCAACTATTTTTCAAGGTGTACAACATCTTGAAAGTGTAAGAACATATGAGTCATCATTAAGTCCTATAAAATCATGAGTTCTTTTCACTCTCCTTTCCGCAATGTTGCATGAGGAAGTCATCATGCTCGTTTTTCTTCAAAGAAAAGAATTCTGACATTCCTTCAACACCCTTACTCCCATAGCAACAAATATTTGTGTCTACAACATTTAAAATGAAGAAGTTAGCTCAATTTTCAAGCATCAAGTTTGTAGTTCAAAACCTTATTTCTTCTACATTATGCTTGTAAAATAGGCTTTCTATCTAGTACTCAATTTGCACAGATGTAAAAGTCATCTCTCATTAGAATCTTCAAACCAATGACGAATTCGGCTGGATTTGACTTGTAACTTTCATCAGATAAAATGTCTTATTTTTTCTTATTCTTCATGCAAAAATATCTCCTAGTTGAAATGAAAAGGTGACATTATGATTTTTATGGAATGAAAGTCATGCTAACTTGTTCCTGAGCTATCATGACCCTCTTTATCCATAAAACTATTTGACAACTCCATAAAATCCTCCACCGATGAGATTAGACTTGGTTATACCTCCTCTACCAATTTCTTTTCCTCATTTATCTCATTTTCGAATGATTTGTGAATTTCTAGAAATTCTATGTCAGCATTGGACTGGTGATGTACTTCCAACATTCTTACTACTCAACTCCTTCTTTGATGTAATGAACTCAGTCCCCTTATTTTCCATCTCACTCAGTACATACTTTTCCTTTACAAGCATTCTCTCCATTTGATTGCGGATGTAGTGGCTGTCATAAGTGGAGGATGATGCAAGTGGCTTATCATCCTGAAAAAGTGATATGTGTTTCACTATTTACTTCTGCAACCAAATCATTTGAATTGCCTTGGCTCTCTTCATTGTCAATAGTCTCCTCTGAAGAGTAGTCAATAGCCTCAAAAATAGACTTACGCTTTAAGTAAACAAAATGCAAAATACTTCATTTGAATGGTTCAGAAAGAGAAACATGAAAAGCGCATTCAGAACTTGAAGAAATCGACAATGGTCCTTAAAGTGTGTTTTGCACTCTCCTACCACGTTATTGTATACGCTCATCATCTCTTAAGGCACAATTAAACTTTGACATAGTATAGAAGAGGGAGTTGATTGGACAATGCTAGGTTGCATTCATATTTCACTCCAATAGATCACCAAACCAAGTAACATAAACACTTAAGACCTCAGTAGGAGCCAACGACTACTCCTAGGAGCTAGAGATGACTTTAAATCGTTTCGAGATATTTTGGAAAAAAAATATACAAGCTCTTAGATCATTTTTCAACTCAATGTCATGCATCTTGAAGTTCATCCACACTATTCACACTCCTTAGTTCCTTAACCTTGCATCAAATAATCTTGATGCTCATTTTATAATCTCTGGGTCACAAAATAACAAAAAAGTTGATAATCCTAATTTTCCAACTATGATTTTCAAGGTCTTGAATGCATGTATTATTGTGCAGCATGAAGTGCATAATGACTCATATAGCATTGTGTTGTATGGAGGATTTAGTCAGATTTCAAACTTCACGAAATGGTCACTATTTGTCACTCTTAAGTGAGACTTGAATGATATCTAGGGTCATTTTTTTTTAATCATTAACGAAGGTTACTTTCATGGATGGATTTTAAGTGTCAGATGAAATGCGGTTATATTTCTTGCACTTTGTTCATATTCAATATATTTTAGTTGTCGAATCACTACCATGGTCATCTCTAACCATAGTTTGTTATTGTGTAAAAATGGAAGCTCCCTTGACATTGAGAGCGGTACATGTGTCATTATTTTTTCAAAAATTTTCCAAGTCTTTCATTCAGTTGTTAGGGTATAAGAAGTGATACATGTATCACAAATTTACTTTCAGATTTTTCACATACATAAGGTCAATTGCTCAGTTTCAAAAATAAGAATTTAAAACTTTCGTCTTCCCTAATCATTATTACTCAAATTTTTCTACTTTTTAAAGGAATCCCCCATTTGACATCACTTTTGCTGAAAGAACTATTTTTATATATATATTTTTTAATTCTGGCAATTTGGACCAACAACAATCATACGGAGTACACATTTCAAGAAAAATAGTCTTTATGCAAAAATATGTGACAAATTTTACTCATTTTGAAGCAACCTCCCATTTCATTTCACATCACTATATTAATAATATAAATAGAAATATTGTAAAATATCTCTGATGACTTATTTTTGGGAATACCTTCACTATTAATATTATCATGATTATTTTTTGTGATATTTGAGTACTTTCTGAAATTTCTTAAATAGGAGAGATATCACGAGACTTCAGTGTGATATTTGGACATTGAGGGTGAAAGAGGGTGCAACATAATTATGATTATCAAGATTTAAATTATTCTTCTCGATTTCTGATGAGTTTCTAAAAAATCATCGGATATAAATTTGAATAAGAATAAACCTAGAGGTCACAAATCATCCACTTTTTATTAAAGCAATTGAGAAGACAAGTAGAAGAAAGCTAGGAAAATGGTCTTGATTCTTACTTTTTGCATTATTAACTGATCATACAAAGCATATCTTATTGACAGCTACATGTTAATAGAATAAATGCAATGTCAAAATTTTATTATGCCGATAGAGAAACTCATTCCAACATGAAATGTGTTGACTTAGGAGTATAATCTAAGTAAAAAATATCTTTTGGTGATATGTATATCATAGTTGGAGAGAAAAATGGATGACAATTAATTATCAATAGAAAAATTAAGAAAGGCTTGCCTTAGATACTACGATAGATTTGACTAAAGTAAAAGGTTGAGGACAAAAACATGATTGGATGTTGGTATATGATAATAGTATGGATTACAATAGTATGGATAGTATGGACATCTTAAGTAAGTTTTCAAAGAAATAGTTTGTGGTAATGTTACTTGTTCCTTGAGAAAGTTGGATTATAAAAGTTAAAGGTACTTACTGTTGGAAAATGCATCAAGATATTCAAAAGTTAAGATAAAAATATCAAGTATAACCGACTTGAGTAAGAATTTGAGCTTTTTTGTGAAGATGAATCATATGGAGGGATAGTTCAAGATCAGTCAGTTGTATGAAAAGATCAGCTTGACCTTGTTTGAAATCATCCATAATTTCATTAACTTCTTGGTGCATACAAAAGGATGCATAGGTTTAGAAGAGATGAGTGACGTGTTGTGGCACAACTACTATAAGAAAATGAAATATGTTTTCTTCATGATGATGATATTGTAGATCAAGATAACTGACGACTTATAGTAAAGTTAGTAAGAACCCAAGTTTGGATTAACCCTATATAATGGAAATATTAATAAGGCTCTATTAAATAAATTATCTAAATTATCAAATATAATAATTGGTTAGGATGCAAAGGGAAGTAGAAGATCTCATACAGTACTATTATGACTAATTAGCTAATCTTGTCAAGTTGGAGTCAACATGGTACATGGATATAGTATAACATGATTCTCTATATGTATCAGTGCCAAATTTATTTATAATGAATATCCGGTGATTTTATTACAATCACTTTTGGGCATGATTATAATATCATTTTGGAAATAACTTTATGTCATAAATGATGAATTTTTTAGACTTGTTTATTCTTTCAACTGTCTCTTATAGTGTAATTTATGATCCAACAATTTAGAATTGGATTTAATTTAAACACTATGGATGTAAAATTTCTCATGGTTATGATTTTAATTCATCATTATTATTTATCAAAAGTAAATAATCAAGAGTTAATTGTTAAATTTTGGCAATGAGTAATCCTCTTAAGTAATAAACTCCCTTATTTTCATTTATACTTAGCTAATTTTAAATTTTTATTTTGACTCTATATTACAACAACTTGCAATTTTTTTATTATGGTTAAGTAATATAATTAAGTTAGATTTTAAGTTTTAAATTAGAATAGAGTGATTTTGGCCCCACAAAAAATAAAAAATCAATTCATTGGTCATAAAATTTTTACCTAGCTAATCCGACTTATAGTAAAGCTAGAATTTTCGTAAATTTTTTACGTAACATATTTATTAAAATAATTTCTTTAAAGTTTTAAAATTTTTTTAAGAATTTTAAAATATTGAGGATTGAAGAATAGTTATAAAAATTTGGTTACAAGAGTTACAAGGTGGATTAAGCAATGGAGCCAATTGGCAATATTGTTGACCTTTTGTGATGATTTGAAATTGAAGAATGAAATTTAAATCCTAAAATAATTTAAAATTATTCTTAGAATATTATAATTATTCATAGTGATTGAATTGAGCAAACATATAGTTAATAATTTGCGTTTGTGTTTAAATTTGATGAATTTTGAGTACTGAATAGCAAGTTAAAGTTTGCATGCACAATTAAAGATGCATGATTGTAGCGACTATTACAAGGTTAAAACAGTGACTAAAATATTTACTATCAAAGTTTTTGATTAATAAAACTTTATAGAGGTCTAGTTTTATTTGTGATTTTCCACTTGTAAAATTTGAGGGTGTTTTAATTAAATGAAATTTATGATTGTATTTGTACACTGGGGTCTGTTTCAAAAAATCTTAGAGTGAATCACATTATGAACTTTTCATAGAGCATAAAAAGATTCAAATGCAATTACTTCTAAAGTTTGAACAAAATTAAAGTTTTGCATTGAGTTTTTCAAGCCGCTACAATAGGTTGAAAAATAAGGGAGAGTTACAACTCACAAAAGTGTCAAGAAAGTTGTTCTACAGCCAAGCATTTGGATGCTTTCAAAGGTAAGTTAAGTCATTGTCATTTGATAATCAAAAGCTACATGCAACTTACATTGGAGATATAGCAATTTTAGCAAGAGAGATTAACTTTCTCTACATCTTTTGGCTTTTTTCTCTTCACTTTAGCTTATACTTTGTATTGACTCCAAAAATTTTCCATTACATCTTTTATTGCATGCAATCACTTTTTTTTTAATAAATATGTTACGTTAAATAGAAAAAAATAGATGAATGAAATTATAAAATAATGCACTTATTTCTATAAATATTATTTTATTTTAATATTTTTCAAAAAATATTCATTTATTATAAATAATAAAAGAGAAGAATTCAGTTTATATTTTTCAATTAAATATATTAAATATTACTGAAGATTTAATTGATATAATTTTTTCTTCATTTAAATTTGATAAAAATTTGAAAAGCAATTCATGAATAAAATAATAGTGGAGTTTGAACTGATAAGCATGCACACAATCAAGTAAAAAGGAACACATCCAAGTATTGGAAATGTAAATGTTTGCACCATACATCAAGTCAAATTATATGGTGTCGTTTACACGTCAGGACTATGTTTCTCATGTATTAAAATGTATGGCATTAAATGTGCAGGATGGAAGAATACAGACGGTGCTTTACATAAAGAAGAATTTTTTCATTTTTGTTTTCTTTACATAAAGGATCAATCTTTTGGCCTAGCTGGACAGCTAACCTACAAAGAACCTATTTTCAGGCTTCACAAAAAGTGATACCCTAGGGCTGCTGTCTTACACGTGGAGTGTGTATTTGAAGATTTTACTTGGACACGGATTCATACAAAATGCGAGCAATGGATTGATTGCTGTTGAGACTCGCTGAAGTGCGACCATCGTCAATACGGTAAGTAAACAGGAATGATCTAACTAGATCGAAGTATAACTGTCGTACAGATCTTGGAATGACTGGCTGACACGTAGATGGGCTATGAATCTCTTCAGAAAACTTTCTCATGTGCTGGTGTATCAGCTGATTTAGCTTTTCTAAGGCCCCAGACTGTGTAAGACCAGAACCTTTTGAAATCGACGAAGTGATTGATTTTTCGGCAGCCAATTTTCGCTGCAAGGAAACCCAATATATACATATGAGAATACAACTAGTGGAAATATTTCGTGCAAACGTAGAACTCTACCAGTGAGAGAAACATAAACGAGTTTAGTCTTAAGACTACAGAAATATGTTCGTACTTACCTGGTATGTCTCCATGTAATTACTCATTCTCGCAATTACGTTTGCCAAATGCAAAAGGTCCTTTCTGTATGGACCTTCAACCATCTCGTGGCTAATCTTCTCCCCAGGAAAAAATGAGTTGTCATCATAGCATCCATTGACACTCCCCATTCTGCGACACTCATGTATTCCTCTAAAGAAGGTTGAACGTTCATATGCGTCCATTCTGCCTCCGTCATGTGACTCTCCACCAGCCTTTTCATCTGGTCATGCATCAAAGCTCAAAAGCATTTAGGCCATAATTTCCATAAGATTGATTGGGTTGGTAAATTTGAACTTGTATTTGAATCACATTCACTTCAACTTTCGTTATCTTCATCGAGGAAAACATAAACTGTATAAGGAACTTGAAGATAATCTTACTCTTCTCGCTTGTTCTCCTAGACAGGCCTAGTGAGTGTTAAGATCTGACTACTTGCACATAAATTCAATCTGTTACAGCAATACTAGAATTCTGTAAAATTGATGGTGCACGATTCGTGAAAGAAATTCAGAATTTGCATAAGTCCAAGTGCAGCGGAAACTAGAATGTCAGAAAGATGGAGTGTGTGGGATATGCTTCGAGAGCTTACTGTGTCGTGTATATGATAACTGATATCACGACCTTGTAATAAGCTGCCTTCTGTGACGATGTCATTCACAGTTCTATACATTGCCTCAAAGAGAACTTGTGCCTCCCTGCTCGTTCCTTTCATCAAGTTCGGATTCCACCTGCACTCACGTTCAGATTCGAGGTGTTCAGAGTCCCTCGATATACTTTCTTTGCCATCGGTACATTTATTGCACAGTAACTTCAACTAGAAATCGGAGAATTTCGAAACATCTAATTCGGAAGAATGTACTGAGTACATTCTGCACTCCAAATGGGTCAAGAGATCAAAATAAAAAGCTTCTTCTTACGATCGAGTAGCTGCTACAAACTGGTTCTTGTCGGTGTAGGATTCACTCAGTGCATCGAAAAAGTCATCAATAAGAGTGCTCAACAGAGCTATCTGTGTCCAAACTCTTCTGGCCATACTGTGTTCCGCTGCAGGGAGGCAACATGCTCCGGTATAAAAGCAGTAGACCATCACTTTTCGGCCAAAACTGAGGCCTTTCAAACCACTTTCTTCGTTCCACCTGTTTCTTGCAGTGCAAGATTGAGAACCTCAGAGTAAGTTTCAAAGAAACCGACAGAATGAAGATCGGTTCACATATGTATGACACGAAGTTAGACAAGTACCCTTCTCGACATCAAATCTGACAGGAAGTGAAAGGAGATCATATATATATATATATATATATATATATATATATAGAGAGAGAGAGAGAGAGAGAGAGAGAGAGTATGAAGCGTAACGAAAGCCGACAAGCTATAAAGAGCTAGCATATGCACATGATTCAGCCGTCATACCTCAGAATCTCTTGTAAGTCTTCCTGGTGTTTTGACTGGCAGACGTTGAAATCAGCCTTGGCTAACTTCAAGAAAGTGTTGTTGGAAATGGAGAACATTCTGGTTGTTCACATGCATATGTTAAATGAATATCTTCATCCGATTGACATACTTGCAATAATGCAGATCAGGACATTTCAGGTAGGTGCTGTGTTGTGTAGATGGTTACATTCTTGTATGTCGAAGGTTTTATCAAAATCATGATGCTGACAGCCATTCCGTTTACAGTTCACTAGATGAAATCAAACTCGGAAATCGGAAGGGATTGAGGAATATCCACTGGAAACAAACCTGTACAGAACTTTAGAGATCCATATATCGTCTGGTCCATATTGATCGAGATACGATCTGTGTTCCAAATGAGGTAGAGTGTAATACCAAGGACTTTGAAGCGCAAAACCAACCTGCAATATAATTTCAAAATTAGCGTCTTCAAAAGTATACCATATGCTCCGATCTCCGAGGTAATAACAGAGTGTTCATATAATCAACATGCGTTAATCGGGTTACCTCCCCAGCGACGTCCTTCCCAATCACCCATTTATCATTAAACCCTTCTTTGCTGGACTTCTCCACAAGAAATTTTCTGGCCCATTCGGCCCCTCCATCAGTATGGACTCGCCCGGGTAGCACGTTTGCCCAGCTCGGTACAAATTGAAAGTTGCTGTGATACCTTGGTTCATCTCGCCAGCGAAGGTGTACCAACCTCTTTCTGCATCTCTGAACAACTTAAAACAATCTGCATCCATAAGTTGATTCAACATGTTGTACACGACACAAAGGATTGGCATTCAGACTGGCATTTTTGCAATTGAGATGAGTTACACATTTAAAAGGCAGGAATTGTGAACTACATGTTAATGACGTTTCCAAATCTATTCATATCTGTCTCCCTGCGTTAAAGCATGAGTGTGCCATGCTAAAAACATTAGCATGGCACACTCATGCTAATGTTTTTATAATATTACGATCGCTGTTGGCCAGAGGCCAGCTATACATCGTAAGAGATGAGCTGCTCTTACCGGGGCTAACATCATAACCATGCAGACGAAGCAGACGAAAGGCCATGGCGGTATCATCCAGGTCCATGACATTGCATGCGCTGGACCAAGAAATCCCGTGGGAACTGCGGCTGAAGAGTCTGCAAGTGCACACATAGAGCTAAACCTGTTTGTATTTGATCATCCCATGCTTGCAGCTGCTACCTCTAAATGTACCTGATGATTAGATGACCCTTGTCGTTGAATCAAGAAATACTAACAGCAAAAAGCTTATTAAACGGTACGTAAGGAAAAGAAAACATGGTCCGTACTTGTAGACATAGTCAAGACAGGTCTTTATCTCTGATTCGAAGTGCCGAGCGATTCCAAGGCGCTCAAGTCTATCAACTACCCACAGGCGTTCAAATATTTCCAGAGGATATTGTGAAGGAGCTGCACGCCAGAAACCCCATAGCTCGTTAAGAAGGAGGTCTCTGATCTGTAGGAGGCACTGAAACAGATGTGAATCTATAGCTTTCAAGCAGAAGTGGAATTTGAGATATAGTTCAAAGTATCAGAGAGAAGAAGCACCTGCATGATCAAACCCCTGGACTACGGACGAAAGATATTGAAGGCATTTTTTGTTTCCAGTATGCAAGTAAGCACAAGCCGTAGACGCTGGTGACGCCAGAAGACTTCCATCGTCCTGCTGGAACTGTAATACTTGCTCCCAGTCTATTATGTCACGAACCCCTTCCAAAGAGTATAGAATGGTAGTCGGTGAACTGTACAAAAGCTGTAAGGGTAGCCTGCACAATATGGCCCCCAAGCCCAGACAAACCTCAGCTGAGGTTTTCGATCTCACAAGACGACCAAATCAATGACGTTTCGGGCTGGGAAATCTGAAACCAACTTCAACTCTCTGTTATTGATCCTCGTACTTACTTCTGGAGCTTCTTTTCCCTTGCAGCTCTGTATTTTTCAAAGAAAGGCAGGTCGTATGGAATGTCCAGCCCCAGCTCTTTCGCATCTTCTAGAACGGTTGGAAACACAATCTCGAACCCACAAAGCATCTCGTATTCTTCATCTTCGAGTCGCGGCAAGTTGATCCGGACAAAGCTTTCACCTTCAACAGGGAGACATATTTCTCATCACAACGTTGAAATGTCGATTTTAGAACAGGCACTAGATACTCTAGTTTGAGATAAAGATTATGAAACAAATGAATCTGAAAGCTGACATCTACGAACATGTGAATGCTTGGCAGGTCATTATTAGCACACTTTAGAACGACGCTAGGTGTTTGAATCGGAGTGTGAATAAAACCGTAGTACCTCGTTCAACACACTGTAACCCAGTGTTCCAAGTTTTCAATGCGATGATGGACATAAGCGTGCAGAGTACGTTGTTAGAATATGAGAAGAAGTCTGGATCTCCCCAAGATCCGTCCTCCAACTGGTTTTCGATGAGCCACTGCAGAGATCCGGGAAACTGAGGCCCTTTAGTTCCATCCACCGCTGGTATGAGGGACACCCATGCGGTGTCGTAAGGGGAAGCTGATGTGCTCCCATTACCCATAGAGCGGAAAATCTCTCGAATCTCTTCAATCCACATTTGAATTTGCGTTTTCTCTGACAGTGGAAAATGATCCCTTGATGGTAGCTCATTTGCAACCGTCTCCAGTTGAGTCAGTTCCACTGCATGCGCAAGAGGGACATCATCCGACTAATTTGAGGATTTTTTTGAATCATATTCAGACTGGTGACATAATAGTATGCAGAATCGACGATAGCAGTATTTTCTTATCCTCATTTTTGCAACGCCCTACTAAATGATATGTATTCGAGCATTTTTTAACATGAGACATGCCAGGAAGCCATTCAGTAACTTCTACGGCAAACCTGCGAGGTAGGAAAACGGACCAGAGGACTTTTGAAGAGGATGCGCATGAAGCTTGCTGGGAACTCTCGAAATGAAACGCTTAGGCTCCAGTGCGTCAGAATATCCTAAAATTTTATCTGAGTTGAAGACCCAGAGACAAACATTTAGTCCATCTTCCACCAGGCCTTCGACCACATGGTTTTCCTTGACAGCACGTTGACGGAAAATTCGCAAGTCCACTATCGTTTACTTCTATCTCTAAAGCTTTCAAACTCTACGTCCAGTTATGGATGTGTACTGCACACGTCAAGACAGCATGCACGCGCAAGGGGAAAGAGAGGTTACTTGCACTTTGAGCTTTACTTGCTGTGAAAACTTCGGTGGAAATCAAACAATTGCTTGCGGATATTGCCCTTCTGAATCGAGAAAAATCAAGACTGCCACGTCCGGCCATGCGACCAGAGCTTTGATGAACAGACTGAGAATGCCTCCTTCGTTGCGTACATTCTAAAGCAACCGTTGTACTGAAAACTGGTGCACTCCATGCTGTCAAGGCTGGCATGCTTATCGTCCTGTGGCGTATTAATTTCTCCAACTTACGAGCAAACAGATTCTCAACAGAAGCAGAGACAAGACATCACAATTCTTACGAGTAGCTTATGAATTTCTGCACTTTGTGAGAAAGAAGTTCAATTCTTTTCCCGTTCTGCGCCGTAACAACTTGATGGTTGCATTGGAATTGTACTTTTTTGTAAGCACGACGACGGCTTTGCATTTCAATTTTCAAGCGCAGAATGGATATAAAATGTACAATCATCGAATACTATAGTCATGAGGAATCTGATGTTCATGTCTATCTGTCTGCGCAAATTTGTGAAGCGCATCGGGTTAGAATTCTCGACATGTGGTGACAGACTCCACATTCCTGAATACAGTCTGTCACACAGATCTGGTGGTTCCTACAAATTCCAAAGATCCGCTCACAGTTAGCTTTATATTTCTTAAGTCGACTTCTCTCCACCTGCAAGCATCCCATCCGTCATTGAAGAATCAAAGCAAGCGCAGGAGGATCATGACGCATGTCAGACAAATCTCATGGAGATAGTCTCGTGAGACACTCCATTAAATTGTTCCAGGAAACGAGTCATCTATGCGAATCTCAATGTCCAAACGCGTCTAAAAACAGTCTGCAGTCTCGAGGATTCTTTGGTACGTTGTGCACGAAGACTTCAGATATAGGACGCCGGCTTTCGAACTTTGAAGCACACTCTGTCTGGTCGATACTTCTATTTTTAATCAAATTGAAAGTTACTATTTCCCTTTTGGCTTTGTCCATTCTATGTCATTTATTTAAATATTGCCTAAATCTAGTTTGACTGCGTTATCAAACATCTTTGACTGTAATGGGTCGATCTTAGTCCAAGAGTGCACCTTCAGTTCAACCTTGAATCGAGGAATCTCGGGAAGTGTTCACATATAATATTGGTGTCGGCAAGTTGACTTTCAGTATCACATAAGACATTTATGTGATTTGCATTTTAAATCAATGCTAGCAGACCTATGTGTTCAACGTTGGCTGGATTGATTATGTCATTTGTCGATCCACCAGGCCCTCTTTACCACGGATTCCATTTGGCACTCCAACAATAAACACTTTCCCAATATCCATTCATTTGGATCCACTTCAAAACTGTGAGAACGAAATGGCAATATTTAAATTTAGGAGTGCCAAATGGAATCCGTGGTAAAGAGGGCCTGGTGCATCGACAAATGACATAATCAATCCAGCCAACGTTGAACACATAGGTCTGCTAGCATTGATTTAAAATGCAAATCACATAAATGTCTTATGTGATACTGAAAGTCAGCTTGCCGACACCAATATTATATGTGAACACTTCCCGAGATTCCTTGATTCAAGGTTGAACTTAAGGTGCACTCTTGGACTAAGATCGACCCATTACAGTCAAAGATGTTTGATAACGCAGTCAAACTAGTGTATCTATGATTCTAGGTATAATATTTCACAAGATTAACTTTGGAAAGTACAAAAAACACTAATTTGTTTATGACTAAAGAGAACCATTTGTCTGATCTTTCTATCTTCGAATTTTAACTACGCTGGAGTTTACCGACCCAGGATTATGAACATTCAATCCAAACTTAAATCAAGAAATCATCACATTTAAAGTAAATCCAAATCTGCCGGCACTAAATTCAATCTATGTCTAAAATCACAAACAAATTTGAATCACCACGAAATCCTCCTCCACTCTCTTTCACAAACACGTCGAGAGCATGCTTAGTGCTTAAATCAGTGCATTCTAGATCACCGTTCGAGATGATTAATCCAGCTAATTTCATAGTTTCATACAGATTTACAGGTTGAAATTAGCCCTATCATGTTGTCCCTTTCATAGATAGCATGATTTTCTATGCGGCTGTGTATATTCTTCGGGTTTCGGTGGTCCTATTTTTCCTTCCCATTGTGGTGATGTATGGGTAGTCGAATTAATTTAAGGTCTTTGAATGAGATTTTAGTATAGTTGTATCACTTGTTTCATGCAGTTGTGTGCTGATTGTTCTAAGTTGATTCATCTTCCTTGTTAACAAACACAATAAACGTCTTCTGCGTGTTTCAAACAGGGTCTTGATTTCTCCCATTGATCATGTCATTTGATGACATTATGGAGGGTGTACGAGTATATTTCATTTGATTTCTCGTCGGAGATGTAACTCGCAAGAATTAATTGAAAATACTTATGGTTGACAAAAGGCATGTTAGTACTAATCTTCACCATAATTCACATGTTTCCATATATATATACCTACCTAATAAATAAAGTGAAGGGCCAACAGAACATAAAAATAATTGTTGAATGGTCAAACGTTCCATTCAATTCCAACCAGAGGTATCAAAATCTACATCAATTGAAGATCAAGATTTGAATATAAGGTCACATTTTGATCCAAACTAATAATAAAGTCTAATCCTATTTTGCTAAGAATGTTTCACAAGTAGCTAAATATCTATAATGTTAATGTAACTTTGTTAAAAATCTGATGTTATTGAAAAATTTGTTAGATTTTTGAGTCTCATATCTTAATTTTTTAAATTTCATTGTAGATTGATATGCTCATTTTATTAATATTTCTTGGTCTACAAGGTTAAGTCCAAGAATTAAAACTTAAAAATTTGAAAAAATAAAAGTGGAAAAAATAATTCCAAATGATGTTGATGTTTTATTAATTTAGTTATTTAAATTTATTAATTTAGTTGGCTTAATAAAATTAAAATTAATTTTTTCAGAATTTTAAAAAATCAAGATATAAATATAAAACTTAAATGACAATATTAAGCTGAAAAAAAATCGAAAAAATTGCTCGTATTTATATTTATTTATATTTTTTCTTAATATTTATATTTATTTTAATGTATTTTAAACTTTAAATATAAAATTTTTTAATAATTTATATTTTATTGAAATGATTCATCAACTCAATAAAAATTTCAGAAAAATATATTTATTAACATAGAAAAAGGAAAATTTATATTATACGCTGAATTTTGTCAATTTTCATCACAAGTCTCAATTTACACCGTCTATTTACTCGCTGCATGTGTCAAGTTCAGATTATACCATCACTTCTGTTTTAACTCATGCTCATTTCAAAATCAGATTCTTCAGTTGATCTACACATGTGATTGTTTGTTCTTGATGTGTTGTTTATGACAAACAAGACACAGTAATCACTTTCCTTTAACACACCCGCTTGGTGATTACTCAACTTGATGGTCTCTACTCACACTCAATCAGTCATGGAATTTCGCTAACGTCTTCGTGGACATTGGTTTACTGAAAACATATCCAACTTGGACACAAGTGGGTCCCCAAATTGATATCACATCTCTTGTCTGAATTTTCTTTCGAATAAAATGGAGCTGAGTCTCCTAATACATTGTACGAGAGTGAAATGCAGGGTTATTAGCCATTTAAATTGCACGAACATTATGAATGTAGATATATGTGGCATCAGACCGAGGAAACTTCAACTCATCCAACAATCTTCTGAACCACAATGCCTCACAAATGACATTTTTTAAACTTTTACATTCTGCTTCAGTTGATAACAATCCCACCTTTGTCTGCTACTTAGATGTCCACAATATTGCGCCAGCATGTGATTTTTTATCATCTTGATCTCCTGCCCAGTTTGCATCAGTTTATCCTTCAATCACAATCCTTCCATCAGTTTGTTGAAACACCTAACTGATTGTACCCTCGAGATGATCTAATATCCTCTTCACTGCCAACCAAGATGAAGTTCTAGGAGCAGATATGTACTGGCTTACTATTAACACAACATGTGATATATAAGGTCACGTAGTGGTAAGGTAAATCAGGCTACCCACCACCTGATGATGTATCAATGCATCCACCTTCTTCTCTTCTTGAGATGAATCCAACTTCACAACAAAGATCTACAATCATTCATGTGAAACCTGCAGAGCACTTCATTCAGTTTCTGCAAGTGAGACAACACCATCGTTTTGTCTATATTCTAGATTTCCACTCCAAGGCAAAAATGTATTCTCCTTCATTTCAAACTTGGTGGTGAAAGCTACTCAAACTTCTTCAATCTTCCCCTTGTTATTTCCAGTCAAAAGCGTTTCATCAATGTAAAGTACAAGTGTTACTTCTAACTCGCAATCGCTGAGCATTGTAGATTAGGAGTTGCACTACTCTTGAAAAATCCTAAACTAATGAGTTATGTGTCAATGCAGGTGTTTTGATTGTACTCACCATTGCCTTAAAAGATATCGGTAAACTATTCACGGTCAAATGCACCAGCTCTGGGGCTTCAGTCTTGGACTCGGATTTGACAACTCATTCACCAACTCTTGCACATGAGTGAGATGCTTCACCATGGACTCTCCTTGATGAAGTCTCACATTTGTTAAATCTTGTCGTAACATCAGCAACCTCGTAATAGACACCATATCATACTCCTTAGCAGCAATATCCCATGCCTCTTTTGACGAAGTCACATTCCTTATGTGTAGACTCTCCATTTCTTGAATTAAGAGTTTAAGATAACTGCCAGAGCTATGTTATCTTAAAGATTAAATTTCTCTTCTCCGGTTGCAAGTCTATACACACCATGTGCTCTTACCAAAGCTCTAAGCTTGTACTTCCACACTCGTGCCAAATCAACTTCTGAAATACTGAGGATACACAGGTGCTCTTCAAGCTCTATAAACTGCGTTAAGGACTCAACCAGCTGATACTCTTCAAGCTCTATAATCTGCTCTAAGGACTCAACCACCTGCATTCAACTTGTGCCCAAGGTATCATCTATTTTTTGCCATCTATTTACTCGCAGCATGTGTCAAGTTCAGATTTAATATCACTTCAGTTTGAAGTCATGCTCATATCAAATTATTCAACTGTCACATTTGATCTTTAGTTCTCGATGAATGTTTGAGACAAACAAGACATAGAATTGACCACTGTCCTTTAACAGACCTAGTAAAGCTAAAATGGTGAATCGCAGTTGATTATCACTGGCTTGTCTCTGTACATGGATGTACAATTAGGCTTTGCACCTTTTTTACAGCTGAAGTAACAACGCAAAACACCAGACCCTGCACAATTTGCCCTTTATGGTGATGAATTATGCTTTACTTTAGAATAGACGAGAATTTGTCTGTACTTCATTTCGCAAGAGTATTTTTGTGGATCTTATGCTTTCTCCTCTCGCCTCTGCCAGAACACGAAACATGGCCGTTACCACTGGGAGACAATTCCAAACGATTTACCCCAGAAGAAGAAATGCTGCTGCTTGTAGTTCATGAGAGAGCGTTCAATGACATGATGTTATAAATGTGGCACTGTCGAGGCCGTATGACATGCATGAACCCCAACTGCACCTCAAAAAGAACTCCAGTGGTTAGCGGTAGACGAAGCAGCATAATCCAAGGGACATTTGGGTCCTAATGCCGGTTCAAGAAAAAGAAAAATCACTTACAGACTGGGGGTATTCACTCAGCCGCGGCATCTTAAACTTGGCAGCAAAACTGATCGACGCCAAGGTCTGGTAGTTTGTTGAAAGGTATCATGTTCACACCTAAAGGCAGTGTCTGGATGATTGTCCTGAACGGAAGAGCAGACAGGATCTTCACACGACTTCCAGTCCTGAAAGGATAAGATTGAGCCCGAGCAAATCACCAGTAATTCCTTCCAACAACTTCGTTTTGCCACCCGGAAACATCGTCGATACCAGCTGGCCACCACCAACCTCGGTGTTCACAGTCTGCAAAGCATTTTTGGTAAAGACTGTAAACAAAACCTGGCACTAAAGTAATAGAGGCAAGAAACACGGCTATTGCTACCGCGAAGATCTGTTTGGTCCTCATCGTAAATTGAGAAGAAGTGACATCGCTTGGACTTGGTGCTGGTGACAGGAAGAGATCGGACTTCGGATACTCCTGGAGGAGAGGCAGAGCCCGTTAGCGCTGTCACAGTGAAGGGTCGAAATATGCCATTTATAGGAATAAAAGCCAAGAGAACATTCATACGATCCACTCTGTTCACGTTTCTGTGGAGTTCGTCTACAAGAGAGTGGACGTGATTGAACTTTATATTCCTCTACAATATATACCTCTATATAATAGGCGAGTCATACCATAGAGTGCTCGGCTGAGGATAGAGTCCAATCAGTTTCTTTCTATATGTGGGTTTGAATACAACGCAGCCCACTCTACGCAGCCATTCTCAACAGCGAAGAGGGCCATGTGTCCGACTCGCTGTCATCACATTATAATAATCGTATCAAAGTCAATGTATTGAGAGTGTAAAACGTTGCATTCAAGGAACATGTTCAACAGACGAGAGCTACTCAGACGAGAGCTGTTGAACATGGTTCCTTGAATGCAACCTTTTTTATTATATCATAATATAATTAAAAAAATTGGATTTTATTCTTTGCTCATAAATAGTTTTTATAAGTTAAATTGGACACTAATTAACATGTTTTCAAATTTTTTCCTAACAAATTGTTATTCATGTAGAGATTACAAATCTATTCATTGTTACAACTATTCAAAACCTGATCATTGTATTATTGGGGGGAAGTTTACTTTGATCCAAATTCAAAGAATCATAATGGAGCTTGAGGGAAATTTGTGTGATTTTAGTACAAACCAGAACACCATGACATGAGAGCTTTTTGAGGATGAAAGAACGTGCAATATATATTCATTCACCACATGTATAAGATTTTATACGTTATACAAACTTTTCTAACAAGGAGCCTGGTGGTACAATCACTATGGCTCCACCATGATTTACCATGAGCTCTGACTTTAGAGTGAACATGGTGATCTACATATACTGTTTACTACAGTCAAGTTATATTTAATCTATGCGGCTAGGGTTTAATTTGTATATGAAACAGTCATATCTAGACTGATTACAGCCCTGGCTAGGAATCTGTTTTGAATGCGAGCCTTGGCGTCGGATGAAGTCGCAACGGAAGAGCTGTCTGAACTACGAGACCAAATCCATCATGGTTGGGCACATCCAAGGGTGACAAGCCAGGCGGAGGACTCCAATCGAACTCTTGGAGGAGCGAAACCAGCATCCGTTGGAACATCAGCAGACCCAGGTTGACGCCAGCACACTTTCTCCTACCGCTGCCAAATGGCAACAGCTTGAAGTCGTTAGCGCCGATAGGCCCATTCTTTCCCATGAATCTGTCTGGATCAAAGGCCAACGGATTCTGCCACAATTTTGGATCGCGTGATATCGACAGACAGTTTACAAAAACTGCTGAATGAGCAGGGATGTAATACCCGCCGAGAGTTGTGGCATTGAAATTGGAATGTGGTGTCAGCAATGGGAGTGGACTATGCACCCGGAACGTTTCTGATATAACAGCTTCAAGAAATGGCATTTTGGAGAAGTCTGAATCTGATGCAGCTCGTTCTCTGCCAACAACGCTATCAATCTCATCTTGAAGTCTTTTCAGCAGGTGCGGATGTCGAACGAGCTCCAGAAGTGACCATTCTGTGCTCGAAGCACAGAATGGTCACTTCTGGAGCTATCATCAAATCCTGCGTAGCAATCAGAGAAAAAAAATCAACAAGTGAAAATCACGGCATTTAAATACTCCTTCCATCACTTTTTAGCAATAATATAAATTGCCCTTGCTTACCCACTCTCTCATATCTATGACTGTATGCATGTCCAGGTGCAACAAAATCGTTGAATTACAGTATCTCATTGGTAAGTCTGTAGGTCAAGGATGAGGCCGTATTTTACCGGAACTTTTGCAGAAGTACTGATGTAACAAATGAAATAGAAGTCGTCGGATAATTATATAAGAGGTCTGTGAGAGCAGACTTTCTAAAGAAATATCTGAACTGATCATCAATCAGTGTTGGTTTGGTTGATATAGGAGTACTGACCAGGAGAACTGATATTATACCATCTTCCGTAATCTTTTGATTTTCGTGATGGGTAAGAAGTATGTCAACGAAATCCTCGTCTACGTAGCTCTCCAAGCTTGCCCTGACGTCTCTGTGTTCCTTCAAAACTTGCTCGAAGATGTCCCGGAGACGTTTGTTGAGATTTTTGAACTTTTTGACCAGTCCTTGGGGATCCAGACGCTCCAAGCCCGGGAACAAATCCACCACGTTGAAGCAAAGAAGTAGCTCCAAGATCTCGGCGACAATCTCCTTGAAGTCCCTCAGCTGAGATGCGACAGATAAAGTGCCATCTAGGAACCGCTTCCCGAAGAGCATAGTTGCCAGAAGCCCATTGGTCGTTGTCAGGAGCATATTTCGCACGTCCACAATCTCCCCAGCCTGGGCTTTGATCGAGATTGCTCTCAAGGTGGCCGCCATTTCATCCTTCCGGAGCTGCACCGTCACCATAAAAAGTTCATCGTCACCCCAAGTGCAAAACAGATCTCTCCATTGCTAAATGACATCAAACTAGAGCTTGAAAGTTTTCTGCATATCCAAGCGATAAACAACTGTTTATCGCTTGGATATGCAGAAAACTTTCAAGCTGGAGGTCAGACTGCGATCGACGTACATGTGCAGATCTGGAGTCAATTGCAATATGCATACGAAGACAGGGTCTTGAAAATGACGCTTTCCAGTAGACTTGAATGGACAGAGGAGACCAATCAGCTGTGAACTGGATTCGGTGAGATACATGAGACAATTTTAACGGAGAGATGAACACCAGCAATTGTCCGCATACCTGTTCGTACTGCTTTAATCTGGACGCAGTGAGAAACTCTGCAGTGCAGATTTTCTTAAGAAACACTTGGTTTGGAGTGTATCCTTGAGATGAGATATTCGTAGCTCCGAAACCCAAGAACTTCATAGCCAGGCGTTGAATTGTAGTCGGGCGCTGCGCGAACTCAGCGTCCTTGTGTTTCAATACCTCTTCGGCTAGCTCCACAGACGATACCACCACTACGTCATAAGTTCCCACTCGAAGATGAAAGATGGGACCATACTTTTTTCGCCAACTTGGCAAATGCATGATGAAGTTTTGGCTCTAGAGACAGAATGCCACCAATGACGGGCCAGTTCAGAGGCCCCGGAGGCAGTCTATGATTACGTGATTTCGGCCATCTGCAGAGAAACCAGAGCGTGAATGTTCCAAGTACGACTAGGATCGAGGGTATTAATGCCCATGAAGCCATGAGACTTGCACTTGTACTTTTGTGCCAAGTAGGAGGTTTCATTTCACTTCAAATACTGAATGCTGAGCTGACCCAGTGAAGCAGCAGACGGAAAGCACTGATGATCCCAAATCACTGTAGCAAAATTTATACACATAATCTGAAGTGTACGATGACTTTGTCTCACTTGCTTTCCAGGACCTTCATCTCAAGATATGCAGGTTTTACTTCGTTTCTTCTAATTTTGATTAATAAGCATTCAATCAAAGATCTCCTTACAATGGTAAGTTACATGAAAATCATATTCTTTGAAACTAATATGAGCAAGATGACAAACCAAGAAGAAATGCTGACCTGGATACAGTGAGAGTGATGCATACATATTGATAATGGTGACAAGTGGGAATTTCATTCTGATCATGAATAGAATATCCATGCTTAATTCATGGTTACGAGTATAACATCAAAACCTACTTGCAGTAAGGAGATAGATCAACAAATTTTTTATGTGTACCATCAGAATCTAATAAATTTATATATTTTATAGTCTCAATGGCAATCTATGAAAGTTTTAAAATATGAATAGAAGTTCATGAGCTTATGGTCATGGTGGGCACATAATGAAGAAAACATGTTAAAGATCTGATACTAAAATGAGGGAAAGTAGATAATCTTAGAGTTCATTTTTTGAACTTGAGAGAGAGTATCAGAAGGTTCATCATAAGAAAAGAAAATATATATCAAGCAGATATTTAGGAGATCTAGATGATAACTTGAGTGATGATGATGAGATGAAGTAATTAAACTTGGATAACATTTTTTAATTTTGTGTCAAAAAGTTTAAGTTTGGAAGTGCTGATTTTGGAATTTCTGGATTTTTTTACTCTTTTGTGTAACACATTAGCAACGTGAAGAAGCTTCATAGCATTGCAAATCAAAAGAATCCAAAAGCAAGCAAATCTGAATTATTAAAATATAACAACTAAGATAGTTGTTAAAGATTGTAGATTATTTCTTAATTTTTTTTATTTCAAAATGACTCTCAATTCCTCTATCTTGTCTGAAGTAATTTTTCTAATTATATTTTAGAAATTTTTGGAATTAAAATATTTCTAAAAATTCAAAAATGATTAAAATATTCTCTAGCAATTTTGGAAGCCCTCTAACAACTAAGTTGAAATTTTTTACTCCAATTTTTTAATGAACTCATTGTTCATACTAGTATTTTTATGAAGATCTTTGAAGATTACACCAAAAAAATTATAATTTTTCATAAAATCATCCATATTTATAGTTATTATCTTTATTTATGAAAAATTATTGTACAAAATGATCTTCAATCTTTTTGAAATAACAAAATTTTTAAAAATTTGATCATCCATTATAACTATAAAATAAACATCACCTAATAATAAATCATGAAATCAAAATTTTGAATGTCAATATTCACCTATTGAGGGAAAAAACTGATAAAGTTTTGTGTTCTTATCCAACTCAATTTCTCTAATATACTTCATATGTATGTTATTTTTAGTTTTAATTACCTTCATGATATATATAACTTGATTGAACTTTTACATTCTTTCAAAGATTGTCTGTCGGAATTTAAAATTTTTTGATAAAAATTCAAAATGTTGAATTTTTTTATTTTTTATAAAAAAGACTAAAATTAAAAATCATGGACTTATTATAATAAGATATATGCAGCTTGATGACCATGATGGACCAAAATTTTGATAACACGGGCAAAAGATTCCACTTTTGACAAGCATAATGAGAGATTTTTGAAATTTGTTGTCATTTTCATAGGTTTCTAAAATTTCCGGCTGCAAATTTTAATTCCACATCATATTTTAGATAGATTTTCATGTTTTTCATATTATTTTAAATAAAAATTGATGCATCTGATATTTTTTCATTTCAAATTATGAGATTTGAAGGATACTATCATCTAAAAGGGATGAATCTGGAATGGATAACATTTATCTAGGTTCAATATCTCAAGATTCCTTCTAGAGTTATCTTTTGAGCATAGTCAGGAGGACACTAAACTACAATGATTGGTGGACAAGATTCGATTTCTTTGTGGTGGTCTCTCTACAGTACCTCACGTGGTGAAATGTGAGATACTCTAGACCTGATAGCTTGGAGTGATCTAGATTCTATTATCTAGAGAGATCTAACTCGAGTTCTGTGTTGGTGTATTTTGTGGATTGAGGTATAGACAGAACCATCATAAGAAATAATTATTTACAAGATCAAGTCAAGTGTCATCACCTTTACTCTCTAGCAAAACCAGAGCACATAATTGAGGAAAAAGAGTTACAATAACAATGTGTCTAGTAATTAAAAAAGTCATGACAACCATGTCTCAAACGTGTCAAGCAGTACACTGCCAAATGAGATAGATTTTCTAAGCTAGAAGCTAGTCTTAAACAGCATGTTGCATGCTTGATGCCATATGACTACCTAGTTTAGACATTCTAGTCGAATTATTTACAGAGCAACTAAGGTTTTTATAGCTTTATAAGTAAGAGAGTTTTATTTTATTGAACCTGCAGGCAATGGAAAGGATTTTGTAATGGAGTTTGCAATTTGAGTTTTTAAAGCAAAGTATGGTACTAGTTCAATGTAGGCCCTGCCTCTATGGACTTGGTTCCATGTGCATTGGGTGGCACAACCATCTATTTGATTGTAGAAATTGATTTGAGAGTTGGAAAGAATAATGTTCTTTTTTTTTATAAAGTGGAATGTAAAAGAAAATCTTGAGTCTTATGATAGTTTGCTAAGACACTATATGATTGCTGAAATTAGCATAACTAATGCTGAGATTTTTTATAAGCTTCATCATGTTCGTCAAATTGTAGAAAAGATTATTCGTCTTTTTGATGGCAAAAAACTTGAAGTCACCTCGACTTTTATGAACTGTCGTAGATGAAACCTAAGATTTTTGTCATGGAATGTGCATTTGAAATCAAATATTAGAATGTGTTTTTATCTAAAGGTAGAGCTGTTATAGGTATTCTTGGCTACTGAGAACCCTGTCATTTACTGCACATTTGAAATCAAATGCTAGAACATGCTTTCATCTACAGGTTGAGCTGTTACATGTATTATGCTAAGCCGATGAGAGAAGTTTTGGGCCATAAAAAAAAAAATTAACGTGGAGGATGTTAAACCTCTCTATTTATATGATTCAGAATTTTATTATAGTAGCTACCAAATAATTTTATCTTACCAAGTTTAATCAAGTGCGAGGTGACAACTCCCAATGACATTGGTTGTATGACAACATGTAATTGGTCTACTTGGATCTTCTAAATTAATTGCATCTTTCTCTTTCCAGTTCAGCAATTTGTATGCAAGTTGAATGCAGAATTTTGAAAAAAACCCCATGCAAAACTCCATGGATCTAAATTTTGGATAGTTAACTTTGCTTAAACATTACAGGTAATTCACTCTTTTTTATTGTTGTGAGTCCAACTATACTATATAGGAGTATATATTCCTATATAGGATAGCCATCTATCAATGCTACATAGATGACGATAGATAAGGATGGAGCAAGATTTGAGAATATTTATTCTTGTTTAGTTTAGCCTCAATTTAACTCATAAAGGCTTCACTGGAAGTTATTATGGAATCAATTTAGAGAATTGTATTTTTCATAACAATTTTCACTTCAGTATGTGCTGCAAATCACTTATAATCTCATTCCATATAATATAATTAAAACAAATCTAATGGCAAAGTTTGCACACCACACAATACCAGTCGGGCATACAAACATGCATCAAGCACGGAAAAAATCCAACCTAGATATATGAACAAGAACTCCTCGATTTTTGATAACTATAAAAATTTAATAATTTAACCTATCCAAGCAAAAGATTTTAGCAAAGCCATTTAGTAACACCAATGATTGACATCAAATGCATCTTCAATATATTTATGACCTTCTAAATTAAGTTTAAATTTTATGTATGTGCAATTTTAATCCCCTATACTATGATTGATCTTAGCTTCTCATTAGTAGCATGAAATATATACTCTCTTTTTTTCTTCAATATAATTTCTCTTCTTAGCAATTTGATCATGTTCTTCGTTCTCTCCAATATTTTTTTTCAAATGACGTAAAATTTCTAAAATATCAAGACAAGCAATTTGTTCATTCATTGGTTCAAAGTTATTCCAATGAAAGATAATTGATTGAGAAAAAAAATTATATTTTAAACATACAACCATTATGTAGTGTGCAACCATGATTCAAAAGATAAGTTGTGATCAACATTGAATTGTCTCCTTATATAACATGGGTTGAATAACTAAAAAAAATAGTTTGTAAGATCATAATATAAAATCAAAGTTAACACAATCATAATACATTAATTTTGTAGTAATAGACACAACAAAATGGATAGTAGAAAGTAAAACTTGATTATAATAATGTTATTCACACCTACTCACAATAAAATCTTGATAGTTAATCTTAGATTTACATTTAAAATAAATTTGAAACCATGTGTTAAACATGGTTTCAAATTCCTGGAAGTTTAGATCCAACTTGAAGTCAATCAAGTTAAGATGAACACATTAAGGTCACATTCATATGTCATCATGTAATGTATTGTCAAGCTTGGATAAGCTATCATTACCGCCATAAACTCTTCTCCAAAGTGTGGATGGTACCTGATCTTGTGATGTATAGTAAAGCTTGATGTGATCCAGATTGGCCAATGAAACATCCAGAGTCGCAAATTTGTGAAGCGCATCGGGTTAGAATTCTCGACATGTGGTGACAGACTCCACATTCCTGAATACAGTCTGTCACACAGATCTGGTGGTTCCTACAAATTCAAAGATCCGCTCACAGTTAGCTTTATATTTCTTAAGTCGACTTCTCTCCACCTGCAAGCATCCCATCCGTCATGGAAGAATCAAAGCAAGAGGATCACGCATGTCAGACAAATTTCATGGAGATAATCTTGTGAGACTCTCCATTAAATTGTTCCAGGAAACAAGTCATCTATGCGAATCTTAATGTCCAAACGCGTCTGAAAACAGTCTGCAGTCTCGACGATTCTTTAATACGTTGTGCACGAAGGCTTCAGAAATAGGACGCCGGCTTTCGAACTTTGAAGCACACTCTGTCTGGTCGATACTTCTATTTTTAATCAAAGTGAAAGTTATTACTCCCCTTTTAGCTTTGCTTAGAACTTGGTCAATTTTTACTAGCGCCTCCGGTCTCCAAATTTTCAATTCAGATTTTAAGCACTAAAATAAATAATAAATAAATTCAAAATTGATCACATCAACTTTGAATAAACTCTAATTCTAAATCACCATCATGTTATTCACTCCATCAAAGCCTTGCACACTTAATAGCAGAAATATTGAAGTTACTATCGATCAAAACTCACCAAAATACATCCAACGCTTCAACAATTCAATTCTCACCACAAAATCCAATTTAAATTTTAGAATTAATCTTTTCTACACTTAAATCGTGTTCAAAAACACTCCACTTATACCCATACCATAAAAGAAACATTAGAGTCAAGCCAAACCTACTTTGAGCTTCAAAGTCTATAAGTTCCGCACTAACTACCATCCATCATAGCCACATTCTTAAAGGCTTAACTTCAAAAATTGCACACCAATGAACCCTAATGGCATGTCTAGTGCAAATGGCGCTAATTGCATTATCGGTTCTAACGGTTGTATCTATTTTTGCATGGATGTACCTACTTAACTAAGGGTTCCGCAACATAAGTCTTGGCATACTCCAAAGCCACAACATCCCAAAAAAATCCAGGAGGAGATTGTGATGAAAAAAAATATGTTTTATTGACATAGGATTGTACACAAGCTCCAAATCCAGCCAAAAAACAAGTAGACGATATTGTTAATACCGTCAATCTTGAGAATAATTAATCTGTTAAAAAAATACCGTTGGTTTTTTTTTCTATCTTCATGTGAAGTACATAAGATTAGACTTAGACCTCACATGAAAAGGTTCATATATAAATCTATGAGATGTTTTAACATGACAACTCAAAGCACTTTATTACCAGATTTTTTTAGAATGCATCTATCAACTTTGAAATTTAAAAGATATGATATCATTGTACAAGGAGTGTATTTTTTATCAAATTTTGAACAAAATATATTGAGGTTTTTATTGAAGATCTTTGCAAACTTTGGCAGAATTTTTTTTATTTACTCAAGTATTGTTGACACAAGAACATATGTCTTGGAAACAAATCCTTTTCATTCATTTTTGTATCCATCAATTGATATGTATGCTTAGTGAAATTTTTTTTATGCATACACTTTAGCTTTTTCTTGAAAATATTTCATTACCATGTAAGAAGGTACATACAAAACAATGCGTTCAAGTGGTTTATGATTCTATATAAACAATTAGACTTACAAATAGTGCTTTTTATTTACAACTTTCCAAGGCCAAGAAAATACTAACTTGGCCTAGATCATTTTTTGTACACTTTTACAAGTTGAGTTATAATGAGTTAACATGAACACAAATATGGATTCACATTTGTAGTTTGGATAAGGATTGATCTCCAAATATAATATTTTTTAAAATTTAAACATTTGGATTTAGAGTAAGTTGGGAAGTACTCAAAGTACCATAAACTAAAAAAGCACAAAAGACCTACAAATTTGTGACAAGTATTCAACAACATCACAAGATTGAACTGCAACCCTTTTCTTTAGCATTAAAATGTAGGAGAGATATGGTTTATGATCCTATTGGAGACAAACATACTTGCTCAAATTTCAAATTTCAAATTTAAAAAATCATGTATTTTTATTATTTTTAGGGATTTTGAATTTCAATGACATTATTTAAAATTATTTTTTTAAATAATTTCAAATAATATCATCTTTCTTCATCACTAATGTTCAAATATTTTCTATGTATTTTGAAGAATTAATATGTTTTGGTTTTTTTTTTTTTTTTTTTTTTTTTTTTCTATTAATTCTAATCTAAAATTATTTCATATATATTTTCATAAATTAAAATAATTTAATTTAATTTTTTCTATATCATTTATTTAATTTAGTTTTAAACTATTTCCATATATATTTTAGTAAACTAACTTTAAATTTAGTCTTTTTCCTAAATATTTTATTTATTTTAATTTTGATCATTTCTTGATGTTAATATGTTCAGCTTTTTTTTTCTATACTACCATTATTTTTTTAATTTCTTTTCATACATTTTATGGTAAATTCCAAAAAAATTATTTTTATTACATAGAGTGAGTGAAATAAACTTCCTTGGAAGTTAATAAACAATCATATTCTATACAATAGCATTCCCGATGTACACTAAAACATAAATCTTTGGCTTCGGCCTTACATCCCATTATCCTCCAGACTTTATGCTCTTGGTCGTTTCTATCACATTTGACAAGTTGCAACTCTTACGCTCACATGCATTCGGATTTACTAAACAAGCACCAGGAAAGCTCAAACATAATTCATACTACGCTAGCTAACATTGACAATATACAAGTTGAGATAATCCGCTGTGGGGATGTCAATATCTTCGTGACGATGACATTACTGAGCACAGTGCCACATTGCGGGCGACTCAATTGTCGCGATATTAAAATTTCAAAATTTTGCAAAGTTGAAAAATTGGGATCCCAAGGAAGGTCCACACAAGGACCGAAGCAACACTGACTGACAGAAGAATTTTACTGGATTGCTGAATCACTTGGAATCCAGTACGGTACAGACCATCCGGGATCCGTACTCTTCATCTCCTAAACCATATGTTAAACTGATTGAGCGGTGAAGACTCGGAATACAAGAAGTGGACTAACGTTGTGTTCTTGCGTACGTACCCCTACGATGATTACCTGAAAGATTTCCACAGAATTTTGAATATTTGCTAACTGCTCAATTGATTTCTAATGCTACTATATACTACACAAAAAGACCCATTCCACCACTAACCGACTTTCCCATCAACATCGACTTGTTGAGGCCATATCATACATAACTCCGACTTGTGGCATATCTGAACTTGTTCCGAAAACCCCAACGCAGACAGCCCTGAGTGTTGAGTCAAGATTCTCGAAACTCCCTCTGCGCAGTATGATTCAAGTGTGAAAGATCGAATCGCAGACAGAAACTTACTGATTGACGAGTTAAGAGTACCAGGCATTTGACCACGAATGGGGCCTTCCCCACCGCAGTCGGGATTAGTACAACGGTAGTATTCTGCCCTTCCTTATCCGCATGATCGGACGAGAGGGGAGGCGCGAATGAGAAAAACTTGTAATCAAACTTCGGGTAATCGTGCTGCGCCTGGTGTTGTCGCGGGTGCATTCATTTCCACCTCTGTGCTGCGGTTTTGGTTAGCAAGCACCCCGTTTAGAGAACCCTTCTTCGATTTCGAAACTGCACGAACGTACGGACAAAATTGTAAGCATGAAGGACGAAAGCACCACAAAACTCCCTCATGATTCATGCAATATACAGTTACTTCAGATGCAGTACACTCACTTTCGCCATCTTCTGACCGTCGAGACATGGCGCTGGACAAGGTCTTGGTGAGGTTACGACTCTTCCTTTTCCAGTTAATTCTGATTCGGCGGGTATTTACGATAGGTTTCTTCGGGACGGGGATGAACTTAACGAGGAATCCGAGAGGCCAGCTGCACAATGACCACCAACCACAAGTTTTGTCAACCTTCTTGAACTATCATGAATCATTCCGTGTTAAGACCTGAGAATTTCGACAGTCCTCCCCAGTGACATGGACGGCACAGAAAAGCTTACACTCACGACCAAGAATCAAAAGCCGCATCATTGTCCCCATCCTTTCTAATGAGTACCAGAGCTGAAGTAGAAGACAATAGACGGGAAACAGAAAGTCTACCTTACGGAGCCTATGGCGATGCAAATACCCCATTCTTTAGCGGTCAGAGCTGTCGTCGATGCGAACCTCGTTAAATATTGAACAATGACAAACTGGAATATAATTTCAACTATAATAATACCAATGAACAGAAAATTCTTATGAAGTCCTTCAAATATATTCTTCTTCTCCGGTCTTCGTGCGTTTACTTCATTGAATATCTGTTGGAACAAAAGCACAGTTCAGCACATGACAATCCACATTGTCCATGGTAACCAATGACAGAGACTCAAACCAAAACCGCAGATTTTTGGAGTCACTGGACCCTTCGTATACCTGACAAAAGACAAAAGCGTTGAAAATAATAGTTTTCCTGACTTCATCGTTCTTGGTCTCCTCGTCGTTAGATTTGCTCTTCCCGGTGTAATTCAGATTCAGAATGTTCTCACCGCCGAAGTCTAGAGTCAACAAAACTACGATCTGATACAAAGCCTGCATATTCATCCAGCACAAACTTCGTCAAACCTGGGATCCAAACCAAATACGTATTGCTATTGGTCCAACTCCTCAACTTCAAATTATACATTCCACAGCTCTTGGATTGAAATACTGCCCGAACAAAAAATAACAGTTGAGATCATATCACTCAGATGCAGCAAAAGAACTAACTCATGCTCACACTTACCTGTCCAAACAAATTTCGCCACATGATGTTAGTGATCAAAGGCTCCTTTCGTCCGACTGGTGTTTTCTCCATTAAATCATCAGTGGGTGGTTCGGTTGCCAAAGCAAGAGCTCCGAGAGTGTCCATGATCAGATTCACCCACAATAACTGTAGACGAAAGGCACCCTTGAGTACATATCTGAAGACTGACGCGAAGATGCAGCATTCTATCCATGAAAGTACTGAATCAAATATAAAGAGTTTACGTTGAACGAACTGCACATCATGTTAGATGCTATCAAAACAGTTACCTGAACAGCAGTGAGGGGCACGCTTCCGGATGACACAGCGGTTACAAAATTAATCACCAAAGCTGTCACGTTAACAGTAAGCTGAAACTGGATAAACTTCTGAATATTGGCATAAACAGACCTTCCCCATCGAACGACCTAGAAAACCAGTTGCAAGAGGTCAGATAACTTGCAGTCATTTTTCACCAGCCTACAATACGAGTTGTACTCGCAAATACACACGTACTCCACTTTGACAGATCAATAGTACGACACGGTAACGAATTTTGTCGCGGAGATAACTGAGTAGGTTCCAAGTGCTCACACTCCACCATCTCAGTCAACTTATCACATGTCCACAAAATACCCTTTTCTGTCTCTACAACTAACGCTGATCTAGTTACATGAAATATAAGACGACACCATGGAGTCAGAGCCATGATCAAAATCCAAGCTAATTAAATATTATTACTGCCTGGTAGGAAAGGAGTACCTTGACAATGGAAGCAAAATTATCATCCAAGATTACAATGTCGGAGCTCTCCTTCGCCACTTCAGTTCCAGATATTCCCATGGATAGTCCAACATCCGCCTGCAATGCCAAAATACCAATTTTTATCAGAGGCTGCACAATCTGTAACACGTATATTTCCACAAGGTTGAGTAGCACGTACAGCGAACTCAAGTTTACAAACCGACTGGTCACGTTATGGCTGACTGATGCTAAGTATCAAATAAACAGGTTCGAGAAGATATTCACCTCGTGAAGTGCTGGTGCATCGTTAGTTCCATCCCCAGTAACAGCAACAACTTCACCTCTCTCTTTCAAGGACTTCACAAGCAAAAGCTTGTCCGAAGGTGAAGACCTAGCCATAACATCAATTCTAGGTAAATCTCTGTCCATCCGTTCTTTAGACCACTGGCGGAAGTCTCGGCCTTCCACAACCACACCTTCCTTGGAGAGGATGCCACATTCCGTAGCGATGGCCTTCGCGGTAATGACACTGTCACCAGTAACCATGCGCACTTTCACGCCGGCCATTTGACACCTCAGAACGGCCTCTTGAACTCCTGGTCTGCATGGGTCCTTGATTCCAATAACAGCTAAGAAGATCAAGTCACTGTCTGGGATCTGCCAGTCTCGAAGTTCTTCTTCAACCTTAGGAACAGTCTTGGCATCCAGGAGCTTGAATGAGAAGGCAATACACCTTAAACTCGCGGCAGCCATACCCTCAATAATGTTCTCGAGCTCCTTAGCTTTCTCGGGAGTCATTTCTTTAATTGAACCGTCAGTATCAACCCACTGGCTGCTGCTTTCCAATATCATTTCGGCAGCACCCTTCCAATGCGCATGAATTTCTCCATTCTCCAACTTCACAGCAACTCCTGCCCTCTTCTTCCTTGAGTTAAAAGTCTCAACGTGGACAATAGATGTTTTGTGCTTGATTTCATCGAAATCCATACCAATCTTCACTCCCCAAGAGAGCGCGGCAGATTCTGTAGGACTACCAGATACCTCTGGCTCTGTGCCATCTTTAGCATCAAAAACACTTCCATTACTGTTTTGACAAACCCCAGCTAGAAGGACGTTGTAAGTCTCAGAGTTTATTGTTTTCACTGCTTCATCATTTTCCATATTTTGGCCCGCAACCCAGGATTTGACAACGTTCATCTGCGTTGACAGGAACGCGAATTTAGTAAAACCGAAAATGCTCTAGTCTCCTTCACTGACATCTTCGTAGTCTAAACTCACCACTCTCAAATATCAAACTAAAATTCCTTCTTATGCCACAAGCTCTTTCCCGGCTAGACAAAAATTCAATACATCCCAATGAACAACATTATGAAATTCACCTTATTCAGTGTCAGCGTTCCGGTTTTATCGCTGCAAATTGTCGTTGCAGAGCCCATAGTTTCACAGGCTGCCAAGTGACGAACCTGTCATCCATTCAGATAAATTTAATTTCCGTGTAAACATGACTTGCCAGAATTCGGTACATTCTTATTTCAAAACATGACAATCTTGGCTTTAATAACATCTTAGGAGGCGGTTAAGTATAAACGACTAATATTCTCACAAATTCAAAAGCCAAAAAGACTTACCAATGACTTATCTGCCATCATCTTTCTCATGGAATAAGCCAAACTGTAAACAATTAGCAACACAAGAATATAAGTAGACGTCAAAGGTTTATCCAGTTCCGCTGCACGATACCAGAAAATAACAAATCTGAACGGTTTTTCTTGAATACTTACGTAAGAGTGACAGCCAATGGAAGACCTTCAGGCACAGCCACCACCACGATGGTAACCTACAGAGCACAAAACCAAGAGTCAAGAAATCCGCCATTATGAAACCATGCTCGGTAGATGCAAACGAAGCAAAGGAAAAGTAACAACATACGTAGGTGAAAGACAAAGTAGCTTACCGCAATGGAGAAAATTTCCACAATGTGCTTGATAACTCGGCTTGGTTTTTTATCACGACCCTTAAAGTCAGCCACAAAGAAACTGGCAAGGACAGTCACTGGTGTTAAAAAGGTCTCATGTCCTGGGCAGTTCCATTTCAATGGAGATTCAACTGGACAGAGTCGTCAAGACATCTCGCTTTGCTATCACTAGAACATAAATCGTGAATGTTCTTGACAAGACATACCGGATGAAGAGGATGCAGAAGACCAAGATGGCAACGGACAGACCAATTTGGCCAATAAAGGTTGCGGCTCCATTCAAGCGAACCTGCGAAGAGTTTGAGCAAACAAATTTAGAGTGCATCAATCATTAATTAGTACGTATATCTCGTGAGAACAAGCGAACATCCGTAGTGCTACCCCAAGGATAATAAGCCCATATGAACTCATTACCTGCAATGGTGTCTCTTCACCATTATCTTCTGTTAAAGTTGCCATGACTTGGCCCCACTCAGTATGGGTACCGACGGCAGTCACCTACAGGAAAGGTTAAAATGAAGTTAAAACGATATAATCGACAGAGTCGGCGTATATCAACCCTGTCCCGACATTCTTGAGCTGCAGAAAACTGGCTGCGCAAAAAATGATCGGCAAAAACAACGCCTCCGGTGTACCTACCAACATTGTTCCATAGCCGTCCACAACTTTGCAACCAGACAAAAGGAAAGGATGCTTCGAATCCTTATGAACCTGCAACGTACATATGCATTAGCATACATGAACACCGCATGCAGTGCGGTTTAATAAAATATCGTGATACTGACGCTTACAGACTCTGATGCAAATAAACTATGTAAAAATCAATTTCTTGCTACTCCAAGTGAAAGCCTCAAGCTAAGTACTTCAAGTACACAAGTATGATTTTCTCTATGATGCCGCCCGAAGAATGATTTGACAATATCATTGTCATGATGACATTGTTTGGGTGCTAAATCTTCAACTGATGATCAGTATATTACAGACAACAAATATACTTACAGGTAAACTTTCTCCAGTCATACTCGATTCGTCTATTGTGAGCGACTGCCCGCTAACCATCAGTCCATCAGCTGGCACCTGTGAAGCAAAAATCTGCATCAATAGTTGCCCCATAACGCGATATACCTGCCTGCGACAGGATACCTCACATATTTCGAAAAAACGGTACTGATATGTTTGCAACAGAATTACCTGATCACCAATGTTCACAGGGACGAGATCACCCACGACGATGTCAAACACCGATATTCTACACCGACGTCCTCCTCTTATAGCCTGTATCATGGCGTGTGTATTTAGATAAAGCAGCCAGATGCAAATAGAGAAACAGGAAACATTAAATAAAACACATTTTGACACACATTTTGACCACTCAACAGAACTGAACTTCATACAAAGGAATGATAACAGATGCTCTTGGTAGACACTAAGATTGGAGTCATCCAATGTCGAGTAAATTTCACACTTAACACGGATGATCGCACTCCTACCTCGATTTGTATGTTTTTCTTCACATCATTCAAACTACGAAATTGCAAGGATTGCCTGTAGTCACTTGTTGCTGATAAACGTCAAAATACACCACATAAAATGTAAGATGTTAGTCGTAACGATGTAGGTAAATTGAACACCACAGCAGAATTATTATTAGAGTAAATTTCATATATGTACTGAACAGAGTATTTTTTCAACGACAGAATTTACGGCGATTAACTCACCAGTCACAATGATCACGAGCAGTACTGCAATTCCTATACTAATACCGTCATACCAGCCTTCTTTAGGACCCTGCAGACAGAAAATCAACTTGTCAAAAAAATGGATTTCGATGATGCAAACAGAACAAACGGAACAAGGCTGCCATTTGAAGGCTCGATTCTAATTGTGCACTTACATCAACCCACATTCCCGTGGCGAAAGAAACAACGGCACAGGCCATCAAAATGATCAATGTAGTATCATGACATGCCTCCCACACGAATACCTGAATGTAAGGAAGAAAACATTGGAGCAATTTTAGTAATCACAATATCATTAAAGAGTCCTGAGCTTAAAATGCACAATGGAGAAAAAACAAGGACGGAAAAGATATAAACAACCCAAAAAAAAATAAGGAGATTAGAATTAGAAGTTAAACATACGAAGAAATGTTTCCCAGGTTTGGTTGGAATCTTGTTGCTCCCAAAAGCTTCCTTCCTCTTTTCAACTCCAGCGGGATCGTCATCTATCCCATGTTCAAGATCAGTTCTTAGTTGCTTGGCTACGGTCTCAACTCCGCCCTGCTCTTCCAGTACAGCCGTCTGCTGATCTTGCATGAGATGGACAAGCTGATCCGTCCCAATCCCAAATCCTTCCGGAGGAGGGTCCATGTCCTCTGCAGATAAAATGGTAACAGGAGATTAGCAGAAAGTAAATGAACCGCATAATTACCACCTCTTTCTCTAATGTAATCATGTACATGGTCGAATTTCTCAACCTCATAAGACGGCCAAAATGCTCAAAGTTTACCTTTTTTAGTATATCTTGCCCCGGCTTCTTTAAACCGTTGTACAGCCTGCCAAAACAACACATTTCCTGGGTGTGAGCGATGTTAAAGCTGAAATTGCTCTTCAGATACTAACGTTCCCATTCGACTTTCATACGACATTAAAGGCGTATTAAAGTCCAATTTCGAAACAGGTCTCGAACAACCGGAAACTACGATATCAAATGGTGACAATGGCGATTTTCCACATTTGCCTTGAACATTCAAGAAAGAACTCCCACCCGTAGAGCATGAGTAACAGTCCTGAATCTGCTAACAAGCTCGCCATTCTTGTCGGGGTCGCTGCTGACGGGTTCCACGTTTTTCAGATCCAAAACGTACCGAAAACGCCTAGACGCATTCAGAGCCAGAGTTGCTTTCTGCAAGATAGATCAATATTCTAGGTTAAAAACTGTCCAATATACCGCAAGTACAGGAAGAAGTTCAAATACTAAAGCCGTCCATGTCTCTGCACATAACCAGGAGCAGAGGCATGTGTGCCCTTCAGTTTCACTCTCAATCAAGATGATTCGGCAGCTCGACACGGGCATAACCAAGTGGAGGGGATACTCATGAAGTTAAAGATCTTGCAAGATGATAGTCCACGCTAGAATTCCCCAAGGAACACACTCGGAATCGCAAGCTGTGAATGATCATCATCATGATCATGACATTCGACGAAAGTTTCTACCCGCCAATACAAGAGTATGAAGGAAAACTGGTCGAGACACACTGGCGTGAACGATGTCTCCCCATTTCTTCAACACTGGCTGCATAACGTCTGTGAACTTTGCTCTCGCGAGAGGTGTGTCAATTTAGATGGGGCGAGTAAACAGTGACTCCGTTGCCACCGCAGAAGAACTCATCCGACTTTAGCAGGTGTCGCTGAAAATGCTGGACAATGATAACACCTGATGTCGACTAACTTGAAATGAATGCATCAGGGCACCGGGAGTTCATGCTTGATGGATGGGCAAGTACTGTTGACGGTTACCGAGCGTCGTCGAACCATGAAACCAACCCAATATTTTCCACTGACTCGGTCGTTGAACAGTTGGGGAAAAATAGTCGGACAATAGAAAAGTACATAAAGAGTCCAGAGGACTTATCTTCTTTACATTATTTTCGACCTTCTCTCTAGGAAAATAAGAAAAGCATCGAGGGCAAACAATGGTCAATCAGACACGTCGTATTCGCTTACCCTCCATTTCTTGAGCATTTCGAGCGAAGGCTTAGGTGGAATATGGAAAACGTCATCTTCCTCTTCATCTTCTTCGTGCATTCCACCTTCGTGATGATCGACTGGGGCACCTCTCAAAGGTGAGAAAGAGTTCTTGCTCATCTTGCAACAATATCCTGCAAGGGTATTCCACTAACGGTTTGTTCACAGCAGCGGAGTGTGGATGTAGTAACAATTCAATGGTCTCAGCTCCTTCGACGCAATCCACAACCTGGCTCGACCTTGAGCTCTGTTAGGATGACGTATGATGACTAAGATGCGTATGCAAGGCAGGAACTTTCCTGTAAAAGTCAACGAATATTTGGTAGCTGGGTGACACTATACGTCTTTTGCAAGTCTCGTAAAAGTTCGTCGAAACTCAGCAGTGCTCCTGCTGCTAGCAACAAGGTTTGGTGAGAAAGAGTGACAACCCTAGCCTACAGGGAAATTGAGCTGCTGCACTACACGGCTGACTATCCGACACACCTCTCTCTTCGACAGAAAGGTAGTCAACAATTTCCACCTGATGCCAAGAAACTCAAGTGGTGCCTCGGAGGGCGAGTAGGAGTCAATGTGGGCACGTTGTCACTCAGTTGAAGTTAACATGTTAGCTCTCATTCTCAGATCTCGCAGACAGGAAGAATATCCAAGAACAACCAGCGGTTCCTTCCGCAGTGCGACTGATGATTGCCGCTCTGCTCTGCTTCTCTTCTCTCAGGTCGGCACAAGAGGGCGTTTGATAAGCTCTCTGCAATTTGTCGTTCACGTGCTTGCTCCTTGCGCGCCGGGAGGAGTTCTTCTACCCAGACAGATCTTCATTGTGTACAACGACAGATGCGGACAAGTCCCTCATCCTTCTGATCTGGATGTTGTTCAATCGTGCTATCACGAACAGCTGCACAGTTCGATGGTCAGTAGACGTCGATGAACAGAGTCCTGAAGTGGTTCGCTCGCGAGGCTTGATGATGTCTTCCTCTCGCATGTCCTTCCGCGTTCCTTCCCCTTCCTGTGGCTCACTCTCCGTTTTAACAAAGCCCACTTACTTTCAATAATCCCCTACTTCTTCGGCATAATCTGTATATTCGGGAAGCGTTTTCTATTTTACTTACTGAGAGTGATTCTACTCGGACCTATGTCCATGCAATTTCCCTCGCGCTCATCTCTCCCTTGCCGTTCCCATCGACCCCCAATTTTCAAATCCACTCGACGCTCAGGCGGATACCCGTCGCGCTTCGTGGCTGAATCTGAATCTCAATTCACTATATCGATGGCACACCTGCAATTTAGGCGTAGCTTTGGGCGTAATTATACAATGTATACACCAGGTGATTTTCTCGTCTCGTACAACTACCCTACTTATTGTTCTCACAGATCTTACAATGACCGTACCGTACTTACCATACCCTCCGCTTCCCTTCTTTCTATTTCCTGGCCTGCGCCTCCTTCAATTAAGAAGGTATCGCTGTCATCGCCTTTGACACGTAACTCAAATGCTCTTCAACTCGAAATCGACATTTGTTTATATAACCGCTGGAATTCTAAGGGTTGGCTCGCGTCTGACACCTGTCAAACCGACATTGACAATTAAAAAACATGAAACTGAATCTCGTTTTTCAACCTCGAACCTCAAGTTTTGGACCTCATCTTTTTTTCAATATTGCTCGGTTTCGAAGCAACTCGTCATCCATATTACTGCTGATCGATAAGGCTAATCATGGTTACTGTGACCATTTAATTTCCCATAACATGCCTACAGAGGGCTCTATTAGACGATGTGCTGTTTCATGTTGCACTTTTATAATTATAAAGTAGGTACCCAAAAAATGTGCAATTCTCCTGTGCATTCCAATGAAGTTAAGTAATGCGTACGTTAAACCTGAAAATATTGACTTCAATTTTAGGATTAGACTCGAGTTTTAGTGTAAAGGAATTAAGAAGGAGAGTTATTAGTGTTATGCATTTATTCATTTATTCATTCATGTTTATGAGGACGATGGAAGTCAAATTTAAGCACTATTGCGTCTGTGCTTGTCTTGAAAAACCAACCAGACGGCACCAGATTACACAAGCTTTAAATGTTTGATGGTCGGTTAGCGATGGCGTTGCTTCCTGGGTTGAGTTTTGGCGACGACAACGACAGTTCCGTAACCGAGTAAAGATCAAAGGGTGAAGCGCCTTACATTTGAGAGTTCCGAGCAATCCCATTTTATCCGCCATTACGCCGTAAATCTTTTGTTCGCGGTCGAAGCCAGTACAGTAAACGCCTTGATCTCAACGTTTCCCCGTGCAGTGTCATGTAAAAACTTAACGCCGCATCATGATTCATTTACGGAATCTTTTAGAAAAGAACCGGCGGATCTCTCCTAATAACCGTCCAGCATATCGAGGGTTCTCTTTACAGGATCCAAGAAAACGGTAGCATTTGCTAAAGTAGATCTAGTTGAAATTACGAAATTTAGGTCTTGACCAACTTTTTGTCCATATTCTTCTGATTCTTTTCCTGGATGAGTAACTTCATCTCTGAACCTCCAAATCGGTCAGCTCTAAACTAAGTACCTTCCGCTGACCCCGATCAGAGTGGACACAAGACGGAGGAGAAACGCTCCAATATCGCCAGAATGTAACCACTATCGAGGACTCTAAAAATCGCTCGGCAGCGTGCATCTTTAGATTCTGTGGAAGCTGGATAGTAAGTAGACCTACTGTAAACAACAACCTGATTCATGATGACGAAATCTATAGGCAATGTACGGGTATCTTCAAGGCAAATGCGGCACAACTTGATAACGCTGGAAAATCCTTGACCATACCCCCACAGAACTCAAATTCCTTGGCCATACCCTTCGAGCTTTGAAAGACTTGTGCATACGTCTCACGGGTCATGTGTCCTTGTAAACAATGAGAGTAAGGACGTGATAATGAGTTTAGAAGAACTGCAAGTGCGATCGTATGACATGGTTGGACGTCCATTGAACATGAATTTTATTTTTATTTTTTAAGAGAAATGAACAACTCACGAACACTTGAGGCAGAATGGAGCTAAAGTCAAGCTCCGTGCTAAAAAAGCACACTTGTTCTTCTCGTTAGCACCCAGAACACGAATATCGAAGAACAAACGAACCAATAAGAGTCTGTTGACAACACTGGCATTGGACATTTCTCTCGTACATGTTTTCCTTCTGATGACGATGAACTTTTCAATGTCCCCGCAAGCACGAGAACTTCCAGTGCATTCGCACCAACACCGTGGGAGAAATGGAGGCATACCATGGTCTCGTTCTTATTGGAAAAACTTGTCCAGAGATGAACAAACTAGGTGGAGAATTCGATTGTGCATCAGAGATTCAACTCGCGATCGATTGTTGGTCAGTCTACCATATGTCGCATCAATGGACATTACAAACAACCAACAGAGTCCAACCCTGACATTCATTCCCCCGCAATGGTTACTTTCTTTGCAGGAGCTGACTCATCTTTTGCTTCTCTCATTGTGGGCAATACACAATCAGGTCTTAAATGGTTTTACCAACACCAGTACACTCCAAGTTACCTTTCATAGTGAACTTTCATAAAAAATTTACTACTGAAATGAAATTATTTTCAGGCATATGAGGTTGCATTCTCTAGAGTTAAATGAGAATGTGGATTCAGATCCATCCCACAGAAAGGAGGGTATATTTGGTTCATGTTGTAGACATCAGCTAGCCAGTTTTAGTACAATGCCAGGGTCTACCTTCTGGTAGACCCTGGCATTGTACTAGAGTATCTAAAGTTGTACCTCAACTGTTATGACTAACGTGAGATATTTAATATGTATAATAGAACATCAATCATCATTCCAAGTGCACCATACTAACTTAATTTAATTTTCTATTGGATACCTTGTAAAATCTAATCGATAGAAAAATATTGCTTGAAGAAAAGAAATAGGAGAAAATTGAACGCATAGCTAGAAGTAGCCACAAGTCTCATCCGCCCCAGTTCAATACGAGATTCTAAAAACTGTCCTAATAATTCAAATGGGACAGCACAGGCACATCTTGAAAAGTGACAAAGCTGATAGCTTTGTCACTTGATGGTCGAGAATTGATTCCCTTACTCGCAATAATCACCTATTAACTTGTCAGCCAAGAGATACTACATATATAGTTCCACGCTACAATGTCTTGCACGAGTCTAATGAAACTTAAACCCTAAAGTCCAGTCCATATGCACAGAATCGAAAACTGGTTGGAGCTACAAGACTGTACAAGCAACACGGCTTGAATGAAACTGCGGGGAGATGATTTTCTGTACTTACTTGGTAGCCTTTAGGTACTTTCAAAATGAAAAAAAAGATGAGCCAAAAGCTCCCAAACTAGATACCATGTTATGCAGATAACAATAAGACAGATTATTGTGGACTGTTCCTGCTAATAAATTTGTAGAGTTTGAGTAAGCTATCAACTGCCGAAGACACTAGCAGGCTTCTCGGTTCCTGTCCAGGGTGTTGGATGTACAGTTAGCACGTGGGTTGTTCAAACGGGAAGTATCTAATTCAGATTTTACGCGAACCGGTCAGGTAGATGAACTCAATGAGAGGAACGATATCTGGATAGGGAAAGAATATGTTCAAATTATGATTTTCTGCACAATGCTTCCAGCATCTCCGGGAAACACCATGAACTCAGGTACTCACATCAAAATTTCCGAATGAAATACCGCCAGAGAGCCAGACAATCAGAGAGAGACCGAAAGTAGTAAAATACGAGCAAATGATACAAATGTCTCTGAGGTCAAGGACGTCACATAACATCATTTCAAAAACATTTCTGACAAATGAAATGTTTAATCAGGAGAAATATATAGTCTAGCGTTTTTTCTTTTACTCTGGAAAATGACTGAAAGACGAGACGAGAGCTTTAGGAATATAAGACTTTTTTTCTCTTGCACTCTTTGAATGAATACGTTTGAAACCATCACCACCACCACCACCTGGATATACTGTACATGAAATCAAATACAAGGTAAAAAATGTGACAGAACGATCACCGTGCCTTACAAGATGAGCAGTGAATAAAGACAAAAGGAGAATATTATACTGCTTCATCAAATTACACACAGGTTATATGAAGAGAGAGTAAATCTTTTGTTGCAACCCGAAAGGCTGGAGGAGTGCATGTGTATCGAGCTGCATGTAGTGAATCTTACACTCATCTCATGACACATTGTCATTGTGTGCAAAGATGATTATTCCATGATCTTTTGATTATGAATCATCTGTTTGAAAAGAAGAACAGCAAAAGGTGTACACCTGGAAGCTGTGAGAATTTACCTGATGTAGACCATGGCGGTGTGCCATTAGCTAAGTGGTACAGAACAAAAGTCATTGCCAGCTTGGTAGACTGATCACAGATACCTGCATTGGTACCTCAGCACTGCATGCATCTGAAGGTCCTGTAGAGCTCACTATACATCACGGTTTTACATTCCAGCAAATAGGCACTGGACAGAATTTACAGAACTAAGATGCATGTCCAGATTTTATCTCACTAGAGACTAGAATAGCACAGAATGTCGAGTATAGCACAGCATGTGATATTCTGGATTTCGACAAGCTGAATTGTCACAGTCAATACAAGACCATTTGACTCATAAAAATATATATTTTTTATTGTTAATCTGTATAGAAGGATTTCGATTTTTGCCAAAAAGTCCGAAACTTCATATTCATATATATTGGGAACAGAAAATAGGAGTTTCTTGCAGTCCATGCGTGTAGAAAATAGAACATTAGAAAATAGTTGGAAATAAACCTAGGTTTTGAGGCCCCGTTTACTTGGAAACTAAGAGATATTGTGTACGTGCTTTGGGTTAAGCTTCTACTTAGATGTAAAATGGCCAAGAAAGGCAAGTTCCACTGCAGAAGTGACAGAGTGCATCGAGAACGAGGCTGCAGAGACCGCCAGTAACAGGCTGCCAGATCATGTGCGGAGCATGTCCCTGTACAAAGCTTTTCCAACTGCATGACGGAACGGAAGCCAGCATGGAGCCTGAGGACCCTGGGGCATTTAACATGCAAAGCGACAGCAAACGACAATCAAACACTCCTTTATATTCCTCAGACTCAAATTGCTGCAATTCGCAAAACTTAAAAAGTTCTAATCCACTGTATTGTCCGGTTGTACCTCCTGATGCTCCAGACGATTATCTGACGGGTCTGTAATTCGGCCCAGATTCCCAAGCAAAGACGGTCTAAACATTCTTCCTCATAATTAAGACCGACCTCAGTCCCAAAGGTGAGACCTTTGGGACTCGAGTTACAGAAGTTTGGAGTTGCTTGTTGTTCTGTTGGATAACCAGAGGATCCGAAGCGGAACTTGTCAGCAGACGGTTCTTCTTCTGGCATCGACACGTGGCATGCAGGGGCCATCCAACGGTAATCAGCCTCAGTTCAAATATTCGTAACCGGTACGTGCCAGTTTGCATCGGCCTTGCTCTTGTGGGAATTTTATTGAAATATGGAATTTTATCTTCACCGCCACGAAATGTCTTGAATTTTCGGCAGTCTTTCCCGAACAATTAGAACTCGACAGCGGTATTACGTTACCCGTTAGCTGTCATTCCACCGCTAAGTACCGGCAAGCACCAACGGCTGTCGGTGAGTCGGAAAGTCCCTTCGGAACCAAGGCAGTATATACTAGGCCTGTTCTCCAAATTTCTGCGAAAAAGTTCCGAATAAAACGAGCAGCTGTCGGTGATTTGTCCCTTTCAATACACTATTTAGCCGGTTCTTGGCGATTCAGTTTAAGGGCCTGGGCCAAACGCCGGTCAAGACAGAGCTGGGAAAGCAGATCTGCCACCTCCTTGTCCTCTAGGCAATGGGGAGTCTACAACGTAGAGAGTTAAGCAGTTGGTTTTCCGTATCCGGTATAGACAAGCAGGAATATCTGGGTGCCACGTTAAAGTCTGGCCCTAAGTTACAAACGCCCGGAGGCTCTGAATTTGCGCCAAGTTTTGTCTGCTGGGCAACGGGATAACAGCACGTCGAAAAGTGCTAGCCTGCGACTGTATACGGAATGGGCATGATACTGGCAGCCGAGGATATTTGTCCACCCTCCACGTTGTACGTTGTGAGCGTACTTGGACAAGGGTACGGACATCAAGGTACAATCATGTCCAACGAATGCAGATTAGGGTGCGATAACGCGTCGAATGGGAATATACCCTGAGCCTTTGTGACTGATCGACCCTCCCCATCTTGTGCACGGAGCGACAGTCGGTATGCATCACGATCACGAATAGGCTGGATTATTGTTGTGTAGATGAGTGTGCGTACCTGTGAGGTGGTATACGTCGGTTCGTAGAAATTGTGTGGAATGGGAGGCATGAGAGAGGGAGGAGGAGGAGGTAGCGCTATCGGAGGAGGCGGCAGAGTAGAGGCAAGAGAGTTATGAGCAGCGGCACTGACGCTACTCACCACCGTCGTCTCTGTGCAAGTGTGCATCGTCTGACAGTGCTGAGAAGCTGCTTCTCATTTTCTCAGGGCTTTCCAGTAGACAGCGAGCGCTAGGATTTAGAAGCCAGAACCCACGCAGAAGCGTCCTCCCTATGGAGGCCGGGTGGCTGGCCTGCTCGCTCGCTTGTTTGCCTTTTGCCCCTCTCGTGCTACCTCATTGACATGAAGGCGTAATCAGTCTCTGATTACTTGCGCTTATTTCCAGGCTAGATTCTCATGCGGAGGTCTGCTTAGTACCTTTTGCGCTTCACGATACGTCCACTTATGTTGTGGAATGTCTCTTCGCGAGGTCCGAAGTCCTACTGAGAATTCAAGTTGGAGATTCTGCGTTGTGTTAAAGACTATTTGGAGGCTTCTTCTTCGGTTTGTCAACCAGGATAAGAAGCTCGATGCTGATGGGAGCTAGCCACTCACACATGGCCCGGTGTGTTGACGCTCGTGGATTTCGTCCAAGTGTGTGCTTCAGTCTGCTAATGGAGGCCTCAAGTCTATGGCTTCTTTCCACGCATTTATCGTCCACATGTCTGTTTTTTCAAGGCGTGGCTGACGTACTGATGCTCTCGAGTTTGTGGACTCTTGCTGGACTATAGGAAGATCTAGTCACCGAATGGTCACTGGTCTTCATGAGCCGACTCTGCGCTTATGTTTATGAAGCTCACGTTTTCTCGAGCCGCCTGCTCTTGGCCGACTTTAACTATAGCCGACCTCGCTTTTTCAAGGCGGCACAACGTAGCCCACTCTAAGTGGACGCTAGTGACACTCGCTTCGCCTGACTTCTTGTATGAAGGTCGAAGCTAAGTTCTTCGCCTGACATCTAGTCTTGAGATCGAAGCCAAACAGTTGATTTGAGCCTGGACACGGGCTTTACAACTTACATCCTCCGTGGACTCGTAAACCGCGAAAGGTACACAAATGGCCCGCAGCATTGAAGGTGTTTCATTGTTTTTGATGTACTATTCTCGGTTAATTCATCCATGTTCATCAGCCTGAATTCCTTTCACTTTGGTGAAAGGAAGATAAGGATACCTACCGAAATTTCAGTTTTTGAAAGGGAGGATCTCTATGAACCTGCTCAGCAATTCGATTCCTTGGTGCATACTTTATCTGAATTATTGGACTCAATTCCTTCCTCTCGTAGTCTCACCCTGTCTGCGATTGACCGACATTCTCGGTGAAGTCATTCTGGGAGAAGAAACAGCTCAACGACTGCTCGGCAGTTAAGCACATTGCACACAAGACCGCCAATAATGCATGGCCTCAATTCTGGAATGAACTTGTTAACGAACGCGCAAATTACCGGGTAACCGGAATCGATCTGAATCTGAAATCTTATAACTGCAGAAGTGAATGATCTTAATCCACCAATCATTACAACTCTGTCGGTACCTATTCAAATCAATCAACAATTACGAAGGAATTTCTGGACCACTTAAAGGTACCAATCTTTACTGTATAACGACTTTGTGTTCGCCCCTAAGGCTGAAGCTGTAAACTGCTCAGAATTTGATTTCTCATAAAACAATTTCATATTTTCGTCTAAAGATCTGCTTCTGGAGTATTTCGAAAGCTTTGTGAGTGTTATTTTGTGTTCGTAAACATAAACCGATGTCAGTTGAAGGACAATCCTTGCACTGAAACTTATGCTTATACTTTCAGGTCGTCACATTTGCAAGTGAACAAGAGACAGGAGCTTCGAAGTGTGAGAAAGAGGTAACATGGTCGCGTCGCATATTCTGAGCATGATTCAATGTGCATTATTTGGCATGACATAAAGGCAGATTTTGTTTTGCGTATCACAGAAAGGGAAGACTAGTTCTTTTGCATGCTGTCAGATCGCATCTTACATTACGTCAGTTGAAGATCACTACATGGTCGTTTATCTTGTTCAAGAACTGTAGGAATCGGGTTGGATTCCATCTGCATTTGGACTTTTGACAATCACCTGTTCTGGACGAGAAATAAGTCACTCCAATCGACAATGCAGACACGTGAGGGAACTGGTATTGACTTACAGTGTCTTACATTTCTATCATATTTATATGCCCTACCACATAACGGTAAAATTCAGCTGCGCTTACTGCAAGGTCCAGTCCCCATATTCATATGCATAGCTCACTATTACCGCAAACTGTGTTCGATCAGACAGAACGGACACGTGAAGATTCTATCGACTACATTTTAGATGTTTGACTTTTGAAACATATCCACATAGATATGTGTTTCTCTCACCGCAGAAGTTCTGTACAATTATAGACTTTCAGTGAACACAGAGATGTCCCGACCATATGTCTTCCACAAGTATTATCTCAATCCATCATTGGATCCGTACAAATCCCTCTCATAAAATACAAATATATAATCTTAATCTGCGACACAAACATCCTTGAAAGGGCATGGGTTGTATTGTGTCTTCATTAAAGTCCACCAGCACTGTACACGCCTCGAGACGGATCATGTTCATATCGTCATTCGTGGAAAATAGTTCACTAGTGGAAAATAGTGGTTCACTAGTTGTAGTCCACTTCCTTCATACTCAACAGTCGGTTGTTCTGGCAGTGGCCAGAACAAATGACTATGACAAAACATATTTTCACAAATTGTTCTGACAGATCCATTAAGGCCCAGACTGTTTGGAATCTGGGCAATTGTTGAGTGGGAATTCAGTGCATCGAGGACTGTAGAAAAATGGATTCAAGCTTGAATACGGAATCCACAAGCAACATCCTCGAAGCAGCCTCGGCTCAGTAGAGTCGGAAGTAAATAAAGTGAGACAGTGGAACTCAGAGCATGCAATAATAGTGATCCATGATATTCGGGTACAACTTTTCCTTATCTCGGATCGTCACAATACATATCGTATAAGCTTCCTCAGATCTCTTATTGGTGATACTGTTCGCATGGACCCTTATTTCATTCTGGTGAGGCCCAGGAAGATGACCAACGAGGAGCCATACGCGGAAAGACATGAGGTTCAAAAAGAGCAGCTTTTGAAACTCGGACAGGGGAGCGAGGGAAATTCCGAATCGCCACGGAGACACGGAAAAAGGTGGGATTGCCAACTATGAAGTAAATATTTTGCAGACCATCGCTGGAGACAAAGTACATGCCTCCACAAGAAGAGAGAACCCCTCTTACTGTTCCAGAATAGTTTGGTTCGACTCATGCCTGTTATGAGACTCATTCCTCTTTAGATTAAATCTGCTGGAGTAAAACAGCGTAAAGCAGCGAGGAAGCAAGTTCAAACTACGGCAGATGATTCGTTCAACTCCGGTGATGAGAGTATTTGCAAAACTGACGTTGATTCTCATAAAATTACCGAACCAGACGAAGTTGCAAGTAAGAGGAAAATTCCGCTGCCGCACATGGTTTCACCTTTCCAGGTTTCCGTCCGATCTAACCTACTGATTGATAGACTACATTGACATGTGAAACTTGCTTGCATCTTCGTTATTCAACCTGCTGTCAACACAAAAGGACCTCACTGCGCGCTTTCCGTCCAGGCAAAAAAAACATGCCACTGAACGCAGCCTGTTCACTTGAACAGATCATACTCTTTTGTTCTGTCAACACAGTTGAAAATCATGTACAGAGAGCTATGAGAATTCAGGGCATGACTGAAGCTCAATGTACGGCATCATGAAGCAAATGTTGCATATCCTCGGCAACTCTCTAGATATTGCAAAAATTCAATCGTGAAGTCCAGTTGATTTGGGTAAGCGTACACAAGCTGCCAAAATATGTGAAAAAGTCCAATCCCACCGAGTTGCAGGGCCAACTGCAGACTCCCTCACTTCGGTGGAGATCGGCGCAACTAAATGCGGAAGTCAACTTGATAACAATCGCAGCCCGCAGTCATCTCGATGCAGAAAATAAATTTTCTGGGATCAGGAAGTATAGAGCGACCCTCTGGTAAGTAGCCGCGAAACTATGACATGTCAATTATCTAATTTTATAAGCTCCACGCTGACAGTCGAAACATGTCACTAAGCACAAAACTCGTTGCCGTAAACCAAGATTAAGCGCAGATTCCGGATAGGAGATTTTGGAAATACCGCCTGAGATGCCGATATCCCCCAGAAAATTGCAACGAAACTCGCGCAAGCTACAGAGAACAAAGTGCATGAGATCTATTTTTCGCCTGGGTGAGGATGGATCCGATGGACCCTTCAAGGACATAACGGGATTCGTTTCAGGTACACTAATATTTCTTCGTATAGATATACGTCCAAATGAGATACAGTAGATCACAGTAGTCAACACCCCTCCATATGGACGCAAAATCTATTCACAGCTTCATGAGTTAAGGTGGACCTCTTATATCGTGAAGCTGAGAGCTGGTCTCAGCAAATATCTTTGTCCTTTATTGAAAGAACGTTTTCCTCTTTGAATATTTGGTTTTTCCCGCATGACGGCCTAGCATCCGATTCATTTAGTTGAGCAAAATTGGTTAAAAACTTTTAACATGTTTTTCATCCAGAAAGTAACCTTTTTTTATTAGCACCAGCTCAGTTAAGTGAATTCACATCTCATTCCCTTTTAAAGCCGTCCGAGTTGACTATTATTCGCATCATATAAATAACCTCCGGGAATTTAGAGACGAAAAATTCCACTTACACAACCAGAAGTCAAAGGTTGTCACTCACGAGTGTATTAAGAATATTATCTTCGTTAAAATTTTTGGGTTAATTGCCGTTTGAGACCCTTATATTATTCGTACCTTCATTCTAATCTCCGCTAATATTTCCCCTTTCCTAAAGTTCCTAAGACGACTCTCGTGACGTTGCCAAGGATTTTGCTTCAAAACGGATCAGGCTCATTGCCTTGTCTATCATTTCCAGTAGTTCTATGTCGGATTGATATGTTTACATTAATTAATAATAAGTTTTTTCTGATATATTGTCATTGGTAATCTGACTTATTCATTTGATAATCCTCGATTTAAGTCTGAAGTTATTAATATATATATATTCAAGCAGGGTCAATTACCAAGTATCGACATGCGAGAAAGGTGAAGATGTAAGATGTATGTTGTTGATTCTAGTTAATATAACCCAATTCATTTTTCATATTTGATAGCATTTTCGTTGATTTAACTTGAGTTTTAGTTGAGAAAATGAACCCTCTATATTAAATTTAGTCAACTTAAATCCCCTACGGAACAAGAAACTTGATTAGTACAAATGTCATACTTCATATGGCAGACTAATCTATAATCATCACATGCTCAGTATAACTTTTACTCTCTTATAGCTACCTCATTTTTTTTTCTAAAATGTGTGCATCTTTCATGCAGTTGACTGGTTAATGAACAATATTTTGGATGAGGAAAAAAAATAGTTCTTCACTATATGCTTCAAAAAAGAGTGAATAGTAAAAAGCGGAGCATTCTGTTTAGAGTTAACTCTCTTATTAAATATTGAAATTGATGAGGCAAGCTTCAATTACTTCCATTATGTTAAATTTTCCATTATATCCGCTAAAATCTTTTGGTAGGATTCAGACATATGCATAATTTATCCTACCACTTTGCTTCAAAGTGTGTTCTCCGACCTGCATGTCTTGAAGCATGAAGTAACATTGTGAGAGCTAACGTAGTAACAATTTCAGCCACATATTTTATTTGGTTGAAAATAAATTACCAATTTATATTCTCTTTTGGTTGAGTAATTATGAAAATGTGTATCATTTAGGAAAAAAATTTCAGTTCATAAATGATAATCTTCTATTCTTGGTAAAACTTCCAAATTTTCTTCTATAAGATCCACATCAATATCATGACTGATTGATCTTGATTATAACAATGTCTTTCTTGGATCCTACACCACCTATGATTGAATTAATTCTCATTATTTTTTTCTGGTTTGTAAAAATAATATATGTACATCACACACTTGGTAAAAACTTCAATCATTTGAGATGTAAAAAATACTTCTTTCTTAATAATATAAAATATTTATTAATTAAATTTTTTACATGTATTGTAATCTTTGCAAAAAATTTATTTTTCAATTCAATGTCATCAATTTTTGATTTTTTTTGCAATCAATTTCAAATTGATAAGTTCATCAATTTTGTAATGGTGGTATGTTTAGATTAACATCTTTATGTGATTTCTTCTAAATTTTTATAACAAAAGATTAAGCTTGGCTAGTTTTATAAGCTTAAAAAATTCTAACTAAGTATATTTTTCTATTTAAAAACATAAATATATTATTTATGTAAAAAAAATTACTGTAAATATGTAATATTTAATATGTAATCATTTTTAATTATTATTTTATTTTTAACCAAAAATTACAAACTTTTTTATTTCAATTAATCTGTTATTATCACTATTAAAATGTTTAAAATTAATATATTATATTTTTAATTTTAAATAATATATATATTAAAAAAATGTGAGATTAAGAAATTTTACGATTTTATTTATTTATTTAGAAATTTTTTCAAAAATTGAAAATATGAATATTTTTCAACATGTATTTTATATGTTATTTTATATGACTGAAGAAAATTACGTCACAAACCCTTTGCAAAATGCACAAATAGTGTTAAGGCTATCAACAATTGTTTACGCTAATTGACATAAAGATGTGTTTGCATCTTCATGTTGATTTTCACATAAATCCTATACACTTCATATCATAATTACTTTATTATCAAATTATCATAACTTTCGCACAATGTGCACCAGATATGCCAAAATTGCACCCATAATCACAATAAACAACAAAGAACGTGATTAGATTATGAGGGATTAAATCTGAGTTTAGGTTAACTTCTTCAGGCCATATAGGTCTTTAGAGCTTTTGAAAGGTTTGAGCCTTTACAAGTCACAGAATCTAGATGAATTTCTGGTGGAATAACTGTCACCCTACAAAGCGTCCAAAAGTCGATACTTTTGACTTCTGGATCTAACCATGAGCTCTTTATAGGATACCATGTACTCATCACCCCAAAGTCCCCAATGTCACTGGGACCTGGAAAAATATGGCTTGTCACTCGTTCAGTAGATTTGCTTCCTTTCGTCTTGTTCGTAAACAGCACAAGGATTTTGGGGGTGGGGTGGGGGTTGAAACTTTCTTCATTTCCCATCTCCTTCAAATGACGCATTCACACGACAGTGTTGCTAGAAATGTGGAAATTCTCATCAAGAGAATCGGGAAGTGAACCTAAAGAATCTGAGTTTTCCGGATCCACCTCTCTGGGAGAATTTGTGATCGCCATGTCCAAGACCGGATCAGGTGACAGACACCCGAAGTCCCAAACTAGTCGCGAGAAAGAGAGCAAAATACATTTTTGGTCTTGTTTTGTGGGACCCCATGCTTAATATTTTGCAAAGTCGTCCGTCACACAGATCCGCAAACTTTTGTCCTCGGTTTGAGCATCTTCTTACTAATTTGTCCCTTATTATCTATTATCTCGTCAAGATTATTAGTACAAGACCATCTTCAGGAGACTCTGATACGTCCGCTGGACTTTTTATGCTGCATTTTCGTGGATCTTTCGGCCGACATTATGTGTCTATATTTAATACTAGTGTACAGGAATTTGAACAAAAGCGGTGCTTTTTATGCACGTGGTGGGTGTCTGAAATTTCCTTACCTTTGCACCATAAGACAATGTTACGCAATTGTGAGTTTCCTCGTAGTCACAATTCTCAGAGGTATTCATGAGGCAGACTGCAACTGGGATAGTCCTCCCATTTTTTTCCGTGTTGTTTTGGCCATGTCCGTGAGCACCACTGAAAGACTTAAAAATTTTTTTATCAAATATCTTCTGATATTTGCTAGGAGGTAGAGCCCGAGAAGGAACACTATAATCCAAACAACGAACATGCAGGGAAGGAGCACATGAGCCTCGAGCATGTAAGAAGACGGTGTGGAGAAGTGCAAACTTGTGACTATTCCTCAATGGACCGATGATAAATAATTGAGGGATATTTTATTTTTACTCGTTTGGACGAGACGAGTGGTATTAGACAGACTTGTGCAGTCTTAGAGGGACACTAAAATTGCAGGCACGTAGTTTCCTCGTAGTTACTTATTGCTTTCCTCTGCATCTTTGCAGAATATAGTAATATTTCAGTCATCATTCATAGCTTTTTTGGGACCCAAGGTGCGTGGATACTGTCAACTGCGTGCCGCAGCCTTGTGTGTGTGAATCACTGGAAAGCTAAGAGCCAGCTTTGTACGCAAAACTTGAAACCTTCCTCCGACCTTCGTCCAAAAGATGTTGCTTGCATGTTGAGTTCATGAGCTGCACTTATATATTCTTCTTTTGCTGCTCCTTTCATCTTCACGATTTTATGATATTGTTAAAAAAATACAAAACCACTGTGAATTCTCTATCATGAGAGGCTGTCATTGAGTGGGCTCGGATGGACCAACCTTGCTGTACCAATTGCTCATGGTAGAGTCAAACATCGTATATGAAAATCATACATGACACGAAGATAGTTATCCATTTGCGTATGATTTTTGTGCACTTGCCTCGTAGTCACGTAGATGCTCTTCAGGTTTTTTACGTATACAACACTATCAGCTTGAGAAAAATCTGGCCTATCATCGACACGTCCGTTTCATTTGTTTTTGTGAACTTTCCATCCAACTTACAAGAAATGCAACTTTTTTTCTGTCAGGTCGCAGATGCGATATTTCCTCGTAGTTACAATCTATCTGACTTCCAAGCATCAAGTTACCACTCTATCCACTAGTTTAATCTGGGACTGTTGCTCCTATGGAATGCTTTCGCACATGTTGTTTGTCCAGCCTCATGAGTTGAGACTTTGCAATTATGAAAAAAAAAGTAGTGTGGCGTGATCTAGACCTGAAGCCCAATAGTCCACAAAAGTTTAGTGTATGTTATTCAAGGCGACTGATCGCCTCCCTATTTGACAGTTCAGTAAAATTGGTCAAATCCGAAACCCTCCAATACGCGAGCTCATTTTAAAATGAATTTCGCCTGGAGCACATATATATATCAGATGAAGCAGAATGTAGCGCATTGACTGAAAATTCCATACATAGTCTAGAATGCTAGATCGTGGAAGACTGAAGGTATAAGGTCAAATGCGCCACTCCCTATTTTCTTTTCAATACACGCTATTGTCACATAAGTCCATTATTTAATTGTTTTTTGTGTTTTGATTCACTTGCGGGAGCTATGTACAAGGTTTTCTTTTGCATCATATTCCCCTCCTCTTTTTAGGAGGATAATTCTCTAATGTAGGTTACATAACTTTGTCTACACATTTTACACTATGTGGATGGCTTTGTCTATTATTACCTTGGCTGAAAATCAACGATGGTTTATAATCTTTCAATATATATCTAAAGCGCATGTTGAACTTAATGTAGGAAATATGAGCCAGATGGAAGGCAAACAATAAATTGTTATTATCATTCAATTTTGGTGAGCAATGTCAATAGGGCCATCCAGCCTAGGATATAAGGCGAATTAAATGTTCCCATAAAATAATAAGAAGGAAACTTGTACATGAGTTTATGGTTAAGAAAGAATAACTCTAATTTTTTTTATAGATATCATTGTTTTATATTATAAGTAGGGTTTTTTTATCGAAGATAATTATAAGGTTTATGCAGGGTAAGTGCTTTTCACTATGATAAAATATACTGCAACTGGTTTTCCTTGTATGAAAATAAATATTTCATTACTTTAAAAAATATAATATGTGAAGGAATCATAATTTAAAATTGACAGAACTAATATGCTAGTGGAATATAGTGTAATTGCTTTTCATTATATGGAAATATGACTATTTCAATACACGATAAATATTATTATATAAAAAAGTAAAAATATAATTATTAAATTGAAATCATATATAAATATAATATAAGCAAAAATAATAATATAATGAAAATGATGTTAAAATGCCAAAAAGCAAATTGCAATTCTGGTTCACTTTGGGGTTTTTATTGTAGTTTGTACATGATGTAGAAGAAGGGGTCCAAGCGTAAGAGTCGCATCCTGACAACTCATATTCCAACCTCTTCATATTCTATCACTCTTCCTCCTAAAGAGGCAGGTACTAGTGGATTACAGACAGATTTTTCTTCCCTCAACCACTAAAGACCTCTTCAGCCTCATGTATACCTGCAGCTCTGCTCGCTACCGTGATCAGATTAAAATTCAGTGTAGGACTTCCACACAATAAGGAGCGATTCCTTTCGATAGTACCATCTGCGTGATCTTTCCAATGACCAGATTGCTGACATTCACACGCTTTGCTTGTCTTTCCTCTACTTCCAACCTGCAAATGTATGATCGTGAAATTCACTGATTGAGATCTGCTATTCCGAAAGTGATTACAGCAGGCTTGGAATAAAGTGTGCTTTAATTTAATCTGTTTTGATGCGAGAAGAACATGGTTTAAGTAATTTAGAACTACTTCAGTTGCAAAAAGTCTGTGTGGTCATCACCTTTCACCTTGAGCAAACAATATTTTTCTGTTTCAACGTGAACAGAGTGAGCGTAAAGATGATTGGCAGATGTTGTCAATGACAACAGCTGCCAATCGGTCACATTACATACTCGCCTGAAGTTTGGTGATTCACAATCTTCGCTCCTGTCAATGAAGCGAGGTCCGTGTGTGACAACAATAAGACTTGGTGAACAATAAATTGTGTAATGTTCATGAAGCAAGCTTGAGCCTTATCTCTCCCACCTTGGTTTGATTACTTTCTTCATCCTTTTGTCGCCAAATTGTAAGTATAAACCATTATTCTTTCGTGTGCATGAGAGGGGACACTAAGGAAATACCTACCTTGGCTTTTGAGAAATGGAATTAGCCACAAAACAAAGTGGAAAAGTATACTATAAAATCAAACTTGTCTAAGAAAAAAAACCTATGCAACAAGTGTAAATTAATGTCCATTACCTTACCTTTGTAATTCAAATTAATCATTCCAATTGATATATTATTCACTTCGTAAGACTGATTATGAGCGCTAGATTTTACTTATTAAATACATCAAACCTAACTCTATACAAATCATATCAACACATACAAAAGAGAAAAAAATTACATATAAGCTCCTCATGGAATACTTTCAGGTACAACTTAAATTAGAAGACAAGCTCTAACTCTAAACATATGAATTATAGAGATCTAAAGGAACCCCAAAAATATTATGATTCTTAAGTAGATGTGACTATACTAACCAATTATAATTATATATAAACAGTACATCAATGCCCCTCCTCAAGCTCATACGCTATAAAACTTGATTTACATTTATTATAAATCTATATCAAGTTGACTAAATCATGTACATCTAGTTGAGATACAAAATATTCAAATTTATTTTTATCAATGATTTTTTAAACACATCATTAATTTGATCTTAAGTTGTAATCATATGTAGTTAGTAAGAACTAAAATAAAGGTTGTATAAGATGTAAATAGATAATGTTGAACCGACTATTAGTTGGACTATTTAAGATTTCATATTAGCAATCCATGTGTTCACTAGATTATTTTTCTAATGTTTTAATTAATGCGTTATTTTTATTAACACGTCAATAATATGGATGTTCATATGGTTGACAAGCACATCATCAATTCACAAAGAGTTAGATGGATATTGGTTGTTGTATCTTATTTACATTGTATATTCCGGTCGATTATATATGAAAAAAGAGAAATCATTGAGGTTAATTCTCAACTTTGGAGTTCTTGAGCACTGCAAGTTGACTATAATCATTTCCATAGTATAACAATGGTATTAAAACTAATTTGATATTTCCTTGAGTGTGAATTATATCTCTTAGAATAAATAAGACTGTGATCATAACTTTAAATTCTTGAAATTTGTATAGAGATAAACAAATATCATATCTCTACACGTAGAGTGAATGGGAAAGTGAAAATTATGTACTAAAATATGGATGTGTTGGAGGCAAATCATATATCAAACTTTTCACTTCTTAACTTTTTCACATTCATAATAATTCCATGGACAAATATATTTTCAAATTGTACATTATGACCAATTATATCCATGATCAAATATATGTTTCAAATGATGACATCACTATTACTAATGATATTTCAGATCATCAATTAAGAGAAATGTAAAATTGTAACATCTAAATTCTATACTAAATGTTAGATAGGTTAGAATCATGAACAATACTCATCAAAAATTAAAAATATTTACAAATAAAATAGATTGTAAGAATATTTTATTATTTGAAATTATGCAGAATACTATTTTTAGAATTCTGATGTGATCCATTTGACATTTTGTGATTCACATTTTGAGATTCTCATTATATAAATTAAGTTATAGAAACTTCAATTGTTATAAGTGAAATTTTGAATTCAATCATGATAGAATGAAAAAGTTAAAAAATTTAATATAAAAAAATATACAAAGTGACAAATAATGGAATGCAAACTCTATACACTAGAGTAAAAAGATATAAAAAAAAAGAGTTGGTGAGATTGTAACGAAAACTCTTATACATGAGACTTAGCCCCAATCACTAGCAGATCATATTGACAATTAAAAGTCAAGTAGGAAACAATTTTAAGAGATGAAAAAACCAATCCAATCTTTTATTTATTTTTACTAATATGAAAAATATCTCTTACAAGAATAGTAAAGACATAGAGTTTTGGTTGGATGGATAATAAAAATGAATATTTATTTATCATATTTTTCATTTTGATGTAAGAGTGTTCATGTAATATTATCTACTACACAATGCATTATTTGGAAAATTATGTTTTTTTAATGATGTACTTTCATTTCAATATGTAAAAATGAGATTTAAAAAATTTTAAATATATATAAAAATATTGATAATTAATAATATTCAAATATCTATTGTGTATATGAGTGGAACAAAAAAATATTATATATTTTTAATTAAATTTGGATTGATAAATATCAATCCAAATAGATTAAAATTTCAATTTAATATAAATTTTTTAATATAAATTAATAATTTAAATTTTGTACATTGAATTATAAAATTGTATGATTGTATTAATTGTAACAAAAATATTATATCATAAATTTTAATTAATAAAATTTTCTAAAATAAAATCATAAATGATAAAAAATTAAAATTTATAATAATTTTAATTCAGAAATGTATATATAACGTTATGATATAATATATATTTAAAAATTATTTTAGAAGATAATAAAATGAAAAACACAATGAATTGTAACCATTCTATAATTTTTTTAATGCTCCTAGACATACTTTTATCAATTTAAATTTTACATTATCAATCTATTCAATTTTAAATTAACTCATAAATCTCATAGATCATATCCATCTATTTTAAGATCATGAATGATTTTCTAAAAATATTCTTAAATTTATTACATCTTTGAAACATTTCACCATGTGATTCATTAATCCAAATTTTATAACCAATAAACATGACTTTTTTGAATTCCAAGTGACCAAAATAACTCCATACTCATTTATATATTTAATATAAATACATTATTTATTTAATATATAAAAATATAAATCATCATTTATAAAATAAAATAACAATCCGAAATTACAAAATATACTATGAAAAAATAGAGATACATTACAATTTGTGATTCCAAATTACACTAACTTATCTAATGCATATTTTGTTATATGCATATCTTGAATACTTTTCTTCAACCACATTTTTAATGTGCATAGTTGAATCTTCCAATCATGTTACCAAATCATTTATAAATATATGAATATAAATATATTTTAATCATTTTTGTTGTGTATATATATATATATACTGCTGGTACATGGAACATCACTTGTCATTACTAACACAAATGTATACAAGTTAATCTTTCAAAGAGTATATCATGGTTGGTGTGTATGGTATACTTCTAAATATGTTGTAGAAACATGTTCCGCCATTAGATTCTTAAAGACAATTGTAAAAGCATATCTTTTGTGAAGATAATACACTTCATTAAACTCTTCAAGGAGTGTTATCCAATAGAAGTTTTAATCATGCATTTTTTTTGCCAATTTGTTCCCAATATTTTACACAATACATGGTGGCGCACGTGCTTATGAGAGAGTATAAGGAAGAGTATTAAGCAGAATAATTTGACTCTTAGCATATAAAAACGGGAGACAAAGCGGGAATCATACCTTGATTATTCATACACTTCAAGTAAGTCATGTACTAAGACGCGTCGTGATAAGCTCTTTTCCATCTTATGAACGGATGCAGGAATGTGGACTATAACACAATGATTATACCACGATACCAAGAGCGGCACATAATAAAAGAACGATCATCTATGCTTCCGTGTCAGAAAGATTCCGATCCTTCCATCGATGTTCACCATGAATTTCATGGAACCAAAGAAACGACTGAATAAATAAAAGACATGTTTTCGCTCCTGAAAATGAGGTGACAGTCGGTGCATGGTGGCAAATGACCAGAACTTAGTGTGTTGATTTTTAATGAAAAGAATAAACAACAAAGACATCATGGTTATACAAGGAGTGACACTAGAATATACAACAGTAACAGACAATGCCAACATATGTACCAAGCTAGGTTGGAAGATATAAAGCTGAAAACGTTTCCTACCATGATTAGGCACCCACACCAGAAGCTTGAGTGGGTGCATATATCATGAAGTAATGCTCAAGAAAATTGAAATAGCAGCTACGTTATGTGTCTCATCACCGTAGAGTTATATGGGATATTCTATGAACCCGTCATCTTCAAGCATTATGTCTATGGTGTTCTTTGTCTATATACGAGTCTAATCTTCAAATTTCGACCACTAGTCGTCCCTCTAAATCACAAGAAGAGTAAGATGGGAAACCTTTCCACAACTCGGACAATCTGTAGCAGGAAAACGATACCTAAGTTCAAGCAAAATGACGCAATTCACCAATTTTAATCGAAAGCCAAAAGCAACTGCATTTTTGAATCGCATTTAGTAGGGTTTCATGATGAGTTAGTGAAAATTGTTTTTGTTTGATACTTGGAAACTCTTGACTAATATCAATTATAGGCGAAATATCCACTACAAGAGAAACCCTCTTTAGCTCTCAGATAGTCCTCTGTCACTTTTTCCTTCCTACTTATTTCTCTCCTCGGACCTCCTCTTCATATATTACTCAATTTCTTCATACTAGCAGCGCTCTATGAATGCACGGATCTTAGCTCTTCAGAAATAAGAGGGACATACTAATGATAACAATAATACATCTAGAAAGCTTGTTGACATACAACTGAATATATATATATATATATATAAAACACTAACTAACTAGCGTTGAATGGTGGATAAACTTTTCTTCTCGACCAATTGTATGAAGGAGCAGACAGAGTATGGGGATTCTACATTTGGCTTTTTTTTGATCTCCACGTTGAACTTAATAACATGTCCTTTGTTTCATTTCAAAATTTATTTCCTACGTTCTCCGTGCTAGACCAAAACAATCCTCTTCTTACCATTTGCATACATGTAGACGATTCTACAGCCAATTTGAAACAAAATCTTAACACAGGTGGAAACTTGTAAAATCTCGGACAATGATCTTTCAGCTAATCCTCTATACATCAGATCTCTACCCAAATGGTGAGATAAGACAACATCTCACATTGGATGGAATTTCATTAGCAATAACATAATGTTAGCATATATAGCTGATCAATGAGGAGCCAACTTGGACCTACATCATTCTCTATTCCATTCTCATCAACATGAATAGCACCAACTTATGTGGGTAAGATGGAAGACAGTTCTCGTAGGTAAAAGTCAGTGAAAAAGTTACTTGATCAGTATCACGATAAATGAATTGAATTTGACCGTGTTTCTCTCACAAAGAAAACATGAGTAATCTAGAAAATACAGACCTTCAGCATATTCAGAAATCAAATACAATACTGAGAGCTTGGATTTTGATCTCCAACAAGGACGGGTGCGTGTGTAAACATACCATTTCAATCTTAAATCATTTCGTACACATCACAATTTAAGGTACAGATAAAACCACTCACCCCTGCTGTCCTATCCACAGCCTTCTTGTTCCTGAGATATTAACGACGGACAGAAACAAAATTGTTTATGTTGCTTACTGTCGATCAGCAGTTCTTGCATGTCTCCCCATGTCTACATCGTTTCACTTCGAAGAGTGTTCTTTCATCTGCATTACTCATAGCATACTCCAATATTAAATGAACTACCTGCATTTGTCATATAATCAACATTTACTCATCAGTCATTCTAGATCTAAGCTGCTTACACCGTCTTTGGGCATACTTCTACAAATTATTCCAAACTCTACACACTACGCACAGCTCAAGCAAGGAACACCGTAGTAAAAGCTGAGTAGACAAATCCACATAGGTTAATACCACAGTCGAACTTCAGATTTATATTGAAGTTTGATCATTTTCACTTGTAGAATAGGTTTCTGGTGGAAAAATACTATGCCTCAAATTCCACAAGTTGACAGGGGAAACAGAGATTTTAAAACACATTCGAAATTACTCTGTTCAATCCGTCTCACGTGGAACAAACAGAACTTCTTAACGCGACCAAGAAAAAAGACATGTAAGCGTATGACCTTGTCTTTGCTTGATAGATTGTATGTAATCATAACCTCGTCCAAAAACGTGTCATGCTACATAACAAGTACAACCAAGTCAATCTACAATATTTTGACTTCTGAGGATGCCCATACCTTCTTCTTTTTCAAAATTAGCATTTAGGTAACGGAAGGAAATCTATTATCCGCAGAAAGAGCAAAACTTCCCCTCGAGTTACTCAGATATATATGAACAAGAGATTTAGCTAAAAGGCTACTTAGTACCTGTTTCATTTTTCAGATTTAGTGTCTGTAATTAAAAAAAATCTAGAAACAATAGTTCCGAAACTAGAAGCAAATATTTCAAATTCATATAAGGAGATTGACTAAGCCTTCTAATACTAGGCTAAGGGTACTAAGCTTTCTAATATTATGCAGTCAATTCAACATACTAGGGTCTATTGTTTTCAGGTTATGACAAACAACTACCATCGACTACAAATTTAAAGTTACTACATATAAAAAAAACAAAATGAATGAAAAACTGAATAACATGGCCCGTATATAATGATGACATTCTCACCACTTGATCGATGGCGTGGTTCCCAATGACTGGATTTTTTTCGACGTGTAAGTTTGATGAAAGCTGCGAACATCCATACAAGCTCTTGAGTCCAAGAATAACAAACCTCATAACCCCGTTATATATATAACCTAAGTGATATTGCGGAGCCCAAAGACCAGAGACGTGAAGGATATACAGATGTAAGGCGGACTGAACTAGAAAGCAACACAGAAAATCAAAATCCTCTAGAGTGGAGTGTGGATGCAATGAGGGGAGCTGGGCCAATGACCTTCCCCAACATCTGAATGGCAAGCATCACTTAGCCATCACTCAGCTCTTGCCAATGTGTACCGAGGTGCATAGGTTTCTGCCCAATCGTGCGAGGTTGGACAACAGTTTGCAACGCATGAACGCATATGTACTCTACCTAGCAGAGCCCGTCGAAAGCTTTAAATTAGGCAAGCCTGTAGCCGCCTTTATATATATCAAACTATTTCGTCTGAGAAAACCCCAACAAAGATTTGAATAGTTTGTAAAGTCCAACCTCTTTCAGCATAGCATCTGCAGAGTCTTTTATTTGCTTCAGGTACATTATGACAATTCTGAGAGCTTTGTCTGCAGTCAGAATGACTCTAGTATAGTTAGATCTCAAAATGATGATGCTCTGAATTCTTAAGGGGCAATTGAGATGATAAGGAACGATATAAGGTATATAATCAAGAAGCATTTTCTAACATACGAGTTCACTGCGTTCATTTAAACTGCAAGTGAGCTGGAATGAGTTATAACTGAACTACTGATGATGTATCCAACCTGCTGTTGGCAAACTGTACTTCTTCGCCATGCTTTGGAGCCAATCTAGTTGATGTTGCTCTAAAGTCAAGGCAATCTCCAACTTAGCCATTCTTTACGACCCCGGAAATCTGACAAACAAAATAGATATTGTCGAACTCCATGTTTGTTTAACGCTTGATTCTTGAAAACCACTGCAGCTAGAAAGAGATGAGACAACAATCGGGCGAAGAGGAGATGACAACTACACTGATGAAGACAATGAAAGGTTGTGAATGCTATGAAAAATGTGTATTGACAGACGTGCACTCCAGAATGAAAGAAAGTAATCCTTGGATCAATCAAACTAGCTTCTATTACCATCTTCCTGATAGCGGGAGATTTACTAAAAGATACTCAGCAAAACGAGTTCATAATTAATCTTTGGAACATAATTATACCCACATACGATTCAACAAAATTTTGGCCGATTGCAAAATTTACTGAAGATGACGGACCAGCAATAAAAGTGCTTAGACGTTTGGCTGATTATTACACATAAAGTCTCATGTTTCCGCTCGGCAAGGAAGTGGAATTGCATTGACAACGTTAAATATGCAAAAAAACTGAACCTCAAATTTGCAGTTAGAAAGAAATAAACCAACTGGCAGCAGGGCTTGTCAATAACTTGTCTTCATTCCAATTTTGTTCTAGTTCAACTATGTGTAGTAGGATCGCTCTTGATCAAACCGGCTGGATCCGGCCTCGGGCGTGGCGATCAGATAGCGGACATTTGGGATAAGAATGAGTACATCTAGCTCTTCAAGCCTTGAAAGATAACTGTATTCTGAGTTCAATAGACCTCTTACGAGCATCTAGATCGATACAACTACTCTTACACATTGTAATAGGCTGAGACAAAAACTTCGAAGGTTGTAAATCACTTCACCAGTCAAGGAAAGTCAAGACTAAGGACGCGTATGATGGACTAGAGGAAACTAGGTTGCAGTCGATTCAATTACACAAAATTTATTTGTTTGTTCAAGCGTTGCGTCAGCCATAACCAGTAAAGCGAATCAGATACCCTATTGTATGCTTGCAGTTCTCACTCAACTTCACACAGGCGAACAGATACAGATGACTTCTCCCCAATAGCTGTAGAATTTTCATCAAGCGTTCTGTGACCACATCCAAGCACTGACCATCCACGGCAGAATCAGATAACATTCACAACACGAACATCCACCAGAGAAACTCTTTGCTACATGAGAGACAACACAGAAAGAAGAAGTCCCACTCACTGGACGGTGTCGCTTGATCGAGGTCTCCGAAAGCAGCAGTCTTGATACTGCTCAAACCTCCAGCAGACGCGATGCGCAAGGAGAATTGTCTACCGAGCACAACCAACTGCAAAGTTGCAGCTCGTGGCATTCGACTCTTCATCGCCTGATCCGACAGGACGTGGAATCTGGTGAAGCAGACTCGCATGCTCGAGCTGCCAAAGTCCAGTGGCTTGCGTCATCCGTGACGTAGATCTACATTCAGAATTATGTGGCTGGAAGGACGACTGGCGCGTCACGTCAAGATTCTTCCTTCCGCTGCCATGACATCAGCAAAGTAGAAATCGGATTTTCTCGCAAGCGCATCCCCAAGTTGCAGCGCGATTGGGGCCTAGCCCCATATTACTCATTTGGTTTCATTCCTATCCCGTTATGGGATATCCTTCCGTTTTTTGGAGTAGTCAGCCGTACCGTTGTCTTGCAACATCGCTCACACTTTCAAGAGCATATTTGTCCATATCAGTTTGGAGTCGCCACACCAGGAGGCTATGAGACAATATCGTTGGGCATTATAGCATTTCTAGATATCCATCCGGATTGGGTTGTCTTGTAAGTGGCGCTTCAAACAGCGTCTCGCATGCATCGATTTTAAAAGAAAGCTTAGAGAGGCTGGTGGACCCATATCAAGCCTCATTCCTTTCGTACGATCTTTCTACAGTTCACATTCTTCTTAATTTTATCAGTATGGCTTTTCCGAGGAGGGAGTCATCGTTCTCTGATCCCCCGGGCACTCGACAGGGAGATCCTTTGGGAGGACCCTTATTTGTCATGGCTCATTATAGAGCTCTTTTGTCTGCTTCTTTGGCCATGCCCGGTTGTGTGTTCCCCTCCTTAGCGGATGATACACACATTGTGGGCCTTGTAGACAACATTAGGCATGCCTTTGATTACTTGACTACTGAGCTTCATCTTGTAGGCTTGAGAGTCAAGGTGTCAAAGTGCAAGGCTTGGTCTCCTTTGGGCATTCCGCCTCATCTTCAGCTTCCAGAGGGATGTATGATATCGACAGATGGCTGACATATTCTAGGAGTGCAAGTAGGGTTTGAGGATTTTGTTTCACGCTACCTTGACGTTGCATTGGCCGAGGATGTTTTGCATGTAGACAACCTTCCTCTACTAGGGGATCCGCAAGTGGCGTTTGATATACTATTATCTAGTATTGTTCGTCGACCCACCTATTTTCTTCGCACGGTTTCTCCTTCACCTACATTCATATCACATTTGATTGGTTTTGATAAGAGGATCATGGGCGTCTTTGGTGACATCATCGGACAAGGGACATTCAAGTGTGGAGGGGTAGGCCTATTATCGATGGAGGAGACGACATCTGTGGCATTCTTGGCGAGTTGGACGCTCTTTGCACCTTTGTTATCTTCTCGATTTGTGATCGCAGATAGATCTATTTTGGAGATATATACGAGGGACGTTGATACGGAATCATTTCCCTTATAGGTATTATTACGATATACGAGAGACGCTTTACCACGGGAGGTAGGACATGAGTTCCCATCTTTTTCCTCTTTGGCTACCGATTGGACTAGGGGTCTACAGTCTATCTTGATGGACCGACAGTTTCAAGAGGCTCTACATTCACTCTTAGTGGATCCGGCCATTCCTCGTACTACTAGAGCTCGTCTACGCCTTCTTCTTTAGTAAGGAAGTGCGTGGCTCATGGATCTTGGCTCGACCATGCATCGGGGATTTTTCGACTTGCACCAGCCTACTTTCTCCACAAATGATGAGGTTCAGTCTTGGCTTGGTCCATCCATTTACATCTTCATTATTCACATGTGAGTGTGGTATCACTTTAGATGCAGCAGATGTTCATATGACTCGTTGTCCATTCGGGGGGCAGAAGATAACTACCCATGATGCCATTAGGGATGTGGTGTTTGCTATGGTGCGAGAGGGTGGATACCTCACATGGAGAGAGCATTGGTATGCCTTTGTAATCGACTAGGGTTAGGCGGCACTGCATCTTTGGTTCGGGAGGGGAGGTCACTTTGTGGGCGATGTGATGATTTACCGATCCTACTAGAGACACAGTTCGAGAGGGGTGATCACCCATCCTCCGAATGGGTGGCGAGTGGGAGCGGCAAGCCAAGGTCTCCAAGTATAGGGGTATGCGAGAGAGGCCTCTTTGTTCCTCTAGCTTTGGAGTTATATGGAGCTATGGACACCGACTTCGACATGTTCGTGAGGGAGTGCGCGAGAGCCTACCATACTATGCGACATGGGGTATCACTCTCTTTAGCTTCATCATATAGCCTATTTTAGGCAACGTGTTTCCATTGCTCTATAGAGAGCACTAGCTGGTGCAATCCATAGGAGAGCAATCACGTTAGGTGATGCTTCTTTGGATGCTCCTGTTGTTTATAGACCTTTTGACTTGGATAGTTCAGATATCTTAGGTGCTGTATGACATATTTCCCAGTGTGATACTATTGGGGCCTAGTCCCATGTTACCGGTTTGGTTCCATCCTTGTATGATTTGATGGGGTCTTCCCATCCCTTTTATTATTATACTTTGTCTGTTTTCTCTTTTTGCTATATATTTTTTACTTTTCACTTGCAGTTCTCTTTAAGCGTAGTGACGGAGCTTTCGTCCTCTGCAAAATCCTATGACTGAAATTTGAGGGAGGAGACTTAAAATATGGACACAATAAATAACAAAAAGGATGGGAAGATCCCATCAAGTCTTACATGGATGAAACCAAACCGGTGTCGTGTTGTGACGCGGCTACGTAGATACTTTAAGTTAGGGTAACAGATGGCATTGTAAGGCTGTAAAGAGCTAGGGAGATCTAGACACATCACCTTGCTAACTAAGGAGCTTATCTGATTGAAGTGGAGTCGACGTAGGATATGGACAGGAGACAACATGATCCTCGAGATGTACCATTGTCGAGTCCATTTGTGATCAACATCCGGTGTCTTCATCGTGATCGCTTTTGGGTATACTTAGCCGGTTTCAAGTTGTCATTTTAACTCTTATTAATGACAACTCATAATGTGTATAGGATGTATAAGTAGGGTGTTTAGTATATTTGTAAAGCTCTAAGTTAAAATGGAGCTAATTTGGCCACACTAGAGGTCAAAATAGCATTCTCCATTCCCATTGGTCTAGGAGTTTTGGCCAATGAGGGCACTAGGGCAACTTTTCAAGGTTTTTAGAGATTGTGGAGACCTTCCAAGGGGACGTTTGAAGATCTGAGGATAGGGTTGGAGAGCTGACGGAACGAGCTACAACGTGGGCTCAAGAATGGATGGATTTGAAGGATTTGTCACTCTAAAATGGTGATACAAAGATAGAGTGAGAAATTAAGACCTTTGAGTGTATTTGGAGTGTTTTTTAGAATCTTCCGAGGGTGTTGGGAGATCTGAGTCAACTGAGATACAGTTTAGGACTTGGGCTTGTGTTTTGATGGAAGTTTTGACTCGATTGGATGTGTTTTGAGTACGGAGTGATAGGTTGAAGTTTGTGTAAGCAATTAGAGTTACAGGATTGCACTAACTATCACAAACTTAGTCCATCAATCATATCTTTTGATATCAGAAATTTCTGTCAATAAAACTTTTCAGAGTTGAATTTCGAATAATGAGTAACCTTCTCATGAAATTTGAGAGCAATCAGAGTCAAGGATTGGGATGTATGATGGGTTTTGTACACATGGTTCTGCATATCGCCTTGTGATACAGTGGATAAATCAACAATTGTTCTGAGAGATCTAGACAAGAAAAACATCTGAAACTTTTGTGACAGATTGAAAGGGTTGTGGAGCAATTTTTTGTGAAGTTTAAGCGAGAGTTATTGGTCGAATCATCGGATACCATAATCTTCTTCCGTTGAAGTTTGACCAGTTGTAATATGGAGTGTTGACGAGAAGAAGAAGAGATTGTCAACTCACACAAGGTTCTAGAGGGTTCTTCTATAGCCAGACGCTCGGGCGTTCTCAAAGCAAAGAATTGTCCTATGCGACATAGGTGATGAACTCGACGTGAAATGATTAACAATTACCTGTAACACTGTAACAATTAACCACCTGATCCAATGGTTCCCCTCTATGTGTTCCAACCGATTGTCGGATCATGATAGCTCCCGGTTCTCTCTTCCTCTTTTCTTCCTTTTCTTCTCTCTTCCTCTCCTTTCCCTCTTCCCTTCCTTCTCTCTCACAACCAGCTCTTCTTTCCAAATTCTCTCTCTCTTTATGTCTCTCTATATGTCTTTTTGTTTGTGGAACCCTAAACTTTGTAGGTGCGTCTGTGTTCTAGGCAAAGGTATTAAGTACTTGGGAAGGAGGGAAGTCGAACAATATGGGCGATGGTCCATACATGGACAACATCGATGGCCAAAAAAGTATGATGGTGGGTTTGTGACATGCTTCCCAATCGTAAAAGATCATTTACTTGTGATATGCAAACCAATAGCAAGGTTATATAATTATCGTCAAGAACATTACAAACACAAATGACAACAACTAAACTTTATTTTAAACAACAAAGAATACAAAGTTTATTTCTGCCCTATTTTTTTTCATCAACACCAGAATTGCTTGTAAGCATAAATCATAATTTATCTCAAGATAATATAACTATGACTTATGGCAACAACTAGTGCCTCATGGGCCTACTATTATAAGTGCAATGATCCATAGTTCTAATCTAATAGTAGCCAACAATGACTAGCACTAGCTGGCCTATTAATATTGGTGCAATGATCCATATATATGATCGAATAGAAGCCAGTTGCAGTCTATAATCAAGCATCACTTTCCTTCTCAGACTGAGCCTATTTCCTTCTTAGTCTAAGCTTGGTCTCGTTTGAGCATACTCCACAACTTTACTAATAATTGTAAGAATGTTTATCTAAACTTTGATAACACAATAAAGAGATCAATTGTTTTTTAATCATTCAAGTTATTCCTCTCTTGACATTTAGACCAAAGTTTACCGCCAACGTCTAAAAGCAATGATACTACTTTTGAGTAGCAGAAAAATACTCTTAATGCTTCCACTTCACTATACATTCCTCTTGAAAGATGATCTATGCGTTTTTAATCAACTTTTCATTTAAGATTTCTTCTATTCAAAATTCATCAGTGTCAAGTAAAGCACAAGTAGCAGGTGCTTACTAATCTATCCTAGCTCGATCATTATTGATCCATCAATATTTTTCATATGTCTAACCTCAAGTGTGATGAGGTCATTATTGAACACATAACACTTGAGGTTAGACACATGAAAAACATTATGATAGTTCCTCATGCTCTTTGGTAACTCTAGCTTATAGATAGTCTTTGCTATTCTAGCATGAATACTAAATGGTCAAACCCAACTTGCAAACAACTTCCTGGTGAGCTCCTTGAGGATAGTTAGATTTTTAGTCTTTTATTAGATCAGATCTATATCCTCAAACTCCACATCCCTTTTTTATCGGTCAACATATTTCTAATACCCAGCTTGAACCTTGCTCATCCACTCCTTAGCTAAATCTAGCATCAATCTTTATATGTCCAAAATATCATTCATAGCTAGAACTAGAGTATCATGTGGAGGGTTAGGTTCCAAATTCCAAAAATTAAATCTAGTGGTAGTCCAAGTGTTCCAATTACCTATGTAAACACAATGAAAGTGAGAAAAACTAGTGGTAAAGTATTTGGTGCTATTATAACTAAACTCCACCATGGAATAACTGATTGATCTAATCACTTTGGTCCACCATACCATCAATCTGAAGCCCTTCTTCTATGCTATGATTAATCCTTTAATATGCCCATTTCTTTGAGGGTGATAGGTACTAGAAAAAGACAACCCTATGCCTCATCATAAAAATAAATGGATAAAAAATTCAGATAGAAATCTAAAATCTCTATATGAGACTATCTTCTCATGTATGTCATGATGTCGGTAAATATCCTTGAAGAACAAGTTTGCGATATGAATAACAATGATAGTGGTCTAACATGGTTTAAAATGAGCATGTTTTGATAACTGATTACACACTACATAGATGACATTTTATCATGAAATTTAGGTAGGCGTATCATAAAATCCCAAAGATTTCCAAGGACCATCAAGTACAGTCAATAACTACAACAATCAAGTCTTATGAGAGTAGAGCATCTGATTCTGTTGGCAAACTAGAAAGCTAACTACATGATCACGTTCTGATCTTTTCATCCCCATGCAATACATATGAGCTTGCAGGGTATACTCTCTTGCCATATGTTTAACAACTAATGCATCATGATGTTCCACCAACAATTTATGTCTCAAAATCCCCTTGGGAATATACATCCCATGATGTTTGAACCATCAAAATCCTATGTTAGCCTTGGCTAAGATATAAGAGAGTATTTATGTACTTAGTTATGTTTGCCAAATCTTTATTTGGATGTCAACTATCAAGGCTAGCTACCAACTCCTTCAACTCGCTCTCTAATCTTGATGCTCTAAGAGCATGCACCCTTGTGGATAGTGCATGATGAACAATATTTTTTTTCCCCAACTTATAACTCACTTCCATGTCAAACTGAGCTAACTCCACTTGCCATCTCTTCTGCCTCTACAAAAGGTGAGACTTAGAAGTAAGTAATTGAAATACTATAAGTGTACACTATCAAGTGACATGATATTAGATAGAATTGCCATTTCTTTAAACAGTAGACAGTGACAAACAACTCATGTTCATGGGGAGGCCAACTCTTCCAATGTCAAAGAACGTTTTGGATTCATAAGCTACTAGCCTACCATGTTCGATCAATATCCCTCCTATAGCAATCTTGGATGAGTCACATTGAACCTCAAAAGTCTCTCATAACAATGATTGTGCTAACATTGGATATGTAGACAGAATACGCTTGAGGTCATCAAACGCTTGCGGGTGAACTAATGTCCAAATCCAATGTGTCTTAGCTTTCAACAAATCATATTAAACTAATGAGATTTTTGCATAGCCTGATATGAACTTGCAAAAATAAGCTCACAGTCTCAAAAATATTGCATGAGAGGAACTAAATTTGGAACCTCCTTCTCTAATAAAGCATTCACCTTGGTCACGTTAACATGCACCCCTTGCTCATCAATCACACAACCCAATAACTAATGTAATATAATAGTTACATTACAATTGTCTACATTATGGTGCTTTAGATTCATTCTCAAGGGAATGAAGTTCCAAACAGATCAAATTGGAAGGTGATATTCGAGTTAAGTACTCTTTAGGACTACGGACATTGAAGTCCAAAGAGTAGTGCGATTGTCATGTTCTTATTAAAAATACAAATACAATTTTGCAAACACAAATCCATGCATATAATCTCAATTCCAACAGTTCATTAGAATAATCAAAAAATATTCCTCTATAGAGAGAGAGAGGGTCTCTCTATAGATGATGTTGCCAAGTGAATGACTATGGTGTTCTCCTTGGAATATAACAACCAACGCGGAGGCTAGGCCCAATTCTTGGATAATTCATAGGAATTCACTACCAACTCCTTTCATGAATGTCTGTACTCCACCAACTCTAAGAGAAATCGTTCTACCTTGACTACACAATAGTGTTCTTGCCAAAAAAATATGAGAATGGCACTACTGTGGATTATGCTAAATATGCTTATATACAATTCATACTCCTAACAACTCTAATAGTCATTCACACGTTCACACGTAATGCTCCCTTCTACAAATTTGATAGATCCTTGAAACGTATGATCACGACACAATTTCCCAAGTCAAGGCGTCGATTCCAAATTGCATCTCGTGAATGTCTAATGCAATCTGTGAAAATATACTCACATTGACTTCGTACACTCCGACCGATGACATTGTGCATCTCCTTTCACCGGTTTTTAAAATTGTGAGGATTCTCCATTGCTTCTGATATTTTCTCCAATTGCTACATCTTCACCTCGTCGAGTATGCGACGTGGATATTTTAGGTTCTTGCTCTTCCACCTTCTTGCCCACATTCTGTTTCTTTCTCTTCGGAAAATATTCCTTGAGGATCTCTATACTAGGAATTCGGATGCACTTTCCCATGCATCCTACCGATCCATCATCCCTAAAGACCTTGTCTTCAATATCCCTCATTACTCAATTTAGCTCTTCCAAAGGAATCTCTTTGTAGGTTGGCATAGCAATCTACTCTTCATATACATATTTGGGCAACCTTTGTGTTGACCCGCTGCTTGCATCTTCAACATCCATATCTTCATCCAACAATCCGGTTTCCAATTAATACTTCTCCTCCTTTTGAGTCAACCATCCCATCCTTGAATACATGTGCACCATGAATGAAAACAAATAAATAACTCCTTATCTTCTACTCCTAGTATTTTGCCATCGCTTGCACATTCCGCACGAACATCTATCTCTAGTTTACTTTGATCAATCCTCCGACTAAGCCCTTCACAATAGGCACTTTTTGCATACTTACAGTGGTACGCTAAGGTGAAAACAATTGATTCAATGTAAAGATTATCTTTCTTCTAAAATCATCCTTAATCAAATCATCTTATATATGTTCGTTCTTTTCCGCTCCTTTAGATCAAACCACTTCATTTTATTGAGTCAAATCCAATGAATAAAACGAACCGCCCCCCCCCAAATCAAGTCTATCCTTCTCTACCTTATAATCTTGGCCTAACATCTTCGTCCAGATCACGGCATCCCACAACTCAAGTCACCCTTTTGTCTAGATTTGATGTATTGACTTCCTTTTGTGAACTTTCTTGCCTATCTCTAGACACACATAATTCAATCGCCATAACAAGAATGAGTCTCCCAAGTGCAAGACATCCCACGAGATCCATTCTAGCATAGATATCAAAGATCTCACTCGTCCCACATGTAACTTCTTGGCACTTGTGAATTAAATAGCCTCCCTTATCCTTGATCAGGTCTATCCTTTCTTCTAGCTAAGCTTCATTTCGGCCATTCAATATCCCAGTCTTGCATTAAAAAGACTATTTACTTCTTTTTTTTCATTCTCTGGTTCAAAAATTATTAACAACACTTCTCTCCTTACCATGCTTTACACCAGTCCATGCCACTACAACTCAACATACTGCTTCCCAAATAAGCATTTCTTCCTCTTGAGATAAAGTTGGTGAGCATGCAACTTTTCCAAAATCAAGGGCACATCTTTCAGGTGTTGTTTTAATATTTGAGAGTAGATAAGAATGTCATCCAAATACACTATCACATACATTATCATACTCTCATCGGAATATGTCATTCATGAGGGTACATAAGATAGTTGGAATCCAAATCGCTCAATCCAAATCGTAACATTGTATATTCATGTAGTCCATATATGGTATGAATAATAATCTTATGCTCATCATCTTCACGGAAGACATCTCATCACAATATATCTTAACTAAGAACCGCTTTTAGTAGGCTAAGAATACTTGCAATTATATGCCACACTCTTTCACATGCCACACCACTTAATAATTAACAATCACACTACAACAAATAACAACAAGGTCCAATGTTTCCCCTCTATTTGTTCCAACCAATTGTTAGATGATGACGGTTCTAAGTTATCTTTTCCTTTATTTCCCTTCTCTTCCTTTTCTTCTCTCCCTTTCTACTATCTCTTCCTCTCATTTCCCTCTTCCCTTCTCTCTTATAGGCAACTTCTCTTTCATAGTTTTATGTGTCTTTCTATGGCTCTTTGTTGGTGGAACCTTAAACTCTGTATCTAGCTGAACAAGGGGATTAAGTACATGGGAAAGGGAGAAATCAAATTGTATGGACAGTGACCCATACAGGGATAGCAACCATGGCCGAAGGGATGGCGGTGGATTTGTGACATATAGATTCTTGAAAAAAAGGATAGGAAGATCCCAACAAGTCCTCCAATGATGAAACCTAGGGGGCATGATGTGACTAGATCCTATAGATCAAAATGAAAAATATGTCATATTGCACCTAAGATATAAGAAATGTCTAAATCAAATGATCTACATACAACTGGAGCATCTAAAGCGAGCTTTGCTGTAGAACTTTTGCATGAAGAGAAGATGTTCTCCCTGATTGTTATAGCAATCAGACAATGGTTCATATCACATCTCCGAAATGGTAAATAATTAGCCAATACCTAGAGCAAGAACATATGCGGGCTCTACATGCCACATGGAGAGAGAGTGTAACACTGAAGGCAATGACTCCGGAATGACTTCCAATATAAGATGTATTCTCAAGACCTCTCCTTGCTTTATATTGTAGTACTAGAAAAGTCCGAAATCCAAACTATGCTACATGGATAACATACGTAGGTTGCATGTTTCGTTATCTTATCCTAACCAATTCCTAAAGAATATCTAGCACACAATCCAATCCACCAATGCATGGAAGCCATCTCGTCATTTACCTTTTGCTTTTTGGATAGTGCACACCACTATCTTGTTTTTTTGTGATATAGTGACCAATCTACGCTTTGGCTAAACTAACTATAGGTAACCAAGATTGGTTAGAGATAGTTTTCATACATAATGGATGAGAATGTAGTCTCATGGTGTGACTGTATGAGGGTCACATGTAATCAAGATGCCCCAGTAACTGCTCCACTCTTAAAAGATGGGTGCTCTTGTCTAACCAAAGATGACAAACCATAGTGTGCAAGATATAGAAAAGATTGGAGAGTATAATGATCATAGTTGACGGGTGAAACATACTCATGTAGGAGGAATCTATTATAGATGCAAACACAATATTGGAGCCACCAAGGTTAAACTACCCAAAACCGCTGATGGTACACAATCCTCCATGGCAATTAGACCCATGATTCCAAAAGTAATGGGATATCTAACTTGGCAAGTAGCTAAAGGACTCCCAAGTGAAACCACAAACATGACAAAACTGTTATTATCACCACAAATGTGAAAAACTGTTGTAGCAATAATGTGTGGATTATTATGTGCATATGTTAGAAAACCTCGTTAATATATGAATCAACTATATATGAAGAGAATATATATATATATATATATATGGGTTAGAATGTCAAAATTATGTTCATGCTGATTGTGCTTTGTTTTCGTTTTCCATCAAGGTTGACTATACAAAGGGTGGATACATGTATGGATACTTGCTTGTAATAATTATACATTACATTTAATGGTCTGCATAATGGTCTAAACAACTTGAAATGGAACATCAAATATAGTGTTCATGTTAGACCTAAAGTATGTGATCCACCGCCGAGAGTGGGTTATAACCCTAGCGGAACTCGAATTGTGGCTCATTGATCAACGTCCGGAATCAAGGTTTCTCCTCCGAGGCTACCATTTCAAGGGTAGAAACAAACTCATTAAGAAGAAACCAAGCCCCCGGGGGCAGTAATCTCACCAACTATTGAATGTTTTGAAAGTACAATTCTGCGATAGTCCGGAGTACATGACTTCTTTGTCCCCCCACTGTCACGCTACGCTGGTCCTGCTCAAGTATATGTCGCTCGACCGTGTCAGTGGCGCGGTGAACATGCCCTGCGGCACAGGCGCAAAGAGTTGCATCTCTGTCCCGCGCTTCTTCCATTTTCCTCGAGCATAGAACGAGGACACGACATACACACCCAGGGAGAGAAGGGGTGCTTTAGGGTGGCTGCGTGCGACGGGAACTCGGAATAGAGGTTGCGAGAGAGAGAGCGAGCGATCGAGCTACTGAATCGATTCGATCGGGAAGGATGGAGGGCGGGGACATGAAGGCGATGGCCAGGGCCAAGAGGGCCTCTTCCAAGAGAGGCAGGGCTCGTCATTCTCACCATAAGCACTCACACTCTGCTGTGGACCCCCGTGCTGCTGCCGCTGCCCGTGATCAGAATGCTGCTGCGGATTATGCGTTGCCTTCCAACTGGCAGAGGTACTCTGATGGTGGCAGTGGCGACGAAGGGGCTGCAGCTCCCGTCGATGGAGAGGTTCGTCCCAAAAGCAAAGGAGCTGATTATTTGGAACTTCTCTCGTCCGATGCTCCGCAATTGTACGAGGACCTTCCAGGTTTGTATATATACGACGTGGTTGTGTTTTCCCTTTCTCTTCTTCGTTGGAACGTTATTTTCTCTTTCTCTTGTGGTGATTGTATTTGGAATTTAGCATTCGGCTTGCCGCAGGTTATCTGCATAATGAAGGAACCCAGCCCTTGGTTTCGTTGGGTGATGAATTTCGCTGTATGATTTGTTTGCAGAGCTGGGAGGATTGTCCTCGATGATGCTGGAGCCTGGACTCGGATTATGGGATGGGGATTCCTGGTTGGAACCACCTTCGGCTTCAGACCAGCAAACGGCGCACGCTGCGGTGTGCCTCATGCCTGCCCTGTCGTAAACTTCGTAGAGTGCGTCATGGCACTTGACAACTGCTCTTTTGGAGTCTTCTTGTAATTGGTACTGCCCCACCATAATACTTTTGATGACAACTAGTCGGTCGTGATTTCAAATTCAGGCAAGGAACACATGGGTCGATAAAACTTGGAAAAAATTGCTGAAGATTTCACCGAATGAATTTCTGACTCTGCTTGAATAAACTTGGCAGGCAGCTTTGCTTACAGTGGACTTGAGAATATTGGGAAGGAGCGTCGCGCAGCTTCATGTAGCAGAACGACTTATGTTGGAGCCAGAGCTCTTTCCAAAGCAGGTAAGTGTTGTCTTCTGCAATAGTCGTATTGTGCTGTTTCTTTTTTATAATCAACTAATTAATTACTTCATTTATTCTCATACCGATTTTTATGTAGGAATGTTTTTGATACCTTGTTTACTGCATCTGGTCTTTCAGGTTAAGAATTTTAGATCTAAGATAGGTCTTTCAGACTTTCACTTGAATGCAGTATTGCAGTGTGCAATGTATGGGGCAGGTACTCATGTTTTGAGTTGTGTTAAACTTATTCCCACATGTAAGGGTTAGAAAACTTTTTCTCCTGAATGACCGATGAAGTACTTACGGCATCACATGTTGTGGTCAATGATTTGAGCTGCTCTGCTTATAACTCAACAACCCTGAGGTCCTTTCCAAGATGCTGATGTTCTCCCTCACTCCTTACAGGAGAAAGTGAAGCAAGAGGATCATCCTACAAAAGTTTACCAGGCTGGGACCGACGATAGGCTTCAAGAGGAAAAATGTGATGACACAGCCAAAACAGATACCGGAGCCGCAAGTATGTATGGGAATTTTCAAGATACTACATCATCGCTACGGAACAATGGAGGAATGGACTCGTGGAACCAATCTGGCTTCGCTGCCGATGCATCCAGGATTCCTCAACAATCTACATTTACTGAATTTACAGACACCATTTCAGTTTTAAAAGGAGGAGCTCCTTTACCAAGAAGAGATACTGTGGAGCAAAGAATCAGAGTAAATGACAGGAACAAAACGGAAACATCGGCACAACCTCCTGGATTTCGGAAATTTGTACCTGCAGCAGCAGAGGCTGACCTTGACGATCTGCTCGACATGCTCGATAATCAGGCCGCACAAACACCTTCGAACACGAATGACTTAAGTAATGGTACAGAGATAGCTTCTTCGCCAACTTTGTCTTTCTTATCATCTAAAGCAAGTCCACAGTTCCCACAAGTAGATCTTCATAAGGGGCTGAATAGAATACCTACAGTTGGGAGCGGGAATCACTACATGCCGTCAACTGTTGCCAATACAGATAGGAGCGAGGCGACCCCCAAGGAAGTCAAAAGTAGTAGCGCTCTTTCTTTGGATGATGATTTTGACTCGTGGCTTGATTCAATATAACAATCAACGACTCTTCTGATGAACTGAAAGCGTCCAATGGAAATCTTTTTCAGTTGCTGTGATTGCTTGAGTATCGCTTTGCTTGCAGTTCTTTGTCTGTGCGAAGAAAGAGTTCATGTTCCCTTTGTCAATAAATTTTAACTACATACTAAATACTTATCTAAAGAAGCTACTTAGACTTCATTGGACCTATTCACTGGAGCGAGCCAGTACTATCCTCTGGAGCCTCAAAGTAGCGTGAAGTAATATTTTTTGAGTGGGCATGTGTTGCGTCTGTTTGCGCTTTAGAGGGTTCATTTTTGGTTCAATAGAAGATAATTCAGACTAGATATTTCTCAATTTCTGTCTCGTATTTTTACAACAGCATATCTCAATACTCTTTGTCGGAGGCCAAACGTGGTTTTACACACTTTCTTCTGCACGATTTGGTGAATGCCGGACAAAAGTAAGCATGTCGCTTGCACTCCTCTAGTATCTCCTTAGGTCTCAATTTCCTCTTATGTGTTATTTTTTTGTTCAGCTGTTTAGTTGCCATTCACCCACTGCCCTGTACGCCATGCAGCCAGGGTCCGAAACCGCTCATTCACCGTAAAGACTTATAGACCTTTTTTTGCAGTGTGGAAGAGTAGTCTGATCACACAGCATGGATGTTGGATGTTTAGTACGGGAGTAACTTGTTCAAATCGGTAGTATTAGAATTCATTCTCGTGTTCATTCTTCGGCCTTACATTCACGTTACAAAGCAAAGAGGTTTACATCTCGGCCCTTTCACAATCAGTAGTGCTTCAGCCTTCAATGTCATAGTCGCATGCCGTCGTGTTAAGTGCCTGTCTTTGGAGAACATCCTCATCATTTTCTCTTTGTTCATGTACCTTGACAACCTCACGGCGTTGACCTATTGTGTACAACCAAACCCAATCAGCAGCCTCACATGCGAAGGCCAGTACCGGGGAGCAGTCGTGACTTGTGTATAGAGAATATAAACCTGGAGGTCGGCAGAGCGACTGGGGCTTCTATGAAAGCGAACCAAAGGAATGCTACCTTCTCAACCATCTTAAAGTCACTGTCGATGATTGGTTCACGTTTGTGTACCACGCGAAAAAATGAAGGAATGATCATGAAGCAGGTGATTTTAATCAAGAGGTCAATATTTTCTGAAAACATAATATTTTCAGAACGAGGCTGTCATGTCTCAGTATAGTAGCCCCACCTCGTACCCATCACTCACAGTAAAGGGACATCTGCCGGCTCGTGACGCCTGATCCTTGGTATCTTCCAAGCTGCACAGTTCATGGACAACTTCGTGCACGAGGGTTTGTGTCGTTAGGACTTTGAAGTTAAGGGAGCCCATCCCTGACATAAGCTTGAGTTTATGGACGGTTAGTACTCTCCACGACTGGTGAATTTACAAGGTATACCAGCTGGGTTATGGTTGTGCAATCGTTAGAGCATGACCGACCCCAAAAGATGCTGACGGTCAACGAGAGCATGTACTCCTGTGTGAAAGATAAACCTTCTTTATCCAGTGAGGCTTTAGCGTCGTGAGGTGAGTCTACCTCATACTCTGCTTCAATCTCGCACGATGGTTTCTCGGCACATCGGGAATGCAATAGTGGTGGTAGACATGACAGAGGTTGTGCCACTACAGGTAATAGTTTGGTGATATGCACTCGAAATGATTGATACAATGTCATGCAGATGGCTCGTCTCTCGGCTTTGTATCAATCACATTTTAATCATTGACTCCCACATTCCTCTTGTCTTTCTCGTCGACATTCTCTGAAGCACACTGTTTTCTCCTGACTTGGACTGTAAAACAGTATATTCCGTTGTTCTTCAAGGATGACATAAAGAGTTAACAATTTAATCCGTATATTTAAGAGCTCAGCACAGTGTACCTGTAGATCTGTATCGACATACTCAACGCTAGTGGAGTGGTAGATATTGTACATAAGTATCTCTTCATTTTCCTTTGATCTATGGGCAAATAGGAAACTAATGACATAACTAATTATTGTGAAGGGGTCTCCCCATCCTTTTTGCTAATTTACTTGGTAAGAGTTTACATTGTACACCAGTAATCACAAAGCTTTCCATACAAAAATCGGTGACTTGATTCAACAACTTGTGCGAATGGTATTCTCCCAGCTACCATAATTATGTACCGGGGAGGTTTGTCACAGGCGACAAAAGCGAATAAGCTATGACGAAATGAGCTATAGAATCCTAGAATTGAAGAATTGTACTCACATGCAGGACATGAGTTCCACATATGGAGTGTTAAAAAAATTATAAGAACTTGCATGTGGAAAACCACGATGGCGTAGCATCGGATCTGTGATGATATGCCTCAGCGGCATGCATAATTCAAACGTCTTCATGTACTTTATGACGGAAGGTTTAGTACAAACAAAGACCAAACACAAGAAAACGAACAAATAAAGAACCCAATGATGTTATGGATTATGTGCTCCTGTCCATTTGCAACTCTTATGAAGTTATTCTACAACGAGATCACCTACTGTGTGCTTATGCCTTCTTGATGTCCTTATTCCAATACTGTCTCTTTCTTCGTCTCGTGAAAGATACAAGAGTTCAGGTTGCTGAAGATATGCAGTAGTGCCATTCCCACTAATGTTGTACAAACATCGGTACAAACAGAGCTATTGAAACATCTTAAAGTATATCCCACCTGCGCCTCACCTACATACAAGAAAGTCAACACGTCTTGAACTTGTACCATCCAAGTCAGAACTATTAAGAGAAAAGCACAAATTCTCAGCTCTTTGCCCCATTTTCCTTGATAGCAAAGGATGTGTGCTCAACAACTCATTTTCTTTGGTCGGAAGACTTCACAGGAAGACACGAAGTAAAAAATTCTCTCCTGAAATCCTCGGCACCAATAAGCCTTCATACACCAATACAGTAACGTCGACCATTGGCGCAAGCAGGATAAACGAATTTCCCACTTGGGCTCCGAGTCCCTGACCTTTCTGTTCACAAAAGGCTCGGAAACAAGGAAAACACCCCTCCACATGTGGATGCTGCTTCATGAGTCCAACTCTCTGTACCAGCAAATCGGTGTGTGGACATGTGTCATGGACATAACTTAGCTCCAGGCCTGACAAAGTAATCGTAATACATTAACATGTGTCGCTACACCTCACAGCGAGCTGAAATGCAAGCACTCGCACTTTGATGACTAGATAACAATGCATGTTAGTATTGATAACGAGCCCGCAAGCAATTGGGCCCAAATTGTGCATTTGCAGAAAGTTGGATAAATACCAATAAGTAATTAACATTTAATTCAAGCGCTCCTAGTACTAAAGGATGGTCTTCCCATCCCTTTTGTTATTTTACTGTGTCCCTTATTTTCTTACTAAAGGGTGGTAAAGCATGTCGTGGGTGTCGCAAAAAACACTACAGGAATGGGAATAGAATGCAGGACCAAGTACAGTACGACTGTGTACTGACGAAAGGGTGAAGACCTGCGGCAGTACCTTCGGGAAGAGGATGATTGGCAGCGAAAGCCTCCACCACTTTTCACGAAGCTCAGATTCTTTTACGTATTTCGTCGAGATTATTTTGTGCTCCTCCTCTTTGGCCCGTCGCGAAGCTTGGCTGCGACGTGCCGTGTCGGGCTGGCCTAGCAGCCTATGCAATTCGGGCGACCGTGGGTCGAGGTCACGGTCACTGGATGTTGCAAATCATGGCGACGCACGTGCTCAGTGCTTTTGCTGTGCTGTGCTGGTTGGGGATAGTAGGGAGCCTCGTCGAGACGACAGTAGCTGGAGCATGTCTTTCATCACGTCGCGACACAGAACGGCGAAGGTACGGCACCATAAAACGACAGTAGATCTCATCACCAGGCCAATGGGAGCCGAGACCTGAGTGACCTTTTTGGCTCTGATTGGCTCGTTTTGGAGACCTTCTCACAGGAGCCAGTAATTTCGCTTGAGGTCAGGCCGAAGACACGAGAAGCTGAGTGAACTGGTGACCTTACTGTACGAGTATGATGCCCACCAAACTACCTACGACTTTTCTGCCCGTCAGCGCCAGTAAAGCTCCCGCCCTCAGGACAGGAACTTCAGAAGTCGGATGTGGTGAGCGACTCTGACTTGGCGACGAGGCCGACGGCGTCAATAGAACCCACTGACTAGGAAGGAAGATTGGCCACGTGGGGCCACGCATATTGGCTCCGAGAGAACCCTCGTAACTTCAAAGCAAGGGGAACCGACTAATATAACAAAAAGGACTGAATACCCCTACGGCTAGGTTCCTATAATATCGCAATGGAAAATATATACTAATGCCACTATGATATATGAACTAACTTGTTTAGATTGTCTATATATTTCATAGCATGAATTATTGTGATTGCTTTTTTATTTCTTTACCTAGTGATTTCTATAGAGAAATTGATAATGTTATACAATAAGTTATATTCTTGTCGCTATGGTGTTGAAGTCTAACATACATAGTTCTATTTGGAATTATATAGATAATATAGATATATATGGAATTATATATATAATTCCATAGTTCTACATAATTCCAAAGATATAATAACCAAGAGATAACCTTTGCCATATCCATGTATTTAGAAACCTTAATTATTGTCTCTCTATCCAGATGATTTGAATTGACCCATATGTAATAGTGTCATGTGTAAATATGTAAACACCGCATCCCTAGTAACTGGAAATTAGAGATGGGCGGTGGAATATTAGCGCACTAATTGAGTAAAAGTATATGCAGAGATGGGAAACACGGAACAGCCTGGCGAGACTTAAAGAAGATTTAGGCATGATTGATTCCTAACTCTCGTAACTGGAGATTGGAGATCCTCGATGGAGGATTAGCGCACTAATTGAGGAAAAGTATATGCAAACACGGGAAACACGGAGCCGCCTGAAACGACTTATAGACATGACTGATGTAAACTGTACTTCTAAACCTGTAGCTCGTCACCGGAGTGACCGGACAAGGGAGTTTGCGAAGGCGCAGATTCGCGATTGGTCGCGATCCGGGAGCCGTGGCTGTCTACAGAACTTGCGAGAGTAAATGAAAGATTGAGCCAAAGTAAAGATTAAGAAGTAGACGCAGCCAAAGACGACTTACAGGATGTTGCAAGGGGCTAATTTAGGTTATTTGTTTTCAATAAGGAGTAGCGAGTAATGCAGCAAAAAGGATGGGAAGACACTATCAAGCATTACATGGATGAAACCAAGGGGTCCGATGGAGCTAGGCCCCAATAACCTCACTATTACACCTAAGATATCTAGATCAAATTGTCTAGATACTACTAAAGCATTTGAATAAACATCATGTAACACAATTGTTCTCTTATGGATTGATGCAACCATTGCTCTTTGTAAAGCAATGGATATACACAACCTAAAATATGTTACACAATATAATAAAAAGATCGTCTAGTATGATAGACTCTCATGTCTTATTCTATGTCCATAGCTCCATATATCTCCAAGGCTAAATGAACAAAGATATGATATCTCTACATACACCTATATGTTGTTGCCGCTCTACTTGCCCTCCATGTAATCACTCCCTCTAAAATTGTGTCAGGTGTAGTCCGCAACAATGATCTTCAACAATGATCAAGTATAGATTTGCCTTAACTCGAGTCGACTGCAACGCATACCAAACCTCATTCCATGTGAGGTATCCATAATCCTATGCTATAGGAAACACCACATCATAATGGCATTATGGATAACTATCCTATGTGTTCCAAATAGAAAACAAGTCATATGCATATAAGGAAATATCTCTTTCATGTGAATAATAAATATGCATATGGATGGACCAAACCAAGGCATAACCAAGATAGGTGGTTGTCCATGAAAAGGCTTGCATTTCGGTAGAAATTAGTTATTTCCTAACAACATGAAAAACCTCTAACTGTTAAACATTACACATGTCATAGTTTCTATGAAGTTCTGACCGTTAGTTCTTACCAACACGACAAACCTCTAACTCTTAATTAACGCGTGTCACGGTTTCTATAAATCAAGCTGGAACGCTGGATTCTATACTCCCCAAAAAGTGATACTTCCTATAATTCAGATTTTATTTGAGTCAAATTGCACTTGGTGCTATTATCCTAGCTATGGCCTTGTGAAAACATAGGGATTGATCTTGGACCAATGACTCCAATAAGAAAATCATCTGCATAAGAGTTTCTTGCGTTGAAATGAACTCTGAAGGTAGAATTCATGTTTTCCCATGATTTTTTTGTGAAATTTAGTTGCAAAAATCCTAGAGGTCATGCTTGTCGATTTCAACGAAGCTGGAAGCATTAAATTCATTTTTGATTTTTTCTTTCAAAGGTCAGGCCCCACAGTTTCGAAGAGAATCCTAATAAAGGATGGATATACTAAAATAGGTTTGAATGTTACATAATTTCTAATACCAGAATCAATCTCAATCATGGTCCAGTAAAGATTTTTTATGCTAGAAAATCATGACTTTATTTTGGAGTTCCAGAAAAGGACCTGTAACAATTTTAATGGCTTCTGTGATGAAAAATTAAAGGTCACGCTGAACCTGAATAACTCGATAGATTACTCGTTTGGTTTCATCGATGTACGGATTGACGGGGTCTTCCCATCTTTTTGTTTTATATTTCTTACTTTCGAAATTGCTTCGGAATAACTAGAAAGCTACGATGAGGAGGTACATCTGGAGAAGGTAAGGGTGCTACGTGGCAGAAAGTATGTTGGCGTGGCACACAGCGCAGTATGGCCCCAGGCACGGGACTGGACTAGTTCCTGCAGGCTCAGGCTCGGGCATAGGCTCGGTCCCGGGCGGGCGGGGGACATGGCTGGCTTCTTGTGCATGTGCTCTACGCTGCTGCCTCCGCTCCACGCTGCTCTCCCTCCCTCGCTCTCCGTCGCTCTCTTTGAGGCTGCCCTCTCCCTCTCGCGATTGCGTTGGCTGTCTCTTCTCTTCTATTCTCTTCGTTAGAAGCGCTATTTGAGTATTTACTCCAGCGCTGGCTGGGGTGTCGGTCCGTGTTGTTGCGTTGCGCGGAGCAGAGCGGATTGGATCTTGACGCGTTTTCCGCACACTCAGCAGCAGGGGGATCGAAGCCCGGAGATTCATTCATCTATTTCAAGATTTGGGATCCCTGGTGAAGGAAGCAGGCACGCTCGCAAAGAAGTCAAACCTTCGGGACGGAAGGAAGGAATCGTTTCTGCTTGAGCGAGCGAGCAGGCGTTGTGTGGAGGTGGTTTTATAGAGATCGAGCAGGCGCATTTGCGGGGAGGAGTACTGGAGACAGGAATTGGTGAAGACGTTGGTCTGCTGGCACAGAGCTGACTACGACCACGACGGCGGACGAGGTTTTTGGTTTGTGCTGGGTGGTGGTGGTGGGTTGGCTGGCTTGGGTCAGAGGCGTATCCTCCTGTTGTGGACAAGGAATTTTGGGATCGCTGGCTCTAAGCTCTAGGGTTTGGTTCCGTGTCGGAGGGCTTGGGTGTGTAGGGTGAGAAAAGAAAAGTGAAGAGATCGTGGGTTCACTCATGGCGAAATGATACAGAGAGGCATTTCTTTTGAGGACGAGGTGGATTTTTGAGGCTGGGTGGGGAGAGAGATTCTTAATTGGCTCGGTTCAGCATTCTCCACTCTTTCCTACTCTTCAGCCAATGTCTTTGAGGTCCATTTTTTGACCTCAGCTAAGAATCGGAGCCTGTAAGCTTTTGCAATTCTGACCGCGTTGAAGTTGAAAGTTTGCTGGGAATAAATTTGTCATTCGTCGCCGAGTAATCAAAACTCGTCACCATTACGAGCGCTCTAATGGCACGTAGGCCGAGAAAGCGTCAAGCTCTTCCGAGGCATGAAGCTAGCTCGAGCGACGATGAGAGGGAATTAGCTCGCCCTCCTTCGCAACGTTACGAGCCACATCCTATACCAGTGACTTTTGCTGACAATTCTATACCGAAAGATAGACCAGTCCGCGTCTATGCTGATGGCATATACGACTTGTTCCACTTCGGGCATGCGCGATCCCTCGAGCAGGCGAAAAAGCTGTGAGCATTATCCTCTGCCTCACTGTTTTACTTTTTTTTTTCTCCTCCCTCCCTCTCAAAAAATTCACGATCTTGTGGAACGGAAGTGCTTTTAGAACAGAGGAAGTGAGTGTGAAATGAAGTAAATAAAAACGTCCAGATTGTACATCCATCATGCAGAACAATGGTGAAAACCTTTCTTTGACGCTTGCAACAAGTCTTAAATTCTTCCTAATCTGTGGCCGTCTGACTGCAGGTTTCCGAATACGTACTTGCTTGTAGGTTGCTGCAGTGATGCTCTGACCCACAAGTACAAAGGGAAAACTGTCATGCCCGAAGCTGAACGTTATGAGTCTCTCCGACATTGCAAGTGTGTAATTCCTTTCCTTCGATAGATTTGTGTATTTTGTTTTCAAGAATTTCGTCGAAATGAATTCAAACTTCATAGGACGCCGACCCTCGCTGTTATTGTTTGAATTCATTTTTTCTTTTGAAATTTTATTTCTGCTCCTGCTATCGTACACGATTGTTTTGTTGACAATTTTATGCACGAAATTGACAATAGAATCAGGGATCTGAGAAAACTGTCTCTTTTGGGTCTTTTTTAATCTGTTTACACGACAGTGAGTAGGTTTAAGATTTCAAAAAGCTCTATTTCTGACTGATCATCGTCTTGTTTTTTTGTTAAATATGATACAGATGGGTAGATGAAGTGGTCGAAGATGCACCGTGGGTGATCACGCAAGAGTTTCTCGACAAGCATAACATTGACTTCGTCGCCCATGACGCCCTTCCGTAAGTGATTCCGTCATTGTCCCATGTTCCGCAGCATCGCGTCACGATCGTTGAGCATATTTAACAGTTGTTTTGGAAAGTTTCTGTTGCATCTTAGTGCCTTTTCGAAACCGTTTTATATCTTCTCTTTTCTTAGGGCTGTAGACTGTGGTGTTGTCTGCAGATATGCTGATACAAGCGGAGCTGGGAAAGATGTTTATGACTTTGTAAGCTCCTGATCCTTCTCCTCTGCTGCCTTTCCTTTCATGCCATATCGTCTTTTCGAAATCCAAGTTTTTGTATGAGGGACTAACAGGATCATTTTCCAGGTCAAAAAAGCAGGAAGGTTTAGAGAGACAAAAAGGACAGATGGAGTTTCAACATCCGATATCATCATGCGGATTGTTAAAGACTACAACGAGTATGTCATGCGGAACTTGGCTCGAGGATACACAAGAAAGGACCTGGGTGTCAGTTACGTGAAGGTGAGATTCCCTAAATTAAACTACTGGGCTCGTCCTCAATTTTTCACTTCCTGTCATTTATGGATAAAAGTTGGATACAGGAAATAGTGTAGCTTTGTGAAAAACAGGAAAAGGCTCAACATACTGCAAGATAGCTCCTGCTCTAGAAGAAATTGTGAGTTCTGACTTGGTCCGGACATTCGCTGGTTTTTTGTTAACAGGAAAAACAACTGAGGGTTAATATGGGTATAACCAAGCTCCGACAGAAAGTGAAGGAGCAGCAAGAGCGTGTTGGCCAAAAGGTACAAGACACAATTTCAGAGGTCGGCTTCCTCAACTTACCTCCCCGTACAATTGTTTCATCCGGGCTAAAGAGGAAGCCTGTATTTTATTTTGGAATTTGAATCTTTTTGAAAGCCGCGTGCCGGCTGCTTTTGAATCGCTTTTGAGTCACTAGAGTTAGTCGTATCATCTTGAGATTTACAGTTGTGCTCTGTGGTGAATATCATTTCTCTTGATCTTGTGTGCTGATTGTTAATCATCTGTGTCGCTTTCATCACAGTTGAACATTGTAGCAAAAACAGCGGGGATGCACCATGGTGAGTGGGTGGAGAACGCTGATCGTTGGGTCAGTGGTTTTCTGGAGAAATTCGAAGAGGGGTGCCATTTGATGGTCAGTAATGCATAACTTTCTTCCCCTTCCGTTGAACTTTTGCTTATTGACATCCGTCAGTTGTGGTAAAGATCGGCGTTTTGCTGTCGTCGATGGTTTGATGCGTTTGCTTGGCACAGAATATCATAGGTACAGAATGTACACGCAATATATTGTCTATCTAACGCTTGGACTGGACGGGTGGATTTTAGAAATGCCAAGCGTACTGTAGGATCTGAGGTGGTTATATGAGTAGTGGTACTAATCACCTGCAGAGTTGTTGGCGTCATCAGATTTAATTTATATCAATAACATTCTCCTCATTAATTCTTGCATATGCAATTCAGGAAAGTGCGATCAAGTCACAAATTCAAAAAGGCCTGTTGAGGCCGCAGCTCAATAAGAAGAAGTCAACGAAGCTTATTGCAAACGGGAAAACCAACGAAGGATCATCACATGGTGTGCTAAGAAACGAATTGATATCAATGTCATGACTTCGGCGACTTCACCATCAACCCGTCTGGGGCGTACATAAACTACAAATTATCAGGCACACCACATAGTATTAGGATCTCCGTGTAGGTGTTGATATTCTTAGGTTCCCTTCATGGATGAGTGAGTATTTTTGTTCATGTATGAGAGTCTCGGCTTTTTCCAAAGCCCATGGTACAAATTTTTCCAGCCCTTAACCTAAATAATTTTTTTGTCCATTCCATCCTACTTCTGTTCATTGTACCGAGTCATCAGATACTGTTCACCCAGTCAGTATGAAACTGATGCTCTTAATGATCTATTATGACGATGTGGGGTTTTCATCTATCATGAGATCGATTCACTTGACGGTTTTGTTTCATTTTTATGTTCGAGTTTGTGACTCTTTGTGTCCGCGTAAGCAGTACTTGTATTGTGTTGATGACTTGGGATGTGGCGCAGATTCTTGTGCATTGTGGAGATACCAGTTGGAAAAGCACTCATTGGTGTTTTCATACGTGTCTTTTTCCGGCTTACACCAATGTTGTCGATGTGTTTCTTCTGCCTGTTCCTTCCAGGTGAAAATCACTTCGCTTGGGAGAAATGTGCATTTGATGTAAATGGGCACGGAATCGGTGGTCTTTCCATGATGTGAATAAGAACGCTCTAGTCGCCATTCTGTCTTTGATCTAAGAGCAAGTCTTTGATCTTGATGGGATGGCACTAAAGTATCTGCTGCACTCTCCACGCTGTTAGGCTAGTAATGGACAGACGGTTCTCTATTTTTGTTGACCGAGGATGTTCGTGTATGAACTTGTCACTACCTGACTGTGTTTTGCTCCAACAAAGCCAAGACACACATGATCTAATGGGTGGCATACGCCTACGAGAAGATCTTTTAGATTTGTTCATAACTAAATTTTATAAACCTTTAAATTTTTATTTTTTTATTTCTTTGTGAATAGTATGTTTATTACAATAACAACAAAATTTTTTTAATTCCAATCGAATTGGTGTATTTCGACGACGACGTGTATATGACCATGAAGGTGATAAGTTTGTCACAAGAGTTTGTGATCATGCGCAGGATGTGATGCATGCCTTGTTCGCAACGTGACGCCTCATCAAACTGGTTCTAAGAGCTCGCGATATTTCTTGGGTCCTCTCTCGAAAACCTATGAATTTCTGCTTGAGGTTCTTCTATACGTACTGTATACGTCATGTCTGCATTCGCAGCAGGATAGATGCTTTCAGTCGGAGCAATACTCATTTAACTTATCGGAGCGTATGGTGAGGAGTTTAGGTCCTTCGTCCTTTCGAAAATTGCCGAACTCGCGCTGGCGTTCTAGGAGATCTCTTGCATTATTCAGAGACTAATGTTTGATGCATTGATATTACTGAACCTTAGCGCCCATGATAAAAGGCCCTGCCTTTGTCTTGCTAATGAGCCCTCTTTTCGCATATCTGACGAACTAAGTACGAAAATGACGACTCACATAGTCGTAAAAGGGCATTTTAAAACACTAAAATTCAGTTTTGGAGGCCTTCTGCTCTTCAAATTGATAACCTAACATTAAAAAGGCATTGATTTTTTCAATTCCTTATCTAATGTAATTTTTTTTATGCAAAGATACATCGTTTGAAACTTTGACCGATTTCAAAAATCTTAGGTTCTAATTTCAAACATCTAAATGTCAAAATTTCACAGCTCCAATACTACCAATCTTATGCCTAATGTCTCTATCTATGCATGAGATACTTAACATCTTCTATGACCCCATTAAACTTCAGATCAAATGAATTATATGCTAATCCTATAGCATACCCTCCTATTTTTGACCCAAAAACTTGGAAACATCAAATCTTTGACTTCAAGCACTTCTGTCCAAATTTTTTTTCTGTCAATCTAGATATTAAGCCCCAAGATAACTATAAGCATTGAGTCACTTTGTCAATTTTTAACAGCGCTTTTGTACTCCAAAATTCTCAATTCGGATTTGAGCACTAAAACATAAAATACAAAAATTTGAAATTGATCACATCAACTTCAAATCTACTATATTTCTAGATAACCATCTAGAAATATGGATACCTTGAAGGGTTGTGTCACCATTTTACTTAGAATATGTAGGTTTTACTTTTCTGAAAGCCACTTGGGTGTCTGTAACTAAGGCTGTACCGTTTGAACTTTTTGGATTGCTTGTTGGACTGGATCATTAGCTTTTTCTACCTCTCGAATCTGCATTTCAACCATCAGAACTACAATTTTAATATACAGAATCCCTCCATAAAATAGGAATGATGTCTAGGTACCTTAAGGTCAGTGGTCGAGAGAATCTGTGAAGCTTCTTCATCTCATATTATAAGGTGGCACGGAACTTACAGCACCTTTGTCTCACTTAAGGGCTTTTGTGGGCATAGAATTCCTCTCATCGCTGCAGAGATCTGTAGTACACAAGACTGTTGGTGGCTATAATCTGTACAACCAAGCATGGTGTTAAATGGACTGTCGAAATTTCATATTTATCTGGTATATAAGGTTTCGTATACAAGAAAATGTGACCACGACAAGACGTCGGGTTATTACTGATTTGTTAGAATTGTCATTAAAAAAACTCCTGTGCATGGCCGTCGCGGCAAGAAGGATTAGATGCTGAAGGCAAAAGCACCATCTACAGAAGCCTACGGTAGAAAATTGTGGTTATCCAATACAGAACTATACCGTACCGAAGGGGAGTGAGATGAAACTAAAGATACTATTGGGAGTTGACGTGCCCATAGTAGACAAGTTTGCAGTACGGTGAGACCGTATCCAAGGTACGGTAATCTAGGATGCAAAAAGATTCAAAACGTATGGGAGTTCCCCTTAACGTATCCAGGATAAGCCCATCGGAGCTGATAACGACGATTCTGAATGGGGCCCAAAATATTCAAAAGAAAAGGTGACAAAAAGGTGTTGACGAGGAAGTGAATCTCCCACAGGTGGGGGACATGAACCACCACATCCAAAATGACAAGTCAATGCTACTCAATCTCCTTGTAACTTTGCGGCCCCACTAGACCATCTACGGACATTGCAAAAGTCAAGCAAACCACCTCCACCAACATGCATGCAGTCAAGACAGAACAACGAGGAATCAAGCTCAGTCAGTATGTCACGGACAAATTACAGTTAGAAGCGCATCTTAGCCCCTCCTTTGAGCAGATTACCAGCGTAGCAAATGCTGCAGGAGAAACGGTCTGGAATAAAGGGGATCCTGTGCTCGTCTCGGTGACGCTCCCAAGGTCGGAAGAAACAAAGTTCGGTTTTATGCCCTGATTTGATCCAACAGTTCAGCAAAGTCCGACACAGGCTTCTCAATGGTTGGAATGTACTCGATGCCTTACGCATGAATCTTCGGCTTCTTGTGAGAAGCGTTTGAACCTTTCATCACGTCTTCCGAACACTCGGTATGAGTGCAACAGCATTCAAACTTTGTTCTTCACTCCAATGCAGCACCTTATTCAGACACGATCTCCTCCCCTTGTCATTAACGATTGCATTCTAGGATATCGGGCGAGGAGATGAACGATCTCATGTGGTAGCTACCATCTGAGCAGATTTCCTGTGTTTTGAGCGTCTCAGAATCTTCCTTGAAATAGTCCTCTTCGCGCGGCCCCCGGTTCATATTGTCAGATCCCATGAGAATGATCAATTGATCAAAGGGGAATGATCAACGAAAGACAAGGAAGTGTAGAGTCTCATCCAGATTCTACCCAGACTATGAGATGTCCCTAGACTGGCCGATATTCTTCGTTGTCGCTAGCTGCGTGTCATTTATGGTCGTCAGTTCAAATTCTACATATTTGTACCTCATGTCTGTCTTGGTACTGTAATTCAGAGAAACATCGTGAGTCTCACTTGGAAGTAGTGCGGCACACTGCTTGTAAGCGAGATTTGGACATCCCTATCTTTAATAAATCGGCATACATTGATTGTATAAACACATAAAAAGTGTCGTGATGCCATTGGAAATGATGGAAGGGTTATGCAGTATTCTCGTCCATCGTTGCCATGGACAAGAGTAGAGTTTGATTATAATAGGTGACAAGGCCTACTTTGTATACTTCCTCTTAACTGTAAACTAGTTACAGTTAATCAAACTATACTCTTGTCCATGGCAACGATGGACGAGAATACTGCATAACCCTTCCATCATTTCCAATGGCATCACGACACTTTTCCTACCTGATGCACCGAGTAGAACCAGTCTGGATGTGTTCAAGTCCAGTTTCATTCAAAGATTAGAGCTGAATGCAATAATTACTTACATCCTTGCGTTATCCATGAAAAGTACATAAAGAACAAATGAGATCAGTATTGCATGAGTCTACTATGGTTTTGCATTATGACCGGTTGACACTCCGTCTCATGGATGGAAAAAAGAAGAAACAATGAATCAATCTTTTATCAGCTCTCAAGGCGCTGGCACCATAAGAGTGGAAAGATTTCTTATGGTGCAAGGAGGAAACAAATAGCAGCAACTCTATGGATTAACTACTGCAGTACGGCAGTGCTGGAACCTAGAGCTTGCTAGACAGAAAAGGATTTACTCAGATACAAGTTGATTGTATGAAAATATCATTTCTCCTAGTATAAGAAAGCTTTCCAGACCTTGTAAACCTCCTTTGCACGATTATGTTAAAGTCTTCATCAATTCTTGCACCTTTAATGATGATCGTTGTTCTCCTGCAAACAAATTGTATTCAAGGGCAACCTACATCTGTATTTGGTTTTTCTCATGAAGTACTATCAAATGAGTCGCCTGGACGGGTCAAGAAGCTGTAGGCTCGGAAGATTCTCCGAGCCCAGAGATTTCAACAAGCATGGCTACATCACTCTTGCCAAATTTTCGGTTTTCATCTTTGATTATTTGCAGCAAAGTTCAAAAAATTAGAAGTAATCATTAAACTTTGTTCGCCTGTAATCTCTCTAGTTGCTTGTCTCTGTAATGTACATCTTTTTCTAATTTTTGTTTTTTATTTCATCATCTACATTCTAAAAAATGAAAAACCTGTCATGAGGTGGCCAACCATGAGTTGGTTTCTGGGTTGAGATACTCCTATCGCACTTCATCCCTTTCCAGGCTGGCATTACATTTCATGGACTCAAACTCCATTTTGCTGTGTAGAGAACGTTATGAAGGTTCCCCTTCATAATCCTCGTGTCATATAGAAACTAACTTGTAGGAGGTTGTATCGATGAATCATGTTGATAATTGAGGACTTCACCAAATACTGTTTCAAGTTTTTGAAAATGCAGCACATATGTCAAACTCAGTGTGTGTTCATTTGCACGGTCTTTTCAAGAGTTCATTATATTTTCAGCTCCAAGAGATGCATTTGTTCGCCACTTATCATAGTAGTCATCTTTCATTCCGTAATTATATGACTGGTAAAAGAAAATGTTTTTTCTTCACTGAGAAGCTCGATCACCTTCGTTATGAGAATCTCTCCAAGAAGAACCCTAGCACGTATAAACTCTGTATCTACTCTTCTGTCCAATTATATTTCAAATTCATTTGGAGTGTGTGTCATTCACGTTCACCATCAAAAATTCTTAAGGTGGTGACATTTGAATCCACATGATAACTAACATTTGCGTACAAAGTTATATCTTCTATATTCATATGGAATCTGCAATGATAGAAAAGGCCTCCGCCAAAGTTTCAAAATGTGTTATGTATAAGTACCCAATAACATCTTCTTTATAAATATCTCTAATGAAATACTTGTATATAGCGGTTAAAAAATATTAAGGTCTTAAATGTTTCAAAAAATACTTCATGAAAATTTCAATATTTCCTATGAATTATATAATTATATATATATTTATTTATTTATCTATTATCAGATATATACAAGTATTTCATTAGAGATATTTATAAAGAAGATGTTATTGGGTACTTATACATAACACATTTTGAAACTTTGGAAAAGGCCTTTTCTATCATTGCAGATTCCATATGAATATAGAAGATATAAGTTTGTATGAACAAATGCTGAAAATATTTGGCTAAAAAATAATAATTTTTTCGTAGCAAGTAATAATAAAACTTCCAAATAGTATTAACTAGAACTTCCGAAAGTTCTTGATAGTATTTTCAAAGATAATCCAAGAAGGCCTATTAGATCATTGTTCATGGAATCCTAGCAGAGATAATTGTTCCATATGAGAAGAATAATATTGTCATTGACAAGTGTCATGTGGTATTTCACATGTCATTGGGTTACTTATTATGTGAATTCAAATGTGACCACCTTAAGATTTTTGATGGTGAACGAGAATGAGACACACTCATATATATTCTCTTTTTTACATCTAAATTATGCAAAAGATTGATACTCTTCAAGATGGAAGCACATTGTTTGTATGTCTATAAATAAAATCAATGAATTTTAAATGAGAATAGTCAATCTCAAAGGATGGAAAAGCTACCTACATTTTGAGCAAAAAATAATAAAATTCTGATAAGTTTGAGTGATGTGAGCTAGTTAGAAAAAAAATAAAATTACATGAATAATTAACTAACCAACTAACCCAAAATTACATGTTACAATGTCTAACATATGAGATATTGAAATCAATCATTACAAACAAGTTAGGAGAGAATGATGAAAAATTATTTAGAAAAAAATAAGCTTGATTGAGAACAATAGGAGAAAAAAAAGTTGTAAAATATCTATCAATCAAACTATATCTATCAATCTCAAAAAAAATAGTAAGGCATGTTTTACAGTGTCACACACTTGAAAAGTTAGAAGCAAGTGTTATAAATAAATCAAGGCTGGTAAATAGCAAGAAACAAGTATCTTTGATTGATAGAAACTAGTAAGTGAAAGACAAAAAATTTATAATCTATGATTATATCAAATTATAACATTGAACAAAAAATAAGAACTTTCGGATGAGATTTTATTTTGTCACGTGATATTTCTGATGGTTACCATTACACCAAAATATCCATGAAATTGAAAGAAATTAGTAGATGGATTCAATTATCAAAAGACATTTAAAACTTATCTATATGTCAAGAAATAACATAAATATCATATGATAAAAGTTTTCACATATAAAAATATTCAAGATGATGTACAAAATAAATCACATAATTGGACAAGTAAAAATTATATATATATATATATTTTAGATTTAGAAAATTAAAGATTACTTCTAAGGACATATGATACAATCTCTCACATGTAACAAATAAAAAATTATTACTATGAAAAAATTAAAAATTTTCATGATGATAAAAGGTAGAAAATTTAATATATAGATTTGTGTTAATTATTCAACAAAGTAATGAGATGTATGTCTATCAAGTAATTAACCAACACCAAACTTATTTGGTAAAATATGTTAAAAGTTATAAGGTCAAGATGATAGAGAAAGTTACATGTTGTTGAACTAAAAAATTATAATAAAGACACATAATACACGTCTAATACATGAGAAGTTAAAGAAAAATTATATGTTATATATAAATATACATAATCAAGCAAGTCAAATGATAAAATTAAGCAAGTATATAAAATTAACTTTTATTGATTTTCAGCATTAAAACATGCTTTTTGGTATAATCAATAACAATAGAGACATACAATAATAATATTACATGTGAGAAGGTAAATGTGGTGATTATACACATCTCAAGCAAGTTATAATAAAGACATATAAAATACAATGTGTCACTTACTTTCACATCTGAAACAAATCACAAGTCAAACACATGATACAACTTTTTGAAAAGTTGGAAGCACTAGTTATATATATATGGAAGCACAACACAAAACAAACACCTTATACAACATCTATGAGTCACATGTTTATCATCTCACATGTAAAAAAGAAGTAGTTACATCCATCTCAATCAAGTCATATCAGCTTTGAGAAACAAGCAAGCAAGTCATGATGAAAGTAAATTACACAACATCTTATTTGTGAGAAGTTCAAAGCTTTTGTCACGATGACTAAAAATGACAAGAAAAAACGTGAAACAACATGTTAGAAGTTAGATCTAGTGGTTATATGCATCTAAAACAAGTCATGATGACGGCAAATGGCACGAAGACACATCTCACATGATAAATCACAAGCAATGATAACATAATACATCTCAAGCAATTCATGGTGAAGATAGATGAGACAATGTTTCACATGTGAAAAATTAGAAGAAGTGGTTACATATATCTAAGAAAATACGTTATTTATGTGAAAAGTTAAAAAAAAAAAACAATGATTATATATCTATGACACCACATGACTTATGTTACAAGTTAAAAATTCATGGATACAGACATAGTTAGAAGTAGTGATAACATAATTTCCAAATAAGTCATGATGAAGAAAGTTGATATCATGTTTTCACACATGAGAACTTAGAATTAATGGTTACATACATTTTAAGCAAATCACAATGAAAACAGGTGATATGTTTACATATAAGAGTTCAGAACCAGTGATTATATACATCTCAAGCAGGTCACAATGAAGGTAGATGATATATCTCACATCCAAACAATTAAAAGAAATGGCTACATAATTTTCAAGCAAATCACAATGATAAATTTTATGATAGATCATTTCACATATGAAAAAATTAGATTTATGGTTACGTACATCTGAAACAAGTCACGATGATAGTAGATGATAGATAACTATCAATTCAAGAAAATTTCAAGGAAGGTAGATGATACAACTCCTCAAACCTAAGAAATTAAAAAAATTGAAAACACACATCTCAAGAAAGTCACATACTATAACATCTCATATACTTTCGAGTAAACACAGTAAAATAACAAAAGGGATGGGAAGACCCCATCAATAGGTGACTTTAACATTTCACATATAATTGGTATAAAGCAATGGGTATAGACATCCCAAACAAGCCACTCTAAAAATAGATGATACAAGAATCACATGTGCGAAGTTGGAAGGAATGGATAAAGGCATCTAAAACAAGTCACTCTGTTTTTAACTTCTCACATGTGAGAAGTTAAAGTCAATGGTTATCATGGGAAGTTAAAAGCAAATGTTACATACATTGCAAGCAGGTTACGATGGAGGTAGATGTTACAACATCTCACATGTGAGAAGTAGTAAACGAGGGAGGAGTGAGTAATATAGCAAAACGGATGAGAAATCCCACCAAGTTGTTCGAGGTGAAACCAAGGGGGTAGATGGGGCTAGCCCCAAAGCATCACAATGGAAAATATGTACAATTGCATCTAAGATATGCCAACTATCTAGAAAAAAAAGTCTATATACTCCTGAAGCATCTTAAGAAACTTGTGAGTAGTTAGAATCAATGGCTACATACATGTCAAGCAAGTCACTCTAAAGACATATGATATGAAAGTATTATATGTGAGTTCCTATATCTTAGGTGCAATAGTAAATAATTCCATATGCTATTGGGACCTAGCCCCGTCTACCCCCTGGTTTCATCCCTTCACGACTTGATGGGGTCTTTCCATCCTCTTTTTCTATCTTATTCAATCATTACTTATATGAGAGAAGTTAGAAGCAATGATTACATGCACCTTAAGAAAGTCACCATATAATACAACAGTTAGAATCAATGATTACGTACACCTCCATCAAGTCACCTTATAATACAACGTGTTACAAATGAGAAATGAAAAGACGAAGGCAGATGCTATGTCTCACATGTGACGGGAAGAAGTTGTGATTGCATACATTTTAAGCAAATCATGATGAAATCAAATGATACAACGCTTCAGTGAGTTGCTAAAATTAATGGTTATATATATTTCAAGCAAGTCATGGTAAGCATATCAAAAAGTCACAATAATGGTGTGAAAAAGTGAACAAAAGTTATATTTAAAATGGTATGTCAAGATAGGAGAAAAAACTACATGATAATTAAACTAGGCAATACCAATGAATGCAATGCAGTTTATAGAATGTTTCAAGTATGAGAAGATTTAAGCACTTATTACATACACACCTAGAAATTCAAGTTATTCGATGAAGCTAAATTTGATCATCATAGGTTTTATTGATTGGAGATAATCAAAGAATAAAGTAAAAAAATTGAATAAATATATTTTATTCATAAGAGCTAACGAAGACGGGAGCCAAGGAGGAGTTGCACAATTACAAGACTAACAATAACGCTTGTACGGTACAAAATTTCACATATGAGAAGTTAGAAGTTGATTACATACAAGCCAAGTCACGATGCTTGAAGCAAGGTTATAGGCAATTTAGAATAGTGAAGGCTAGTCATGAAAGTATCTACCTGTCAACTTAAGCAATTATAGCAAAGTCATATGGTACAATATCTCACATGTGGAAAGTTAAAATTAATGGTCATAAAAGAGTTAAGTCATGATGATGGAATGGAGGAAGCAAGCAAGTAAAATTTACTTCAAGAAAGGAGATGGAACACTGAAGTCTCATGGTATAACATGATATATATATATATATATATGAGAAATCGCGTATAGAAGCAATTGTTACAATCCAACAGAAGATGATGGAAAGAATAAGCGAGTAAAATATAAGTTAGAATGATAGCAGCGTTTTAGGAAAGCGGTAAATACACTTTCTAGTTAAGCGAAGGCATTGAAGACACGATGCTAACTATGAGAAATTAAGAATGGCAGTTATTGACAAGATAAAAACAACGACAAAAAATTCTAGTATCGTAACTTTTTTCTAGATTAATTTTTATGAGCTCACATGACCGGATTGGCTTTTCATAGAATGCGCTCTCCACATGGGATAAAAACTTTTGGGAGTGAAAATCCCAAATAAAAATCCACCATGAAGAAGAATTGAAGATTTTGCACCACTTCTCATGTGCTATCTTCCATTCTGACATCAGCACATGGTGGAAACATATCCTATATTCTCATTCTCAATGGGAGTATGTACGATTAATGGCAACTATAACTGCACGCATGCACATTTTACTACAATCATATTTTATTTTGTCTTATTTTTTTACAACCATCACATTGTAACCATGAGGCCCTCGTTTCCCATCGAGGACAATTTGCTCTCTATTGCAGACATTCTCCCGGGTTCACTTTGGTGGGTGCAACAAACTAGGATCGAATAATCGACTTGGACTCAGTACCACATCACGTAGTAGCACGACAAAGCTAGTGATGGCGCATTCTTTCATGAGCCGATGGGTGCTGTGCGATCCATGAGTGCACTTTGTGAGCTGCTAGCACAAATCACCCATCGGCTCTAACTATCGTACACTCTCAGCCGCTGTCCTCATGATGTGCTGCATCGGAGGCCATTGATGGGTCTGGTCGGGCATATTTAGAGACGGTGGTTGATTTGTGCATGGACTGCAAAGGCTGCCCTTGCGTTGTGGTGTGCTGGACATGCTGGATTTCGATCACAAGAAATCTCTGCGATCGAATTAGAGCTCTTTCCAGTGATTAACGTGTCAGTGCCGATCCGACGAAGGGGTGCAGGGAGGACTGGGGAATGTTCATACGCCGAGCCAAGCGCCGCCAGGCATGGGCGAACCGTTACTTACTGAGAGTACATTGATTTGAGGCCTGGGCTGTGGAATTCATGGCCGTGGAGACAGGACAGACGTCTGTCGGTGTTCAGATGTTCACCAGGGTGTTGCAGACACACGCGACCTTCAGATCGACACGAAAGTGAGTGGGTGAGGGAGAGCTACTGATTCTTACACACGATCATTGCGCTTCGGTGATTTCATTCAATCCTGTGCAACATGGTTGGCACATTTCGTGAATGCCTTCGAATCTATCGGCTGCTAGAGGACAAGCATGCTATGACTTTCAGAGAGTCTTATCTTGCGGAGAGACTTAGCACCTCGCTCAGATTCGTACCAAACAAAGCGTCCGTGCAGTCCGTCGTAGCGGCAGCAGCAGCCCGCTGCCACGTCCAAGTTTGTGGGGAGGGACGGGGAAATGGGAAGGGGAAGCATCCTCTGGGGATTTAGAGCGGAGCAACATTCGTTTATGCTGATTCTTCCGTGCTCATTCGTGTGTACAGAACCCAAGAATTGATATCCTAATTTCAGACAATCGATTAACTCCAACATGGCAAGATTTAACAACTCCTAAATTTCCGATCCACCGGCGGCTGATGATGTGTTTCGAGCATTAGCCCAAACAACTAAGCTTCCACTGCCTTCGTCTTCTTCGTCCTGTTTGGGCCTTCTTTGGCCGCAGATATGTAGTCAGACATAATTTCAGATATCAAACTGGATCAGAAACACAGAAACAGGAAAGCAACTATTGCCGAGATCGGTTGTCGAAACGATGGGAAATTGCTGTGCAAAGATACCGATACTGAATAAGGTGGGGGCTTTTTTTAGCGCCGTCGGTGGAGGAGTCTCTAAGCTCTTCCGAAAGAACAAAGGACCAAAGAAAAAGAGACCACCGTCTAAAAGTATCCTGGCCTTGATTAAGTTCCCATTTGGAAATTATGACTCTTCAGATCCACAGGCAGCCATAGCTGGCGCTGTTGCAGCTGCAAGGCCCACATCCGGTTGATGATATGGACCTCCTCGTCAAGACCAGCTCCTCGATCGGGGACTGAAAATCTTGCTCAACTGATCTCATCTGATCTGATCCGCTCTGCTCTGATCAGAATGATGTTCAGAATCGTCTGGACACTTTCAGGGCCAAGATGAGCCGTGGGCAGGATTGAGCGAAGCAAACTCTAAATACGTGCTGCAAGACGTGCGGATTTGAGGGAAGGTCAAAGTTCGTGTTCTGACCGAAGAATTTATTTCAGTCGGGACGAGGTACTTTAAGTAGCTGGTGAAATTCCAGGCTCAGAAGCTGTCTTAACGTTGGCAGCTGTATATCCCACGGCTAGAAGTTATCGTCGATGACATTTGTATGATTACACCATACACATTCAAAAAGCCTTGTATACATCGATCGCTTAATATGACATGTTGACATATGTGGTTCACCTGGAGGTTGTCTGTCAGATCGTAAGACGGTTCACACGAACTTCGAAGCTCTACTAAGCCATGACCACCGTGGTCTCCTTTAGTTACCCCAAGAGTCCGAATATGCAGATAATTCTGCCAATGACAGCAGCTGTAGGTTCAAGAGCTGGAAATCCCGATTCCACGAATATGAAGCAAGGACACAGGTTCAGGAATTGCAAAGCTAAAGTGCTATGTAGATCTAAAGTACATCAACCTCCCAAACTAAATTAGTGATCAGATGTGACATGTTTTAAAAGCTTGGCACCGCTCATGGAGGTCTTGAACCATTCGTTTTAGTTTTGAGAGTTCGAGTTTGGTGCGGTTGGAAAGGTAACATAAAGGTGTCCATGACTCATGAGATGCTTTCTGTAAAAGTAGCTCCAAGCCCACAAAGGCACCACCGGGAGGAGCAATAAATACTCAGCTCGATAACGTTTCACTTTCTAGCAGAGGCACCTGATCTGCTATCTATTGTGAGATCGGAGTGCGTACTTTATGCACGCCAAAACTCCCTTCCAGCCTGGCAATAGGCCTGCAATATTGCATCCATCTGAATCAAGCATGTCTCGAGCTCCCCAAAGTCCGAAATGATACTCGATCACAATACTATAATGGATGTAGCAGACTGAAGTAAAAATGTTTAGCCTAATGCTCGAACCAGCTACGCCCTCGACCAAGATCGGAGGTAGCCGGTGAGTACGTGCGTGTAATAGGCCTGAGTTGACAGTGTTTCACGAAATTCGTAGTCTCATGCTCGAAATAGCTATCCATTCGACGAAGATCGGAGGTAGTTGGTGAGTACGTACGAAAGTAGGAGTCTTTTGATGGCCCCATGTGGTCGTCGAATTATTCCAATCTGTCCAGTTTAGCCTTCCAAAGGCCATTCAAGCTTTTACTGCAACTGTATGCATATAACATAGCCCTCGCGAGTTTTAGTAATTTGGGTTAATTACAACATCGTCTGGCATATTCCCCACAACGCCATGTCCAAACGCTTGAAAGGTCTACAGGCCATACCCAACAGACCTTGTGGCGGTGGACATTGAATGGCATATACGTAGGTCTACCTCTCTGATCATGGCTTCTGTATCATTCTATCCCTCAGTTCCAAATACATGATCTCAAAGATCATTGTATCCTTGCAGGGCATCTGCAGGTTTTCACCAAGATCATTGTATCTTTCAGTTGCAAATCCATGATCTCAAAGGTGGTCAGCAACCATTATGGTCTCACGACACTATTTGGCGTTTGTCTCATAACACACGCAATTTTCGAGCTTCGATGGGAACTTTGGTATCCATCATGTTTTGCAGGCATGTCCAGTGTAGATGCAGAGTCCGATGACTGAGCGTAAATCACCTTCATGCCCGCTGTTGGTGAAGTACATGTGGGTCCGCAGAGAAAGGAAGCTTATCCTGTTCTGGAGTTGGGCTCCTATGCAGCCTGATGCAGCAGGAGCCCCCTTCAATGGATACAATTTTAGGGACGAGGTCTATGCCATGACCGAAAATGAAGATCCTGGAGTTCATGAAACACATAAGAAATGCTGCAAGAAGGTATTGTAGCTTAGCTGGTGCTACACTGGTCACGTCAGGTCGTGTGACGGGTACTCGGATTAGAAGCTGAAACAGCACGTTTATATAGTGCGATCGTAATCAAGGGCACTCAGACCTCCTCGTTTCATTGCCGAGAGTCAAAAGGCTTCCAACAGGGAAGAGAATGTAGGCAAGAACCTCGCTCGTCCACATCATGTCACGCTTCTGTGTACTGTGCTCCAGCTAATGCGATTGCGGTAGGACATGGATACAATAGAGCCTCTTCTAGCAAAGTTAGAGCTTTTCTAGCGTAAAGTTTGAAAATGTGAAAATAGCAGGAAGAATTAAAATACTCCCAACTGAAGTCTGCATCTACCCTTCATCGACAGCATTGGCTAACTTCCGGTTGCGTCAACACAAAATACTAGAAGCTAATAATACAGCGATTTAAATGGTTCACCACCGAGCCGGTCAATTAATAATTGAGAGTGAGAGTCAAGGCCAGGACACCCACTGAGAGAGTGTGAGAGCAGAAACCATTAAAATAATTCCGAGTTCAAAAGTCCACATAGTCCAGCAAAATGTAAATAATATAGGCGTAAATATGGTAACTCAATCTGTGGGTATGATTTCTTATCTGAATTCAGCGTTTATATCAACAGAGATGATGATTGTGAGGGGAATAAAGACATGGTACGACTTTCTGGTTTTTCAATCTGAATGCTTAAAGGTCTTCCCTGGGAGCTGTACGGGAGAGAACGCCATTCGTCTGTGAACGGCCTCTCCCTTCGCCGACAGAAAATTCCAGATATGATAAAATAATAATTCGAAACGCTGTTTGCGAAGTCCTTGTACAGCCCCCAACCGTGAGAATAATCGCACCGTCTACACTCTTGCCCATAATGAATTCACAGATGCGGGCAAGAGGGTGCAATTTCAAAGAGACATAAAACTCGTCAAACCCCCACAATAACGCCAAGTTTGACAATTTTCACCAGCTACGTAAAACCGCACGGAGGGAACGGGAAAAAAATCCGGAAGTTCCACCACCAACTCCAAAATGGCTGCCACAAATCATGAGCTCATCGGATTCCATGTTCATGTTCCAATGATTCCCCTACGGATCCGTGCCCTCAGCTAAGTTGGAAACATCTGAACTCCGAGGCCTCGGAATCTGAACTCCTATTTAACCGCACCATGCACGCGAACTCCTCTCCCTGCTCCGAACCTCACCCGGAGTACCCAAATCATGCGTTAGCAAGCGCAGGCTGTATGCGCAACGGGGGTCAAGTGGGCGGTATGTCTCCCAGCAGAGTCCCACAAGACTTCTGCGACTGACAAGTCTGTGACCAGATCGCTCGAAGGTAACCATGCCGTGCCGTGCATGAAGCGGGCAAGCGGGCAGGCGAAGCAAAGCAGCACAGAAGAATTGCCGGCGCTCCATTGTACTGTAACGGGGGAGCAGGCAGGCCGAGAGAAAGAAACAACGAGGGAGTCGTAGATTTCTGTTATTCCCTGCGAGATCGATGCGGTGACCATCTTGCAGCTGCGGGTCGTCGTGACCGGCGTCACATGCACAGTCTGCAACGTGGGAGCATTGTCAACTGCGCATGGCAGGGACGTGAAATCTTTCTCACAGTTGGGGGGAGATACTTCACAGAGCATTACAGACAGACCGCGGAGCCATCGCTGGCACCTCCGAGCTCGATACGAGGCTCCATGGATGGATAGATAGGGAGAGGAACTTCCTAATCTGCGATTGATTAGACCTTTTCAAAGCTTTAACTGCGGCTGCAAGGGCAGGTGGCAGCATGATAGCGGAGTCGGGCTCACGCTCCCCCGGAAGCGATGGAGGGGCAGCGCGTGTGGACGAGTGAGTCGACCGGGCACCGCTGCTGCGACGAATTCTTCGCTCGGATTTTTAAATTCGCGTCTGGCTCTGTGGGCCAAGCTTTGCATATCTTGAGCAGCCTGCGCAGGCAGCAGGGTCATACTCTCCCCCCCTCGCCTCTCTTCCACCACTTCTCCTGATAGACAGACACGGCCGTGTAACCAGAGGAGAGCTCGTCCGCTGGGCATCTGTGGTCTCTCTCTCTCTCTGTCTCAGGAGAAGTCCAGATTACGACTTTCTTAAGTACGCCGAAATTCGTTTGTGGGAGGAAAGTGTGATGCATGACATTATTGTAAATTCTGTTAATCATCCATCCATTCGTGCGATCCAGAAGGACAACAACAACAACATCAAAGGTTAAGAAATTTAGTAGCTCTGTGAGTAGAATTTAGACATAACGTATTAATAATCAACGAGGCCGGTCGGTCGGTCGGTTTGCTATCTCGCAAGCCTGCCTGTCTTCCTGCAGTGCTAGGATACATAATAGTAGGACTATCAATTACGGTTCTGGAGACCGAACGACCGACTGAATGATTCGTCGACTGCTCGTCTTCGAATTCGGAGGTTCACTGGCCAGGTCCACGGGCCGGATCGAGTGCGTGTGAGCCAGCATGGAGTCTCAGGGTGGTGGCGGCCTCGCCCAGCAGCAGCAACATCAGGTAGAAGTAGTAGTGGCAGGAGGGGGTACTGAGAAGCGAAGAGAGCGCAAGAAGGGTGGATCCGGGGGACTTGTTTTAGGAATTGCTGCCGTTGTGGTCGTAGGGGTTGCTGGCAAATTGCTCCAGAGGTTCAATAGCAGATCTGAAGCTCCATCCAGCGCTATCGTAGACACTGCAGCTGCTTCAGATGCTACGGAGTCACTCGATAAGGTGATCGCCGGTGAGGCGCGATCCAGTGACTTGCTGAAGAAGGTCGTCTCGCCCGTGGCCGAGGCCGACACCAACGATCGGGGCTCGCCTCCGATCCAGCCCTCCAGGTCGGTGGAAGAGAAGTTCATCGGTTGCGAGACTCCAGATTTGGTTGAATCCAAAGGCAGGTCGTTCGATGGTAATGCTGAGATCTCTGATCAGGATTCTTGTAGTGGGGAGTCGAGCAGTAGTAGCAGTAGTAGCAGTGGTAGTAGTCGTAAGGCTTTGATCCAGGTGAAGCTTCCTCTGGACAAAATCGTTGCAGCTGAAGAGTTCGAAGGTCAGGGCATTTCTCCCAAATGTCAGAAGGGTGAACCTGACCTGGCTGCTCAGACTGCTCTGGCAGAATTGGTGCACCAGTCTGTGAGATACGACGTGCCTTCCGATGAAATTATTAAAACAAAAAATCTTCAAGATGATATTGCAGACGTGCTATCTCGAGCATTCGGAGACTTCGGATGTGGAGAATTGGCCAAGGAGGAGCTGGCGCCCACCCAAGTGACGTTTCAAGTTGTGTGGGAGGAAAAGCCAGAACCAGAGGATGCCGATGTCGCCGATACTGCTGATTCTGAGAACCCTGTGCATTGTGATGCCCAAGATAACTCTGAAGGTTTCACATCCCAGTCGGAGTCAGGGTCAGAATCAGCCAATGTTAGGAGTGATTTTATGGACGCCTGTGACACCGACCCAGCCCCTGCTGGAGATGAGGTTGAGATGGAATTTCTCAACGCAGAGGCCCAGATGGAGGATATCAGGTAATTTTGGGACCTGTGACTGCCCGATCAGATCCTGATTTTCTTTTGATTTCCAGCTCGAATGCCATATACTTTGGTAATTGACTTCTTTGAGGTTTATGGCAGTTGTTTCATTAGGAAACTGATCCTCAGGGTTTATGTTCAAAGACTCACTTTTCTTGCTACACTTCAGGATAAACCCTGAACTATCCGAGCCAGAGTGTAAGCACTGGCCTCAAGCGACCACCTCAAACGAGCTCATCAGCTCGGTTCCAGGATCTCCTTCGGCAGAGGTGAGTTGCAACTCTGCCTCCGGTCGAAGATGCACTGAATGTTTTTTATATGTCGTTCAATTCTTCCCGTCATGCAACAGATGCACAACTTCCGTAATGTGGGACGTGACCAGAAGGAAGTTACCCTTTTCCTCACTAGGACGGTACAGCATTCCGTACTTGCAGACGGTACAAACTGTTTCATGCACTTCATTAACTTATCGTTGCACGAGGACACCTGTTTCTGAAGTCTCGAACAAAAGAACAGTGAGTTGCCGATTTTAGATTTATTTCCATCTGAAACTTTGATTTGAATGTTGCTTGAGCATCTGCTTGGGGGTGGACATTTCTCATTCATATCTCGATTGTCGGATTTGCAAAAAATGGTGGAAAGAAGTAGCCTATGCAAAGTACTGAGCAGACTACAGCGCAAATGGTCCAAGCATCTAGCAATAATGTGGCACTAGGAAGCCACTTGTTGTCCTTGTAAACCAATCTGTCTTTAAATCTACGCTCATAACTCAAAACAATACCAATACAGAAGGGTTCTTGTTTTCCAGCTCCCAAACTCTTGCATTATTTTGTATAGTCTAGATGGATCTTCTTCTGATTTAATACAAATTTATTGAATCGAAACGACTTTCCTGTCGAACCTCTGCTTCGTGTCTCTATGAATATTTACCGCAGACAATTTCCATAGCTAATTTAACATTCTTTATGAAATTTGAGGGTGCCTTCGGAACTATGTCCTTCAGAAGCGGCTTAGTTCTTAATGACTAGTGCAAGTTGGGACACGGGAGCATGACAGGGCCAATCCATTCTCCCACCTTCGTGTGCTAAAGGTGTAACTCCTCTATAACAACGTAGATGAAATGAAACTGTAAGAAGAAGGTCGTATCACAGCTGACACAGTTTATAACGTCTATATTTGACGGGAGTTCACTGCAATTGTGTTGTAGATCAAGGCCCAAGCGCCAGAGGACGTCCCTGCCTCGGCGGTTTCAGAGGCACTAGCCAGTTTCTCCACCGTTCCACATTTAGACGAGGATTTTGAACCGGCAGATCGTGACTACTACTTCGCTCGTGAGGATTCTTCGGCTGCTCTCGATGAAGCTCAAGATGATGCCGAAGATGGTGTTGGGGAGTGCCAGGCATACGAGGACTCCCGCGAGGAAGCGGAAGGCATCATCAGGGAAGGAGAGACTCCCTCGTCGAAGTCTCTCCAAGACGAAGCCAAGCACATTGCCATTGCCAGAGAAAAGAACCTCACCGTGGAGGTCACTGCGGAGAGGCAAGAAGACGAAGACGGAGAAGGAGAAGAAGAAACAGAGAGCGAGTCGTCAACGGAAAGTTTGAAGCAAATGGAGCCTGCAATTCTGGAAAGGTTCGAGGAGTTGCTTTGTTCTTCGAATGCTGACACGACTTCCACACCTTCGAGCAGTGTCGACGCAAAGGATGCAGAGACTGGGACAGACGGGGTAGACGAGGCAGAGGAAGGCAGTGCGGCATCCACATCAGACGAGGAACTCGTAGTGAAGATCACGACACAGATCATTCCTGCTCGGGAGGAAGGCTGCTGTGAGATCACGGCGGCAAAAGAAGTAGGAGCTGCAGAGGTCACTGACCAAAGTGGCGAAGCAGCTCCAGAGTCTGATGAAGAAGAAGCAGAAGAAGAGGACGATGAGAAGGACACCATTGTGAAGGTAAAGTCGTCAGTGGTGCTCCCGTCTAGTACCTGCAGCCCTAATAACGCCACCAGAGGCAGCAGCAGCAGCAGAGGCAACCTCAAGACGAAGAGCGCAGTAATCACGACCATGGAATTTACCAGCCCGTCGTTAGCGACGCGCAAAGGTGGGAATTTCAAGCAGGAAAGCTCTCGAGACAGGTTTCCCTCAGAGATTTTGAGAATGGCATTCCTCGTTGCCCTCATAGCGGCAATCGTCTTGATGTTGCGCGAGCACATGAAACCTCTCAAGCATGCATCGTGATTCGTAAGAATCGCCATGGTAGCGGGAGTGTTTCAGCTGTTTCCGAACTGTGTGTCAGTAATGGTGGTGGTGGTGGTGTGTACAAAAACGCCACCTTTACACAGCTACAACAACGACAACAACAACAAACGTGCCTCATTTTTGCCTCTTCATGCTTGGTTGGGTACTCTGACTCTGCCATGTAAACGACTTTAGTATGCTTCTTCCAACCTTTGGTATTTCTTTGGTTAGTTTATTGAGCAAAAATGATTTGACACACAAAGTGAGATCGATCGCCAAAGAAGTATCCAAGAAGCACCGAGCTAAGGTTCTTCTAACTTATCATGTAGAGGCGCATCAACAAGTCGATGTACATAATCCTCCCTGTTCCCAATCAGCTAAAATTTGCCTTAGTAAAGGTGAACGTACATGTACTACTAACCTTTCGACTGTAGACTGGTCTCGATGACGATGACCCCCGCTGTTTAGCATCTGGCATTCAGAAGTTTGTTTCCTGGTGAACAGCACTTGCCAGACTATAAAATTATATAACATCAAGCTCTTCCGTTCCAGTCAAAGAGATTATTGTCAATTATTGTCACAGCGTCGTCGTACGTCATGAGCTCAAGAGTCAGCAGTACTGCTCGTTCTCACAGTCCCGTCTCAGTGCTGTCATATGTCGCCTGCCTGCAGCTCCTGCACCTCTGCTGTAGTTCTCTCCACTGGCTGCATCGTGCACGCGTCCAGGAAGGTCATTGCAGTCGACATTCAGTGTACAGCTACGAGGTTGTGCGATTTCCGATCCGCATGCCCATGTTTGAATTGCCAACGAGTTGTTCATGAATGAATTCCTCGAGTGCCGAGGGGCTGACTTTCTCCGTATTGATGGCTTGACGTACTCTGCTCGATCCGCTTCATTTGGGCGCCGTTTATTTCAGCCACTGGATAGCTTACATCACCTGACTTCTGAACGAAATACCCCCTCAGGTTATGCCAAAAATAATCCTATCTCGCCTCTTCGACTGGCTCTTGACATCGACCTGCTGGCAACGATGACGATGGTTGTGGTCGTTGTTGTGTATCATGTCACCCACATGTACCACATCTGGCAAGGACTACAACCACACAATCCACCATCTCTCCTACCACCTCCTCTTTCATGTGAAGCAGACCCTGTGGGCGGGCTATGTCAGTGGATGCAATAAACTGAATGCCTTTGTCTCGCTGCCATGACGAACTGTTCTCGCCTTCCCATTCAGCGAGTCCCTAACGCCACTAACTTTTCCTTCTGAGGATGGATATACTGGAGCATCATGGTTTTGGTTGCAGCACACCCAGGAATATCGCCTGACTAAACTTTTGCCCATATCATAACCATCACAGAGGTATCCAGGTTTTTCAGCAGATACTTGAGGCTAGTGCTCTTTTACATACGATTGCCATTTCTGGACGATCGAATTAGGTACAACCGCTGGTCAGACGTTTTGAGGAACTTCAGTGCCATGCAAAGTGAGCACCGCTTGAAAAGCAGATCCCTGAATGAAGCCAAAGAGGAGAATTTGAAGATGGTTATAATGTACCGTGTATATTCTGCTGTGTTTTTCCTCAAGTAGATTTAATATCTTCGTTCCCAATCTAAGTAGTTCGGGCTCTTCTTATACGAGCAACATACGGGAAGTTTCTTGGACCTGTGATTAATGCAATCGGTGAGTTTGTCTGTCACATGCAAAAGCCTGCAGATCAAGTAGACAACGAACGACTCTTCGTCAAGTTTCCTGTCTGTCCCACTTGCTGCTGTGTGCATACAGAGTTAAGCGCTGGAGGTACGTCTCCAGCCATGACGGACGATTAGTCTCCACCGAAGAAGGATATGGGCCGATCGTAGAAGAATGGCTGTCACCAGTGTCAGCAATAAAAAGTGTGCCGTCTTTGTGCGAATCAGCGCCCTCGACAGATGCCATATTTATAAGCCAAGTCATCAGTCTGGTTGGAAGAAACAGCAACAGTTGAGATGTGAGCCTGCGCTACGCTAACACAGCGCATGCACTCTACGGTGGAATTACAATAAACATATGTCAGTCTTCACGACTGTCAGTGGCCACAAAGGTTCTAGGCAAACATGTCCATTAGCTGCACGCCGTTGTTGCATATTATCACTCGGTACGAACGGTTTCAAAAGGTGGTGCTGGTGAAAAGGTTCAGAGATTATCAACCCTCCAAGTGGTTGTCAGTCAGTCGATCATGGCGTTTTTGGCCGTCTTGTGACGGATTGCATGGTGTGCTGCTTATCGTGTAGTTTATTAGGACCTCGATAAGAGTGAGGCTGCCAGAGGGGAAGTGTACGTTTCCAGACCCCATGGATGTATTTGCCGAGTCTGACGAGATCTATAATGCCTTCCTTTCGTGTAAAGTTGGATCTCAACGTGGTGAATGAGGCGCTACCTCAAACTACAACCTTCTCTTCTCAGATCTGTGTAGTAAGGGGAACTTATGCATGGTTGTTGTTGGTGTTCTCAAGAGAAGGTGTTGTCTTTCAGCACATTTAAAGGTTCATGCTTCAGCCTCCCTCATACTTCACCGATGACGATTCTGTGGAGAATCTTCGCGGTGTGTGACATAACTGTCAAACGTGCTGTCTCATAATTTGAGACATGCATCACGGAGAGACAGATTTGTTATGTCAACAGTCCCATTAGTTACAGAAGCACAACAGAAACCTCTCCCTCCCTCAGCACAAGAAGACGAGCCTCGCAAGCTCGAAACATGAGCAAATGATTGACTCGTGAGATATACTTCGAGAGCACAAAATGGCTTGTCTTCGAATAGGGAGAACTCGTCTGGATCCGCAAATACATATGCCATCTAAGCCGTGCTTCCGTCAGGTGAATTAACAGCAGTCATTCCCCGGTCCCCTTGCTGAGTGCGCAAATCTTCGAACCGAGAGCCACAACACTTGTGATCTCATTCTTATGCGATAATCCGTCTCGAAAAGCCTCACAGGGAGCCCCTCCTGCTGCGCTCTGCAGAGTAGCTTCGATTCGTGTCGAAATCTTGACCCCAAACCGCAAAGATTCGAACTTTCAAGCGTATTAATATCTGGTCCAAAGCGATCCAAATCTAGGCATCAAACATGACGTCGGCCGGCGTCAGCCCCCTCGCCTGTGGAAGAGTGTGCAGCGAGAAGCTCCACCTGTTGCAGCAGCAGGGACCTTTTACCACGGACCTGCAAATACTGGCAACAGCAACCCCACCCCACCCTTCACGCACACTGCGTGAATCGAAGCCCATATCACAGTGGCTCTCCCACAGCGCCATTTGCACACGGAGAAAACAGAAAATACGCTCCTCATAGTTCACAGCAAATCACTCCGTGTCGTTTTCCGAGCGTTTCATGAGCTTCCTAACTCAAACCCTGATGTCACACAGTGTCGCAAAGATCGAAGCTTTTACTCGCTCCGATGTGGGCCCCCGTTCGCTGCCAGCGAGCGATCGGATCCAAATTTGAACGCTTCTCTCTTCTGCGAGATCCACCTCGCCGTTCGATCCGTCTGCCGCTCTCGCGCGGCCGTCTATCGGCATGTTCCCTAGATCCTGTGCCTGACGAAGAATGCTCGCTCGTAGTCTCGAATCTCATGTCCTCCTCCGAGAACTGCAATTCCGAAGCAAGCGAGTAACGGAATGGCTTGCAAATCCCTCCACGCTGGCCCCGAGGAAGGCGCGCAAAATGACAGACGGTTTGAGAATTCTCGTTTCTCCTCCTCGCAGGCATGGAGGTCACCACGTGCACTATCTATGGCGGCCCTTTGGCTCGACGAGCGGGGGACTGGGAATTGAGCGCATGGATGACAAGCCTTGAGTTGTCGTCTTGTTGACGTTTGGATACGTAAGAGACACTGTGACACTGGAGTGCTCGACTATTCCATCGGTAGACCCCACCGGAACAGAGCCTCTCTTGCTCGACTGGGCTCGACTTGAGCTCGGATCTTGAGTCCGCATACCTCGCCAATCGGCCTTCGCGCACCCATTCATGATGAACGGCTTGAGGCGGCCTTGCCCGTTGTGAACAATGGGGCCAGGAAACCAATTGAGGAGCTCTGAGCGAGCTTGAGGTCTCATTTAGAGGAACGTAATGGATGTTTATCTTAGTTTTTTACTTTTAACTTTATGTTGGAATTGGATGTTTGATTATTTGTTTGAGGTCCGAGTGTCAGAGCAGTTGGGTTCCTTTGCAGAGAAGGGAGGAGGAGTGGATGCGTTCTTCCGCACCTGTGGTCGGTTTGTGGTCGACCTTCGGAGGGCTGACATCTAGCATTCCTAGAATACGAAGGGGGAGCTGGGATCGATTCATCCAATTGTCGTCTTGGCCTTGAAGGGGTTTGGCATTGTGTATCATGGCGGAAGTTGTTACGGATGGTGTTGCGAGTTTGCCATTCCACAAGAGACGATTATGTAATGGGCTTTCTTACCTGGAGCTTGTGCCTCACACACTTACACACCTGACTTTTGTCAATTGTCCCGATCGACCGAACTGTCAGTTCTGTGGGTCCAGTTGCGAGACAGTCTCCCTGAAGACGAGGAATCTCCAAACTCAGTAAGCCCCTGCACCGGGTCGGGTCTGACCACGAGAAAGGTAGAGATCCATCCCCGAGATGGACCCCTGAGATTTCACGTCCAATCCTTCAGTTCAAATCAGCTTCGAACCGCACGCTCATTCCCCACAAGACCCCCCACGTTATTTTGTTGAAACTATCCACGGCGCCGGTGCAAATTATGGTGCAATGCAGATTCTGTTCAATTTCACCGTTCGCAGTCCGGTCCCGCGGCTCCTTCCTTCAGGTCCTTGTGTCGGCAAGAGTGACCAGATTCGTTAGATGATGGCACGTTCACAAGTCCCCAACGACTCTCCACTGACTCTCCAGCGGTCTCACGTCGGAAGTATTTATGACAGAATCTACTTACGGAGATTCCTTTTTGACTGGAAGATGCTTCATGCTGTACTAGCGGAAATCGTCCCCGGCTAAATACACCAGCTTACTGGAATTACTTCCCGGTGATCATGTGAACATGTCTCGTTGTACCTTCAGTAATTATTTTTGCTATGCACACCTGGAGGTCACTTGACTTCCGTGTAGGAGGTACCGTGGATTTACATGGGACTACAGCAGTATTTTCCCGTCGGGAGCTACGCCCCAGTGCATGGAGTTCTCGACGGGAGGCTACTATGACTCAGCTTCGGCCGAGTGACTAAATTGGGAGTGAGAATATATAACACTGAACTATATATAGTCCAGCTGATCAAACTATTGGCCCTTAGGGGCCTAGAATATTTCCCAGACAAAGTAATAATATTACAAAAATTGCTCAATTTCGCCACTTTAAATACGAAAGTTTAGGTGTATGCTGTTCTCAGTGAAAAGGGCTATCAAAGTCTTAAACTGATATGTTTCTGGATTTGATTTGTTGTAACGCAAGCCCCTTAATTTCTCACGCACGGCAAGGATAGATACTCAGTGATGTAATCCAAGTATATCAATATGTGGATTGGTGGCCGGTCAAGATTACGTTCCTCGAGTTTCGACTCCGCAGAGACTTTATTAAGCAAACTTATGGAAGAGACCAGGGGCTCGCTTCATCGAATTAGAAATTATTCACCAGTGTACGCCTTTTTCAAGTGCAACAGAAACCGATTAATATAGAAAAAGGATGGGAAGACCCCATCAATTCATTCAAGGATGAAACCAAAGGGGGAGGATGGTGCTAGGCCCCTATACAAGAAGAAGATGGATTATACATTAGGGGATCATACTTTTTCAACATTACATGAAGAAGATGATCATGGATGTACAAGCTCCACAAGCCATGCATAACTTGTATCAAATCATTCAAGTTAGTTTAACCTTGTATCCAATGCTGTACACATAGCACTAGTTGGGGATCTCCATACAAGAGCAATTGCGCGAGCAATTGGACATTTATTCAGAAGACCATTTGAATTAGATAGTTCAAATATCTTAGGTGTGCAGAACATATTTCAATTGGGGCCTAGCATAATCTTACCCGTTTGGTTTCATCCATGTGCCACTTGATGGGGTCTTCCCATCCTTTTTGCTATATTTACTTGGTTATGCTTAGACTATTTGGGAACACTTTGGGATCACACATACTACGTCCATCCCTTCCTTGATTATTCTAAGTCAACCGATTGGATCATGGGAATGATTAACATCCCAGTTATGTTCTATTATCCGGCTTTTCAAGACTAGGTTCACATGTCCACACTTATTCTATAGGCTTCCTCATGCGCTGTCGCATGGACATTTCTTTGGTCTGAGAACGCCCGAGCGCCTGGCTGTAGAAGAACCCTCTAGAACCTCGTGTGAGTTGACAATCTCTTCTTCTTCTCCTCAGCACTCCACATTATAGCCGGTAAAACTTTAGTGGAAGAAGATTATGATATCTGATGATTCGACCGATAACTTTCGCTCAAACTTTACAGAAGATTGCTCCACAACCCTTACTATCACTCAAAAAAGTTTCAGATGTTTTTCTTTTCTAGATCTCTCAAAACAATTGGTGATTTACCCCTTTGTAACACAAAGGCGATATATGAGACCCCTATGTACAAAACCCATCACACATCCCAATCCTTGACTTCAATTGCTCCCAGATTTTATAAGAAGGTCATTCATCATCAGAACTTGAACTGTGCAAAGTTTTATTGACAGAAATTTCTGATATCAAAAGATATGATCTCTGTACTAACTTCGTGATCCAATCAATGATCCCCGCAATCGATCAGTATACACAAACTTCAAGCTATCACTCTGTACTCAAAACTCGTCCAATCGAGTCAAAACTTCAATCAAAACACAAGCCTGAGTCAAAAATTATATCTCTGTCTACTCAGATCTCCCAAAACCCTCGTAATGTTCTCAGAAACTCCCCAAATACACTCAAAGGTCTAAATTTCTCACTCTAACTTTCAATCATCACTTCAGAGTGACAAATCCTTCAAATCCATCCATTCTTGAGCCCACATCGTAGCTCGTCCCGTCAGCTCTCCAACCCAATCCTCAGATCCCCGAATGTCCCCCTAAAAGGTCTCCAAAACTCCTCAAAACCTCGAAGAAGTTGCCCAAGAGCCCTCATTGGCCCAAACTCCAAGACCAATGAGAATGAAGAGTGTTATTTTGACCTCTAGTGTGGCCAGATTAGCTCCATTTTAACTTAGAGCTTTACAACTATCCTAAACACATTACTTAGCCATCCTATACACAATACGAGTTATCACTAATAAAGAGTCAAAATGACAACTCGAAACCGGCTAAGTATGAACGGAACTACAAACGGAACCGGGGAGTTTATAACTTGAGAATAATACTCCTCGCCAAAGTTCCTAACAATCAACTCCCTATGGCTTGTTTTCGGTAAACAATAGTGATGGATTGGAACCCATGTGTTAAAAGCCACCACTACTAGTAAGTTCAAATCCATAGCGCCCAAACTAAATCAAAACGTACACTGTTACGTCCCAAATCGCGCCGTAGGAAACAACTGGAAGAATAATCGGGTCTGGAGAGTTTATCACTTGTTGTAGAAAGTTATCTCCAAAATGATACACTAACCACGCTCGAAAATGATCACGATGAAGACACCAGATGTTGATCACAAATGCATTAGGCATCGATACATCTGGAGGATCACGTTGTCCTCTATCCATGTCCTCGTCGGCTCCACTTCGATCAGATATGCTCCTTAGTCAGCAAAGTGATGTGTCTAGCACTCTCCCATACCCTTTCCATCCTGACTGCGTTTTATATTTGATAAGGTCCAAGATAATATCTCTTGGAGCCTTTTCAACATCCTAACCCTACAAAGTAGATCCAACGGTGGGCTCTTATTTTTTACAGTGCGTCGTCGGTTATCCTAACCTAAACTATCGTCATCATGACAACAGCTCTGAAGATGACACATGTCATCATCTTCTCATAGTATCCGCGTCACAACACGATAGCGCTCCACGATGAGGCTAGGCGGACTTTTCACTTACCACTGAATCAATTGGCACGTAATTCCATAAATGAATTAGCATGATTTTTGTTTCTTCTACTTCCACAATGGTGTCTATGTTATACTGGAGAGATTTATCACTCAATCAATTGGCACCTCATCCCATGAATAAATTAGCATGGTTTTTGTTTCTTCAACTTCCATGATGATGTCTACATTATATTAGGGAGAACGTGATGGACATAGGGAGGTGGATGCTAGATTTTGGAGATTTCGAGCATGGGATTGGACTATATTGCATGAGAAATCTATATGGCTACACAAGTTAGGAGTCAGGTTGAACCAATGGATATTTCAAATTTGCTCAATTAGGACGGTGTAGGATTTTGGGGCAGGTTGGAGAGTATAGCATAGCCACATGAGCGCTACATCTTTGTCTATGGCTAGTTTTGTTAATGAAACTATTTTCTCTTTACGTCTTTTATATCTATCCATGGATGAGTGAGTACCATTAGATGTCTTGGAGTATCATGTGAATATTGAAAACATTTTTAATAATATCTCACATGCAACCATCTTTAGAGAGTTTAGAAAGTCTAGTGGACCTTTTTTGAGCCTCATTTGTTTCTTACGGTCCTTCTTCTCTCTTCTATCTGCATGGCTTTTCACACGAGGAATCACTATTCTATATTTTGCCACTAATACTTGACATGGAGATCCTTTGGAAAGATCTCTATTTGTCATGTCTCATGATAGAGCTCTTCTATCTATTACTTTGGCCATGTCCGGTTATGTGTTTCCTTCTTTATCAAATGATACACACATTGTGAGCCCTATGGACCATATTAGTCATACTTTTGACTACTTGATTATCTAACTTCATCTTGTAGGCTTGAAAGTCTATGTGTCAAAATGTATAGCATGGTATCCTTTGGACATTCCTCCTGATCTTCAGCTTCCATAGGATGTCTCACATCGAGAAACAACTTACACATTCTTGGAGTATCAATAGGATTCAATGATTTTGTCTCATATTACCTAGTATTGCTCGTCGATCCAACTACTTACTTCAAATTTGTTCTCATTCACATGCATTCATATCACACTCAATATGAGGATCATGGACGTCTTTGGTGACATCGTCATACTAGGGATCTTTGAGTGTGTGATAGGAGATTTGTCATGGAGATAGACATCTTTGACCATTTTGTGTGGAGGGGTAGGCTTATTATTGATGGAAAAGATTGCGTTTGGAGGTTGGAATGCCTTACAATCATGCATGACATACCTATACTTGGTTTGAAAGTACCATGTTACTATTGCAGACAATGTGATTACATATACTACATGTGACATAATTTCAGAGTGGGTGATTATCCATCCTCATGTATGGGTGGCGAGTGGATTGGCAACCGCCAAGGTATCTAAGTATAGGAGTATGTAGATAAGTCACCTTTTTGTTCCTCTAGCCTTAGAATTATATGGAGCTATGGATGCCGATTTGAACATATTCATGAGGGAGTACACAGGGAGCCTATCATACCATGCGACAGGGGTATTACTTTTTTTATCATATGGTGTAGCCTATACTAGGCTATGTGTATCCATTGCTCTTTAGAGTGCACTAGTTGTGCAATCCAAAGGAGAGTAATTATGTTAGGTGATTCTTCTTCGAAAGCTTTAGAAGTATATAGACCATTTGATTAGATAGTTTGGATGTCTAAGATGCAAAAGTATATATTTCCCATTGTGATGCTAGTGGGGCTAGCCCCATTCTACCCTCTTGGTTTCATCCTTATACAACTTGATGGGGTCTTCCCATCCTTTTTGCTATATTATTAGATATTCCCCTAGATCTTTTCCAACCAAGAAAAGATAGAACGCCCAACACCAAGAGGATGGCAAAGAACTCATCAAAAGGCGAGAAAGGACAACACAACCCTGCCTTAGCATGCAAGGGAACCATAACTCAAAACCACCCCTACACCCCGCGAAAATATGTGATAAAAAATTGGGAAGGAAAGAGTATGTAGCAGGTCTCTTTCAGAGCGAGGGAATCCAATATATTCGGTATTGCACGTTCCATCATTCTAAACCCAAAGCTCATGATCGTTAATTCTTACAAGAACAAAAATTGGATAAATTCTTTTCAATAAATTCACGAACGAACAACACCGGAAAATGAATGGAAATATGTTCACTAGTAAATTTTAACAACGTTTTACAGCTTGAACATTTCTAGCACGTTCCCATTAATATTAAATATTTTTCACAGTAAGACTTTTGGATAACACATTTTTTAATAGTATACAGATTTATCATTTAATAGATACTTGAATACAGTTTATGAAATAATAAGGGATCACGATGGATTCTATGGTCAGGGAGTTTACGAAGCTTACGTATATTATATCTTGATTGTTAAATCCTTGTTTAGTCATATCTCCCTATTAAATACTGATGCTATGGCTTCTTGCATCTATCTATATATCCATGATGAGTATGTAGCCTTCGCTATATTTGTCGAACTACATAAACTTTTGGATGCGGTGGTTACCGGTTACCCATGTTACCGGTTTGGTTCCTTCCTTGTACGATTTGATGGGGTCTTCCCATCCCTTTTGATATTTTACTTCGTCTTTCATTTTTCAGATGCGGTGGCGGTCTCTTCGTTATCGAATTTTACAAATAGTGCAGTGGCTTCAATCTTGTCTGCACCGCGGGAGAAGAAGATAAACATTGTGCGACAACGTCATCCACAGTCTTTAGCTTGCTTCCTTGGAAAGAGCGTTCGTCATTTTCATTTGTGGAGGGATGACTTTTCACCTAGCAGCAAAAAACGAAGCACTTAGTCCAGCACTTATTATAGCGCTTATGCAGTGTTGAAAATTAAATGACACTGACAATTAAGTTTCATAGTTCTCATAGCGCGTAAAAACATTGCTCACTCAATTTATATATATATATATATATATATTGATTGCATATATGCCCGAGAACCAGCAATTCTCACTCATTCCACGGCTCATGTTTCCACATCCTCCCCGGGGAAAACGCCTACATAAATAGGGAATTTCCAAAAAATCTAAATCGTGACAATACGTTATATTTGGAATATATGTAGTTTTTTTTTCAGGTTCGTCATGGTTGGGTTTGTTCAATATTCCTTGCTTCCACTGAACCATTTTTTAAGGTATGTTTACTCTTTTATTCGTTTCAGTATAAAGTTCAGTACCCAAAAACATTTACCGTGAATGTAATATTTTCTTACAAATAGAATTCAAAATCAACAAGGAACGAAAATATTGCGTTTTTTCCAGCAGAAAATTGATGTTAGCTACGAACACACAAAAATTGGAATAATTTGGTATATTTTGTGTACTGGTTTTCTTCACAAATGAAAAAAGCCATGTCCTTAATTGTTATTTTGATAAAGTTATACAAGCATGAGCTTTTGTAATCACCTTTCGACGCCATTTTCCCCCTTCTCTACAGTTGTTGTAATCTTTTCAAATCTATCACTTCATTTGAAATTTTCAAATATAGTACCTCTTTTGAAAACCCTTTAAAAATTCGATTGCAAATATGTTAGTATTAAAAAACAGAAGCATGTAAAATACTTACATTTCTATAATAAACTACAATTTTGAGACAAAATAATCTTATGTGAGAAATGACTCAATAAAAATCTCTATCTTTTGTAGAATATATATCATAATTTTTAGCTATACTATAATAACTATACTGCCAAAATATCACGTTAGTAAATGGAAAATATTATTATTTGATTTTATATAAAATTAAGAGCTGATTTTCTTCATTAAGATACAAATTCCTACAGTAACAAAATCACAGAAAAAAATCTCAACAAGTCAATTATTTTTTCATTTCAATTATGACATCAAGACTTCTAGATACATATCTTATTACGATTAATTATCATTAGAAATGATGATATTCATTATAAAAAACATAGAGAATTTCATTGAGTATTACATTGTAACATGATATATTTTTTGATATAATAATTATTAAAATTTAATATCAATAATATGTATGTAATATAATGAACATTTTATTTATGTCATAAATTTTTTCACGTCAAGAAAAAATATTATTCACATTATATCTAATGAATTTTTAAATTGATGTGTTTTAAAGAGTATATTTCAAAATTTTCAACATGTTGATTTTTTGGAAAAATTATTTAATTTTTGAAGAGAATCTTGTTATGACAAACCTAACAAAAATAGTTACATACCTGAGCAATGAACTATCATAGATTTTGTATTTTGACAATTGGAAAGTCGTTTCAAAATTTAAAAACTTTTTATGTTCAGATTATTCTACACGCTTCCAGATATTTCTCAATACATGCATCCATTTTTCATCCCTTCTACTTTTCACGTGACCTTAAGTACCTCGTACATTCCACAAACCTGACAAATGACCTTTCTAGGCTTCTCTTCTTTTGAGGACCTACTTCGATATTTCTCCCGTTCACTTGTGAAAAAACTCTCTTGTCAAGAGTGCAATGTCAGTCTTAAAGACGGAAGCTACCCAGGTAAAATTCGGTATTCTCCATGTTTGCAAGAGCGACCTTTCTCATTTTTTTGACATTATCGAAAGGTATCTTTCGTCTTATTAAAGGTTGGTTCGTCGGTTGCTTGACTTTATCCTACTTTGATTCTCCAAAAATTCTGATAACGAGATCGCATTTCACTTTCACACAGGAAGAGGGTCTTCCCAATCTTTGGAGGACAGCGAAAATGGCCGATCACATTTCAAGTATTTAGTCCTTCCCAGTGACTTCATCCGTTTTGTCAAATGCACCGTTCAAGATATTTACTAAATCCATTTGAATGGCAGGACCAAGATAAGAACATGATCTTTAGATGCTTTCCCAACTGAACGTTAAATTTCATATCATGCCTCTATATGGTCAAAGCTGCACTAACGGGCATCGTTATGAAGTGTCATACCAGTTTCATGTCGATCTAACTTCAGCCAAATATGTGTTTTGTACTGTTAAAGAGACAAACATTGAGGTAAACAACAATCTCAAGGTCAATGCCCTCTACTGTTGCTAGATTGTTTGAGTGATGGAGTCTGTGCTGTTCTGCACAAGTGTATAGAAATTAAAGGCCGTAATCTTTACTACATGAAGTCGAGTTGAAACTCACGGCCGTTCTTTAAGATTCTCGAATCTTTGATTGTCGTTTGTTTCAATGGAGTTTACCCGAATTTTGCTAGTCAAATTGTCTACCTTACGTAACTTACACGCTTCTTTTATACTCGTACGACTCAGGAACTACATCTTAAATGCCTGGGTTAGACTTGGAGGATGTAGAGGAAAATGTTCATGGGACTAGAAGAAACCCAAGAAGCAAATCTCGCATGGTAAAGTTGAACGTAACTCAAGAGAGCGGAATAAGCCTTTTGTTTGGGGAAAAACCTGAAATCCAATGTTTCCACAGAAGGTGGCGTGTTCCACTCTCCATGGAGTGCAAGTGATCATTGACACTTTTCAGAGCAGCGATTGAAGAAAGTTTTAGGTATGTGACTGTTTACAAAAACCATATTGAATTTCGTTGCCAGCGGTCAACTCTAGGGGCTGATGTGTACGACTGCCGTAGTTCATGTCGAGTACTTTCAGGCCTCTTAAATAAGAGCCCGGAAAAACAAGAGATCTGATCGATAGCAATCGTCGTCCTGGGGTGTGACGTTACACAAGTGTGCTTCAGGCAGAGCAACACATGTAGACCAATAAAATATTCAAATTGGAAGCATTTCATTCCACTAAAGTAATCCAAAAGTGTATCCTGGTCGAAGAAACGTGATATTTATCTCCACACCATAATTGAATATGTTAGACCAAGGGCCTCATTCTGAAAGGTGAGCTCGTGCCAGAAGAGAATAAATGTCGTCTTCATCGTTGTCACTTAGCCGGTCATCCTTCACCGGTAAAGCGGGAATGCCGTGAATTTAACTGCACCTCGAGGTTAAACACCTGCTGCTGAGCCTCGGACCTCTCCGCTGGATCGAACTACAGTGGTTCACCTCAAGTTTAAACAATGTCACACCACGTCATTAGCCAAGGTACAGTACAGCGTTCTCTACAGGGTGAGGCCAGACACTTCCCGTCCATCCAAAACATTCCAATTCCATTCTAAAAGGGGAGTACCGAGCCGAAGTCTGGTGGGAACCACGTCCTCAATGGGCTATACTCGGTACGTTCTTCCGTATGCGGGGCCACAATCAAACAAGTATCCGCGTCCTGTCCTCTTACTGTAGGCTGTGAGGAAAACGGAAGAAAAATGAAGGAACTACGTTGCGCAGCACATGGTAACATGAACTACAGTCCGGCAAGTCAAACAACAGTGTGTGCATACATAACCACGTCGGGTCGCGAGGTGGCGAGGCGTGGCCAGCTGAAGAGGTTCCGGAGATGACGTGCAAGAAAGAAGAGCAGGAGGGTCCAGACAAGAGGAGAACATGGCCACAGGCAGCGCTGCGTTAGATGGATGGCGCGGGGCTGGGCTGGGCTGGGCTGGGCGGGAGATGGAGGAGGATTCGGTGGTGGGACGCGCGGAGAGAAATAGAGAAGGACAAATAAGCGGTGGCTGGTGAAAATGCGCACAGAGTGAGGGAGCGAGATAAGGACAGAGCGAGACAGAGGGAGGGGGGGTGACAGGTGACGGGTCTGGGCAGCGGGGAGCGGGGCAGCGGGCGCCTGGTTCGTGTGATGTTGTTGTTTAGTACAGAAGGGCGGAAAGTTTTTCTCCCTCTTTTCGTAACCTCTCATCAAGTGGTTCGAGCGGACGTGATTCGTGCGCAGACGCTGTTGTTTACTCCCACGCGTTGGATTTTCGATGCTCTTGTCGCACCACCATCGCTCCACCTCCAGCAGCACGCTTCGGCAACCTGCAAGGTGATCTGGGGAAGGGAAGGGAAGGGAAGGGAAAGAGAACGGAAGAAGCCTTCAACTGAAAGACGAAGTAAAATATCAAAAGGGATGGGAAGACCCCATCAAATAGTACAAGGAAGGAACCAAACCGCTAGGCCCCAATAGTATCACAATGGGAAATATGTCCTACAACACCTAGGATATCTCAACTATCCAATTCAAAAGGTCTACAAATAGGAGGAGCATCTGAACAAGCATCACCTAACGTGATTGCTCTCCTATGGATTGCACCAGCTAGTGCTCTCTATAGAGCAATGGAAACACGTTGCCTAAAATAGGCTATACAGTAAGCTAAAGAGAGTGATACCCCATGTCGCATAGTATGGTAAGCTCTCGTGCACTCTCTCACAAACATGTCGAAGTCGGTGTCCATAGCTCCATATAACTCCAAAGCTAGAGGAACAAAGAGGTGACCTCTCTGCATACCTCTATACTTGGAGACCTTGGTCTTTGCATCTGGAGGATGGGTGATCACCCCCCTCTGGCTGTGTCTCTAGTAGGATCGGTAACCACCACATCGCCCATAGTGACCTGGTCCTCCCGAACCAAATATGTGTCCTGCCCCTAACCCTAGTCGACTGCAAGGCATGCCAACGCTCTCTCCATGTGAGGTATCCACCCTCCCGCGCCATAGCAAACACCACATCCCTAATGGCATCATGGGTAGCTATCCTCTGCCCTCCGAATGGACAATGAGTCATATGAACACATGTTGCATCTAAAGTGATACCACACTCACATGTGAGGAATGAAGAAAGCTTTCAACTGGAGGGTGGTGATTACCGTGAGGGAGTGGCGGAATGCCACGGCATCTTGTAGCAGCATGCCATTACAATAAGATTGGAGCTAAGTTGGAGAGGGAGGAGGTGGAAGGTTTCAGGTACAGTCGAGTGGACATGGAATCTGCTGCGGGTGAGGCGAAGGGACGGTCACAGATGACTCAATCCCTCTTCGGCGTCTCCTCTTCCGTGGATCTGTCCGGCCCGCTGGCAGGCATGACGCTTAGGTGGAGCCGAGGGATTAGTAGTGGGTGATTCTTTCATCGCATTGTAGCTATGGAATGGGCTGGTAGAATCAGCTCGGGCACAGGGAGGGAGGGAGAGATAGGGAACTTCGTTCTCCGTTTTAAAATGTATGTACTTGCAGGAGACGCGGTACACGATACGTTCTCGCGTAGCGCGTCCGTCGTCCCAAGTGCTTGTGCGCGGGCAGCCTTTGCTGACAAAAAGGCCGCGGCTGCCTGACACGATAAGCTGTTACCGGTGAGAGCAGCCCGACTCAAGGCGTTGCATTGCTCGGATATCTTTGTATTGTAACTAGCCGTGGTGTAGGGCGGGTTACAGTGTTGGTGTGCTCGTCGGAGACGAAGGTGCACAATCTCGGCCCTTGTTGGGTCCAGCCTCATCAATGCGACGGTGTTTAGAAGATACTTTAGTGTGGCGCTGAGTTTCTTGCCGCTTTCTACCTGAGCTACCTACACCTATAAGAACGGGTAGACAGCAAGTCTATCTCGCGGTCCTCATTCGTGGGGTGCTGTCGTTCCAGTTTAGAGCCCGCTGGACGTATAGCCGGTGCTCGAAATTGATTTTGTGAAAAGCGAGACTATCTGTCCATCGTAGCCAGTGAACGAAGATCTTTCGGATTCCACATGTGGTAGATGCAGACATTTGCTTTCTTTTAGCTGGGTCTGCAGCCAGATTTCATCCTCAGGTATGAGCTGTTCGTACGACCGAGGAAATGTACCCAGTATTAAGAAGCAGGGAAGACGGGGATGCTCAGTTTGGAAATCCGAATTACTAGAGAGTACACAGCCGTCATTACGACACGCAATGTCTAGACATTGCGGGTGATTGAAAGTTCTCACGAGAATGAGCATTGGGTCCTTGTCTACTGCTCCCCACTCTTTCATCGTTTTGGAACTAATTCGAGAATTGTCTTCAATCTATTGTCTCAGCGGATCGTGGTCGCTTTGAAGTTCGACAGTTATGCCGCCACACGCCCCTGACTCGACAGGTCTTGGGCCAGAAGTTTTCCGCCTGCCTGATGAAGGGATCCCGGCCCAGGATCTCAGATCTACACAGAAGAAATATTCGCTTTCAGACGTCAACAAGCACAATACTCCAAATGATTGCTGGCTGGTAATTTGGGGAAAGGTGTACGATGTTACTTCGTGGTATGTCTCGCCTTCGAGCACCAGCGCACAATAATTCATTGCAAGCACTTTTTCTTTACACAGAGCGAACGAGTTTACATTGAACAGCGCGACACCGAAGATTTCCATGCTCTTTTGGATCGATAGTTTGACGCCGAGTTCTAATTGTCTACGATGCAGGGTTAAGGTCCATCCAGGTGGAAGTCTCATCTTTGTGAAGGCGGGACAGGATTCAACACAACTCTTTGATTCTTATCACCCCCTCTATGTCAGGTTAGACATGTTATTGTGGCAATCTCGTGTCTTTGCAATTCTCGGAAGTTGCTGAAGTTGTCGTGTTGCCTGTTGAAAGTTTTCCACTGGAGTAGTTGCATATTGGCCCATTCAAGGAGCCGTGGTCTGAAGGTCTGTGTCATGGCTCACGATTTCAGTCTGCCGCTGTCGCAGAAAGCTACTTGCGCAGTTCTGCATTGGTGAACTCCAAACGAGTGCGGGAGATGAGAAGTTCAAGTCTTCAACGTTGGAGTTTGCTGGTGAAGAACACGAAGTATTTTACCACACACTTAAGCAGCGCGTGGAAACTTACTTCCGCAAGCAGAAGGTCTGGTTCTTTTACCGATGCAGTGAAGGCGGCTTCTTCTTATGCGTTAAATGCGGAGTTTAGAAATTTTAAGGGAACTTTTGTGCGTACTATGCATCGTACCAAACGTAGTAGTACTGCCGGTTTGTCTTACTCGAATGGACGTGTCGCAGATAAATCCTCGATACCATCCGCAAATGCTTGTGAAGTCGGCCGTGATTATTGGAACCCTTCTTCTCTGTTACTATTTTGGCTTTTTCTGGTCTCAAAACGTACTCCTCTCGATGCTTCTAGTAAGCATCATGGGGTTCTGCACTGCGGAGGTGGGCATGTCCATCATGCACGATGGTAACCACGGTTAGTTTACGAACTTGTTACACGAAAGCTTCGCTGAGTCTGGGATTCCGTCGTCATTTCACAACGAGGGCAAGCTGGACTACAGTTCACAAGCTGAGTTAGACTATGCTGCGGAGTTCTTCTTTATTTTCATTGCGTTATGTGTTGAAAATGTTTACAATTGGTGATCATCCAATGTATGTCCTTGGTGTTCAGGATCTTACACACAATCTACCTTGCTTGGTTACGTCATGGGCGCCACTCTTGATCTGGTGGGAGCTAGCAGGTTGGTGCATCTTCCTGCAACTTCCACTGATATAAAATGCAGAACCAGCTTCGATTTCTCCTCCTGAGCCTATTCCCGGGACAATTTGACCCTATGGGTCCTTTTGATCTGAAAAAATTCCCTTGTGTCGGTTCAATTTCTTTTTACTGTTCTTGAACTCCCTGCCGAGGGAGGTCTGAAGGTCCCTCTTTGCAGAAACTAATGATTCACCTATCTGTGCAGTTTCATGTGGAGACAGCAGCATGTGGCCGGGCACCACTCGTTTACCAATATCGACCACTACGATCCAGACATCCGTAAGATATGACCTTAACCAATCGCTGCTTCATCACCATAGCGAGTCAGATAAGAGAAAACAGTTTTTCTGTCTTCAGGCAGCTTCACAAGCGAAATTCACGTAATTATGTCTCGGGGAGTGCTAAGAGCTTTCCTGCTTGTACAGGTGTGAAGGATCCTGATTTGCGACGGGTTACTTCTCAACAACCCCGAAGATGGTTTCACGAGTATCAGGTACTAGGAACTCAAAATAATGTAGCCACTGATGTCTTGTAGATATTCATTTGACCTATACTTTGTAAAAAATATTCTAGAAAAAGGTCTGTGTATGTAGACTCTGCATGTAACGAGAGTAGGTTTTCCACTTAGCCTTTTGATGTCCTTCCGACGTGAACAGAATGAGGCTACCTTTTTTAATTTGGCATGTTGTCCCTGTTCAAGCATGTAGTTTGTCATGTTGTTTTAGTCTTCAGCCTACCTATTCGAGAAGCTCACACTGAATTGTGTTGTAAATGGTGCAGCATATCTACTTAGGAGTACTTTATGGCGTTCTTGCCTTAAAAAGTGTGTTGATTGATGATTTCAGCGCCTTCTTCAGTGGCGCTATCGGCCCGTGCGTTACATTTCTCTTCCTTGGAGCTCTTGATTAAGCTTTTTGAGCAAGACATGCTGAGTCTGTAGCTCTTCTCTAGGTCTATCCAGTCTGATCATTAAGACTGCTATGTAGCAGTCTTAATGAGACACTCGCCTGACGGGTAAAGGTTGTGGACTGCAGAGTAAAGATAGCTCAAATGACACCACTCGAGATGGGCGTCTTCTGGGGAGGGAAGGTTGTGTACGCACTGTACATGTTTTTGCTCCCTCTGATGTACGGTCAATACAACATTCTTACTTTCATTGGTCTCTACATTCTCTCACAGGTGCGTCTTGAAACTGCCTTAACATATTTTAGTGGTGATTAAGTTAATATATACTGGCATTCATTTAGGGTACGTCGGACATACATTTGGGCATATGTCTACATAATCTTCGCTGAAAATTCGTGGCTCAACTTTTTTCTGAGACTCCCTTTTATGTTGATGCAGTTAGTTGCAGGGTGGACTCTTGCCCTCTTCTTTCAAGTAGCACACGTTGTCGATGATGCAGTATTTCCCGTTGTGGAAACAGATGGTGGAAAAGCAAAGATTCCTTCTGGTTGGGCAGAAATGCAGGTGCTGAATATAATGATTGGCAGTTCAACATTAACTCGAAAAAACACAATGTTTCACTGGAACTTTATGATATCCGTACCAGTTAGCCAGTTGACAGCTCGTGAAGCAATCAGTCAGGTCATCTCGTTTATGATGGAAAGATAGTCATGTTGTGCTTAATGAAATGCCTTTGACCTTTTGGTGATTTGTGTATCAAATTCCAGGTCAGAACCACTACCAATTTCAGCTCAAGATCAATGTTCTGGACACATATTAGTGGCGGTCTGAACCATCAGGTAATTTGTTGCGGGTTGTTATGTAGCTGTATTAGAAGTTGCGTTGTTTTGTCTGGGTTCAGTCACCTAGACCCACAAAGCTGACGTGATTTGTCGTGCAGATCGAGCACCATCTTTTCCCGGGTATCTGTCATGTTCACTACCCAAGCATACAGCCAATCGTGAAGGCTACCTGTGACGAGTTCAACGTGCCTTATACATCCTACCCCACTGTAAGTAATGCCTCATGCAATTTTCAATACATAAGTTCGCTGTGGCTCCTGGCCTTGGTCGGCACACTGTTTGCACGTCATGAGGCTGTACTTGAAGTAGATTTCTGTCTAGACATGTTGTGCTGACTGACTTGCTATGCGGCAGTTCTGGGCGGCCCTTAGGGCTCATTTTCAACATCTGAAAAACGTCGGACTACAAGATGGACTACGACTGGATGGCTGAACTGTGACAGCATGCTTTGGGCCTGCACTTTCAGATTTCTGATCGAAGGTATCTTCAACTCTACATTTTACCCATAAACCCTGAGGAGGTTTCTGCAAGGAGAACTACTTTTAAGAGAACTATGTTTTCAGTTGTCGAGACCAACGTTCTCAGCTCATAATTTTTGATCATTGGTACGACAGGTGCGGGCGATGAAAATAATCAGATAAGAGTTGTAAGTAACGTTCCGGAGGAGAGTAAAACGGATTGATGAGTGTCCATTTGTGAGGCTTCCACCTTTCAGGAACAGAAGTTGATTCAAATGCGAGACCTCCAATGAGCATCTCACAGTCGTCTTCGCCTTGGCCATCATGTGTTCCTCCTAGCGAGCTTCGGTTTTTGGAAGTTTGTCAGCTTACTTTCGAAGATCGCTGAATGCTCAAGGCTAGATTTTGTCGACACAATTTAGTTAGGTCCAATAGATCGGTGATAATATTCCCGTGCCCTCACACATGTTTCATCAGTTGCGATGTAATTCCAGTAATCTACGTATGTAGCCCCAGTGTCTGCTGAAATCAGCACAGGCAGCCATATCATGCTTCATGATCTCTTAAGCTTCGTCACTACGGTGCCTCTACACATGTGTTGACAGTGTTGTGATTCGTTGTTTTTGTTCGGAGCAGAAGTTGTGAAATCAGCTGTACATTTCGAGGTCTCATTCGTTCTTGGAATTGCCCACGTGTTCTTTAAGGTTGCCCGATGTCGATATACATAGACTTAAAAAGACAGGCTAGGTGACGTTGAGAACGAGGAAATTATGTTATTGATTTCCTCAATGTGGGGCCGAACGAACAATAGGTTGTTAGAGAAGAGTTCGTGAATATTGTTTCTATATCGTTCCAAACATTTGTACAGTAGCATGGTTGATACTTGAATTGACCATGTGAGAAAGAAATTCAGTTGCATGTGAAACAAACGAAGAGTATGATAGAAATTATAACCCTGGGAGATCTACACAACAGTGGCTAAGCACGACAAGGCGTGTCATGCTTTCTGTCATGACAGTCCCAAGCCGGACTGAAACATACGATTTTTACTTTCAGAACCGAATCAAAACAATGCGGAATTTTTTTGAAACGAAGGACGCGAGTAAGTTGGACCTACACCTTAAAATAATGGTACTAGACGCATCAGGTGTTCCTGGAGAGTAAACCACATACATATTCCCCAGATAGTTGGAGTACGTGAGGTTTGCCATGGCTGTTGAGCTAACGCGTCCTATTTACCACTCTGAAGGATGTTAATTAGGTTAGGTAGATTGGCATAAGTACAACTGCTGTGACAGGCATTATACTCTTGATCTCATCGGGCTTGGTATCTTCCCCTAGCCCTTACTACCCCTGTAGCAGCGTGGGGTTAACTACCAGCCAGCAACAACGTTGGAGCATACACTCTGCTACTGTCTGAAAATGACAAGAAGTAGCCATGTTCTGCCAGGTACTACCGAATGGTAGTAGGTTTAAGTCGTACAAGCAGTGAACTCTCATACAATGTTCGACGTTCTTTATGGCAGAAACGTTTTCTTCATTCCCTGACTTGCTACATTCTTCTCCCTGTGCTACTGTCTGAAAATGACAAGAAGTAGCCATGTTCTGCCAGGTACTACCGAATGGTAGTAGGTTTAAGTCGTACAAGCAGTGAACTCTCATACAATGTTCGACGTTCTTTATGGCAGAAACGTTTTCTTCATTCCCTGACTTGCTACATTCTTCTCCCTGATCCACCTACTTGTTCTGATTTTCCCATGCTGTGTACAACGCGCATTGAGCTTTGGGAGCCGGTTAGATCCTGAATGTGTTTTTCTTCCACCGTTGTTAATGGTGATGCTCCCAGTGGAGACTTTGGTTCGAATAGTGGATTGGCAGTTGTACTTTCGTTTTCCTTCCAAAACTTCACCAATCAGTCCATAGTCTCAAAAATGCTGAGGCTTTATGTTTACCGGCCTCAGATCCTCTGACATATATAAAAAGAGGGTACGACAAAGTGGTAACAAAGATGCGAATGCAGCTTACAAAGCGAAAGGTAAAGAACTTGCAGTGTTACTGAATCAAATTGGGAACATCGATGTAGCAGATATGTCGTGGATGTTCCTACTGCAACTGACGTTTTAACCTCATGGAGCAAGAAAAAGACAAGCTCCTTTTCTCTTGTGACAGGAAATAGGACGGGGCAAAAGGCCAGCGGACAAAAAGCAAAGGTACAACTCCCCACAGACAGGTCGCCGGATGCGCCACGATCAACACTATCAACAAACGGAGAGCTTCTTGAGAAGATCGAAACTATAAAAATATTCGCGAAGATCCGCCTTCAGAGTGGAGATTTTCAGCCGAGTAATTCGTAGAAACGAGAATAATATTTGTGGTTGTCCTGTTTCAATACGAGAATTTCAGTATTCATACAGAGCGTGAGATAATTCTTCTTCAATCAATTATTCATACAGAGCGTGAGATAATTCTTCTTCAATCAATAACTAAACTAACCACAGCAATTTTCGCGTCCGAACAATGTCGAGTCACGAAGTGACATGAAACATCAACACAGCGACGGATCTTGCGTTTCGGAAGAGGAAAATGAATCATTGATTGTGAATACTATTGATGTCGCGCCAATCTTGCAAACTGCAGCTTGGTTTGAGTTATATAAGCAAGTTAAACACAAATCTATGATGCCTTTCACAGTTTTGAAAATGGTTCTAAGAATGCACAGATGAAAATCAACCTACCTGGAACTGTGGGTCCAGTTAACCATATTTTTCGATTCATCCTGTGGGGATAAATACCTTCTAGATGAATTTGGAACACAACGTGCAGTTGTACACGAATACGGTAGTCAAAGCAGCAAGTGGAATCATGGGTATCAAACTCAATGACACGAACGGTGGAGAAGATTCGGGAGGACATGAGGACGACTGGTACACTCTATTGGTGCAAAATGTGGAGTCTGCCGAAGGAATGCAAACTCCGGTCAGACTTCTTCATACAAGTAGGGAACAATGGCGAATATTCCGTACAGAATCAGAGGGCAACAACAGCGTCATCTACGGGTACAAAAGGAGGAGACCAGGAGACTTAACAAGAAATTGCTGAGGGCACGATCCCAACATCCACTTAACGTTCCGGTGTACCTCTGACATGCTTTTAATAGAGAAATCTTCCACTGACAATCTTTTTTTGTTGGAAGATGCTGAACTGTAGTAATGGCGGAATTGACAAGCGCAATTTTAGAAACTTCTCGGAAAACTGGTCATACAACTTCTCATGTCATAGATATATGTAAAAGGTCCAAACCTGAAAAGCTTCGTCATAAGGTTAAATTCAAATTGATCATTAAAAATCAAAATTCTATTTCGATTTATTTTAATTGCAATCCTCACTAAAATTTGAATCTGCACTAAAGTCTGACAATTTACCTGCTTTGATTCACACTAGAACTTATCAAGTGATATGGTTTTCAGATTTATCAAAAATTGCATACTTTGATACAAATTGTATTAACAAATGTAATCTTAACACATATGACAGAGAATCAAATTCTTTAAATCTTGATTGACTATCAAGTTTAACATGAAATAAAACATCCAGATTTGATTTGATTTTATATAATTGCATTAAATTACATTTGATTTAAAAAATTCATATAGAATTTTATTTATTCTTGACATTCATGATATCATGTCATTTTATTTCATTCAGTAAGATTATATAAATAAATATTTTATAGAAACAGATGAAAATTAAAACATAAGTATAATTAAAGTATCATGTGTACATTCATATATTGTTTGTAAATTATTGAATTTTTTTTTATAATTAATAGAAAATTATATTATTATTAACTATAATAAATTAATATTCAAATAATTTCATAAAAATTTACATAAATTTTTATGTGTATTTTTTACATTAAAAATTAAATATAAAAATTAAATTATTTCTATTAAAAAAATTTTCATAGAAAAATTTATAACATTCATATAAAATTTTGAATTTTTTTTAATTTAAATCTTGTTACAGATTTCATGTTAACAATTATGTTTTAAAATTATATATATATATATATATATATAATTTTTGTTAAAAATAACAAAAGTGTAACACAATGATCTTTTCAACTCTCATAAAAAAATGATCACAAAGACATTCCGCTCTTAACTATAACATAAAAGAGATTACAGTTGAGCCAAATCCATTTTGAACTTCAAAGACTCAAGGTTTCAGCACTGGCTATTATCCAACATAACCACACTTTCAAAAATTCAACTTCAAAAACTACATTCCAAGGAGACCTAATTTGAACTTTACACCTTGAGCCCTAGGTCTCATAATGGCGTTATAGGCCCTAACTGTAAGTCTAGTTCGAACGGCGCTCATTGCATTATCGGCTATAACTGATGTATCTGCTCTTGCATGTGCGCAACTCTCTAACTAGGGTATCACTACATAAATCGTAACAACTGTTGTGCACATACATCGCATCACAACATACATCACTGCTACATCAAACATCACAATAAATAGATTGTCATATACCAACATAAGTGTACAAAAATCGCTCCCTTAACTAGCGCTTAGGTCCTTTAACACAAGGTATCCATCTAGTCCATTGACATGATATGCCCTTTGTGGGACTAAGATTAGGAGTCCGGATGCTACAATACCACGTCGAAAGTTGCCTATCCGTTCACATGGAAGGATTTCTCTCAATCCGGTGGAACCAGTGTAAGAGATGTCACTAACTCATGTTTCATTCATTGGAAGATGTCATGATGTTCATACTTCCAGATATAACCTATCGCCTTCTTTAACAACTTGGTCAAGGGGATTGCTATAACCAGGTATGCATTGACATATTGTCAATAATATCTAGTATATCCTAGGAAACTCTCGGCTCCCCAATATTTCATGGGGGTTCTAAGGCAACAATTACATTGATTTTATCAATATCCACTTCCATCTCTTGAGCTGACATTTGATGCGACAACAAGATCTCTTCGGTCATCATGAAATAACACTTTTTCGATTGTAATGCTAATTGATTTTCTTTGCATTTCCATAAAGTATGTTCATGTTGATCCACATGATCAACTTTCGATCCAAACATACAAAAATCATCAATAAAAATTTCCAAGAACCGACATAAGTAGTCTTGAAAAATGTGTGTCATCATTCTTTGTAAAATTGCAAGCGCATTGCACAAACCAAAAGGTATTTTATGATAAGCATACTTTTCCCAATTGGTGATGAACATATTCTTACCATTATACTCCTCCTAAATAGATACTTGGTTATGAGTGAAGGGTAGCTCATGGTGATCTTTCTTGGTAGTTGCATTCAACTTACAAAAATCGTGACACACACATATTTTTCTGATATTTTTCTTAGGCACAATCACAAAAGATGCATACATTGTGTTAAGCAATGAATGCTTAACACATGCTAAATAATGCTTGCTTGGAGATATTTATCAATTTCATCTTTAATCAACAAGAAATATTTTGGGTTCAACCGATACTACATTTGGCTGACAAGTACCACTTCCTCTATAAGATCAATCCTATACTCTCCTTATTGTTGAGGAATGACTTTCATGTCTTCAATTGTTCATGCGGACACATGTTCTTAGTCCTGCAATAGGGAGAAGAGGGGCCAAAGGTCTTTTTTTAACAAGGGCTTCTTAACCTTCAACTTATGGTTAGGGGTTACTTCCACCTCTTGCCATACTCCAAATTCAACAATCCAATTAGTGTGGCTAGCCTGGTTTTGGTCCACATTGACATATTATTGCTAATTTTTTTTGAATTGAGTTCCTCATCTACTTTGTAGCATTCTAGGTAATTGACCTCATTTGACAAAGAATAGCTGGTATCGATGAGGTACTTGCTTGGTTCATTACCCATGAATCAGATTTTGTGTCGTCTTGGTTATTTGAATGATGCAAGATATCACCACTCTCCATGCGGATCTGCGGGATCTAAGAAGGAAAGCATTTTTGTCTATCAATTCGTTGTCACATTCGCTCTATACCACCATGTCCGCCAGATTAACAACTTGTAGCCACTGTCTTCCTACTGTTTAAATACAATAAAGGTGAGTGAACGGAGACGCCGTTGATACACTCCTTGCAAAATGCCAACTGGCCGTTTCTTAAATTGGTCTACTAACCGAAGTATCCTCGGGATAATTTCTTACTCTTTATATCCCAATGCATGGACGGTATCTTCCATCATAATGTTTACTCATATGAACTGGAGTCTATGGGACAACCTTGAACATGCATCCCACGATCTCTATCTCTATTTTTGGGGCTCCCAAATCCTTTTGTTCCACCAAATATATGGTGGGTAGTTTCATTTGCCGTGATGCTCTAAGCTTGATGGTATGCAAGGCTTGAATCAACATATTCTTGTAGGTCTTGTTGTCATCCAACAATTGCTTCATGGTGATGTTGGCTTTTACTAAGTCAACTACTAGATCATGATATCAAGCTAAACTTTTTCTCATAAGAGTGGTATTCTCCACCTGTCATTGCTTCGGAGGAGTCAAGTTGGGACGAGAAGATGATTTTGGAGTTAATTACTTTAAGTAGGATTCCACTTCCGTCTAAATATTGGTCAGAAATGCTACATCCATTGGAACACTATATTCATTTTGTCTCTTCTTAGATTCCTTTATGGGGGAGTCTTTACATTGTGTGGCCACTTGCAAGATCACCTTCTTCTTTTTGAGGATGATCTTGCTCTTTGGGGCCTTATTGTAGCTAGTGGATGCCCCTTTGTGCTTCAAGTAGTAAACTAAAGAATATCCACTACCTCATGGGGAAATTTACTTGTTGGCTCTTGGGTCTGTTCCTCCAATGTGACTTGATTTACCTTCACATTCCTTTTAGCTGGAGTTACAAACCTGACCCCTTGAGTGGAGTATCGATCTGTCTCTAGTCACATTTGTGAGGATTTATCACATTCTAAGTGAATGTGCCCCGGTTTTTTACAATTATTGCACATGGACTGGTAGGTCATTCACTTCCATGGTTGGGGATATTGAGGAGATCAATGTCCCATTGTCCCGCAATTATAGCATGCATTCGGGCATTGAGGTCCAATGGTAGGCGGCGCTCTGACCAACTAGATAATGACCGCCATTTCCACTCGATTGTATTATTGAATATGCAACGGAGGTATCACTGAAGGCCTCACTATGTCATGGACTGTGTATACATGGTCTTCATAAAAGATTTTGTAAGTGGGGTAGTCTCACACATTTACCCACTCCACTTGGTGAGCCGAATAGCCATCCCTTGGCTGATGCTCGGTAGTCGTATGACATGGCTTCATGTAGATAGTACACCAGACATTAGCTCTAGATTGCATGAGGGATTTCCGGCAGTCCATATTGTTGACGAGCTGAACCTTAAGTTCTTCAAGCGAGTTAGTTAACTTCTCCATTTTGGATTCCATCCCTCTTCTTCCATTTTCATGCTTGATGTGTTGACCTTCTTTCTTCTTCAATGTATGCTTCCACTGTTCGTACAAAGAGCTTGATTCATGCTCTTTCGACAAAGATGAAACATCAATCAAAGGAGGACTTTGACTCTTGTAGTGTTTGCCTTTTGCTTTCAATCTTCGGTCCTTGATGATCCCTTGGAATCCTCATATCCCCTTCGATGAATATTGAAAAGCTCATATGCCTCTACGGCTTGTATGACAACATCTATAGTAGCTTGATCTAACTGTCTATAGAAGGTTTCTTGATGAGGGTCATATTTTCCCTACCCAGACACATAACACTCTATTGCCATGGTAGCCGAATACAACTTGGTATTCGTTGTGGTGGCTGATGGCATTCTATCTAACAAAATCAAAAACTGCTCCGTTTATTCACTGAGTTTTTGGTGCTTCTCTTGTCTTATGGCACCTATTTGCCTTATCAGAACTTTGTTGTCCCGCATTTCCTTGTATCTAGTGAGAAAACGGCTTTTAAGACTATCCCATGAGGCAATCTCAGCCGCATGGCTCTCCTCTTGGTTGTTCATCCAAATTTGGGCCTCTTTTCAGAGGATACCATGAAAGATTTGGCGACAATTTGCGTGATCATCTTTCTTATTTGTCGTTGAAATGGCCTCAAATGTTTTGATATACGAATTTGCGTCATCATCATCTGTAGTCCCCTTGAACCGGGGGTATATCTACTTGGTAATCGAAGCCGTCATGTTGATGGAAGAAAGACAGTGGAAGATTTGTCTAGCGATCCTTTGGAACACTCAATTGTACTTCTTGTGATGTGTGATGGGGTACATGGATGTCTGGCGATAACACCAAAGTGTATTTGGACCACTTCTCATGCTCCTTTCCATGATCTTCCGTCAGGTTGAGATTTTGGTCCACCTCAACATCCCCTCGGAGATTGGACTCCTCAACCTCCATGATCAATCTTCTTGATCATGGAGGTTGATCATAGGGTAGGAGTCCAACCTCCTAATCTTCATGGGTTGCTGACTTGTCGCTTCTTGTGCTACTATACAATCTTCAAGGAGGGCCAGATAGGTGCGGATCAGTATCTTGATCCGCGTCTTAGGAATTGTGGACTCCTTCAATGGGTACTCTAGGCGATATGTTTCTATGTTGTGGGTATGACCAATTAATGTAGACTTAAGTTGTTTCCTTATGGGTTTTACTTGAAGACACACCCATCGGCCTTCATGTTCCTTCTTCCTTAACTCCTCCCGAGCAAACGTCCTTCAAGCTTTGTGTAAGTTCAGAGCTTGGCTCTTCGAAATCAATTTTCTGACTCGTCTCCCCGAGGTTGTTTGTTAATATTTCTGACATTCATTTCGGATTTGGTACTTCCTTGAATTATCTAGGCAAAGAAGGTATGTGGGTGCCCCATAAGTGAAAATTTTGGAAATAACCGTTTTTCCTCAATTCTCGACAATGTACAACTCTCTGTTCAAGCTTGGGTTCTGACATGTGGATGCTCAATCTTACGAATTGAGCATACTACAAATGTTTCTATTCTAACATTATACAATCTTTCCGGTCTGTTACCTTAGCAAGTTCAATCTCTGGAAGTGACACCAAGAAAAAAATTGTCTCTCAACTCCCTTTTATGTCATGCATTACTTATATTACTTGCATGTACATTGCAATAGTTTAGATTCCTTTTCAAAGGAATGAATTACTAACATGACCAATTGGAAGGTAATGATCGAGATTAAACTTCTTTAAGGCTCTTGACATATAGGTCCGAAGAGTTGTAGAGATATTCTAGATGTTATCGTCAACGTGAAGACAACTCTTGTAATAACACAACAATCACCACAAGACCAGAATTGTAGTACTTTGATTCTTCCCCTAGGGAATAAGGGATCCGAATAGACCACCAAGGAGGTAAATGTAAGTTTAGTACTCTTTACAATACTCTAGACATCACAGTCCGAAGAGCAAGATGACCAGGAAACACAAGTTGCTTATTCCATCGATAACACAAATCCCATCATACACACATATGCACACTTTTCAATGAATCAATGGATTGGTGAATCCACCCTTTACTACTAATGGGGATCTCTCTCTTATAAGCTAAAGTCAAGACGAGTCACTCAATAAAGTACTCATGGGTGATACTACGCAGACACAACTCCTTGACAAACATCTGACTATCTTTATAGGTGTTCAACATCAATCTAGGCCGATTACATGTTGATCATACCAACTTTGTGACTTCTCGTTCTACCCTAACTACAATTGCATTTCAATCAACTGAACACTTGCAAGCAAAAGAGATCAGTGTGTTCTAGTCCTAATCCTATTTATATAGAATTTCCTAATTTCTATTCATAACTGTCATCTACACAGGTCACTCTCTTCGAAATCTACTATGACCATCTAAGCCGCACAATCGTACTTCCACCTTTCAAGTAAATGCGTCGATTCCTAACTGCATCTCCTGCACGTCCGTAGCAATCTCATGTTGATGAAGTGTCATGGCTTCCCTGAAATCATGTCCCATCGCCTTATATATCTCCTTGCGCTTCTCCTTGGTATCTTTGGGATTTTCCATAGTTATCATCAACTGCTCTAACCATTGCATCTTTAAGCTGTCACAATGAGCAAACATGTGTTGGGCGCACCTGTTGGCAAGAGTCTTTAGTCTAGCGACTGCCTCAATGTCCACCTAGTTCAAACACAGCTTCAAATTGTGCAAAGTCTCTCGGAGCTGCAGATTTTCCTTCTCCACAAATCTCATCTTTGCATCCCAAATATGGAAAATCTTTGCGTAAGACTGTTTTGACGTGTGGATCTTCTTCTTCAACTCATTTCTTCTATTTGGAAAACTTGTTCACATTCTCCATCAATTGTCGAATGTTGTCGGTTTGGTCTTGCTTTCCGATAACTAGCTGATTCATCATTTGGACCAAGTCCAAGTAGCCGTCAGACTGTGGATCCCACCCAAGCATATATATTGGTCACATCTCATTCAACTCCATAAGTATTGGGATCATCATCGCCTCTAACTTCTGTGATAGTTGTAACATCAAAGCTAGTGGTTATGCAATGGCCTTCGGTGCAGGCTTAACCGCCATCATCTTAGGTCAAGAACATTTTGGCAACACTATCTCATCTACTTGTTTGCATGTGTTCACCTTCTTCTTTGGCGGAATGGGGTGAGTACTTTCCACCTTTGTTGGCCTCTTCCTCCTCACAAATTCCAACCCTACGGCATCCAAATCCAAATCCTCTGCCTCAATCTCAATCAAAACTTCATGCACTTATCTATCCACAGTTCCAATACTTTGTGTGGACCCGATGCTAGTGTACTCAATCTCCACCTTGATGTCGGATAGTCCAATCTCCAATCGATAGAGTCGACATTCCTTCAGAGTCAACCACCCTAGTCGGGCATATAAATTTATCAGGAAAGAAGAAGTATACACTACATTCTTCTCGTCCTCCTTTAGCTTGATGGCCATCGCTTGCACATTTTTTGCAAAGATTTCTCCCTAGTTAAATCGAATGGAACCTCCCACGAATCCTTCCACAATTCGCACCTTATGCATACTTACGTATGTAGTGCGATGAGGTGAGAATAACCGATTCAGGGTGTAGGCTATCTTCCTTCTAAACACATCTTTAATCAAATCAATTTTGTACTTATTTGTGTTCTTCAGTTCCTTGGGGTTGAACCATTTACTTCGTTGAAGTTGAATCCTGTGTGTAATGTCGATCCTTCTCAATCTACTTCGTCCTTGTCTTCTTCATAGTTTCGGCTCAGAGCTTTGGTCCATAGTTTTGCATCCCACTACTCTGGTTACGCTCTACTTCCTACTGCGGAGACCGCTGCCCTTGACGCATTTTCTCGCACAACTCTTGGCAAACATAATCCCATCGCCATGACAAAAAAGCTCCTCCCAGTTCTCTCAATCTTAGCTTCTGCTGCACTTTGTAGGTACTCTCATAGTTCTTTGTCTTGACATCGGGTTCTCACTTGCTCTCGATATATTATGTCTGTGCAAGTTCTTGGCACATGATTATACAATCCGTCAAGGTTTGTTTCCTCAACCACCTAAATCTTTGTCAACCCTAATTCAATCTTCCGCTCGTGTGATCTCACTAACATTATTCATACACTTTTTATTTTCATCACATTTGTAAGAATGCACTTCTTATTCATCCAAATATAACGTTTCATTACATAAAAACAAAAAAATTCCTAGAAGTCCTACTAACTATGCCCCTACAACTCTCAAACACTATTAGACATTCAAACTCAATCCCATTCGTCAAGGTAATAGATTCAAAGGTATTTCTATTTTACTAACATCGAGGATCTCCATATCTAATGTATGTAAATCTCACACAAAAAATGACAGCATTTTTTAATTATATGTTTTTAAAGAAATGAAAAATATTTGTATTTAAAATAAAGATTAAATATTTATAACCAATCTATTATTATTTGAAATAACATTGGTTAACTTTTTGCATTCTAATTTTTCTTTAAATAAAATGTATAGCAGATTTATTCAATTATGGATTGCAATGGAATGTTATTAAGTATTTTTGATAATTAGTCTATGTGAAGTATAATTAGAGTTTATTTTAATGTATGTTTTATATTTTTCCATGTTAAATTCATAATTTAGCTTGAATCTCACTCTACATCACAAATAGTATTCAGGTAATATCAGTAAATAAGTTCATTCATTTACTCATACTTAAAAGTTTTCTATTAAATATAAAATCAAATTTTGGACATCAAATATACAATTTTTTAAATGTATCATTATAGAACACAACATAGAGTTTATTAAATATGCAGTATTTGAAAAAATGAAATGAAAGAGATGAAAAAATATTATAAAAAATAAAAAATATATATCATTAATTTTTATTAAAATTTACCATTTTTATTTTTTAAATATAATTTTTAATTTAATTTAATTTAAAAATAAATCTTATATATACAAATATTAATGTTTTTGATCTTGAGATTAAAATTAAATATTTTTATATAATTAAATCTTTTATTCAAATTAGAAAATGTTAATCATAAATATTTATGACTTCATATCATATACTTATAAGTTCCCGTTAATAATGATGGAGTTTAGAAACAAAATATGCCAAAAAGTTGTCCATGATGATGCACCTAAACACCATGAAGCTTCTTCTAAATCTTCTGCCCAGGCCAAGGAAAGCATGCAGATCCTGCACCTGTAACAACTTTTGCTCATTTAGATGCCACTATTGTATTATCTAGTGGACGGCTGACTTAAGAAGCCACCTACAGACGCTTTATTCCCAATCATTCCATATAACACGAAGTCTTTACCATTTAAAAATGATCATAGAAACAAAACTAGAATGAAAAACATTATAAGCTATTTACTTGATCCACTTACTTCAATTATGTTAGTTTAAGATTTTTATTATATCCAAGACAAAGAAAAAAATTGTTTAATTTTTTGAGTTGAACAAGGCAGCGGCCTGGTTAAGGGAGCCCACAAGAGCCGTAGCGAAAGCCAGTCTTCTTATGGCATTTGTCACTGCGTATGGACCCAAACCTGGGTTTCTGACTATAATAGATTTTTATTATTTTTGTAACCCATTTATAGGATGCCCCTTACGCCTTGGCCGACACATGTGCTACAATGGCCAGGAGAAAGGGTCCGACTTCGCGAGAGAAAGCTAACGTTAAAAGGTTTTTTTTAAATATTTATTTATTTAGTTAGAATGTAAAAAAACTTAGGATAACAAATCTGTCTAAAATATTTTGTAAATCCCCCAAACACATATTACAACTTTCTTAGTACCGTTAACTCAAAATGTTCGTCAAGCAGTCCGAAGAGTAACTCCTAACGTAACGGTCAAAGCAAGACGCATCGGTATGAAATGAAATTAATAGGTAAGATAAAATTTCTGAGATATTAGAAAAATTAATAAAATTAAAACTTACCATTACAACTGCTATATTGGATAAGTCCAGGTTTTGACTAGTATTGATGGTGCATATGCTCCATTGAGCCAATAAGATATAATCACATCTGCTACTTCTTAAAATCTGCAACCATAAATCTCAGTAATTCAAATTGTTTAACTTCAATTGAGAAATTTTATTCCCGGTTCTCATACGTATATTGAATGCACTATTAATGTTTGTTAAAAATCAAGAGTGAGTTGAGCTCACTCACTATGTTCTAGTCTAAAAATCCCCTGCCTAATCATATGATCAATCGACTACCTGCGCTTTAAGGTACACTACACTCAACTCCGCTGCGCTGCACTGCACTGCACTGCACTGCACTACGCTAATCTACATCTAATCTGCACCTACCTACAGAGAATTCTGTTATAAAAGTTGCAAGCTGTCTATGCTGCTGCTGCAGTCCCGTCTGACATCAATCTGAAGCACCTCTTGGCTGCTGTACATCTAGCCAGCATCCATCCTCCTTTCTGTCGTGGAAACTCACTCATGCCTTCCATATACAGACGTTGTATCTTTCATCTTCCAGCCTCAAAGAGCATGTCTTCAGGTCTTCACAGACACTGCATCTGCTGATTACGCTTTTCAAGGCCCGTTCCCGTTCAGTCCATTTCCTTCTGCATGTGAGTAACTGTTGGAAGAGCCATATCTCTGGTATCCAGATCGTACCATGACAGACAGACTTGGGTCTCGTTCACTCTGCGTAGCCCATTGCCGTTCTTCACTGCTTCTTCTGCGAGCCACTGAACCAGGATAACTTCTTGGACCACCAGGATTCGATGTCGTGCACTTCCTCGTGAATCTTGGCCACGAGAGGCGACGGGCCCAAGCGCACAGCGTTGACGTAGTTGGTGAGAAAGTGGCACGAAATGCCGGGGACCAGGATGCCCAACACTCTGATGATGAAGGTCGCGTACGTTTCTGCATATTCCGGACCGTACATCCATCTGAAAAACGGTGACCGCAGCAATTCGTACAGAGCTACAACTCGATCGGTGACGATGGACGTCAGGGAGAAGAAGTTGGGATTCGGAGCTTCCGCCAAAGTCTGCACAGCTCCAGAAATGCTTCAAATCAGACAACGGAACATTCCTAACGAATTCCGCAACAGCATCGAGCAAAAGTGCGAGGACAGAGGCAATTGCCAGCTCGAGATGGTTTGTGACGAGACGGATGCATTCACCTTTCCTCCATATCTGGCGTTAAAATAGTAACAGAGGCCGGAATGCTTGAACTGGAAGAGTCTGTCGTCGAAGGGAACACGAGGCACAAGGTCGTTCAGGTAGACGATTCTCCAGTATCTCTGCTCGCCGATCTTGCTGATCATGTACTGGGAGAAATCCTGTCCTCCGACCCGCGGTTGACCGAAAGTGTAAAGTGCTCCCAATTTTCTGGTCAATGCTTCCTCGTTGCTGTGAAACAAGAGCGTGGTGTAGAGAGCCGCCAGCGATCCGCCGAGACTGTGTCCTGTGACGAAAAGCTTGGCCTCCGGGTTCTGAGTCATGAGCTCTTTCACGACGTTGGTTGCCTGGTCGTAGGCAAGCAGTCGATTCCTACGAACATTGGCTGATAACCCGGACTTGCTGTCTTTACCACGACCCTGCTCAAGTCCAAATATTACATGGAACCATTGGAACACTCAGTTGAACAGTCCCAGGGATATTCATATCTAAATGTTCATATTCATATTCATATACCTTTTCGAATTATAGTGGCTCCGCATTTTTTGATTCTGGCAAATGCAAATCTGTTACAGCATTATCAAGCTGACTGAGACATGAACAATATTTCCTCAAGTTGAACTTGTTTTGTATCATGGAAGCCAAGAATCTGATTTTTGCAACCAGAAATCCAACGAAATATTTCTCAGCGAAGGATGCGAGGGAGGAACATTTTTTTTAGAAGATTTAGAGTGGATAGATAGGAGCTTTTTTACTTACCTTTGCGCAATTGTTCTCCAGCACCGTGAACGAGTCAATGTTGTTCCTGTCGACGAGGCCCAATGCTTCCAAAAAGCCGATGTGCACCAACCCCAGATTCTGGAGCTTGTACCATGAGAAATCAAAGTCTGTGCTCCAGTCATACCCGTTGAACGACTCTGTTCCTCTCCAGGCCACCACAATCGCCTTCGCATCTTTCGGTTGGTCTGTAAAAATGTAGAACTGTGTACTGCTCCTCTGGATAAATTCTGCGTAAAATCAAACCAGAATTAGGAACTGTTAGTAATGGAAACGTCACGGACCGCAGCGACTTGACTTTGGTTCCACGACATATGATCAGAACGTCAGCACCTGGAGAATCCACAATGCTGTATGGAACAGCAATCAAACTTAAATTGAAGCCAATATGCTGAGGGACCTTGGAGGGTTCCAGCTTCCTCGTACGTCCCATGACTTTGGCTTATTCTTTGGCTTGTAGCTCCTGCTTCTCGGTCTCAGATTTTAGGCGTGCAGGCACTCTACCCATACTGTTTTATTACAAGGAGTTGAGGTGCAGCACGATGCAGTGCAGAGGCAAACGTCACTCACCATTCCAGCACGAGTAGAAGCCCACGAAATTCATCTGCACATCGAACGAGCGTACATGGGCACAGAAATGGTCAGGCCAGTTACGATCTGCTCAAGACAGGGGCTCACGTACTCGCAGTGGTGGGCACGGGCATTGGAGCGATACGTATTCTCTATTGCATACCACTATCCATTCAGCTTCATGAAACCTATCTTTCAACGTTTTCGTACAAGCTTCGAGCAAGCTTCTAGTGATAAATCTGAGAAATTGAGGACTGTCTCTTACTCACCTTCCAGGTTTCAGTGACAACTTTCTTGATGAAGGCAGGATTTTCGTACGAAAGTTTTGCAGCCATAACCGAGACGTCAGCTGTGCCCATTGCTCCATAGTCGTCACCAGGAAAGAAGACAGCGGAAGGTGCTCCATTTTGTGACACCGGTCCAGGAGGAGCATGCAGCTGGAGATCAAACCGTGGATCCGAAACTGCAAACAACGTTTTATGTTCTGCGGAATCTGGGTCTCGAACCGTCAACGCACCTGATCCAAGTAAAACCTTCCGTCAGCTATTGACTACTTGGGCTTGAGCAGGTTTGCTCAAGTTCTTAGAAGTGGAGTACCACAGGTTTTCTGACATATTTTCACAATTTAAAAAGTATCTCCAAAAACTTAACTCTAGTATTGAAGTAAAACCGGGAGATTCAATCAGAGGACTCTGAACGTTCACGAGAACGGACTTACTTCTATTAAGCAGGACACGGTATAATGTCCTGAAAAAACCACCGTTGGCATCCAACAAGTTCAAGATGTACTCCAGACCGGCTCCCAGTGCCGACAAAGGGCCGTGAATCGTCCACATGAGCTTGCACAGAAGAAGGGAAATTCGTTGCTGCCAAGTTGTATCATCCTTTGTTTCATCCTCATCCATGGCGAGCTCTGATACTGTCCGACTGTTCTTCCATTTCCCCTTACCTCTTGTCAGATCCCACATGAATTTCAGCGATCCCCTGTGCCCATCGCCTGTCTTGGGATCCACCAACATGTACTCTTGGGTTTTGCTGGGATCCATGGTTCCAATCAGCTCGAATCGACTTCAGAATATGATCGAATCGTCCTACGGCCCAGTTCTCCCTTATCGACACGGCTGTTGAGCTCTCAGCTCGACCAACACTCGGGATTCCAAAACTCAGTTGAGCAATCAGCAGCGGAATTTATATGGACCATCTCCGGCTGCTCAAAGACCTTTGACCTGCGGCACTTGATGTGTGGACTCTGAGATCGCTGAGGTCGTTCGTTCTGAGTTCTCGAAACTCCGCGTTTGTTGTATGTTGCCACCGACAGTACCTGAACCTCCACAGCTCAAGAAAGCGCTAAAGTATAATGAAGGCGATAATGTTCAGCCGGACTAGTGAAACTTTGAGAAACGAATAAGTAAATAAAAATAAAAGATTCCCAAAGGGCATGGTGGTTCTCGGCACATCGGTCGAGAGTTCTGGTTTCTTGCGAAAATCTATCTGTAAGTAGAGTTGTTCTGACAGTATTCATTACCGTCACAGTATTCTTTGCAGGATGATTGATTGTTTGGCTGGACTGGTCAAAGCCCCTAACCTAGTTTTTCCGTCTCTTGGGAGGTATTACTGTTTTCACTGGAAAAAGTTGTGAGCTGTAAGAGATAGACTTCGTGGTAGTTTTAACATCATCCTTCCGCTACAGTACACCTTGTATTCCTCATGTCAGCAGTGGGGATCCGCAGGGCAAGACTTAGGTACCCTCCAAAACCTACGTGTCAAAGCAATGCCAGACAAAAGAAATAGGAGATCCTTCCCAAAGGGCGAACACAATGTTGTAGTTCCCCTAAACTTTACATCCTTTGACGTGCCATCGTGGAGAATCAACATATTATAGTACTCAGCTGTAGTTATCGAGAATTCACCAGTAATTTGTGATTCAATTCATTATAATATCGTGTGACTTGTACATCAGTTACCGCAGTCCTCAAGTGATATGCAGCTTGTTCCTTGTTCGATCAATCGCGAATTTGGGACTGAACCATTGTAGTTTTTCAAAATTCGATGAAGAAAGAAGAAATTGAATAATGCACACAGTGAGGACCAGATTGTATTTCCCCTAAACACTACATCATTGTACGTCCTATGTAAGGAAAACACATTTTTATGCGTGGCTATGCAGCTTACCAGTTTGATTAGTATTCTGTGCGGTAACTGATGTATTTCAGTTACGGAAATCCTCAAGTACAAAGCAGTTTATCTCCTAATATGATATGTTCGATTAATCTCCACATCGAGAACTGCACCATTCCAGTTTCAAAAATGGTAAAATAAAATACAGGCGCACAATGCATGCAGTTGAGGATTGCAAATCTTGTGTATCTGGACACTGCAGTGTCCAGTGGAGGAGGTCTCGTCGTGAATGAACCGCCGGGAAAAGTCAGAATCGCCGGTCGGTCGATGGACGTCGCAAGTGCATGCCGGCGAAAGGTAGATCCAAAAGTATATCCAGTTGAGTTACATGCGCGTATGAAGGTACGGACCGTCACGGACACAGAAGGTAAGCTGCTGAGGGAAGAGGGGAGGCCCGGACGTCTTCGCCGTGGCCAACCACGATAAACACATGTCGCTGGAACATCTCAACGTTTTGGTCGAGCTAGCTGCCCAGGTCCCATCGACGCCTCCAGTTCAAGGAGGTCCGCTTCCTCGATTCTCGCGCTCATCGGCCAGCTTCTGGGACTGGGTCAGGCCTTCGCAATTTTTTTAAAGGTCCCGTCACTACGGGTCAAACTGTGGACTTCAGAAGAATCAGAACAGGATAAGTCAAGCTCTCCCGAGAGCTTGACTTATCGTGTTCAAGATAGGTTTCCCATAAAGTATAATAACAAAAGTGATGGGAAGATCCCATCAAATCCAACAAGGATGGAACCAAACCGGTAACATGGGGCTAGCTCCAATAGTATCACACTCGGAAATATGTCATACAGCACCCAAGATATCTAACTATCCAAATCGAAAGGTTTACAAACAACAGAGCATCCGAAGAAGCATCACCTAACGTGATTGCTCTCCTATGGATTGCACCAGCTAGTGCTCTCTGTAGAGCAATGGAAACACGTTGCCTAAAATAGGCTATACAGTAAGCTAAAGAGAGTGATACCCCATGTCGCCTAGTATGGTAGGCTCTCGCGCACTCCCTCACGAACATGTCAAAGTCGGTGTCCATAGCTCCATATAACTCCAAAGCTATAGGAACAAAAAGGTGACCTCTCTGCATACCTCTATACTTGGAGACCTTGGTTGCTGCCGCTCCACTCGCCGCCCATCCTGGAGGATGGGTGATCACCCCCTCTCGAAATCAGATCTCTAGTAGGATGCAGAACCACCACATCGCCCACAAAGTGACCTAGTCCTCCCGAACCAAATGCAGTGTCTGCTCTAACCCTAGTCGACTGCAAGGCATACCAACGCTCTCTCCATGTGAGGTATCCATCCTCTCGCGCCATAGCAAACACCACATCCCTAATGGCGTCATGGATAGCTATCCTCTGCCCTCCGAATGGACAACGAGTCATATGAACATATGTTGCATCCAAAGTGATACCACACTCACATGTGAGTAATGAAGATGTAGATGGATGGACCAAGCCAAGACGGAACCTCATCGTTGTGGAGAAAGTAGGCGGTGCGAAGTCGGAAAGCCCCGATGCATGGTCGAGTCAAGATCCACGAGCCCGCACTCCTTGCCCGAAGCAAGAGCGTAGACGAGCTTTTTAGTAGTACGAGGAATGGCCGGATCCACTAAGAGTGAATGTAGAGTCTCCAAAACCGTCGGTCCATCAAAATAGACCGTAGACCCCTAGTCCAATCGGTAGTAAAGAGGAAAAAAGATGGGAACTCATGTCATACCTCCCGTGGTAAAGCATCTCTCGTATGTCATAATAATACTTGTAAGGGAAATGATCCCGTAACGACATCCCTCGTATATATCTCCAAAATAGGTCTATCTGCGATCACAAATCGAGAAGATAACAAAGGTGCAACAAGCCCCCAACTCGTAAAAGAAAGCCACAGGTGCCATCTCCTCCATCGATAATAAGCCTACCCCTCCACACGAAATTGGCAAAGATGTTTGTCTCCTTGCCAAATCTCCGATCACACACACTCGAATGTCCCCTGCCCCTATGATGTCACCAAAGACGTCCATGATCCTCCTATCAAAAGCTGTCAACCGTGATATGAATGTAGGTGAAGGAGGAACCGTGTGAACAAGATAGGTGGGTCGACGAGCAATACTAGATGATAGTATACCAAACGCCACCTGCGGATCCCCTAGTAAAGGAAGATCGTCTATATGCAAAACATCCTCGGCCAATGCAACATAAAGGTAGCGTGAAACAAAATCCTCGTCCCCTACCAAGCACTCCTAGAATACGTGAGGCCATCCAATATCATACATCCCTCCGGAAATTTGAAGGTGAGGCGGAATGCCCAAAGGAGACAAAGCCCCGCACTTTCACACCTTTTTCTCTCAAGCTCTGGGATGAAGCTCGGTAGTCAAGTAATCAAAGGCCTACCTAATGTCAATGCTTCACATGGCCCACAATGTGTGTATCATCCATTAAGGAGGGGAACACACAACCAGGCACGGCCAAAGCAGTGTACACAAGAGCTCTATAATGAGCCATGGCGAATAAGGGTCCTCCCAAAGGATCTCCTTGTCGAGTGCTAGCGGCGGACTGTAGAACGGTGACTCCCTCCTCGGAAAAGCCATGCTGATAAAATAGAGAAGAATGTGAACCGTAGAAAGATCGTACGAAAGGAATGAGGCTTGATAGGGGTCCACCAGCCTCTCTCAGCTTTCTAAAAATAGATGCATACGAGACGCTATTAAAAGCGTTCTCAACGTCCACCTGCAAGACAATCCAATCCGGATGGATATCTAGAAGTGCTCTAATGCCCAACGATATTGCCTCACTGACCTCACGGTGTGGCGACTCAAACCGATGTGGACAAAGATGCTCACGGAAGTGTGAGCGATTTTGCAAGACAACGGTACGGCTGACTAATCGCAATAAGACCTCTCCAATAGCAATCGGTCTGATGCCCCCAGTGTCCTTCTCCATCGCGAGAAGCCGACTAGCACCCAGAGCCTGACTAACTGACAACGGAATCTCCCCTCTCGCAACTGATGCAGCCACCTAGAACAACTCCGTGAAACCACTAGAGGGATCATCTGCCTGAAAGCAATCTCGAAGATGCTCATATACCATCCCTGACAAACCCCTAGAGGATAAACGTGGGGTTGTGCATAGAGAATGAGCAAATAATGATCTATCAAGACATAATGGCTCCTCTGGCTGATACTCCAAGACCTCTAATGGTATCTTCTCGCCCATGGGTGGATGTAGAAGGCGTAAAGAGGAAATCGTCTCATCAGTAGGACTAGCCATAGACAAAGGATGAAGGGCCCTTGCAGCCCTGCTATACTCCCCGGCCTGCCCCAAGATCCTACACCGTCGCAATCGCGCCGAATCAGAAGTATCATGTTTCAAGCAACATGGACAAACCATGAACTGCTTGTACGTTTTTCTCTTTCCCGTGGTTTATCTACTAATCCAATCCAGTTGCACAAAATCACGAGCCGAGCTCCTTATAAAACTCGAGACATGAAATCTACTTCTGATTACATCGACAGCTAGGTAATGCTTCCCGTTGTGATGACCCGGATTGTCAAATTCAATTAGCATAAACAATTCTGTTGGATAGTGACACGTGGTGATGCCAAAAGAAGAAAATTTGAAATTTGGAAAATTTTGCAGTGAGGATAAAATTTTAATATATTTATGAAAAAATAAAAATTTCAATTCATATTTATTTCACTACACCTATTGAATAAAACGTGTTTATATTATTCCTGTAATATCAATGCTTTATGACAAAAAACCATAAAATTTTATCTGAATCCAACCTCACATACTCTACGACCATCGATTTTGAGTTATTATATAATGTCATTTTTCACATGTGAAAACAGACTCCCACGCCCAAATGGTATATATCGAGTCAAAGTGAAATATTTGGGCCCCCTCCACAGAAGTGACAGAGAATAGTGGCCTGCTGCACATGCCTGACGGTCCTGGATTGTCCTAACTGACTAGAGTTACTTAACCGATGATCAGAGTTCGCCTTCTGTATTCATGAAAGGTGAACGGTCGATCTTACGATGGACTTCGTACGTGAGAACCACAACTGGAAGTCGTCGATTGCGCTGATCTCGACTGTGTTTTTCTGCCTGTCATGTGCAGCATTTATCCGGATGGTAACCCGAGGGATGTTCTAACCAGGGATCTGACACTATTCCTTTTTGTTTGTTTGTTTGTTTTCATTCGCATTATACTCGGTACAATTGACTCTATATAAAGGCATTATACAGTTTACCCTCGATCTTTGCCAAGTTGGGTCTTTACTCCCGGGGAAAATACATGTGCAAATTGCAACTCACCCCTTACTCCCGAGGTCACAACTTTCTAGGTGCATTTGTTACCACGTGTAAAATAGGGAGTGATTAATAAATTGGCTAACCCTGGTTAGTCTTCCGTAAATGCAATGTATTGGACTTACAAAGTTTTGAGATAAATGGAGGTGCTGAACTCTCCATAAGTGAAATATATATTTCACTTATGGAAGTATTAGATTAATGCAAAACCTCCACAAGTGCAACAAGGGAGTTTACTCCCAATGTGTTTCACTTAAGAGAGACACGACTGTAACTTTATATTCGAATTTGTCTGATTGTTTCCTAACTTGTCATTGATGCTTTGCTTTAGAAGAAAATCAGAACTGCATCCGCCACCATATGATATCGAGGACCGCTCAAAATAGTGCACTTCCTTTGACAAGACTCGTGGAAATTCTTCCTCACATTCAACTGAAGTGTTTCAACTATAGATGAAGTATACACCACCTGTAGTATTTTTGGGTAATTAGAAAATATCTACAACTCTGTTAACCTCCCGGTTCCCCACAGAAATCTCCATCCTTGAGATGTATATGAGGGACATGGAGGGGTTTTATTTCCCTACATGTACTATTTCATAGACGAGAGATGATTTATCTCTGGAGTCACGACATGAGCTCCCATCCTTTTCCTCCTTGCCCAATGATTGGACTAGAGATATACAATATTCCATGATGGACCAACAGTTTCAACAAGTTTTATATTCACTCTTAGTGGATCTAGCCATTCATCATACTATTATAGCTTATTTATGCTCTTACTTCGACAAGGGCGCAAGCTCATGGATCTCGGCTTGAGCATGCATTAGAGCTTTCTGACTCGCACCATCTATCTTTTCTACAACTATGAGGTTTCGCCTTGGCTTGGTCCACTCATCTTCATGTTCATTAATCACAAATGAGTGTTGTACTACCTTAGATGCAGAGGAGTCCATATGACTCATTGCTCATTCAGAGTATAGAAGATAACAACCTATGATACCATTAGGGATGTGGTGTTTGTTATGGTACGAGGGTGTGGATACTTCACATGGAGTGAGCTTTGGTATGCTTTGCAGTAGACCGGGTTATGGCATACATATACTTGATTCGGGAGGACCATGACTTATAGACAATGACTTCGATACGTTTGTAAGAGAGTGCATGCGAGAGCCTACCATACTATGCAACATGTAGTATCATTTTCCTTATCATATTGTGTAGTTTATTTGAGACCATGTGTATCCATAACAAAGAAACCGCGTTAGATGATACCTATTTCTATGCTCATGTAGACCTCTTATCTAGATAATTATGATATCTTAGATGTAATAAAACATATTTTCCATTGTGAAGTTACTAGACCTAGCCCCATCCTACCCTTTGGTTTCATAGGGGGAGACTTGATGGGTCTTCCCATCCTTTTTGCTATATCCTTTTTGTCTTTTAGGCACAGGAAATCGCGCGTGAAGAGCTGAGTGTTGAGAGGGCGAGAAGCTGCGGGTGCGGGAATTGACAGTGTAGTTACATTCTGTGACCATACTTTGACAAACATGGAGAGTGAATAGTCCATTCTCTTCGTCTTTCAATTTGGGTTCCATCGGTACCTAAATTGAAGACTATGGAGAATGATATTGTGAGATATGACTGATTTTATTTTTTTTAGGGTTTTGAGTGCATTTTGAATGATTTTTTTTCAACTAGACATATGGGTCGGGTTTTTTTGTTCCCATCTCTTCCTTTTCTTGCATTGGTTCTATTGGAACCTAGTTGGAAAATTATGGAGATCTGAATAAAAAGTTATGAGTATTTTTAGATTTTAGGGTTTCCATAGTTAGCATTTTCCAATGTGAGGTGTTGTGTTAGGGGGGTTGTGGTTCTGCAGGTGGGAGGATATACATGATGGAGTATTGGGTTTCTTTCTCGTTCCCTTTGTGCTAGCTATAGCTTGACTTTCTCTCATGGGACCGCCAAAAGTGGTGCGTGATACACCATGTCCGGTTTGTCATTGTCTCTTTACCTCGCAAGGGGTAAAGACCCACGTGGGAAAGATGCACGAAGATTATGATTGGACCACTTGGGATGCGCATGTGAGGAGGACGGTCACATCGACATCGGTTTTTGTCACTTCGGGGAACACACAGACTACATCGACTCCTTCGTTGAGCATTCCGGGTATACCGTCGGGGTCGTGGGAGTGGTTAGCTTCCCATGCAGATTCGATTCTAGGGCTTTTTGAGACTAGATTTCCATGTCCACATTTATTCCATAGGCTTCCTCGGGCTCTGCATGACGAGGCTAGACGTGCTTTTTGCTTACCGCTCTATCGGTTGACGCGCGATCCAATGGACGAGTTAGCATGATTTTTATTTATATTACTTCCGCGATGGTGTCTACGTTATATTAGAGGGGGACGTGCTGGACATAGAGAGATGGCAGCTAGATTTCGGAGATTCCGAGCAGGGGATTGGGCTACATTGCAAGAGGAGTCTATTCGGGCCACACAGGTTAGGAGTCGGGTTCAGTCATATTATATTTCGGATTCGGCGTGATTGCGACGGTGTAGGATCTTGGGGCAGGCAGGGGAGTATAGCAGGGCTGCACGGGCCCTTCATCCTTTGTCCATGGCTAGTCCTACTGAGGAGACGATTTCCTCTTTACGCCTTCTACATCCACCCATGGGCGAGGAGATACCATTAGAGGTCTTGGAGTATCAGCCAAAGGAGCCATTATGTCTTGATAGATCATTATTTGCACATTCTCTATGCACAACCCCACGTTTATCCTCTGGGGGTTTGTCAGGGATGGTATATGAGCATCTTCGAGATTGCTTTCAGGCGGATGATCCTTCTAGTGGTTTCACGGAGTTGTTCGGTGGTCGCATCGGGCCGAGAGGGGATATTCCGTTGTCAGTTAATCAGGCTCTGGGTGCTAGTCGGCTTCTTGCGATGAAGAAGGACACTGGGGGCATCCGACCGATTGCTATTGGAGAGGTCTTATTGCGATTAGTCAGCCGTACCATTATCTTGCAGCATCGCTCACACTTCCAGGAGCATCTTTGTCCACATCAGTTTGGAGTCGCCACACCATGAGGCTGTGAGGCAGTATTGTTGGGCATTAGAGCACTTCTAGATATCCATCCGGATTGGGTTGTCTTGCAGGTGGACGTTGAGAATACTTGCTTGGCGTCTCGCGTGCATCCATTTTTAGAGAGCTTAGAGAGGCTGGTGGACCCCTATCAAGCCTCATTCCTTTCGTATGATCTTTCTACGGTTCACATTTTTCTTCGTATGGCTTTTTCGAGTAGAGAGTCACCGTTCTAGAGTCCGCCGCTGGCACTCGACAGCGAGATCCTTTGGGGGGATCCTTATTTGTCATGGCTCATTCTGAGCTCTTTGTGTTCATCGCTTTGGCCGTGCCGGTTGTGTGTTCCCCTCCTTAGCGGATGATACACACATTGTGGGCCCTGTAGACAACATTAGGCAAGCCTTTGATTACTTGACTACCGAGCTTTATCTTGTAGGCTTGAGAGTCAAGGTGTCAAAGTGCAGGGCTTGGTCTCCTTTGGGAATTCCGCCTCATCTTGACTTCGAGGAGGGATGTATGATATCGACGGATGGCTTACGTATTCTAGGAGTCTTGGTAGGGGTGCGAGGATTTTGTTTCACGCTACCTTGACGTTACATTGGCCGAGGATATTTTGCATGTAGACGACCTTCCTCTACTAGGGGATCCGCAGGTGGCGTTTGGTATACTATCATCTAGTATTGCTCGTCGACCCACCTATCTTCTTCGCACGGTTCCTCCTTCACCTACATTCATATCACGTTTGACAGCCCTTGATAGGAGAATCATGGGCATCTTTGGTGACATCATCGGACCAAGGACATTCAAGTGTGTGACTGGAGATTTGGCAAGGAGACAGACATCTTTGCCAATCTCGTGTGGAGGGGTAGGCTTATTATCGATGGAGGAGACGGCACCTGCGGTATTCTTGTTGGGTGCTCGTTGCACCTTTGTTATCTTCTCGATTTGTGATCGCATATAGACCTATTTTGGAGATATATACGAGGGATGTTGATACGTGATCATTTCCCTTCCAGGTATTATTACAACATACGAGAGACGCTTTACCACGGGAGGTACGACATGAGTTCCCATCTTTTTCCTCTTTGGCTACTGATTGGACTAGGGATCTACAGTCTATCTTGATGGACCGACAGTTTTACGAGGCTCTACATTCACTCTTAGTGGATCCGGCCATTCCTCGTACTACTAGAGCTCGTTTACGCTCTTGCTCGGGCAAGGGTGCATGCTCGTGGATCTTGGCTCGACCATGCATCAGGGCTTTCCGACTCGCACTGCCTACTTTCTCCACAGCGATGAGGTTCCGTCTTGGCTTGGTCCATCCATCTACATCTTCATTACTCACATGTGAGTGTGGTATCACTTTAGATGCAGCAGGTGTTCATATGACTTGTTGTCCATTCGGAGGGCAGAGGATAGCTACCCATGATGCCATTAGGGATGTGGTGTTTGCTATGGCGCGGGAGGGTGGATACCTCACATGGAGAGAGCGTTGATATGTCTTGCAGTCGACTAGAATTAGGGCAGACCTGTACTTGGTTCGGGAGGACCAGGTCACTGTGGCTGATGTGGTGGTTACCGATCCTACTAGAGACACAGTTTCAGAGGGGATGATCACCCATCCTCTAGGATGGACGGCGAGTGGAGCCGCAACAGCCAAGGTCTCCAAGTATAGAGGTATGCAGAGAGGTCACCTCTTTGTTCCTCTAGCTTTGGAGTTATATGGAGCTATGGACACCGACTTCGACATGTTCGTGAGGGAGTGCGCGAGAGCCTACCATACTAGGCGACATGGGGTATCACTCTCTTTAGCTTTCTGTATAGCCTATTTTAGGCAACGTGTTTCCATTGCTCTACAGAGAGCACTAGCCGGTGCAATCCATAGGAGAGCAATCACGTTAGGTGATGCTTCTTCGGATGCTTTGTTGTTTGTAGACCTTTTGACTTGGATAGTTCAGATATCCTATGTGTTGTAGGACATATTTCCCAGTGTGATACTATTGGGGCCTAGCCCCATGTTACCGGTTTGGTTCCATCCTTGTAAGATTTGATGGGGTCTTCCCATCCCTTTTGTTATTATACTTCGTCTATTGACTCCTTTTTGCTATTCAGACTTTCTGAATATGTTTACAGTCTAACTTTTTTCCCTTTCCAAATCCTTAACGAAGATCTTCTATACCTCATTAAAAAAATTTGATTTATTTTTTCATTAATTTTTATTTTCTTATTTCTACAAACACAACTCAGCCTGGTATTTCAGTCCATCTGCAGTACTCTAACCACGAGTATCAGTTGTTGTAGCTGTAAAGCGAATTCCTTAAAATTTTAAAAAAATGTACTTGAGAAACTTCCGTCTGGATAGTCAATGATTGGGAAGTATCTCAAGTATCGATGGCATCTTAGTCGGTCGATCGATGTCGAAACTACTCTGACTTCTGACAAGTCCGACTGGATATATCATCCTTGCACAAGAGGGCGTAATCCCTACAACCTCAAAAGCTTAACATGATTTCCTTGTGTTGAATGATTGCCCCATGGGTCCGTAGAACAACTGAATAATAAAAGAGAAAACGAAGGAAACATTCAATCAATGTAGATAGTGGTGCACCTGAAGCACCCTCGCGAAAGATGTCGACAGCTAACTCTCACAGTGCCACCATCAAAATAAACCTCCACTGCCAAAGGACTGAGCCTATCTGAAGGAGTACGGTAAGGTCACCGTAGTCTTACTTTAGATAACGCTGTATTTCCGTGACTCAGTACAGTACTTCGTTCCTCGGCGAACGTAACCAAGTCTGAAGTGAATGCCTCCGTTGGAGAGCTTGGAAAAGTAAATGTGAACTCCCGCTTACGTATTCGCCGAAACAAAGAGCTGAGAAGGACATCCCAAATGGCATGGTGTACACGGGTGATGTCTCCGCCCACAAAGCACCGAACTTCAAGTGAAATAAGAAACGTTTGTAAAGTTTTGGATCTCCTTCCAGCTTGAAGACCACTGCACAATCATTCCTGGTAAAAAGAAGGGGAAAAAAGGAAACTCGTTCTCAAAGAATGTAGCAGCTTCCACCTCACTCAAGCTCATTGCCTGCCAAAAGACTTGGTCCTCGTAACATAGTATACATATCTCTTACTAGATTCTTACCAGATATTTACGCACGCACAAGCAGCAGGTGTTTACCCATCATTTGCAGCTCGTAGCATCTCATCACTTCCTATACATCAAACCAGGAGTTGGTGACACCCAAAGTTCAAAAGGATTCCAAGTTGTTGAGAATGGTGGCATCCGACATATCCTTCATAGCCACCGTGGAGTTGTGACAGATAGAAAGGACCACCATGTACAAACATAGATTTTGATCTATACGCAGATCAGAGGAGGTACAGTAGGTATAGGGATGGGCCCATGGTGTCGTCGAAGAAGTCAGAGTGAGAGGGCTGACCACGTTCTTGTGAAAAATGTGGTAGACACTTTTAGAACGACTTGGTAAAACGACTTGATGGGGTCTTCCCATCCTTTTTGTTATTTTACTTGGCCTTTATTCCTTTGGTAAAATGCCAACTACTCTATTCTTCATGTTCCATAGCTTTACATAGATCACTAGCTGAGGCAATCCATCCATGAGAGAGAATCACTTTAGGTTATACTTCTTGGGATGCTCCTGTAGTATGTAGATAGTTAGGATATCTTAGGTGCACTAGGAGATATTTCCCATTGTGATATTATTGGGGATAGCCTCATGTTACCCTTTTGGTTTCATCCATGTAAGACTTGGAGGGGTTTCCCATCCTTTCTGCTTTATTAGTTGTTCCCAACTTCATTCTTCATGTTTATGAACAACATTTCTGTTATGAACATTACAATTTTGACCTTTCTGCCAAATGATTAGCGAGGGCACGAGCGGGTGTGGACTGATTGGAACAATAACAAATGTGAACCTCTTGTCACCACCTGTGATATGCGATACAGGTGACCCGAGACATCAGAGAGAAAATCACTGCCAACATGATATAGGCAAACTGCAGTACATTGCTGTAATCGGATTTTGAGTAGAGCGTAAGAGTATCGACGATGATGATTTAGGGAACTTGTTACAACCAAACCATGTTTGAGATGAAGTGCAGGACTGGGAATAGAACGGATAAAATAAATTACACGGATTGCTGAACACAGTTTCGCTACTCGGTGTTCATAACCTGTTCCTTCACAACAGGACGTCTGCACCTCAACAACTTCATGACAGGTTGGGAAGTATCAGTGACGACGTTTCGAGGATTCGATCCTAAATATCAAGGTTTTCAAGTCAGACATCACAAAGCCACACATTTAACAAGTACTGTACTCAGAAAAGTAAACCACTAACTAGCTAACACTGCAACTGCAGCACGTCCTTCGCATCTTGTACATCCGTCACCAGCCATGTCACAAGCCACTGCAGTTGTGGTGAATGTACGATGACGATGACGATGATTTAGTTGATATTTGTTCAATTTTATTTTTTAACTAAGCAAGATAAGCCAATTATCCAATGTTTGGATGAATCTTTTATAGATAGTTCCTACACTGGCAGACAAGTCCACAATCAGACCAGTATTTAGCTGCCCGAGGTTCATTATCTCGTTTGGAGGCACTAGCGGTACATATTACCGTACCGAGATGGGAAGATATTGGTATAGGAGAAAGCAAACTTACCATCTTGGTTACTTCTCAACCAGCACAAATTAAATTTTACGCAATCCCCATGTCGTAACAGACCAGGCCCCGTTGCATCACCTCCCTGGCACTTGTCCTTCAGCTGACTGTGTTCTCTCTCTCCTTTTCTTGTCCTGGATATGCAGAGAGTGGAGGGGAGGAGGAGCTCCCTCCTCCCCCTGCATCTCTGGGCCACTCCCTGGGTCTCTCGCATGTCCTAAAAACCCATGAGTAGAGAGTCTGCGGCGAGACACAATGGGATACAAAGTCTGTGTTCGGAGATGATGAAGCATACTTACCTGGGCGGGGCCTATCGTTGATCCAAAAGGGCGATGACCTAGATCCAGCTCCTCCATTGCACTTCGGTCGGGCCGGTTCTAGCATTTCCCTAAGGGGAAAATGCACGTCATAATTTGTGGCAGAGGAGGGCTCGCGTCCGCGCGGCCCTCCACCATTTAATCGAACTAGCAGTTATCTCACCGTAGGCTTGCTGAATCGACTTCGATGACTAACGCTATAGCAAGACTGAGGAGACCCGGTTCTGTTAAACCTGATATGTTGTGATGGATCGGTGCCTGTGAATGGCTTATTCGTCGAGACGTTCATCAAAAGACGTATGCGCCAAAATGGCAACTCGAAGCGTTTAAGACAGGATAGAGAAGACCCCGGTCATCGAAACGTGTTACGATTCGACGCATATTGTAACTGAAGGTTCTCACTCCTACTCAGAAGGAGACTACGCTTCCTGTACACCTTACTGTCTTCGAATATGGAATTAAATGCAGCGTTTCCGAGGAGTAGGTTGGCCACTGTCCTAGAGCAGTCCCTAAATTGAATGTCGTGCACCTTCGAGGTGGTTCTTCACACTCATATGACACTCTGGTGAGAGAGCCAAACCTTGTCTGAGTAATGCATTATAAGCACACCGTCTCACAGGCGTTGAGTCAGTTTTATGTGCCTTGCCGTGCGTATTTTGAAGTGCCAGTAATCTCCAGTGCTCTTTACAAACTCTGCACTTCATTTGTGAGTGGTGACAACAAACTATCGAAGTATGCTGTCATGAAGTCCTTCACAGTCTTGAACTGAAATCCTCTCCACAAGTCGATAATTGTTGTCAGTAATGATTAGAAAAATGGGTGGCATAATATTTTCATAAGTTTTTCATATTTTCAGAGTTCCATCTGAGCGGAAATTCCTCCGTTTCGGTCATGATAACGAAAGAATTTCGTTATCATGATATTTACTCTTCTTCGTGAATGTGTTAGAATGTAACCGGGTTCTCTAGAAGGCAGACAGGACTGAGCACAGGCGGCGAGCGCTGTAGATAAACAAAAATGTCGTAAAAGTTGCGACTCCTGGTGGAAATATCGTGGGTGAGAAGAAGTGGAAGTTTTCAATTATGACCAATCCACTTCCTGGTTACAAGCACGAAGACCACAGGCGACAGAGATATGTGGAACGTCTCTACTCATGTAGTCGTAGAATTCGAGAGAAGTTGCCTATACTACGAGAAAGACATTCATACTCGTAACACTTTGTCCTGATTCCTGATTGCAACCATGAGAACTCCCTCCTTCACACGTCTTTGCAAGCCACACCTTCTTGCAGTATATCTGTTTCATATCATGCAAACGAGTTCCTGCAAATCATGCGTGTCAAGTTGCACGTTTTGAACTCTGAACTTTGGACTCTTCGCTGATACCCAAACCTCTGGATTCCTGGACAAACGCCAGAAGATAAGGCAGATGCATAGGATTCGATATCCTCACATCCCGGACAAGTACGGACCGCAGAGATGAGGCCATTTCACATGGAAAACACAACGCTGGGACCATCCGTTTGCGAAAGAGGTTCATTCCTTTAGGACGAGCAGGCCCGGTGAAAACCATATCGAGCACTTTTCTGCACATCATGTCTCCGAAAAAATGAATTAAAAATCGCCCAGAGGAGGTCACGTGTTGGACACTACCGGGGAGACGAATGTGAATTCTCATCGTCATTCACACAAGTCCGGACCGACTTTATCCATGGCCTTCAGCTGAAAGGGATCGAACTGTCTAACATTAGCAGCAGCATCAGCAGCCCATGTCCAAAACGGGTCACATATTCGCAGGAGGAGAATATTTGGTCCACGAGAGCGCAAAGAGGTCCTTCTATCCTCACAAAGTATTCTGACCAGCGTCGCCCTCTCTCTCTTCTCTCTCGGTCTCTCTCCTCTAAATCTGTCGCAGGGCATACATCTCGCTCTGCACTACCTTATAATGGGATCCTCAGACTAAAATCATCGAGGCATGCTAAGGGTACCGCAGTGTCGGTACTTATCGGCATCTCGAATCTAGTACTTCAGAATTGATAATTGGTCCAGTTTCAGAATGGGCGTGAATTTCAAGCCCGGTAGAGAATCTGTGGAGGCCTCTACCAGAGGCCAAAGGCTATAGAAAGTTGAAATCTGATTTTTTCTGTTTCGTGGAGTGCAGTATTGTACTTGTTTTCCAATGCGGAGGCAGTGTTGTTGCCTGATACGACATCACCTCGAAATTCAGGCCATCTCCTGTACTGCCGCACTCATTTCTGGTTCTCACGACAAGCCTTGACTAGACTCACAAGGCCACGGTTAAATTGTCTTCACGAGCTGACTCGGGAGATCTCAGTCCTAGTGAGTACCTTGAATCCTTTTCTTCGAGTTCATGTCGTTTCCGAGGTAACCGATCATCTGCCCAGAACGCCGCCAAGGGTGTCGTGAGGAAGGTAGAGACAGAGAGACAGAGTCCTGGAAGACGTGAGTGCAGCACAAGCCGGTCACGAACTTGGGATGTATCATAAGCCCCAGGGTGTCAGTTTTTTTTTTGCATGCTGTTTATTACGGCATATGACGTTGAGGTTTTTGTTCGGTCATGGTTTCAGGTACAATGTTTCAGGTTGGACCCACATCAGACCGAAAATTTGTTGTCGAGTTGCTTTATTGGTCACAAAGATCAACCACTCCCCACGGGCCCACGACTTCCATGTACACCCGAGGAGATCACATCTAGCGTTGCGACACATAGCAGCACCTGAAAATCAACGCTGGTCACCAACGTGAGTCACCAGTTCTTTACAGAGAGAGCACCGACTCCGCCACTGGCTTGAAGCCAACGCACGCCATAGACTACAGCTCACAGACCATTGTGTCCTTATGCTAGAAGTACGAGTCAGGAACAGCGAGATTTAGATCACAAGATCCATGAACTTGGTCGACATACAACTCAAAAGAGAACAGACCAATGATTCTCATCAGCGCTTAGGCACAGATCAGTGTAGTGAATGGGAGTTGGAATATGCAGTTGCACGCAGTGATTGCAGGCAGACGAACGGAATCTAACCCCAGGGTAAGATCTTCCATGTAAGATAATCAATCATCCTGAAGCTCAGAGTTTTTCAGTTTAGGCTGATGTTGCACTGTTGGAAAGATAACCAGGGCTTGAATTCGGAGATCGTAAGCTGTACATACAATTGGAACAAGGAATTTGCGCTGTAATAAAGACACGTGTAGCTCGAAACATTTGTGCATCGCATGCAAGAGAGAGCAAGCGAGTTTTCATTGGTTAAATTCACCCCTCTATACAAGGAACTGGGGAATTCAAGTACCTGAAGAAAAAGGATAAAAACTGTGTGTTCGTGAGTGAATACGTTGATGCTGTTAGGTTCTCTGAAGAAAACAACACAAAGGGCAATCATGACTAGGAGGAGAGTTTCTACAGGATTCTGGGTGCAAAAACACATGCTCATCTCCACCAGACAGAGCTCCGTGGCGTGGAGGATCCAACCACTCCTACCCACAGGGAGGTGGATTTAGAATACTACCCCTCTTAAAGTTTCCATGTGTCTCTGAGACCCTCTCGCTCTCGCTCTCGCTCTCTATGTTTCGAGCGCATATGTTCAAACACCCGGGAACACGTGGCAGCTCAATTTGATTCGCTCATGATCGATAATATTCATCGTCGCCTACGATTCTAGTATCTCCCTTGCGCACAGAAAGCACTCTTCAATCTGTGAGCAACACCCAAGCCATTGACTGGGGTCTACGCCAGTTCATATAAAGCATTAGTCTAGTAAGGAAGCGTTGTTGATGCGATTCCATGGCGACGGCAAAGTCCATCCATCCGTGGTCGCATACTCATAAGATTTCACAGCAGTGCTTGACCACCTCCTCCTCTGCAGCTCCCGCTCATTACGTCGGCGCCCGCCAAACGCTCTGCTCCGCCTCTGCTCTGCTCATCTTGACTTCAAGATGGTCAGGAAGGGGAGAGCCTAGGAACACAACTAGCAAAGAAAATCCCCATCTGGGTATTATAATCAACATCGCTCCGCTCCCCAGCCCTCCGAACAATTTCAGTGTTACAAACAGAGACTACATGTCACTGTCAGTCTATCCATCTATCGATCTAACTATCTATGTACATACTTCATCCGTCGAGAAGAAAACTGTCGTGCCTCTATCACCATCGTCTTCAGTGGGATGGTGATGACGATGATTCTACATGCTACCACTTTCCAATGTTTTTTGCTTTGTTGTTGCTTTTTTTCGATTTCCCTGGCTTTTGTCGTCGTTGTTTTCAAGGCTTGCTGTAACTCAAATCTTCTTCTCTTCCTACGGCAGGATATGTATTCAAGCCTCGGTACAAAGGTATCATCACGGCCCCAATCTATCAAAACTCAGCCACAGCTGTTTCTGGTACTCAGAAGTCTGTCACTCCCACCAGAACTCGCTCGCTCTCTCGATCGCTTGCTTGCTTGCTTGGCGCTGCCACGTTCCCCGCCGAAATGGAGCCAAATTTGGCGCTTCTTCTCTCCATCCCTCGAGCGAATGAGCTGCTGCTGCTTCCTGGGCTGAGCAGAGCTGAGCTGAACTGAACTGAACTGGCTGACTGCCCGACTGTCAGTCGAGAAGGATGTTCGAACTTATTTACATACTATAAAACAATGCCTACCCATTGATCCCTCCTCTTCTCCAATCTTAATCTTCTTCTTCTTCTTCTTCTTCTTCTTCTCCTCCATTTGCAGCATCTGCCACTCTCAGCGTGGCCAACGGCGAGGACAATCAATCTCTATGCCTGGCTATCTACGTCGTCCTCTCTATCATAAGCACTCCATGTTTTAAGGACTCCTCAGGGCTCTGGTTATTGTACAAGAGGGCTCACACGAGGAATCCTGGAAAAGTTAAAACAAGTCCACTCACTCAAGCCTAGATTAATTCCTCCTGACGGCTAAGGCTCTGGGATATGAATATTATGTTTCCCCCTGCAATCAAACGGTCGGTTTTCAAAATCCGCACCACCACCTTCATCCTCGTAGCATTCGGAGGTGCAGGAGCGAATCGAGTCCAGTCGCATCACCTGGATCTGCGCCCCCAAAGCCAGCTGGAGATGGAGCATCGGCGAATGCGCTCACGCAAGGAGCGAGCGCTGGAGGAGGCCGGAGCGGTGGGAGTGACGGAGGCGGTGGGAGAGTCGGACGAGGGCTGGAGCAGGAGCATGACCTGGTCGCGCTTGGCCTTGCATTCCTCGTCGTGGCTGTTCCACTGCAGCACCTGGTTGAGCTTGGTCAGAGCCTCGCGGTGCTCGCCCTTGCGGGCGTGGTCCAGGGCCTTCAGCTTGTGCGCCTGCCTGCGCGAGCGGTACGTCTGCTCCTTCTCGGGGAAGGCTCGGAAGAGGCGAGCCCTCACGTCGATGTCGTCGAAGGCGATGCGGAAGTCCAGCATGCTCGAGTCGTAGGGGCACTTCACCAGGTGATTGTCGATGATCGTCCACCGGTCGTACGTCCGCCCGTCCGTGCACTTGATCGGGTCGCTCATGATCTCCCCCGTGATCGGATCCTCGAACCACTCCGACATCTCGTCCTCCGTGGGCCTGCTCCTCTGCGACTCCTGCTCCGCCCGCATCACCTCCAGATTCGCCAGCACCTGCACCCACACCGGATTCAAGCCCATCAGATCCAGCCTCTCGTCCTTCCTTCGGCGAGCAGCGTCGAATTCCACAATCCTCACACTGCAGCTCTTGCAGTGGAATCTCGCAGGTTTCGGTGGCCCCGCGCGAGGATGAGAAATCTGAGGCTCGTCACTTACGTCGGCGAAAAACGCCTCCGTCTCCGTCGTCCCCACCGGGCGCGCTTGAGTGGTGCGCATCTGGGAGGTATCCATTTTCTGCACCGGGGAATTTGAATCGTGAGCCCAAGAAATCCATCGAAAACTGTTCGAGAATGGACACGCGCACGCAAAGGACCGCGAGGGCACGATGGAATTCGCCCAAGAGTATGACGACGAAGAAGAAGAAGAAGAAGAAGAAGAAGAAGGACAAGGACAATAGAAGCCAGCCATGGAATTCGCAGCAGAGGAAGAATTGGCAAAACGCTCACCAGGTTGTGGACGACCAGCTCGTCGGGGAACGAATCGTCCTCGGCCTCCATCCTTCGGCTCGTCTGCGCGGGCACGATGTCCAGTCCCGGGCGCGGAAGGGAGCGCAGCTCATGGGGCACAAGGTGGTGGCCTGCGCCGCCCGGGAGCGGATGCTCCACGCGGATGGAGCTGAAGTTCTGCCTCACGGAATGCGGGTAGCCCTTCGACGCCCTGTGCGCTGGCAGAAGATTCTTGTGCAACTCCTGCCGCTGCCGCTGATCCTCCTCTTCTCGCCGCCTCTCCTCGTCACTCAGCAGCTACGGTCGCAGATCACAGCACAGCACAGCAGCCCGTGATCAGCACAAGCCCCCCGCCGACAGTGAATGCATCGCCGCAGCATATTTCAACGGACCAGCAGCAGAGAAAGCGAGCTGTGATCGACCTCGGGGAGGCCCAAATGAATCTGAATTCGTCGATTGCGGGGAGGAGATGTGAGAATGGGGAAGCGGGTGGGGGACGGAAGGACTTACATCGAATGCGGTGACCTGCAGTTTGGTCTGAAAGGATTTGATTACGATTTCGCGAACGCTTCTGAGCCTCTGGATTAAGGTGGCGATGTTCCATGAATTGCGGGGGACTTTGAGAACCTGCTGGAGGCTGTCGGAAGCGCATTCCAGATCCTCGACCAGCTCGTCTGAGGGCAGAGAGAGGAGGGCAGAACGAGCAATGACCTTCTGAGAGATCGCCAGCAATTCACACGACAAAAGCCTGGACACGGGGTGCCGCTGGGCGGCGAGGTACGTACCGGCAGTCCCCGACGACAGAAGGTGGGGGATGTTGGGAGTGTCCTCGATGCGAGCCCTCCGGCGATCTAGAGCCCTGCGCTCTAAGACGCCGATGGCTTGTTGCAGGCTCTCGATGAAGAGGCCAAGCTCGCGCATGACCTCCACGTTGTTGCGCTTTTTCTCGCACACCTCTTTCACATCCCGGAGCACTCCCAGCAGCTTATTCGCCTCGTCCAGTGGATCCATGGCTTGCAAGCGCCGCCTGCAAGCTCCGCAAAAGCCCTTGCCAAATGTTTTAGCCTCTCTTCTACCGCACCCCTGCCCTTCAACAAGCTCCGGCTCCGGCAGCAGCAGCTCCCCTCTGCTGTTCCAGCGCCATCTCTCCTGCTGTAATTTCCCCCTTGCCCTCTCCCCTTCCCCTTTCCTTGCGTCTTCTTTCTGCCTTGTCTGCAGGTCCATTACTTTATTATATCACGCCCCCTTTACTCTTCTGCAAATCAGTCCAGCAGCGGCAGCAGCCTCAGGCGTGGACAAGACGGAAGTCACCGCCATACTTGGACGCAACGAATGTGGCGCACAACTTCCACAACCCTTTTGGGCCTCGGCAGCAAGTCAGATGCAGAAAAAATGGATGCGTTCGATATTTTTGCGGTTTTACAAGTTTGATTCACCCTTGCCCTCCTCCCTCTCTCCTGCTCTATCGGATCTTTCTTTTCTACCGACGTCTGTCTGTCCGTCTGTCGTGCAGCTAAGAGAGCGGCTGCCTTCGCTGACTGATGGTGGACTGAGTGCAACCGGAGAAAACATAACAGAGCCGAACTGCCCCGGCTGAGACGCCTTCGTCTCCATCGATGAGTGGATGGCGGGACGGGACGGGACCAGCAGAGGATTCGGGGAGTGTCCACTCCCACGCACAAGTGTCTCTAACTAATTCGGTGGGACGTGGCGGGTCTAAATTCTGTGTGCACGACAGACATGGGGAGGTGCCCTTTTCCCCCCTCGTATATTCCTGGCCCTCGGCCTCGTCCTCTTCTTCTGCTGTTTCGGCTGCTGCTGCCGCTGCCTCTGCCCACTTTGTTCGACATCCATGCACAGCGTCAGCAGGGCCCTATATTTCAGCCGCTATGTTAGAACGGATGCTGGGCTCATCCAGTCCGCCACTTGCGTCAAGCCTGCAGCGGTCCACATTATACATAGTCGGCCACATCAACAATACAACGCCCATCCGCGTTGCATGACCTTGAGGCTCGAGGAGAGAGAGGATTATCAGGATTTTGCAGCTCCTGATCCTCTGCTGCCGCTGCTGCTGTTGTTGAAGTATGCGAGTCCTTTATCCCCCGTCTCCTGGAGATCAATGACCGACCGACCGACTGCCTCCCGGCCTGCCCTCGAGAAGTCCACTGAAGATTCGGGGCTGCTTCCTAATTCCTGTGCTTGAGAAATTGCGAGATTCCGTGATAAAAAGGCTAAAGAACAAATGTGCTTTCTTCCTGACCGTGAGTGAGGAAAGTGAGACGGAGCAAGTGTGAGTCAGAGTGCCTAAACATGAGGAGCCGCAGCACCTCATCGATCTTTAGTAATCTTAGTTAGCACCTCATCGATCTTCGTCATCTTAGGTAGCAGTTGGTGATGGAAGGCCGAAAATTTCCCGGGTGGCGAGGTAACGTAATCCGTGGCAGTTATTCCTTGCGCTTAGGCGAAAGATAACCCAGCGGATTGCTCTCACGAGTTAAAAAATGAGGAACGAATCCTACTCTGCGGCGTATGACGATGATGATGCTGCTGCTGCTGCTGGAGCCCGAAAATATACACGGAAATCACCTGAGCCTGTAATCGGATCACAGATGCGTACAAGACTCGGTCAGAGTCGGTTGCATACGTCGGGTGCTCATTGGAAATATCTTATTAAATACGCTTGACAAAGTAACTAAGTGCCAGGCCAAGACACACTTGTCCGTCTTTCATGATTCATAGCCCAGGCCCCAGGGCTGGAGGATCTGAGATAACAGGTGAGGCCGTCAGAGTTGGAGCTCGATTCGGAGCTGTAGAGCTTCGTGTGCCTACCGGTATTTGACGAACCGCAAAGCCTGCTCTCCATGCGTGCTTTGTGGGCTCCAGATTGGCAAAGTGCGCGCTACAGAGAACGAGACAGCGACGGAGGAAGCAATTGAACCTCTGCAGGATTGGAAGGAGAAGAAGAAGAAGAAGAAGACGACGAGGTGCTGGTACGGCTGAGCTGAGCGGAGGCCGGGGCCAAAGTGGATTTGCGGATGGATATCCCCAAAGCGAAGCATCCCTGCGGGTCCATGGGAGCGAGATCGCAGAGTGCAAATTCGTAGCATGCTGTGGCACGGGCAGACATATTTTGAATGAAGGGGAAAGTATCGTTCGCCAATGAGTGTCTGCTCCGTCAAGTAATCTACCGTCACCGCGGTGGCATCTTTCTTTCTTCCTCCCCCTGCTGTGCAACAAGGCTAGGAGGGCTCGCTTGGCTTGCATGGAACGTTGTGTGGTCCAACGGGTCCTCTCACATGACCATGGCTCGTCGACGGGTCGTGAGACGTAGGCATGCAGACATTGTTTTTATTTACTGTTGTGTGTGTGACTAGTTTCAACACAATCCTTGTGAGTAGGGAATCTGGTCAAACATGGATAGAAAGGCGGATTCCCCGGGTGTGACCGCAAGCGTGTGATTGACATCTCACGCTGATGACTGCGCTTGAAAGCTCCTCTCCATGCTAAACTAGACGACAATGCCCCTCGCGCAAGAAGGCATAAAAGAGGGTCACTTGTTGCATGGTGCGTGGAGACAGAATTATCGAATAAAAGAGGAAGACAAATAGAGAGCAAACTTATTGAGGAGCAGTAAGCCGAATTGGCTTCCTCAGGTCCCATAACCAACGAGTCAGTTGTCGTTCTTAGCACAAGTAAACAGAGAACAAGAAGACACGAGTATTGACAGGGCTCCTCATATGCACAAAAGCTTTGAAGTCTACATAAATATACGGTATAAGCTCACTTCCACAGGAGTTCATGGATGAACTTCAGTCAAAGCAAAGGGCCTCAATTCAGTGTCCGTTGGCTTTATTCATAGATTCAATAAAAGAATGTCACGTAGCCCCCTTTCTTCGAGAGCCTACGCTATGAGATTCGCTACAATAGTTCACCTACGAAAACTCCAATACCCCGTGAAAGCAACCTCACCGATCCTACTCAATCTAAAGCTTCAGCCAAAAGCTTGTAAGGCTTTTTGACAGTCAAATCATGGCTCAAAATAGAAGCTCGGACACTCTGTTAATCATTCAGTGTCTACCCGCGACAGAAGCCGAAGTCATGTGCTTTGCTACCTCAATGCTTTATTGATACAACCAGGAAGGTGTCTATTTCCCGGACCTAGCATCTTCAAAGAATGGTTCCGCTTATCAATCTTCACTAATGCACGACTATATGATGATTCTTGCTTGCACATGACTAATCTCGCTAGCCAAGGCTGGACCGACAGGGCCATCGTAAACTTCAGGCAGTGTCTTCGAAAAGGAGCCTCTGAGAATGTGACACTACTGAAATTTCTCTCTTCTCATATCAGTGTATCTGAACGAAGGAGCATAAACTTGGTATTCAGATAGTATAGTTGAGGAGATTTGGCCACTCACACGCCCATAGAAATCGGGCAAAACCTTTTGAGGTATGCCAAGGCACACGGGCACTTTCTGAACGTCGAACTTGAGCTAGTACATTCAGATGGGCACAAAACCTGGTCAATTTATATCTCAAACACAGCTTGTAATTCGTATGCCACTCAGTGTGAAGCCACCGGTGGCACTCATCTGCATATGGGGATGCGATCTGAGGGGCAACACCTGCCATGACGTATAACTTCAATGTTTTAGCTCACTGCTCCTCAAGAAAACGACTGCTTTCGAAAGAAGACAGGTATTTAAAACAGATGATGTCAACATATAGAAAGGCCCAGTAAGAACAGAAGTGCTACCTGATACTCCCGACACCAAGGCTCTGTGAGCTGTAAGGCAATGGCCATGTTGTTTTTTTGCAGTTGAAACATACATTCTGCCAATGGCTGCAACAAGGGCAAGAGGTAGTGAATATCCTCCCTCAGTCACCAAGTCAATCAGAAGTTATGAACGATATCGAGTACTTCTGTTCAACAATCAATCAGTACGGTGTTTATTACCTGTTGATACGGTGAGTAAATTACGAAGGGCGAAGAAGACGAAAGAAGAAGCATCAACTGCTTGACAGCTGTCCAAGCATCTAGTTCCGGTGCAGCAACCAGCAAGCTGCAACAACACAAGCACCACACGTCTTAGCCTAAGCTACAAACATGTTACGACAAACCATGCAGGAAACAATCAAAAACACACTTCCAACTGAGTTATAATGCGAATCAAGAAACGCAGAAAGAGAAAACTGGCGAGTGAAAGAGACCTTGAAAAGCCTTGATTTGCCCACTTAAGAATGTCATCACTGGTAGCTTCATTTCCTGGTCGAGGAGCTTTGCTCGCCTTCCCTTCGCCAACTGCTGTTGAGTTAGGATCCTTATCTCCTAATTCACAAGCATCCTCTTCTCTGTCCTCTGCAGCAAGGCTGTGAGATGTTTTCTGGTCCACATCTATATTTTGCGTAACAGACATTTCCGTTGGAAGTGCTTCCACGGCCTTGATTTGAGAGTCTTCTACCACACCATCCGTGGCATTCTGAGCTGGGGAGATGATATTTGAAGTTTCCTTGTCCAAATCCATATTCTGCGAAACGGATATTCCCGTTGAAAGTGCTTCCACAGCCTTGCTTGGAGAGTCGTTTACAACAGCATCCGTAGCATTTTGCCCAGGGGTGCTGTTCTTTGGCTCTTCAAGGCTGCTGAGAGCTTGGGCCAGTGCCTCTCGCTCTGCAGCGCCAACACTATTCTGGTCTTTCGAGCGCAATGCTGACAGCCGAGCAGCGACCAGTTTCTCCAAAGGAGCGCGCAGCACACTGCTCAGAATCACCGAAGGCGATGTGAGTTGCACAGGTTTGGTTTGCACACAAGGAAACATGAAGAACGAAGCAAGCTAGCACATTGGCAAGCGGACGAGTTGATAAGGAAGTGGAAGCACTCACCTTAAGGCAGTGGCATCGTCCAGATTTAAAAGTCGCACCATATCTATGGGTGGACGTTTGGTAGTGTAATACGTGCTGCAGATAGAACCGTGACCTGCCAGGCTCCACACCGTCCAGGCCCAATTTCAAGCTCAAAAGGCTCCAATAAATTTGATGAAACCCCTAGGCTTTTGCGGGTTCTGTCACCAGTCCACAAAAGCTTGTGACCAATACCTCAAAATAACAAAATAGAGACGGCACCTTCACTTCACTCACGTAGATTTGAGCCACCAATACGAATGTTTCAAAGGCATGCTACGCAAAATATAACATCGCAAATACCTCCAACACGTTCTGCCACGGCGGCTGTGATAAGGCCTCCAAGTGAATCCAATACAAGAATATCGGAATTGGGTCCGACATTTGCAAGAGACATCATTAGGGCCAGCGTGTCCATACGGCAAAACCTACACAACGAGAAAACAATAAGCCCTGCATTCCTCGTCCGTGCTCGGTAGTCATATGATCCTTTCCTTCATAAGCGTTGAGATATATCCATAGCGTGCAAGTGACAAGGGCATTCTCAGAAGTTTCAAGTGGCACAAAAGCTGCCTGCTCGAAACAAGTTATTATTGAATAAACTTACACCGACTTGTTTTTTTTGGGAGGCGGGGGCGGTTTAAACAACTTCTTACCCAATTTTTCGTGGATCCTTGACGAAGTAAGCCTCGCAAATACTGCACACGGGAGACAAGTAGAATCGAGGAGCTCATCAGCGAAAGATTTTCTGAGAGACTTTCAAGTTCAACGATCACAGTTTACAATGAGAATTGTAGTTCGCGCTCAATCATCTATCAATTACGCACATGGGGCATGAGGATCGTAGCTCAGGACGATCACAAGGCCACTGCACAATGACCTAAGGCAACAGCCCTAGAAGATGAGCAAAGTCTACGAAACATGCAATATAAATAACGGCGCAGCTACAAGAGTCCAAAAGAAAATATGCACCTTCAAATGTATTTACACCTACTTGATGAAGTTATCTTCTTCGTAACTCACGTGTGGACATTTCGGGAATAGATGGGATCCATATAGAAGTAAGCGAACACACCACAATAACCTACCTCCTTGCAGACGGACGCCTTAGAAGCACTCGCGGCGCATATTTCTTCTGCTTTTTCTTCATGTACTTCTCCTGCGCAATGATACATCCTCCATGAGTTCAAAACATCGATCTACTACTTTTCACAAAAAGAAACAAGATAAGACCACGAAGATGCAACAACCATCCAAACATTACCTGTGAGAAAGCTGTCTTAGTTTCAAAGGATGCACTATTGGCTACAAGAGCCTCAATGATCTCCTTCCCTGATGCACCATCTCTGCAAACCATCATCGTTTTAAATGAACGTCACCCACTGGCAACCAAACCTCTACTCACGAAAATTATGGGACATCCAACATTACAAAACACTAAAAGGGCAAGTAAATGACGAAGAAACACCTTTTCATACGGTCGATGTCATCAGACGACAGAGTCTGCGCTTTATTATCGTCCACCAAGGCTCGATTGTCTCTATCCCTCACATCTTCAGAATCTTGATCTGTCTCATTTTGCTGCCGCTTTTCATTCTTGCCATTCACATCTGTAATGCAGTTGACACGGTCAGATCTTGCAAATCTTTCGGCGTCTTTATTCCTCAAAGACGCCGAAAGAATTTGATTCCTATTGGTGCACACACGAAGTCCCGTGCCCCAAGATTCAAAAACTGACTGAAACCAAATGACAGTAAAAAGCTATCCAAGTCAACAATCTTGGTCCAGAGAGGAATCCATGCGTAAGAGGTATCATTTGCCTGAGACATTGGGCAGTCGAACAAGTTTGGCGCTATTCCGTTCACTTTGCATCTCGAAAACAGCCCCAAAGGGCTGTCCGACTAAAGTTTCGAGGGTACATTTGGTATTGCCGATTTTCAGTGTCCTGCAGGATACGCCGAGAAATCAATCCACCAACTGAGCTGCGAATAATGAAAACGCGAACTGCAGCGAGGCTTTGTCTATCGAACTAAAGTCACAGCTTGGTGTGAAGAGAACAAATTCAAATTATTATGGCCTATCAGGGATACAACGAGGTCAAATTTCCAAAATCTTTACTGCTTAGCTGAAATAATGAAAAGAGCAAACTGAGGTTGGAAATTTATCAATGCGTTTGTACTCACGATGTGCTGTGAAGACGGGCAAATGTCATTTTGTCACCGTCATTGATGTCCAACAGTACCGAGCTGCCAAATTCCGCACAGCTCTGTATGGTGCTCTTGTTGGTCATCGACATTTTCCACAGTTTGAAAATAATAAACAAACGCAATTTCGTCGTGAGAAAGCAGAGTTCCAATCAAAACCCTGAGAAGGTAGGGTTTTACGGCATACCCACCGTTCACATCCCACACCTCAAGAGTTTGCCAATTCTTCCAAATAGATCCCGCTCTGGCAACAGAATCTTCCTTCGCGACATAAGGACAAAATAGCACCGACGAACACAAACCATAGTAGTGTATGCAATTTGCCAAGTCAGCAGCAGTACGGAGTGTGTTACTGATGAAACATATCTCTAGTTCTAGCGTGCGCAAAAGGTTACCATACTACGTTAATGTGGGTGTCACTCTCTTTATATTATTTCGTATTTATCGTATAATTTATAGGAGAGCACGTTATCTTATATTTCTTCGTATGCTATGTAATATGTAGACCGTTGACCTACATAGTTTAGATATTTTATTGGGGATTAGCCACATCTTACTATTTGGTTTCATCCATATACGGGTTGATGGGGTCTTCCCATCAAGCCCGCTATATATTTCTTGCTGGTTGTTTGGTTCTTTCGTAAGTGAAGTTTCCTACGAAAAAGGCTCGAAGCGATTAGAGATGGGAAAAGAGTAAGACAAGGTTTCAAGATTCAATTGTAAAATGACTGAACTACATTGTGCAATTTCTTGTTTGAACAAGTCCTTGATGCCGCAGAGTCTCACATCCATGGTGTTCAATTTCACGATGAAAGGAGAATATATCGAGATGTAGATATCAAGTTGACAACATTGTTTCTTCCAGAAGATGACACTATGTATGTGATATGCCGAAAACTTTATCAGCAGGCCTCCAATCATCCATTGTAACAGCGCTCTAGACTGCACGACCCACGTCTTCATCTTTTGGGAGCAAAGTTTTAGCTTCTGTTCCGCAAGCAAATATTTTATTTGGATTTACACCAACTTGGAGCGTTTTTTGACATGGAAAAGTATGCAAACATAATGCACAAAGTTTGTCATTGCATCATAAACTGTACCTACTTTTTGAAATGTGTGATGTACTCCTTCAGTGGCTTTTCCTCATCATCCAGAACGTTCGTACAGTCCCAAGAGGACTGGGAAGGTCCATGTTGTATGCCATGACAGAAGGGAAGAACCATCAGTGACTAAGTAACTGAAAGGAACGACAGATGTGGAAATGTGGTTGGCTAAATATATTTCATCAAGGTTATCAACCTCGTAAGGCATTTTGAAAGGCTTACCGTATTTTGGAACTGAACGTTTACTGTTCTTAAGTCTTCAGGTTTTGCTGGAAGAAAGAACCCTGAAAAGGCTTTCTGTACGTGTGAATCATATCATAAGCTGGGAAGATTCAGAGACATCTTAGATTAGAGAAAACGGACCTTGGAGAGGCGAGTTTAACGTCTTCTCATGGTGGTGGTAGGTTTATTCCTTTCGGAGTACAATGATATCCACAGGTCTCACAACGAGGATTCAAAAATATTTTGATTACACCACCAGCATGCCAACTTGGAGAATCCAACCGGTAGAAATGTCTCACTTCGAATATAAAACGACTCCTACTACGGTTTCCCAAAACTTGTCTTTCTCCTCGTCTTCGTCCGCACTACAAAGCCGGAGATACCTCTGCTGAACACAGAACGGCTAAGCTTGTGATACAAGTCATCAAGATGCTCACGTCCGCAATTCTACACGCCTCGACTTCCAAGTGAGTTCTTCACAAGAAACTTCGTCACATTACGCAAAGCTCCAGGCAACAAGTCGCTCAAGGAAATGACGGTTGCCTTATTTCAAACTTCAACGCTCCCGCCTTGGGAACCCAAATCTGTCCTGCATCTTGGACTCAACTTTGGTTCTCAGCATTGATTGACACGACAATGGACAAAGCTCAGGTCAAGTGGCAGCCAAAACAATTTGCCGTGACCGTCATTCCTGATCACGAAAAACATGGCTGTTCTGGTAAAGTGTTACAGTCCTCGTTGCAATGAGGTCATTTACAGTACTTAAGTTCCTTTCCTTTGTTTACAAGACTTCATAGATGGCATGGGCTGCCAAATGTGGAACGGTGAAATGACCAAGCGTGAGAAACTAGTAAAGTCTAGTAAGTTATCATATTTTTTAGGCACCTTTCTTATCGTAGGTTAAAATGCTGAAAATCAGAAACGAAAATCAACAGAAGTGAGATAATATCAGATGGAGAAGCAAAAAGAAGGTCAAACCTGGTGACCACACCACCTAATAGATATATATTGACAGAGGAGATTATTACGATGTAGCTTTTTGGTCATTTGAATACACATTACTTGCATGAGGAAGTGTAGCCCACAAAATGGAACAGCTGTACATCTTTTTATTCCTGACTAAACTTTTTGCTCCAGTGGCCTCGCCAACTGCAGTAGTGATGGGTTAAAGACAGTCAAACCTCCTTGTAACTACGCCCTTTCATAATCATATACATATCATAAGACCGATTGATTGAATTGCAAATCTACCGACTTGTAATCCCTATCACTCAAAAATATCACCTCATTGTACATACGCCCTCACATCATCATATACATATCATAAGACCGATTTATTGAATTGCAAATCCACCTTCTTCTAATCACTGTCACACAAAAATATCAACAATCCAACAAAGAAAGTAAATATAACGAGGAAATTTTGGAATATTCTTCACTCCGTGAAATGTCAACCTTTACTATAAAATCATACCAAAATCATTTGTCTTGTCATTTTCCGATTTCAACGATGGATTAAATGTTTCGATTGATAGAGAAAATAATGCAAAAGAGTGTAAATCTACTCTACTCGCTTTTTGGAATATAATAAAAATATTCTTTGACTTGTGAAATCATCCTTGAGCATATATGTAAAGGGAAGGAAGCAATACATGTGTTTTAATTCTAGTATATAGCTGCAAAGTTTGAACATTTTCACTTATCAGTAACCTTAGTTTACAAAGATAATCATATGTTTTTCCAATCGCATCGTAAATAAGGTTACTCGATGCCTAGCAAGCTTCTACTGCCAAATTTTGCTTATAAATCATGAGAAACTTAGAAAAGTGTTCGAAACATGGTGTAAGAATGTGATTTTATGTATATCACACATTGGAACGATTTCTTCGTAATTGTGATTATAAAGATGTATTTTATGCCCCATTATAGTCACATTTTTTCCCCTAAACAACCACGTGACTATAACGAGGTATTAATGCTCTTCTAAGTTCACTTTGATTTAAGCAGATCACAACTCCGACATTCTTGTTTCTACCTCGAAGAGACAAGATTAATCAAACTGGTGAAACCAAACACTGAACTCATTGTGGACCAAGTAAACATGTTGATGGTAAGTGCGTGCATACTTTGATCGCATCTACCATCAACCCAGTTCTTGTTTCCGTATTGCTCATGTGATACACAGTGAGAAACACCCAACGGGATCAACACTCATTTCAAACTAGCATGAGGTATCCTTCGGTACAGAAGGCCTTAGATCGTCATTTCCCTCAGGTCTAAATCCGATCTTCCGGAGGCAGAGTCTTTTAAGTATAAGAGTAGGAAGCAATAATCGAGTGATGAACTATTCTAATTCTTAAAATCTCTATTTGTTCATATTTTTAACATATATAATATCAAAGTAATCATGCTAAAGATATCTTTAATCTTAAGATTAAACTATTTTGTACGTAATGTCCGTATTTTTCTCCATGTACATATCGCGTACATGAGGAAATATGACCGAAAGTCACAATTTCAAGTAACATTACAATTATTTGGTATTTCTGCCCCTTAGGGATTCGTGGCGCAATGGTAGCGCATCTGACTCCAGATCAGAAGGTTGCGTGGTTTATTCATGTCAAGTTCAAACCGCGAGCTGCCATTGCCTAGTACTCTGACTGATTCAGGTACTCGATGTCGCTAGGTGTCGTTGCTTGGACTTATCTGTTTAAATCAGTACCACCTCCCCCGCAACCCTCGCCAGTGAATAATCTGTACCAAGCATCACGGGCTAGATTTCCCCAGTTTCAATATGGACAACCACAAACGGATTGTGATCTTCATGAAAATTATTAATACACATGATCACTAAGAACAAAAGGTGGAAAACTTAAAAAGTGCAGCACATCATAGTATTACTAAAGATGTCTAATTCCAGTGTGAGGATCAATACTGTCCACACTGGAACGTACATGCTTATTTATTTACCATTTGGTCTGAAGATGTGGTCAAGGAAGTACTAGTGGTGATCGCACATCTGGGCTTGCAAAAAACCCAGGTGGCCTAGCTGAGCATCCATGCTCTCCACTCGAATTTGATAATTCACCATATTTGGTGCACAGCTGCCCACGAAAATACAGTTTAACAATTAGATTTAGACTGTTTCCGTTCTCTTCAACATTAACTACTGTGAAGCATTGTGCTAACCAAACAATTCCTCATCAAAGCTTTTGGGGTTCAGATGCATGGAAACATTATTTACATGACTTTGGTAGAAACCAAACATTTGTGAAGTCGTATATGCAGCTACAACGTCACTTTAACAAGTGTAAAACTATGTCAGAATTCATCAAAACCAAAAACAATGAAGTGTTACATTATTACATGTGTACAAATGAAATGTCATGTACTTTAAACATGTAAGTATAGGTTTACACAATTGATTGTTTACCAACCTAAATTCTCTTTAACAAATTTAAGAAATACCCATGGTACACTATATATCCAAACGGTATATACTACAAACAAGTCCGTAATTATTCTATATAACTCATTATTATATACTAGTGTAATTGGCACTAATCAAGTGATGCACTTTTTTGAAAAAATCATTAAAACTAATTCAGGATATAATTATGATTTTGACCATTTTAACATCCTTCATGACAGATTTTTCTGCCACATCTTTTTCTAGAGATAATTCTAAAAACTTAATTTTCCTGATTATATTGGAACAAAATTTTAAATGATTTTAAGGTTTAAGGATTATGGAAATCGATTGATGGGATCATAAGAACATAGGGGATCCTAATCTTGTATATATTTACACCAATAAATTTCACTTTAGCAAAATATTTTTTTCAACTGGATTAGACATTGCAACTCCTAAGCCAAAGATTTATTTTATCACATGTTTCAATCTGATATGTGAGTAAGTTTACAAAGTAGTGAAGTTGACAACTATTAGTGTATAATTTTTATTCAAATATCTATATTAATCATGTGTACTTTAATTAGTGTATTTACTCTATATAGTGTACAATACACTAAATGAGGGATGGAGAGCCAAAAAGTCAAACTGCTAAGAATGTAATATGCATAATTACATAATTGTATGTAGTAATCATGTGTATTTTAGAATAACCTATGGAGCCATTCTCATGAGTCTAATCACTCTAATGTGGTTAACCCGATGCTTAATAGTTGAATGCTTCTTCCATGAACAAAAGTCCGATAAAACATTTCCAATAAACTTGATTATGTTGAGAGCAATATGATTTTAGTATTATTGGATGTGTCAAAATAGACTTATAGAATGGCACGTCCGTTTTGATTCACACTTGTCTTTCTCACTAAGCAATTGTCAGTACACTGAATTAGACTCAGGAAAGGGAAGTCTCTTGTCAAAGAAAGTCTTCAAGTTAATGAAAACTTCACCCAACTCCATGACTGAATCATCTGAAGAACATTCACCCAATTTATACTTGTGATTAATAGCACTTGCAATTTGACTTGTTCCATCACTAACAAAAGATTTCGATCGTGTTCATGTTCCATATATATCCACATGTGCATCAAAGTTAGTTAAATATCTGCACCCACGTGGTCTTTTGGAGACATTTAGATTGAATGAAATATAAAAAAGACTCATGCATGGTTTAAAAAGTGTAATAATAAAGAGCAGTTGGTAACATTTTGATTGTCCAAAAGTAGTGTAGATTATGTCTTTCGACATCTTCGTCTACTTCATCTAACCATTCCTATTGATGATCTTGTTCTACAAAAGTCTGGCCTAAATGTACATCTCCATAAAATCTTATAAAATCTGGTGAAATATCTTAATTTTTCTTGATCAATCAACAAAAGAGCATAATAATCCAGTAAAAAGATATGAGAATAAACATTATAGAGGCGTATAAGGTCTTCAATGTAGCTCAAAATATAATGTGAAGATTACTACACTGACTGATAAAGAAAAAGAACATTGCTCTTATCTAAAACTAGTATTGCTTATAAACTATCTTCATATAAATCAAGCTTTCCGTGAGAACACTATTACTCAAAAACTATCTCAATATACTCCATGTGAGAAGATCATAATTTAAGTTATTCCCGACTCTTGGAAAAATGTCATAAGGATATGAAATTTGATTTTAGCAATATACGTCATGCAAACTTGTTATCTCAAGAATTACATTGAATATTAATTAAAATCGTCAAAACTTGGAAAAATCGGCTCATGAAAAGGTTTGAAAGTAAAGATGGTGTGTACATTTGCCGAAGTGAAGTTAATATTTAGAATATTTTTCAAAAAATTGTACCTCCCATGGCTAGAGGGTTCTCCCCCTACCCCTAAATATTTTGGGTTCTCAGGTTAATGAGGTTGCAGAATTGAGATCCCAATTACATTAAAAAAAGCTTCTCAATGCACACACATTATTATAATTCCATTTTTCACAAATCGACAAGGCGGAGCCCATCATATTAGTTTGAAGAAACCAAAATAATTATGCATACAATTCAATCTCAAGCATTGCACTTCAGCGTAAGTTTTGGTGAAATGACAAAGAAAAGACCCCTTAGATTTTTTTAATCATAGTTCATAAAAAAATGCATGTTATGTTAATACACAAAAGAACATAAGTTCATATATAACATACTATATCAATTTACTAGTACTTACAAGCATTTAGATACTCATTATAATAGTATTTAGCTTGTTGTGAGGCATAGAAAGCAAGCATACATTTTTCATCTCGTTGTTCCTTCAATATTGTGAATTATTCATTTTTTAAATTGTTGAGAATTAAAATAACATAAAGTTGATAAAAAATTTTTACTTATCACATATGTGAAAAAAAATCAGCTTAGGATGGATTAACTAATGTACTAAACTAAATTAACAAAGTTAGTGAAAAATACCCAATTAAACTAAAAAATTTATTTTTCCAAAAACTTTATGCATTAAATAGGGTAACAATTATGATTTTGACCAATCTTCTATCGTATTTGATGCCCATCCACCAAATCATGTAAAAAAATTATATGAAATGTATTCTGTTTTATTTATGTGTAGCTAAATATGAGGATTTAGGATTTAAAATAAATCAAGATTCCTTGATACAATAGTATAAAAAGTTGCACAATCAGAAATCATAAAATAAATATTTTTTTTATATGATCAATAAACACATTTTAAAATTAGCAAAAGTAATATTTTTGAGTAGGATTTGATTGAATACTTATTCAAAGATATGGTAATTATTTATCTTAATTTGATGCATAAATAAATTCATTAAAAAAATCCACCATTAGTGTATATTGCTCACAATATTTCCACACCAATCAAATATTTTTTATTTAACATAAATGATTTGCTATATGTAATCAATATAAATATTTTTATTATTGTATATATAGATATACACTACATAAGTGATTAAAAATCAAAAAATTTAAATTTAAGATTTTAAGTGTATATCAATTATAAAATATGTATAATGAGTTAAAAATCCAATTTATATAAATAATAATTAATAAAATTAATATTTAATATTTAATTTTAAAAATTTTAATAAAAAATTTTAATTTTTTTCATTCAAAATATATTTTTATAATTTTAAAAAATATTTATTTTTAGATTAATATTTAAAATTTTATATTGATATAGAATTATAAAAATATATCAAAGTTTTTAAATAATTAATTATTTTAAATAATAAAAATTATAATTCAATATTAAATATTATAGAAATATATTATAAAAACTATAACATAGTGAAACACAACAAATCTAGGTTTATTTCATAAAAAATGAAAATTTTCTATTATATATATATATACATATACACATAAGTATTGTAATGTTCATGTCATGCAATAATTTTTATTTTTATTTAATTCCAGAAATAAAATATTTTTTAAAAATAATTTTTTATAAGTTATTACAAATCACATCCATTTGCATTGTTGTTGTTGTTTGATGATTATTGATGTTGTTATTGGGATTTTTTTAAGTGTGTTTAATATATTATAGTCTGAATTTGTGGGCATTATGAAGTAGAGAGAGAAAGTATGAAGGGAGTGAAACATGTCATAAGATAGATTTAATTTTAAAGTTTTACTATTAAATTTTTACTATATTGAAAAAATTATGAATATATAGTAAACACATCAAAAATATTACATTTTTTTCTATGAAATGCATAAAAAATATTATTATTTGATTATGAAATCATTTGAGTTATTTATCTAACAATCATGTAAACCTTTTCACATAATATTATAAATTTTAATAATAAGTGAAATCATCATTATACATATAAAACTTTAATCTTATTGGTTATGACATTAATTGATAAAAAAAATATGAATATGTGTAAAATGTTATGCAAAAAATATTGATTTTGTTTGTTGTGAAAGTTTTTTTATTCAAGAAAAGGTGAATATTTTGACCATAATGTCACCTAATGAAATCAAAAAAATAATACTATTACAGCATTATGTCTCTATATAGAGCTAAAAAAGACATAGCTTAAAAAAAAACTCAAACTGGACCACACATTTCAATTTGAGTTGTTGAATTAATATTTTCTACTCTCAAAACATCCACAAAGACACTCCACTCATAACCATGGAATAAAAGAGAGATAACACTTGAACTTTACTCCCTTGAGTACTCTTGACTTTTAACTCATTTTCGGCCCTACCGAAAAGTCCATCGCAAACATCATTAATCCAACTTGAGTTTTTGAATTAATCTTTTCTACTCTCAAAACATACACAAGGCCATTCCACTCATAACCATAGCATAAAAGAGAGATTACACTTAAACCAAATCCAGTTTGAGCTTCAAAGTGGGTTTGGTTCAAAATAAAAAGACTAAGTTAGTGAACACTTAGCTGCTAGGAATGGCTCTTCCGACAAACTTTATGGCCAAAAACAAAACATTTCAATTTTCATTACTAAATTCCACTTTCTCGCACTAAAATACTAATAGCTCTATTCAATCTTTTCACTTTTGTCTACAAACAGGTTTCATTGTTATTGCCTTTTAAATTCTCATTGTCCATCATAGTTTCGCTCGTTGAAGTTCTCACTCACTCTCACAGTCAAAAGTATGGAGAAATGTTCTTCTATATTGACTATTCTAGTTTACTCAATTCTAAGCTCTATGTCCACCATAGCCCAGTTTGTTGGAGCTCTCCAACACTCATGCAATTGAAGGGCTGCTACTTCATGCTATCTACTCAAGTTCCTCTCTTCAACACAATCATTCCCTTGAAGTGTAGAGGATCGCGAGACACAGTAAAATAAAGTATAGAGGATTGAAGATAGGGATTCTCGTAGTCAAAAAATTGCTCCTCCATAATGTATATTCCAGAATGAAAGGGCCTTCCTCCCTAACGGGGAGAGAGCGCCTGTCGGCCCTAAGAGGAGAGAATACGTTCTCTCAAAGCGAAGGCACTTAATTCTAAACTCTATGTCAGAGCGATTGGGTCGTCTTGTTGTGCGTTTGATCGATTTTCGGAGTAGGAAGAAGAGGAAGCGGGCACACGACGGGCACCGGAGCATGGCGCAGCTGAAGTGGAGTGGTCGAGGTTGATAGTCGGAGGATTGCTCTGGTCCTCAATGTATCTTCTGGTGGGAATTCTCTCAGTCTGCCCCTTTGTGCAGAAGGCGATCGTCTTCCTCTTTTACTGACACCGACGAGCACCAGACATGACTCGATGACGAGTTGCTTATGTTGCGCGCTTCAACAATGTAGGCTCCACCAGAGCCTACATTGTTGAAGCTCTCTAACACTCTCATCATGCTATCTACTCAAGTTTCTCTCTTCGACACAATCATTGCTTTTTTTGCCCCTCATTTGCCAGCCTGTTGTTTCACTGTTACTTTGTACCTCATGAAATTTGTTACCTAAGGTAACTTCTAACACTGGATTTGGGTGAGATTCTCACTGTCTCACCCTTGATCTGCCAACACGTGGTCATTTTGACCACCGCACATTCTGGCCTGACCATGTTTTTGGGTCGTCTAAATCTTCTCTAACTCGATTTTGCAAGTATCAAGCAAGTATTACATTCACCGTATTAAGAGTCAAACTCTTGCGTGGTTTCCGCAAGTTCGGAGATTGTGGAAACCCACAAGTTTGTACATTGGAGAATGAAATATTTGCATTGTCTTGAGAGAGATACCACCACACCATTTCCTTAATACACGAAGAGACTACATATAAAAATTGAAGGAAAAATCCAAAACTATCGGAAAATAAGAGGAAAAGTTTAGATTTTTGGAAGCCACCTCAAACATGAACACACCTGACGATTAGAATGTCTACAAGGCCTCCCTCGGCACCTGAGGCACACGAGCTATGTACCCCATCTGGTTATTATTTTTTTTTTGTGGACACGAAAGAGCCAGTGAAACTTAAGTTATGAGCTAAAATCAGCGGGCAACCACCAGAGGTAACCATGTGATCGCTTCAACACAAGTAGGGCACTTTCGGGTGATCTACTAGCCTTAGAGGCACTTAAGATGTAAGGGCCCAAGCACCATCAATAACAGTCAAGGAATTTGTCGTGAGGACGTCCAGAGGTAGTTATGTCTGCTGAGCCTCGACTCTTTTTGCAGTTAAGCTGCCTCTCTTTGTAGCGTGAACATATTTGTGGGAGGCAAGAGCAATCCAGTCCAAACCACCGTAGGGTTCTACAGTGATGTTTCACATACATACAATTTTCTACTCATGGAAAATCGTTCACTAGCGAGTCGTGCGGAGGCATTGTCGAAGAGTGCTTTTGTTTGTGCCCTGAGGTTGAAGTTCGGTGCCTCGAGACAATATCGAGGTGCTTGTGAATACACAAGAGTAATCCCGTCTACCTGCACCTGAAGCCCCGCAAATCTCCACTTCGGAGCAAAACGCCGCGTAGTCCAGAGGTCTCATGGCATTACTGTCAAGAAGTGGACTCCATGACGTTCTCGAGTAGGTTGTCCCCCGGTGCCTGTGGTTCTCTCCACGTTAGATTTCTCTAACATGGTCGCCTCCCACTCTTCTTGGAGTGGAGAGCTTCCTTGGTACACGGCTCGCTGGCCTTGGGCCTTGATGGGTTTTGGGCCGTTCTGAGAGCATTGTTTCACTCAACGGATTCTGATAAATTGTTTCTTTTCCAAAAAATCTATCTGGGCTCAAGCAGGGGTGGTGCACAACGCCGCTGCTTCCTCTTGTAGTGCATGCATGCACATTAGCAGATTCATCATGGCTGGCACCCATCTCTTGACGGACACGAACTTCGTTGGGTTTTCAGCACGTATGGGAGAGTGAGGATCGGGAGCACATTAGTCGTGAGAGCTGTAAACACCCAGTAGAAGGAGAAGAAAGTTTCCATTGTAGATACCGTACCCACCAGAAATGAGAGAGAAAAAACCTAAAATTTGGAATGAAAAAAATTGTGGAAGAGCCTTTACTAGCGGTCTAATATGAGTGATTAGGATAAACAAAGTTTAAAAAATAAAATGGAATATCATTGCGAAGTGTGATAATGCATTAGGCAAAACAAGATAGGTTGAATACGTGATATCGACTTTTTTATCAACCTCTTTACCTACGAATATAATGTCGGGTTTGTTTTGAAATTAACATTTGGTGATTACCAAAATATCCTTATTACATTGACTCCACTCAGTTATTTCTACAAATCAGTCATGTGGGTGCGCGAATTGAAAGCCGGTTACGGTACTACGAATACAAAATTGGACCTGGATTGTGGAAGGGGGCTATCCAGTATTGAGCTAAATGCTCGTCAGCGCATAAGTGCAGAGCGAGAGATGAATGCGTAGACATTTGAGTCCAGTGATTCATGGATTTGTTGATGCAGGATCATGTCCAGATTCCAGAAGCATATGAGATTCTGAAGTGTACAATCTGAACGCACTATTTGAGTGCATCTGTTAGAATTTTATTTCCAAGGAGGAGGTTGAGTAAGGGAAGGTAGAGGATAGAAGGCGGATCAGGCTAAAGAGCTGTTTATTCGCGACGACATAAAAATATTCCTTTCTTTGTCTACGGAGACGATAAGCAGCCAAAAGAGGTACCCGTCAACTGAGAAGTGTCGATGATTTCAAATGAGCTTTCAATAGATCACATGGTTTCCCCATTTCCATGATGGCATGGAAACTCGTAAATGCGGTGCAGATTCTCTGTCATTTGATTGTGCTGTGGATTGGTGGACTCGTCGACTCGCCCTACAGAAGATGAGGAATAATGAGCAATTACTTCCTTACAGGGAATACTGACGAATGTGACCGGTAAAACAGTGCAAACATTCGCTATTGCTCTAAAGGGCGCCCATATGTTTTCCTCCAGCAGTAGCCTGTACCCTTGTTTGAAGCTGGCATATCCTGGTGTGGACATAAACCATACACAGAAGATGCTCGAAAGGGCTAGAGTTTTAACGCTGTCAGCGAAGTGGGGACAAAAAGTTCGAGTGAGAAGCCAGGATACTGTGCTGGGGAAGGCCTTTTCAGCTAAATTATGAAAAGTATATTTTCGATTCTGGCTCTCGGATTGGAGTTCATCGTAAAGAAAATAGTAGTATCACCAATGAACATGATCCGACTTTGTTATATCCATTATGTTAATGCAACGACTCATGTGAGGAATCCTTGCAACTCTCGAGATGCAATGTGGACAACAATCTGTTTGTTGTGAGTATTTAAGTCAGAGCGTCTGTGACCGTGGCGCTCGCAAAATTTCCTACTGTGGTGTGTAATATCTTCACCTGCTCTACATGAGGGGACATAGCAAAGAACAGAAGGCACCAAAAATTTGAATCTAAATGAAAGAATTTCGGCACCAATTAAGAGGATTGGAGGATGTCGATGGCGTCGATTGAAACCTACCGACTATCGTTTCCATCCTTCGCTATCCGCAGGCGGCTCAAAAGCAGGGCTACTAAATCCGTTCCGACCTCTTCCTTTTTCAAGTTTCGATGAAGAGCTTCTACTGTTGTTGGCCATCCTGTCCTAATCCCTACTCTGGTGGCTGGAAGCCTCGAACCTTCGCAATCCACAAACTTTAAGAAGTAATCATGTACCGTCCAGTCGAGAACATTATTTTGCCTGTCTCTCCAGTGCAACGAATGATTCCCTATTCATTTCTCAATGATACCGCTTCCACTTTGATTTGTTCGAAATGCTGAACCACCGTTCGAGAAAAGAGGTTTTCCTTAAGTCTGCATTGACGTGGCATTCGTCATATTCACTTCCCCTAACCATGCTCGAGAGTTGTATGATGACGAAGATTCAAAGTCAAGATGAGCCGTGTTTATAGGGAAGACTTTATCGTAAGGAAACGAGAAGATCTGGAGGGAGGCACCTGTGGACAGAGTAAGTGATGACCCGGGGAACAATTAGTAAAGTAAGAATTTCATAATAGAGCACGCGTTGACAAACAAGGCCAGGTCTAGTGCTCGACGGGACCAGTCAGTAGATGTGTGTTCGAGTTTAACCTCGGGCATGTGAACTTCACTAAGAGCCATGTGCTTTCCAACATCGGCTCTCGGAAGAACTTTCCAGGTGTAACGGGATGGGCCAGGGAGTGAAAAGTACTAGGGACTCACGATTTGACGCGTGGTACATCTGGCTCTCGTTAACAGGGAGGATGTGCACTGTTCGATTGTGCATGAACGGCAAGCAGTCGGTGCTGACTTCGGTCGATTGTTCCACTTAAGGAGAGCTGAAAGTTCTGAGGTAGGGCTATATTTAACAGACAAGAGAAGGGCCTCATCGACTGATGGTGGCGAAGGGCGAAACACTGGATGGTATGGAAACACAGGCGACTACGATATCACTACCTTTGATTGTACAGGATCAAGCATCCATTCCCATCACAGGGTAACCCGATCAGAATACACTCCCAACTACCCGGTGGTGGGTTTCGATGTAAGAGAAGGCACCTCGACGCTGTGAATCTAGTTCTACACTGAACCAAAACTATTCACTCATACAACATACTTCTACCTTCAAACAGAGGACGACAGTACCGCATTAGGTCGACTGAATCAGAAACCTTGGCTCGGAAGAGTATCAGGGAATCCAAGACTCAAACCTCCGCTTGGGATAAGACAATCTGCATGGATCACAGAACATTAAATCGTCACACTGGCATTCCCTAGTCCAAATACTTAAACATGCCACACGACGGAAATACGGAAGCAGGCGGGTGGCAGTAAATTCAAGGCACTCGACCCCACAGTGCAGGAGCTAGAGTTCTTCGCCTCAGCTCCCTTCCCTTTCAGAAGATTAACCCGGGGCCACTCCCAAGCAATGGAGCCGTGCCCATCGTGTGCAGAACATGGGATTTGTCAGTCGGGTAACATCTCGCAAAGTTCGCATGGCGCCTAGAAAATCGGCAGGTGGTGAAGAAGGTGCAGGGCGACGTCTTTACTCTCGACTCAGAAGACTGCGAAATGTGGATAAATCCGCTTCCACAGATACTAACTACCGATCGCCACACTTCCGTACAAGACCACCGACAGCGACATGGAAGGCGCAAACCCTGATCTACGTCTAGGTCAAACTTCCCTCGGTCGAACGCTCCTTCGCGTCTGCCAAAAGTCCATCCCACGAGCTGTAGGATGCCTCAGACAATCAGGAGTTCCTTCACGGGGACGCCTGGAGATGCACCACCAGAGTACTCTACGGAGCTGCCCCTACGGAAGTCCCCGCAAGGCCGAGGTGAAATGCCGGAGGACGGGACGGTACGCAGTGCGCACCATAGCGAGATTCCTGACACGAGCCGAATCGACCACATCGCACATGCCAGCTAGCTAAGATCCAAATCGCTGTACCGGCAGGCATCCACAAGTAGATCAGTATGCATCCACGAATCGCTAAACGTGGTCAGCACGATATGAAATGAAGAGGTTACCTTCTCGGAAGGCTGGCGCCGACAAACATTTAATAGAACTAAAATATGGGACTACGGGAATTGCCCATGGACAGGGAGGGAGCCCGTCGGAAACAGTTCGCCTCGACATCCAGTCCCCTTGCGTGCACAGGATCAGCCAACAAATGGTCGAAGAGGACTCGAGCCCACAAATCGCCCGAAACCGCGCACGCACCTCGGAACTTGGCGTCCTCTACTCAATTCCGCCGTAGCGCTAGCTGTAGCTAGCGCTACGAGGTCAGTTTCACAATCGGGAGCTGCGCGCGTTCCTCGTCCCCACTCACTCCACGGGCCTCGTCCCGATCTTTGATCCTACACAACCACGTGCTACTACGATTGCAACTGCCTTGGGCGACATCACACATCGACGTGACAATACGAGAAATCTGAAGCTTCAGCTGTGGGGATATCACACACTCGAGAGTTTAGAAGGCACTTGGTACCACTGAGACGCACCATGTTCCAGAAAATGAGAGATGAGAGAGGAGACTAGCTCGATTACAAAGTGTCGGAGAAAAAACGAGTAGATATAAGGTAAGGGACTACACATACGGGATCTCGCTAGTAAGGTCAAAGGCGACATACGGGACATACTGAGTTGGAGGATTCCTTGGCCAGGCTTCCCCGGAGGCATGAGGCCGGGCTAACGTCTGCTCAGTCATGAAGGTATGAGCCCGCTGGGGGCCTCGTGGCAATTGACTGGCGAAATTGAGTGCACATGCATTCCAGAAACACGGAAGATCACCCAATTCAGTAATTTTATGGTCACCAAAGTAGAAGGCCACATGGGTCGAGGTGATTCGAGTGAAAAAAAAACCTCCTTGGGACAATTAACGTAGTATTTTACACGGGGGCTCCAACACCTACTATCAATCTTACAAATCATCATCGTCAGCACTATCACAGCAGGACAGTTGTTGCTAGGACGACCAGATCTTTACGTAACCGCTCACACCTACCTCATTCTTGCTCCAGTTTCACCTATCCGCCATGGGACTCATCCGTTGCTTTGCCTGAGGGATTTCAACTGCTCATCCGTCCTAACCCTGATCCAAATCGCCTACACCTCTCTGCTCCTCGACTATGTGCTGGAGTCTACAGCAAGAAATCACCGGCAAGAACGCACTCGCCAGAGACGAAGTAAAGTGGTCCGAAACAAGAAGAACTTGTTTTGTAATTTTTGGAGTCATGTTCTCCAGGTAATTCTGTTTGAAAAGTTGTGTGTGTACGTCGCTGAAATCGATGATGATGAGGGCTCACGAGCGGGGAATTCCGTTCCCCAATTGCCGTGAGACACTGCAAAGGAAGGCGGTCGGTCGGTCCGTCACAAGTCGGCCTCGTCGTCGACCTTTGCAGTCCCATCGACTCCTCCTCCCAGCTCGACGAATTAAGGTCTGTCATAAAAGGGATGTGTGACATTTCACCACCAGCCATAACGAACTTCGATATACTTGTTTTTGATCCAGCGGAACCCGCTTCTCACCGAGGCCTTCACCTTGCCCTCCACCGTGAACACCTTGTAGGACGCCACGCGCTTCTTGCGCTTCACCTCGGGGTCGGTCATTCCTAGATCCCACGTCCGCGATTTCGACGTCTTGTATCGCTTCATTTGATACGGCTCCTCGTACGAGCCTGCATAAGAACCCGGGTACGACGGCCCATACTGCATCGAGGTCCCACTGTACTGCTCGCTGCTACGGCGTTCCATCGCCATAGGGAGCCCCCTCGTACCTCCTCGCTCTTCGCTCCTCGCCCTTCGCCTCGCGCGTCGTGGCCCGGACTGGCCCAAATACCTCCCCGCCACCCAGACGACGACCGCTTCTCGTCCACTCTCCTGCGCTGCGTCGGCCGCTGCGGCCAATTCTAAAGATCCAACTCCTCGTCTGCGGCCACCTCCGTCTTCAAGCTCTCGTCCTTGTCTGCGTCTCGTTCTCGTCCGCGCGCAAGCAACACCTCAAAGCTTTCGTTCACGCCCGTGCTCGCCACTGATTCTCGATCGATCCACCAGCCCGGCAGCCACCCTTCGTCGATCTGCCTCCCGAGCAAATATATCAAGCCAGCATCAGTCCCAGTCCTGCCCTGCACCCTCGCTGCGAGAAAGGGCATCAGCAGCAGCAGGGATCGGAGGAAAGACCGAATCAGGGGCGATTGAGAATCGGCGCAGACGAGACGAAACCCGATGGCTAATGCAGGAGGCGGATTGGACATAAAAAGCACACCGGAGAAGCAACTTCTGCCAGGTCAAATGCCTCCAGTCTCTGCCACATCACATCACATCAGCTCGCCCTCACATCCATCTCCTACCGCGATTATTAAACTCCCTCCGCAAGACCGCATCCTCCTTCACTGGCCATCTCCTCTCCTGCTTTGCAACCGCCGGTCCTCCCCCTCCCTCCCCGTCACCGTCACTGCCACCTCCCTGCGTCCTGACGCCTCCTCCGCTCCTTCCTCCCAGATTCCTCTAACAGACACGCTTCCTGCCTCCTGGAACTCCTTCCTTCCGTCCTTCCCCTGCCCTCCTCGCCTTTCAGTTCCAGTTCGAGCCAGTCCCATTCCGTTCCGTTCCGTTCCGCTCTGTTCGGTTGAAATCAGTTCAACGTCTGCTACCCACCCCCACCACCGGACGCCGGAGCTCTGTCCTTCTATCGGCAGACTGGCCAAGTACAAAACTGTTCCCGCAACTCGACTTAACTCAAGCTCGAGTTCCGGCATAGACTTAACTGCGGCTGCCTTCCCAATTTGCTGGCTCCGCCAGCAGCGGCTGCACGACGGGGGAGATGGAGGGCGAGTAGACTCCGCCATTCGAGAACAGCTGTCCGTCCGCTCGATTTGCCCCGCCCGCAGGCGCCCCTTGCTCGCTTTCATCCTTTTCGCTAGTCTCCGGCGGACGAGACGGCCTCGAGAAGGGCGAGCAGCGCAGCGGAACAGCGTTGCTTCGCTGCTGCTCCATGCGCTCGCCAACACAGACTTCCTCTTTCTCCCGTCCAGTCTGCGCCGGCCACGGCGCGCACGATGTGCAGTTTTACCAGCCGGAGAGGTTCTCAACAACACGTGTCAAACATCGATTCGCCATTCTCCTAGTCAAGCGGGCAGAGGTGGCCTCGACGACCGGCGCCTCGCTCTTTTCAAGTTGTGTTGTTCCTTAGCTGGAAACATACGCGAGCCTCGATCCACCGGCCGATTGTGAACCTTGAACCCTGAAGTGCCGGTTTGAGAAGTCGCCTCCCGTCTCCTCTGTTCGACGAGGCCGGGGCTAGGTTGACAAGGCAGCGCCGGGGCCGCGCTCGCGGGTTCGACTTCCGCACCGGGTGGAGGCTGCTGCTGCAGCTGCTACTCCTGGAACGGATGAACCGGTGGACCGCGGGAGGGCGTGGCTTAAATTAGGAGGGGGCCCTGGGGCCCTGGTCATGTGACATAATACCGCTGGAACTCCGTCAAACCACGGGGTTATAATCTTATAAATTTGCATGATGGGACTGAGTCCGTCTGACGTCGTCGAGGCCGGGGCGTATGGAATGATCCCGTCCACCGGGTGCCTCTGGCCGCCTCCTCGACTGCGTTCACCATGTGGCGCAATCCTCTTGGATGTCCATTCACGGCAATCTCGCTCCGGTCGTAGCTACCACGGATGACAGCAGTCCCTTGAAGGGGACCGTACAGTTACTGCCACTTCTCGGCGAACATTCATGCTGCTTCCGGAGGAGAGGATTGCTTCCCCGGCAGATTTAGCTGGCGAATTCATGCAGCTAGAGTAGAGTCCACTGGACTCGCTGGAGGCTGTTAAGCTGCTAGCTCGATTTAGTGCTTGAGGGTTGGCACTCCATCCTCCTCTTACCTTCCTGCTCCTTCATGCTCGTCATGTTGTCGACTCGTGTTACATCTTTTGGGAAGCTTTGTTTTTCAAATCTAATAATGCCGTTTTGAGTGCTGGAGATATTTAATTGGACTGGAAGGGAAGGGTAGGGAGGGGAGGGTGGTGGAAGAGATTGGGTGGGATGGAGGGGATGAGGATCAGGTCATGGAATGGGTTGAGATGGAAATTCAAGGAAAGAAGAATGAGTTTTCAAATCCGCGGGAGAGTTAAAATACAAAAGGTTTGTGAACCATGTGGCAGGGATTTTTAAGTTTTGGGATTTCAGAGGCATGTAGCTTGGCGGTTGCAACGGATGCATGTCTGTTGAGATCTGTCTCAGAAATGATGGATCGGGTAAACCTGAAGGCGATGGTTACACCCGTGGTGCACATGCTGTGCACAGTTTGACAAAATGCAACAAGCGAGGCAGAAGTTTCGCAAGTGATGATGGGGACGTGCCAACCCAGCCAAGCGAGCAAGTGAGGGACGGTGGTATGGTGGAAGACAATTCTCACCTCTCCCACCAGTAAAGCTGCTGCGTGATGTGTAGGTTTTCCACATGAGCATAGTCCAAACCGGAGTAGTTGCAGGAGGAGAAAGAGGAGAAAAGGCGATTGTGATTGTGATTGCTGGTTTCCACTTGTGCTCGTCCTGGGAGATCGCGGGCTTCTCTAACGTCCTGTCTTCTTCTGGTCCTGTGACTTGCTCTAGCATGAGACAAAGTTAGTATGCTGGTTTGTGTTGGTCCCCGTCCATGGGCCAGGCCAGTCTCTGCATGGGCCCTTAGGAGGACCGGTTTATGACTTCACCTCCCAGTTCCATCCTCCCATTCTGCTCCAACCCCTCCGGATTTTGGAGCCATGTAACATCTATCTGCCAAAATGTAGCTGAACGTTGTGGTTGTTCAGTTCAGAATACTATTATGCTGGGGAAATGAGTATGTCGTGGAAGTGGTCAGACTTTCAGGTCGAGTTGAGGTGGTGGAAGATAAGAGGTAATCGCAGGTCATTAAGAAACGCTGATTCGTATGACGAGTGAGATCCACTAGGGACAATGATTATGTCCCCTTTGTTGTAAGATTCTTGGATGCTTTGCAGGGCGTTTATACGGTACCGTATGCAGGTTGCTCTCCCCAGCGGAATGTGAGAGAGTAATCCATCTCCATCCGCCAATTCCCTTGCACTGGAATAATGATTGTGCACGAAGAATGAATATATTTCGTTCTTAGAAATGCGAGTCCCGGCATTTATCTTCCCCAGAAAGATGTTTCACATCTTGATGCAAATCAGTCCAACTCAGTTGTGTGCCATCCCAAAGACTCCTGAAAATAGATAAGTGTGTCATGTGTTTGAGATGCCTCTTCTCTTACATTATTCGCTTGGAAGTATGATTCCTAAGCTCTGGCCTCAAAAATCTTCTGGATCCCGTACAAAAACCTCGCCTCCTCATATACTTTGTCGACCTGGAACAACGAGATCCAATGCGCTGATGGAACGTGCCAAGCATGTTGCGCAATATTCACTTGGAAACTTTGGAAGACTTCACGGATGGCCCGACATGGCCAAGAACTGGACGAGACACAATGAGCTTGCTTCGCTGTAGAGCGAATCTGGAGATAAACCGAAGATACGTACGTTTGCGTAATATCCTAACTGTACAATGTACATGTAAAACTCATAAGATTCTTAATCATTGAGGCTTTATCGTTGTACATGTCTTCACCGCTAGACAAACAGTGCCCAAAAATGCCCATCCACCCGCCTACTTTCTCTCATGAGCCACAAAACTGCTGCTTCGCAAACAAGTTTAATTATCCTTACGATTCACGAGCTGGAAAGTGGAAGATTTTATGATGATGAGTTTGGAGGGTCGAGGTCAGAGAATTGCCGACACAAGCCTCACCATGAAGCCCCAGGCTACATCATCATGTTCTTCCCAATGAGTCGAATTCGTTGATGGGAACAAACCAGTTCCTCATGGACCAGGTCGTATTGTGCACCGTTGGTCCAACTTGCGATCCATCCAGCTTGCGCAGACCACAATGCTAATGTTGTAAAATATGATTCATGTCTAATCACATGAGTTTTGCTTTCTGTACGCATAACATCATCATTGTCCTGTACGTTCAAAAAGTGAATTCACAGGGTCCGTAGGTCCTGAAGAATCACGAAGTCAAAAGTTGACTTCAGTGACGAGTGGGCCAACGTTCCATAAAGGGAACGCCTGAGCCGAAAGTTATTCCCTCGTTCATAACGAACGCTGCAATTCTCAGTACCGAGTGATTTCCATCGAGAGCCCTGAAACCATCGTAGGACGCCTGTTTCCACCTGCGTCCTGCAAGATTCTCCCAGAGTCGGACTCTTGAGGAACGTGGTTAACTGTCACAGCACAGATGAAGCAAGGGCGTCGTGTATAGGAGTAGACCAACGCCTTTCTATCCATACCCATCCACGATCACCGTGTTTACTTCAGCTTGTAGAACAAACTGAACAGGTCCTTGTTTACTACCCAGAACGCTGTGACTTTCACTGCATATAAACTGCAGTGGCATGTTTAATGCCGTAGCCTGGGGCGCACCCAACGACCGGTCATCTGTGTCAACAGGCATTTCATCTCTTCGTGAGAGTAAAACTGGTCGCTGAACCGTCCGCTACATGAGATCGAAAGATGGAGATCACATGCATGCAATCATGCGTCTAGATCTGCATCGTTGGAAACCCGACCTTCCCTTCACATCTTCGTTTGCGCTTTCCCTTTCAGGTCTTACAGCTATCATTCCTGAACTCAGATCTGAAAGGTCAATTTGACTAGAATGCAGCACAACCGTCGGGGCCTACGCGTTAATAAGCAAGAGAACACGGGGGTTCCTCTGTGTACTCGTATGCTAAATTTCATGCTGAATCATAGTCTGCTATATTCGGAACCAGATTTCGATTTTGTAGATACATGGATGAGGAAACATTCTCTGATAATTAGGCACAGTGCGCTAACAGCTAATACAAAGTTCTTCGAGCCAGTTTCTCGTCATGAATAACTTTGTAAGGCGACAGCCAATCCGTACAATTCATTGGACTCAGTAAGGTGATATATTCTTAACGGTTCAAATTTCAAGCAATCTCTTGTTGCACCAACTCTCCGTGATATACATCGTACCGACGTGGATATATATCCTACAGATTCAATGCTCTGATGGCACCTTCTCTTCACTACCTGCCTTGAACCGGAACTAACATCGTGGGCGCGGATGTGGTACACCTGGCGGTTGAGAACAGAGAGTCTATTCATTTCTTTCAGGTGGTCAGGAACATGAGTGGTTCGAAGCTGTGTGACAGGTCGTCGATCAGCTTACTGCTGAGCAGGTTATAAACAAGGCACTATTAGGACTAAACATGTGACGAGAAGGTGCTGCACCTACACCGCAGTCGAATCATGCCTCGAAGGCTGGAAGCCCCCAAAAAGTGGGGTCGAACTCAAGAAGAGAGGAAAGAATCTGATTAGCACCCTGCTGCAAGGTTTTATCCAAGTTGGAGTCTGGAACCATAACGACCGGCCTGCACATACATCAAACGTTGCAAGTGGTGAAAATGGAAGACAAAAATTTATCCTTGAGCTATCGTAAGCAGTTTCTGACCCTGATACCCTCCAAAAAATCCTGCAGAACTTGCAAGCTGCATCACACAACAGCTTTTAATAGATAAAAAAAAACTGAATTATTCGTTAGTTAAAGTTGTGAATTATGCAGATGACGAACTTTCGCCGTTAAATATCTAGACACTTACATCTGTGCAGCTATTGCGGCTCCTACACCTGTCGGTGCATCTTCAAACACAAGTACATTTTCCGTTTTCAAACTGGGTTCCTGCGAAAAAAAAACTCAAAGTTAATAATATTTTTGAACAAGAACTCGTGAAGATATTTAACTCTTCCTCATCACCTCCATATGACAAAAGCTTCATCCAGCAATCTGCACTAGTCTTTTCACAGCCTCAAAATTTATACTCGGCTCCACCTTACCAATCACTCTGTACTAACAAAAAGTTTCATGCCTCAGTCTGTTGGCATTGACTATGGACTCATATACTTTTATATATTTCATCACTCATGTACTGTTTACCATATACCAGTATGCATGTGTTCCGGACGAAACTGCACCAAATTCTGATAAGTAAGGATACCAGAAGTGCTAGTGTTTTAGAAAACAGATGAAAAGTTGGCTGCAAAATATAATAAAGCCAATGGAGTTTTATGGAGCAATGTTTTAATGTGGATAAAATCCATAGTTCGTTCTTTGCAGACAGATTTACCCAGAAGAGTACAATGCTGTCCATAACTGCGCTTGCTTGGTGTACAAACCCCATTAACTAGAAGCCATTGGGTAACTACTTCTGGGAGGACTTGTCAAAGGTCTAAAACAATGTAAGATAAAAAAGCTGAATGAAAACCCAACTTACTTGGAAACGGTCGAAGGCGGTCAGAAAAATATCAGGAGCTGGTTTACCCTTGGTCACCGCCGGATCATCACCCACCACCACGTGGTGCATGAGCCCAAACAGTTCACCATGCTGAGTAGTCTTCAGCTCAAAATGCCGTTTGTGAGAGCTGCATGATTGAACGCGATGAAGACATCACTTTGTATTTCAGCTTTCCAAGAATAATGCTACCTTCATAAGTCCATGACCTCCGAATAGCAACTGCAACACAGATGAGGCGAACCACCAAATGGGACTTTTGACTCGTCTGACGTTCACCGAAAGTAAACTAACCAAACAGCCTGTTGGCAAACGACCGGTACTTGATTGGTTTGGCACTTTCTGTCTTTTGCGAAGGGCCTCAACGGATAGAGTTATGGTAACACGAGTGACCAAACTGAAGTGACTAAAAGGGACACAAACCGAGCGAAAATCACCTAGTTGATGATGAAGAAAGATAACACACCTTGTTGCTACTGCCATAGGCACTCCATGTGTATAGAGATGTCTGATGAGGCGCTTCGCACCTAAGTGGACGCAGCTGTGCAAGATTAGTACTGGATTGTAAAATTTCCCTGATGTAGAAGATCTTATTCATCGCCTGATTCTTCAATCCAAAACAATGCTACAAGGTAGTTTATCTATTATACGAGGTTCAAAGAGTACGTGGTAGTTATCCTCATCGTGTAAAGTATGTTTCGTGTAAGGTCTCGCTGTTTCTATAAGTAAATCATTAATCAGAGCCAAAGCGCTGTTGTCACTCGGTTGGCAAAGACCTCGGACAAGTGACTGAATTGGTAGAAACTACATTGAAAGCTTTGCCAAGAGGGGTTGCCAAGAGGCGTTCCCCTCTTGGCAACCCCTGAGATGCTGAGACCTTGGCTTCCTTGAGAGAAGAAACCGACCACCTGAGTCAGCCAAGTTACGACTGAAGGCGGTTCTGTATAGGCACTGCAAAATTACTTGTACAGAGTAAATATTTGCGTGAGGATACCCATGCCTGCTCGGGGAAAATGGATGTTTGGCAGAGGGCTGACATACGCGTTACAATCATGAAAATCTTACGCTATTGAATGTTGAAACGGATCAAACAAGAAGAGAACTAAAAGTCAAGAGAGTAAAATACTCAGCAGGTCTTCCTATCGTGGATACTTCGCACCCACGCCCAGTGTTCTGAAGTGGACGAAGAAAAATTTTCACGCACCCGTAGCAATCATCCAAGAGTGGAAGATACTATGTGGGTTAACAATCCCTTTCAACAAAGGTTCTGCCTTTTTCGGAGTTAGGCAAAAAGTGGCTCGATACAACGTAAAGGTTTTGAGCAGAAACAAAGTATCCTACTTTTAAGCAGAGCGTATAAAATCACGTCAAAATGCCATTAACTTTCCCTAGGGAGATTAATTACAGAGAGCTCTGGGCGGTCAAAACTTTGCAAAAAGAATTTTTCATCCTGTTCACTGAACGAAGGTCGAAGTACCTGGCATAAGTTCACTGTCCGGGAACATAACTTGCAGCATGGTCTCGCGCTCAGCAATGAAGTCTTCTGGTGTTATTACTCCTTCCAGACCTAATTCGTTGACTAAGATTTGCCCTGCCTCTAGAGCTTTCTTTCCCATCATTTTCGCTTTTAGAGACCACTCAAATTTCTTCCCATACCTTGACAGTATTTTCTCTTGAACGACGGAGTAAAACCTCTCTGTGTCTGCATCAGCGACAGCAGAGTACGGGAGTCACACCTGCAACAATGTTATCGACAATGGCTTGGACTTGTCTGAGAATGTCTACGAAGTTGTGAATATGGAACATAGCCATGTTCCAACGATTGTGGATTGCCAACGACAGCACAATCTTGCTAAGATCATGATTCCGCTGCTAACCATATGTCAGATACAACGACATATGTCCATGTCACTCTCAATATCAATCTCAAAACGAAGAGGAAACAGAACACAGGAATTGTTCAATGGTATTACAAAGCAATACATCACAGAGCACACGGAGAATTGCACAAATCCAGAACTTGAGGTGCTACCGTACTAAGCCGCCGTGCATTTTGAACTGAACCGTAGATGTAGACGAAACATTTTAGCTAGACTCTTCGAGAAAGATTAGATACACATTGAACATTATTCCAGCATACTTCAGCTTAAAAATAAAAAAAGAAAAATTAACCTTTCCACCTTAAATCTGCACAATTTTACGACACCGAAATCAGTATAGTGCAGTGCGGCCTCAGCTACAAGAGATAAACTGATTCTACACATCCCATCCTTTCCCAAACACTCACGAGAATTCTGGAATCTCTCATGTCCCAAGGCACTGTAATGACAGTAAAAACTTTCGAACGAAAAATGCGAAAGGAAGAGACAGACCTAGAAGAAGGCCGTCCATATCGAAGATGACATGCGTGATAGAGTGTGATTTATCGCAGTTGCTGCCGCCAGCAGTCATCCTGCCTTCCTTTCTTTCTTTTCAGAGAAACGATTGGAAATGCCACGAACGACCAACTGGAACCAAATCACTTCGCAGTGTCAGCGATCGTGCTGGATCAAGGTTCAAAGACCAAACATTTCCAGACTTCAGGCACTGATTCGTGCAGGGCATGCCATAATGTACTCTTAGCAATCTGTTGGAAGGAGATTTATGATTCTGCTTAGTCGTTGTTCAAACTGAAACATATGGTAGTGGTATGGTGGACTCATGTAGCCATGGAACGAGCAGAAGAGCTCCACTGAAGTCCAACCATAATTCATGTTTGGGTATGACAATCTTCTTCATTTGTCTAAATTCGTTCATGATTGTCCGAGTCTAACTAGTGGCCATATTGCTGTATCATCTTGACGTCTAAGGGCTTAGCAAGAGAGTGGAATCATTTACTAAAGTAAAGTACAAAGTATAATAACAAAAGGGATGGGAATACCCCATCAAAGCCTACAAGGATGGAACCAAACCTGGAACATGGGGCTAGGCCCCAATAGTATCACACTTGGAAATATGTCATAGAGCACCTAAGATATCTGAACTATCTAGGTCAAAGGGTCTACAAACAACAGAGCATCCGAAGAAGCATCACCTAACGTGATTGCTCTCCTATGGATTGCACCAGCTAGTGCTCTCTATAGAGCAATGGAAACACGTCGCCTAAAATAGGCTATAGAATAACCTAAAGAAAGTGATACCCCATGTCGCCTAGTATGGTAGGCTCTCGCGCACTCCCTCACGAACATGTCGAAGTCGGTGTCCATAGCTCCATATAACTCCAAAGCTAGAGGAACAAAGAGGTGACCTCCATGCATACCTCTATACTTGGAGACCTTGGCTGCTGCCGCTCCACTCGCCACCCATCATGGAGGATGGGTGATTACCCCCTCTGAAACTGTGTCTCTAGTAGGATCGGTAACCACCACATCTACCACAGTGATCTGGTCCTCCCGAACCAAGTACAAGTCTACCCTAACCCTAGTCGACTGCAAGGCTTACCAACGCTCTCTCCATGTGAGGTATCCACCCTCTCGCACCATAGCAAACATCACATCCCTAATGACATCATGGGTAGCTATCCTCTACCCTCTAAATGGACAACGAGTCATATGAACACCTGCTGCATCTAAAGTGATACCACACTCACATGTGAGTAATGAAGATGTAGATGGATGGACCAAGCCAAGACGGAACCTCATCGATGTGGAGAAAGTAGCTGGTGCGAAGCGGAAAGCCCTGATGCATGGTCAAACCAAGATCCACGAGCATGCACCCTTGCCCGAGCAAGAGCGTAGATGAGCTCTAGTAGTACGAGGAATGGCAGGATCCACTAAGAGTGAATGTAGAGCCTCTTGAAACTATCGGTCCATCAAGATAAACTATAGACCCCTAGTCCAATCGGTAGCCAAAGAGAAAAAAGATGTGAACTCATGTCGTACCTCCAGTGATAAAGCATCTCTCGTATGTCGTAATAATACCTGTAAGGGAAATGATACCGTATCGACGTCCCTCGTATATATCTCCAAGATAGCTCTATTTGCGATCACAAATCGAGAAGATAACAAAGGTGCGACGAGCGTCCAACTCGCCAAGAATGCCGTAGGTGCCGTCTCCTCCATCGATAATAACCCTACCCCTCCACACGAAATTGGCAAAGAATCATTTACTACTAAGTTGAAAGAAACCAAAGAATCACAAACATGTCAAATCCTACTGGATATGATGTATAAATGGCATTATAGCGTGTATTTTTTTTTCATCTACTTTTATCAAGTCTTTGGTCTCTAAAATAATAAACAAACAAACGTATTGCAGAGTTATGTTATATCTTAGTTAAGAATGATTGGATTCCTAAGCATGAGTGTGTTAGATGTTAATTTAATGAATTTTACATCAATTTTTTTCATACATTCACATCTATGTAAAAGTTTGATCTCGAACTATTATGATGTTAATTTAAAATAACATGCATCTAGTTTATAGCAAATTTCATTCTATAAGTATATAAATTCATCTTAAAGTTTAATGAAATATGATAGTGTTAAAAATTTACATGTATCATTATATCTCACTCTCATAGAAATATTTTATGACTAACCAAACATTATTTACTGTAATTTATTCAGATATAAAATCAAAATTATAAGTTCTTATGCATCATATATTCTTACAAACACAACACATTTTAGAATTTATACAAATTGGCTCCAAATTATGATTGTCCTGCTTGAGCAATAGTGATAGAGGAGAAACAAAATTTATTTATTTTGGTTCTGATTATATAGTGTTCTATATCATTTTTTATAAAATAAAATAACTTAAATTATCTTATTCATAATTCATTTCAAACAATAATAAATAGATTATATATGTTGATAAAAAAATTAATTCTTAATTTTAATCATATGACAACAATGTAAAACAAATACCCAACACTTTTTATAAGAACGACGAATTATAAAATTATGCTTTGATGAACAAGAAATTCTTAAAATATTCAATCAATTTTTTTTATAATATTGAAAAAATCATAGATAATGAAGATATCAATTTCGAACATGAAAATTTACAGATGAAAGAAATTTAATTCTTTCATCTGTAAAGAATTAAATTAAATATAATTAATTAATTAATTAACAATAAAGCTTATCTTGCTTCAAATCATACTCTGTCTGCCTAATGTATATTTCCAGACAATCTGTTATATGTCAAATCTATCGAACCAAGGGTTGTAGGAATATATCTCTGGTAGGCTAAGTAATTCTCTGCTAGTTCTACTTTGAAAAAAAAGGATATTCAAAGATTTTGTCTACAAAGCGTGAACCTGATTTCCCACCAAGAGATTGGCGGTCGCGTGTGTATTCAGTGGAGGCGAACCAAACTGAAATGTTCTATGTCATTCATAGACTCTGTACTTTTCCTACTAAACACGTCAAACTAATGCATGGAAAGATTGCTCGGAGAACCCGTGGATAAATACAAGAATGTCTGAGCTTGAAGTCTTGCAGATATGTTTGGAATTTGAGTGTGAGATTCTGAAATCTGGGTATAACTGCCACGTCGAAGGTCAATGCGTGAATTGTTGATATATGATTTTCATATTTTGAGTTAAGAGTTCATTTGAGAAAAACAAGTCTTCTTGTGTTATATATATATATATATATATATATATATATGCAGTGATCATCACATTTTCTAAAAAACTATATATAGAATGATAGTTTGACTTATCATGATAAAATCACTAAACTGATAATATGCGTCCCTTGACAATCTTCAATAATAGCGCTAGCACAAAGCTTCATAGTCCTCTTGAAGGGCTTCAAATAACGTATATGGTAATAGAGGTATATAATTTTAATTAGTTTACATTAGTTCATCTATCTTGGTGGTATGGCACACAGACATGTTAGGAACTTTAGACCCTTTAACACCTTTAGGTTTGTTTTGCCGTTCGAGGTTCATATGTTTCGAGTCCTCTCTCTCTCTCTCTCTTGGATTTCAAGTTTTATATTAGTGTGCTCCATAGTGACCTAAAATATCTAATTATTATTCTTGTGTATGTTGATGAATCTACATGTCTCATTCTGATTTTTGTGTATGTGAATGATCCGATTCCATATATGATATCAAAACGGAGATTGTGATCCATTGTAGTTATGGTGAGAGCTAGCATGGATGGAGGAATACAACTGAGGAAAATCCTAAAAAAAAGGTCCAGATTTATCATAATATCAAATTTACATGACAAAATCATAATTTGTGGAGCCCAAACAATATTTTTCAGGAATTTTCTGAAAGTTATTGTATTTCATTAAAGCACAATCATTCTAACCTTACACCCGCTCAAGCATAGCTTTCAGAGTTGTGGATTTACATTTTTAATATGCGGAGCAAGCATTTCATTATGCGAGAATGTGTATTTTGACAGTACAAAATACTAACATATTAGAATTTAGAAGACTGGCAAGTTTGTGCTTTCTACTCAATTACAGGTTGTGAAATCAAGGAAATTCTTGATTTAAAATTCAACGAGTTTGATAATGAGAGAAAATTTAGATAAGTAAAATTATATAACATGGAAATTATTCATGATAATTTTTTTTAAAATCAAGCATCTATAGACTAGAAAAGCTATCAAACCAATAGTAGCTGAAAATTGTCAACGAGTCAAGACTACATAAAAATGAAAAATACCATACGGTACCATCTATTACATTTTGATGATTGTATGAAACTCACTTAGATGACATCAAAATACTAACAGCTTCCTCTAGATAGTGAGTCAAGTGGCAGGAACTCGAGATAGATGCTAAGTCTCGAAAATAACTAAGTAGCGAGATAGGTTTTCATGTTTTAGTGAACATGAGCAGTTAGATTGATAAGATTGTGTGACAATTAGAGTCTTGTTGGAAAGTACTGAATGAGAGTTAATGACAACTAGGCTTTCGTTAAAAGATACTTATCAAAATATTTTCACCTAGACCAAGAGCACACACGGATTACAACCAAAGCTTAGGTTGGCACCAGCCAGACCTAAGATGGTAATCTCGGTTCATAAGTGAAACATGGATTAAGATTGACGTTTGAGTGAGCTCCAGTTCCTTTCAAGCTCTAAATTTTGTGCTTAAAGTATGGTTAGAAAGCTTTTGAAGAGATGATTCCATTAAAACCCTAAATGCAACAAATGTAGCTGTGAGCAAGACTTTATTATTGAGCTGCCGTCGAAGGTCAATGCCTGAATTTTTGATACATGATCTTCATATTTTGAGTGAACAGTTCATTAGAGCAAAAACAAGGCTTCTGCCAGACTCGTTATGTTATATATGTGTAGTGATGATTTGTCCGCGAGTGTAGAAGAAATCTGAATTATCAGTGATTGGACAGATGCCTTGTCAAGTGAGTTGTTCGCTAAAGACTTAACAACAACTGGTTCTGTAGGCCACTTGGTATTAAAAAATCGTAACAATCGCGAAAGCTGTGAGGTTGAGGTACTTGCAAGAATCTTCCTCCGTTCGTCGATTCTAATTACAAATTAGTGAGAGTAAGAACAAATCACTGATGGCTACTTCTTTACAACCGTGACAGGAACGACCTGTTAACTATGGTATCTATGTTCCATGTTCGACTTGATCCACAGATTCATCCATGTTCGACTTGATGGGGTGTTCCCATCTTTTTTGAGGGTATGTAGCGACTTCCATTTGTAGCGATGGAAAGTTACGAAGGATTGGTAGGTAGAATAAAAATCTCTTGGATAAGCTTGAAAGAATCCTTGAACACAAATAGAACAGAGCGTGCGTTGCAGGTCTCTGGAATCAGTCGCTGTATTGGAAATTGCAGTAAACTCAGGCGCGTCAGCCGGCTGTTTAAGAGACGAGGAGAGAAGCAGTTGCAACTGATATCCCCAGATAGTACAGACCTCGGGACTCAGACTAAAGTTAACTCGGGAAGTGAATATCACTACACGGATACAGTGGAAAATCCTAGTATCATTACAGCAGGTGGAGGGGCCACGATTGAAACAAATGTACACAACACTCACACTCACTACAAACATTATGTGGCTATAATTTGGCAAACACGAATAGTCCATTCTCTTCTAATTTCAATTTGGGTTCCATTGATACCTAAATTGAAGACCATGGAGAATAATATTGTGAGATATGAGTGTTTTTATTTTTTTAGTGTTTTGAGTACATTTTGAGTGATTTTTTCTTCGACTAGACATATGGATCGGGTTTTTTTGTTCTCATCTCTTCCTTTTCCTGCATTGGTTCTATTGGAACCTAGATGGAAAATTATAGAGATCCGAATAAAAAGTTATGAGTAATTTTAAATTTTAGGGTTTCCATAGTTAGCATTTTCCAATGTGATGTGGTGTGTTAGGGGGGTTGTGGTTCTGCAGGTGGGAAGAGATACATGATGGAGTGCTGAGTTTCTTTATCGTTCCCTTTGTGCTAGCTGTAGCTTGACTTTCTCTCATGGGACCGCCAAAAGCGGTGCGTGATACACCATGTCCAGTGTGTCATTGTCTCTTTACCTCGCAAGGGGTAAAGACCCACGTGGGAAAGATGCACGAAGATTATGATTGGATCACTTGGGATGCGCATGTGAGGAGGACAGTCACATCGACATCGGTTTTTGTCACTTCGGGGAACACGCAGATTGCATCGACTCCTTCGTTGAGCATTCCGAGTATACCGTCGGGGTCGTGGGAGTGGTTAGCTTCCCATGCAGGTTCGATTCTAGGGCTTTTTGAGACTAGATTTCCATGTCCACGTTTATTCCATAGGCTTCCTCGGGCACTGCATGACAAGGCTAGACGTGCTTTTTGCTTACCGCTCGATCGGTTGGCGCACGATCCCATGGACGAGTTAGCATGGATTTTGCTAGAGAGGGACCTGCTGGACATAGAGAGGTGGCAGCTAGATTTCAGAGATTCTGATTTCGGGATTGGGCTACATTGCAGGAGGAGTCTGTTCGGGCTACACAGGTTAGGAGTCGGGTTCAGTCACATGATACTTCTGATTCGGTGCGATTGCGACGGTGTAGGATCTTGGGGCAGGCTAGGGAGTATAGCAGGGCTGCACATGTCCTTCATCCTTTGTCCATGACTAGTCCTACTGAGGAGACGATTTCCTCTTTACGCCTCCTACATCCATCCATGGGCGAGGAGATACCATTAAAGGTCTTGGAGTATCAGCCAAAGGAGCCATTATGTCTTGATAGATCATTATTTGCTCATTCTTTATGCATAGCCCCACGTTTATCCCTTGCGGGTTTGTCAGGGATGGTATATGAGCATCTTCGAGATTGCTTTCAAGCGGATGATCCCTCTAGTGGTTTCACGGAGTTGTTCCAGGTGGCTGCATCAGTTGTGAGAGGGGAGATTCTATTGTCAGTTAGTCAGGCTCTAGGTGCTAGTCGGCTTCTTGCGAATCGGAGCCATCCATCCATTGCCGGATTGACTTGCATGCTTGCATGCTTGATGCTGTCTCTCAATGAATGAACCTTCGGAAGTTGAGGCACCCTCTCTGAAACTGACATTGTCCCCTCTGGAACAACATAGCCATTGATGAAAGAGCTCATCGTCTTCCCACATTCACTCAGAAAACCGCATCCTTAGCTGAATCAGAGCCCGAGCGGAGTAGGCCTAGATGAGCGTCTCATCAAATCTCCGTTGATCGATCCAACGCAAAACTTAACGAGGAATTGACAGTCTTGGCTCCCATCGCAAGTGGGTCAGACCGTCAAGAAATAAACCTCAATAGTTTCTCTTCTCTTGCCATCGATCCGAACACAAATGGACAGACCAGCGTGATCAATCCACACACAAGTTGTTCTTCAACGTCGTTCGGACATTCATTGAATCGCAATTCATAGCACAATCGATGTGGAGCATCAACAATCAGCCAACCAACCGATGATGATACGGCAAATACTGCTTCTCGTCTCGAGTTGACTTGCGATGTGCTTGTCCTCTGTTGTCTAAGGGAACATGCATCTGCTGATATGTTCTGACAACGAGCAACGATGAAAATCTCTCTCACGCTCTTCCAAGCACCTCGCTTTGATACCAATTATTGGTCCGATTTATGAATACACAGAGAAACACTCATGCAATCAAGACGAGACAGAAAATACCTGGTTCACCTCACTAAGGCTACGTCCATGGAACACACATAGTCACTTTACAAAATAACCCTAATTTTGTGTTATAGAGATCTTCTGCCAACCCTCTTATATAGTAGTACCAGCCCTAGCCCTAGTCTAACTAAATATAGTCAAACTAACCAGAGTTACTCAAGACCTGAGTTAACTCCTAACTCTAGAATACATAAGTGGTCTATCGATGTCATACATCTCTCTCGAAGCTGGAGATGAGGAGGAATGCCCAAAGGAGACCAATCCTTACACTTTGACACCTTGACTTTCAAGCCTATAAGATGAAGCTTGGTAGTCAAGTAATCAAAGATCTGCCTATTGTGGTCTACATGACCCACAATGTGTGTATCATCCGCTAAGGAGGGGAACACAACTAAGCATAGCCAAAGCAATAGAAAAAAGAGCTTTATAATGAGCCATGGCAAATAGGGATCCTCCCAAAGGATCTTCTTGTCGAGTGTCAGCAACATACCGTAGAAAGACGACTCCCTTCTTGAAAAAGCCATGCGAATAAAAGAGAGAAGAATGTGAATTGTAGAAAGACCGTAAGAAAGAAAGGAAACTCGATAGAAGTCCATCATTCTCTCTAAACTCTCTAAAAATGGATGCACGTGAGATATTGTTTAAAGCGTTCTCAACATCTACTTGCAAGACCATCCAATCCGGATGGATATCTAAAAGTGCTCTATTACCCTGTAAGGGCATAATATACGAAGACTCTAGGAATTTTTTGTGGTTTTTTATTTAAAAGGTCATATTCGGCGGAATACGAAGTGTCTTCCTATGAATAAGGTGAATTAGGATCATATGAAGACATGGGAGTTGATTGCATGCATGTGGGAAGAAGCTGAAGAAACCACAATGCCTTAACCAGTTCAACCTCAAGAAATGGGAACGCGACAATGAACAAGCGACCGATAGGGAGTCCAACCTCTAAATATCGAAGAGAATGGCAAACGTCATGACGGGAAGAAAAGAAATTGCAGTACCACTGGCCAGGAAGATGACTATGGGGAGGATTCGGCCACTCATCGTGATGGTAGATTGGACATCCACGGAGTTGCTTTGATTGAAGAATCTGGGAGGTATCTTCTTATCATGGAGATGGGATTTCATCTGTCCAAAGCTGTGCGAGAAGGTGCGCAGAGGCAAAGCCGCTCACGCTATAGGATGTTAAGCGCAACCGGAGTAGTGGGATACAAAGATGTGGGCTTACGCCTTGGGACGCTTGTATGAAAAGGAGAAACATGGGGTCGATTGGGAAGGCTTGGCCGTGTATACAACGTTCATATTTGATGAAACCAAGTGGTTCAACCCTAGAGAGAGGAAGGGTACGAATGACTACAAGCTTGATTTGATCAGGGATGTCGTCAGACGCAAGGTGGCTCTTAGATTCAACCAACTATTCTCTCCTAAACACACTACCTACGTCAGTATGCATAAGGTGCGTATTGTGAAGGGATTCATAGGCGGGACAATCAAAGTAAATTGGGGAGAGATCTTCGCCCAAAATGTTCAAGCTATGGATAGTCGACTTTGGCAGGACGACAAATGTGTGGTTTACTTATCATCGTTATTGATGCATTTGTATTCGAAGATAGAGTGGTTAACACCTAAGAAGAGACGACTATAAAAGGTGGAGTCTGGATTACCTACATCCGATATGGACGATGAAGATGACAATAGTGGATCCACCATGAGTGTAGGTGCCACTATTACAGTGCTAGACGGGCCTCATGAGGTAACAAACACATATCCCAGGGATTCGGCATTGGAGGAAGTGATTGTTGAGGTTCAAAGGAAAAGAAAGCGACAAGCGATGAATAGTCCTTCCGAATGTGTGCCTCAAAAGAAGAAGGCGATCGATCAGGCGGGAAATGTGATGTTGTCGGCGGTATCGAGGCCAAAGGTGAAAGCATCGAAGGAGATAGCAGAACCTCTTGCCTCTGTTTTGCAGCTGTCCCAAAAGTTAGAAGTCCCAGTGATGATCCCTGTTCTTATGGAATTGAATGAGATGGGCCCAGGCTACATGCCAGGATTGGACCCGCAAGCCGACGGGTCCATGGATCTGGTGTAGATGATGCACTGAATAGCGAATCAGAAGATAGACCAAACCCTGGTGGTTCATCAATCAACCGAGAGTGTGGAATTGAAGGCCGAATTGGAACGAGAGGCTGAGAAATCCAAAAACGCACACGGTGAAATTTATAGGATTTGAGGCGTAGAGATCCGTTATGTGGAAAGGGAGAATCTCCAGCTTTAGGAAACGGTGCGAAGTCTAAAACGATACTTGAATCGAGTAGATGTGGAGGCACTTGCTGGATTGGAGACCTTGGCAAACAAGTGTGTGCAACACCTCTTTGCGTGGTGTGATGAGGAAGAGTCACGGCGATTAGAGAAGCTAGTAGAGATGATGAAGAGTCCATGTGATTCGAAGGAGAAGCGCAAAGAGATGTATCTAGCGCTAGGAATAGAATTACGAGAAATAATGTGTCTGCATCGAGAGGAGATTGTAGCCGACATCAAAGAGTTGCAAGTAGAAATTGACGCGTTCATTTGGGAATTGAAGGCGCGATTAAACGGAGTAGGTAGCTTACGTAAGATTAGGAGAAGTAGATCTTTGTAGACAGCGTTTAGGTATAGACACTAGAAATCAGTATAAATAGGACTAGGAATAAAGAGAAGAGGATCTCTTTTCTTACAAGTGTTCATCATATTGAACCGTAATTGTAGTCAGGGAAGAACGAGAACTCGCGAAGTTGGTGTGTGACGTGTGCAACATCCAAGAGTGGCACCGAATACCTGTGAAATTACCCGGGTATTCGCCCATGAGTTGTAACCATGATGCACACATCAAGAGTATTTCTTCGAGCCTCTCGCCTTGACTTCAGCTTGTAAGGGAGTGATTCCCCAATTGAGTAAAATCGTATGAAGGATTCATGTCATTATCAGTCTTTTGTAAACACTATGCTGATAGATGGAATTTGGATTGGTTGGGAATAGGACTTGTAAGTTGTCTATTTGTAGTGCTCTTCGGACTGATAAGTCCAGAGCAAGCTAAAGATATGTAAACACCTACTATTCTTCCTAGTTGATCTATTCAGATCCCTCATTCCCTTGGGAATGAACCTAATCATTACATAACTGTCATAAATTGTGTATCCTTGTTGTTACATGCCCAACGATAACGCCTAACAGCCTCTTAGTATGGTGGCTCCAAACTAATATGGACAAAGATGCTCCTAGAAATATGAACGATGGTGCAAGATAACGATACAATTGACTAAATGCAATTAGAGCTCCCCAATAGCAATCGCTCTGATACCCCCGGTGTCCTCCTCCATCGCAAGAAGTTGACTAGCACCCACTACCTGACTAACTGACAATGAAATCTCCCCTATAATGCAGCCACAAGGAACAACTCTGTGAAACCACTTGAGGGATCATCCGCCTAGAAGCAATCTCTAAGATGCTCATATACCATCCCTAACAAGTCCCATGAGGATAAGCATGGGTTTGTGCAAAACCAATGGGGTGTCTAGTTGGATCTAGGATGCATGTTTTATTACATCTACCTCTTAACCCCCTTGGTCAAACCAATAGATCTTCTTGTGCATATTTGAGTACTTAGACTATCATTAATAATAGGTTGTACAACTTTAATTCGAGGGTTCGGCATTACCAAGCATGTTTGAGACAAGAAAAAGGAAGACACATTTGATAAAAGAGTCTATATCAAAACCATGAAAAACACAACTAGGGCCAAAGAATCCAATCAATGTCTAGTCCAAAGGTAAGGAGAGAGCTCTAATTGTGATAATTCTATATATGTCTACTGCTATTCAATATTTTTTGCATGTAAATCATAAGATCTAGTGGTAATGGGTTCTAGAATAAACATCTCATATAAAACAAATCTTCTTATGTTTACCTTTATCTAATTCACGGTGTAATGAAATAGTAATATGTTGTCTAATATATATAAATAAATAAAAATGAATGAATGAATAAATATATATAGAAATATAATGATAAGGGTGCTCATTGTCTCTTCTCATGATAAAGTCTCTAACAAAGTTATCCATATCTTATCCCTTAGCCCCATACATCTACACAACTAAACTCAAAATGCACGTCCATTGACAAACTTCAATAATAGCGCTAGCACAAAGCTTCACACTCCTCTTCAAGGGCTTCAAATAACGTATATGGTAACATTTTCTCATGTCGGATCTATGATGATAAATTTTTCCATAACAATATGTTCCTTTCGTGTCATGTTGTAACACTAGAAAAATGAAGAGAGTCCACTTGAATAGCTCAAGAAATTTTGAAAATGAGAGATACCTCAATGGTTTCTCTTTCTCCATATATAGTCCTCAAAAGGTACAAACTAGATAAGGTTACACAACCACCGTCCATTCAATTCCTTGTGGGTCGATGACATGGCGATCATTTCTATGAGCATACGGATTGCTGACGTGTACTCCAACTAACACACAAACTAACTCACTAACTAACACACAAGAAATACAACCTAAAGAGCACATGGATTTATGACGTGGTACCTTTAGATACTCCACTAATAGTCAACTCAAGACTATTTATCTCCTCCTTGCATAACCTCTACTTTAGTTCTCACTAAGTAAAGATGGTTACAAACCTCCCTCCTTTTAAGATGCAACGTCCTCATTGTTCACACGTTCAAACTCTTGAACGATCAAAGCTGCATTGGCTAAGTTCTTTGCCGGTTCCCAAGTTAATTCATATGACGGATATCTCTTTCATTGAACCAAATAGTCATTTTTGGATATTTATGACCCCGAATCCATTTTTTTAGACTCTTACCAACCTCGAATTCTGCATCATCTGCTACCATAGTAGATAAAGGAGGAGGGGTTGATGGATTAATGAAATGCTTGGGACGTTAAACATGTTTTTGCAATCATGACACATGAAATAAGGGACGTATTTTCATATGCAACAGGAGCTCTAACTTGTAAGACACCTCGCCAACACATTTCAACACCACAAAAGGACCGATGAATCGAGAGTTAAATTTTGGTGTTCCTAAAACTGCCGCAACTTTGGTTGAAAACTCATGCACTTTGGAAATTCTCAACAAACTAGAAAGTGTCAAAGGATGAGCATCATACATTAGATAAAATAGAGACATTTTTGTGGATGCATTGACAGAATTGTTATATACGAATTTCACTAGAGTGAGAAGATTATTCACTCTTGTTATTCTTCCAAGGACAATGCTTGTAACATATACTCTACTATATTGGCCCTCTTTGTTTGACCATTTTCCATTATTCTAGACAAACTTATCAATCTTCGAACAAGACATAGTCATTTATCATCTCGGGCTGCTTTGGCTTTGTAAATGTGGTAGCATCACTCCTTTTATTCCATGCGTCTCCCTTACATACAGTACAGTACTCTTACAGAGGGATGGCTCATGGAATGAATAGCAGCCATGTGGCAGGGAGCATTCCGCGGTTATTTGTTCCACTACTGGACGCCGATTCAGGACCCGGAGTTTCAACCCGATTCGTCGCGCTATATAATCCACTGCTCACTCCTTCACAAAATTCACTAATGACTCTAGACTGGCATATGATGTAACGAATATTTCTCCATTTTTTCTTTGCAGATGCTAAAATGGCGCCATGGTGGACCTTCGGCCCTAATCTAACGGAACATCAGACAAATTAAATCGATGAGGCTTTAAGCGTCCACATTTAAGCAGCGATGTCATTTGCGTTCTCTTACAGTAATGCAGTCCCGTAGTCATGATTACCTGGATTACTCTTTGTCTAATTACCTGGAACTGATTCCAGTTCGAAGCACTGTACCGTGCATCTGGTGTCCTCTTTGACCGCAGGAGACGAGTTCGTCAGATTAGCTACTGAGATGCTCGTCTTTGTGGAGTTGTATCGATGCAATCGAGCGCACCCGCACGAGTAATTTGGTTCGAGTTGAGTTGCCTCTGGGATCATGGCTGGGTGGATCGGGAGCAGCTCGGTAGTTTCTACTGCGACTGTGAGGAACAGCACCGCAGATCTCACCAAATTAGAGGCCGGTGCCATTTTTGATTCGGTGGAGGAACAGCTGAGTAAAGAAAAGAGGTTCAGCTCGAATGATATTCGTGAGTTCCGTTCGACGACCCGTTGTGCGAAACTGGATTACTGCCAATCGGAGTTCTGGCATCCAAGGTGGAGTTCTGGCATCGTTGCCGAGATTCAATTCAGCGCGGGATCCCGGGAGAACGCGCCGACCACGTCGATGGGGATTGATCAACCATGACTACATCGTTTTGTTTGTGACAGGAAAAGACGCCAAAGGCAGAATTCATAAATTTTCCATCGTTGCTGAAAAAGGAGGTGCAGGACAAGCAGGAGACCTTCCGGGGATACACATCGGGCTATTGAACGAAGCAGAGGTCGCGAACCTCAGCGGGAATATTTTTAGGAGCTGGGATTGTTTCTTGACCCCGGTGCCGCTTCATGTTCTTACCAAAAATCTGTGGGAAGATCATGATCCAAACGACAACTTCATCAACAAAAATTTCTGGGATTACGCACAGGCAGCGTGCAAGAATGTATTGCTGCTGCTGAGCGAGCAACCTGGTGTCACCGCTGCGCAGAAGCGATTATTCGTAGAGAATGCTGAGGAGGTGCGGAACTCTGTAGTCACAAAAGCCGCTTTGGAAACCACTGGAAGGGCCGCAATTTATACCGGAGGCGCCTTGGTTGCTGGAGCCGCTATTTTCGATGGCGTAAAGTGGTTGATGGGTACGGAGCATAACAATGCGGGAGGGGACGACTCCGAGGATGAAAAGTGACAGTAAAGTCACTCACCTCTTGTCACCTTAATCAAATTGGTGCCGCACTCTGACCCAAATCTGATACAAAAAGTCTTCCTACTATGTAAGTTTGGGCCAAGTTAGAGGCCACCTTGATTGATTTCTCTGCTAGAATGTTGTTCATTGAAAATTAGAAAATATAGCTTCAAATCATACTCTGTTCCTGCCGAATGTATGTGTCCAGACAATCTGTTCAATGTCAAATCTATCGAACCAAGGGATGTAGGAATATATCTCTGGTAGGCTAAGTAATTCTCTGCTAGTTCTACTCTGAGAAAAAAGGATATTCAAAGATTTTGTCTACAAAGCGTGAACCTGATTTCCCACCAAGAGATTGGCGGTCGCGTGTGTATTCAGTGGAGGCGAACCAAACTGAAATGTTCTATGTCATTCATAGACTCTGTACTTTTCCTACTAAACACGTCAAACTAATGCATGGAAAGATTGCTCGGAGAACCCGTGGATAAATACAAGAATGTCTGAGCTTGAATTCTTGCAGATATGTTTGGAATTTGAGTGTGAGATTCTGAAATCTGGGTATAACTGCCACGTCGAAGGTCAATGCGTGAATTGATAATATATGATTTTCATATTTTGAGTTAAGAGTTCATTTGAGAAAAACAAGTCTTCTTGTGTTATATATATATATATATATATATGCAGTGATCATCACATTTTCAAAAAAACTATATATAGAATGATAGGTTGACTTATCATGATAAAATCACTAGACTGATAATATGCATCCCTTGACAATTTTCAATAATAGCGCTAGCACAAAGTTTCATAGTCGTCCTCTTGAAGGGCTTCAAATAACGGATATGGTAATAGAGGTATATAATTTTAATTAGTTGACATTAGTTCATCTATCTTGGTGGTATGGCACACAGACATGTTAGGAACTTTAGACCCTTTAACACCTTTAGGTTTGTTTTGCCGTTCGAGGTTCATATGTTTCGAGTTTTCTCTCTCTCTCTCTTGGATTTCAAGTTTTATATTAGTGTGCTCCATAGTGACCTAAAATATCTAATTATTATTCTTGTGTATGTTGATGAATCTACATGTCTCATTCTGATTTTTGTGTATGTGAATGATCCGATTCCATATATGATACGGAGATTGTGATCCATTGTAGTTATGGTGAGAGCTAGCATGGATGGAGGAATACAACTGAGGAAAATCCTAAAAAAAAGGGTCCAGATTTATCATAACATCAAATTTACATGACAAAATCATAATTTGTGGAGCCCAAACAATATTTTTCAGGAATTTTCTGAAAGTTATTGAATTTCATTAAAGCACAATCATTCTAACCTTACACCGCTGAAGCATAGCATTTACATTTTTAATATGTTGAGCAAGCATTTCATTATGCTAGAATGTGTCTTTTGACAGTACAAAATACTAACATATTAGAATTTAGAAGACTGGCAAGTTTGTGCTTTCTACTCAATTACAGGTTGTGAAATCAAGGAAATTCTTGATTTAAAATTCAACGAGTTTGATAATGAGAGAAAATTTAGATAAATAAAATTATATAATTATATATTGCAGGTCTCTGGAATCAGTCGCTGTATTGGAAATTGCAGTAAACTCAGGCGCGTCAGCCGGCTGTTTAGGAGACGAGGAGAGAAGCAGTTGCAACTGATATCCCCAGATAGTACAGACCTCGGGACTCAGACTAAAGTTAACTCGGGAAGTGAATATCACTACACGGATACAGTGGAAAATCCTAGTATCATTACAGCAGGTGGAGGGGCCACGATTGAAACAAATGTACACAACACTCACACTCACTACAAAACACGCAACCTCCCACTAAAGCATCACCAACATTACATATGAGAGGCATGCAAAACGAAGTGACATTGTATGATAACAAAAGGGATGGTAAGACCCCATCAAAAGTACAAGGATGGAACCAAAAAGGTAACATGGGGCTAGTCCCCAATAACATCACACTAGGAAATATGTCCTACGACACCTAAGATATCCGAACTATCAAAGTCAATAAATAACATGAGCATCCCAAGAAGCATCACCTAATGTGATTGCTCTCTTCTAGATTGCAGCAGCTAGTGCTCTATGTACATCAATGGAAATAGTTGCCTAAAATAGACTATACATTAAGGTTAAGAGAATTATACCCCATGTTGCCTAGTATGGTAGACTCTCGCGCACTCCCTCATGAACATGTGGAAGTTTGTGTCCATAGCTCCATATAACTCCAAAGCTAGAGTAACAAAAAGATGACCTCTTGAAACTGTGTCACGAGTAGGATCCGTGACTACCATATCTGCCACAGTGACCTGGTTCTCCCGAACCAAGTATAGGTCTGCTAGTCGCTACCTCCATGTGAGATATCCATCCTCTCGTGTCATAACAAACACCACATCCCTAATGGCATCATGGGTAGCTATCCTCTGAATTGGCAACGAGTCATATGAACACATATTGGATCTCAAGTGATACCACACTCACATGTGAGTTATGAAAATGTAGATGGATGGACCAAGCCAAGACGGAACCTCATTGCTGTAGAGAAAGTAATTAGTGCGATTTGGAAAGCCTTAATGCATGGTCGAGCCAAGATCCACGAGCATGAACCCTTACCATAGCAAGAGCGTAGACGACCTCTAGAAGTATGAGGAATGATCGGATCCACTAAGAGTGAATGTCTAGGGGTAAAATATCTCTCGAATGTGACAATAATACCTTTAAGGAAAATGATCCCGTATCTACGTACCTGTCATATATCTCAAGGATATAGGTCTATCTGCGATCATAAATTGAGAAGATAACAAAGATGCCGAGAATGCCCAACTAGCCAAGAATACTATAGATGTCGTCTTCTCCATCGACAATAAGCCTACCCCTCCACATAAAATCCGCAAAATATTTGTCTCCGTGCCAAATCTACTATCACATACTTGAAGGTTTCTTGTCCATTGATGTCACCAAAGACGTCCATGATCCCCCTATCAAAGGCTGTCAAATATTATATGAATGTAGGTGATGGAGGGACTATACGAATAAGGTAGATGGATCGACGAGCGATACTAGATGAGAACATATCAAATGCCACATGTGCATCCCCTAGAAGAGTAAGGTCATCTACATGCAAAACATCCTTGGCAAGCGCAACGTCTAAGTATCGTGATATAAAATCCTCGGATCCTATTACTACTCCTAGATGTTGGTCCGATTTATGAATACATAGAGAAACACTCATGCAATCAAGAAGCGAGATAGGAAATACGTGGTTCACCTCACTGAGGCAACGTCCACGGAGCACACAGAATCACTTTACGAAAAAACCGTAATTTTGTGTTATAGAGACTTCTGCCAACCCTCTTATATAGTAATACCAGCCCTAGCCCTAGTCTAACTAAATATAGTCAAACTAACCAGAGTTACTCAAGACCTGAGTTAACTCCTAACAATCTCACCCTTGACTCATGTCTTGGGGTGTCTAACTCTTGTCACCATATACATACTCTGCGGGAAGTCCTAGAAGGAAACCTAAAGCATAGACCCTCCTGTATACAAAGATTAACTAGAACTAAGCCGTAGCCGAACTAGGAAGGAGTAAAGCATGTACAAGAATCAAACAATTGCTAGAGTAACTCTACTAGTGCTCCTTGTGCAAAACCTACATAGTAGCATAATGCCTCATGAAACTCTCTAAAGGAATAACTTTGGTCAAAGAATCAGCAGGATTGAGTTTACCATCAATCTCGACTAGCTCAACCTTGCTATCAAAAACTCCATCTCTGATAAAGTGATATCTGATGTCGATGTGCTTCACCCTACTATCCATCACTTGATTTGTTGCAAGATGTAAGTCACTCTGACTATCACAATGGAGATTTACAACATCCTGTTTCAATCCCATCTCAGTGATAAGTCTATTCAACCAAATAGCCTCCTTTGTTGCTTCCGCTGCTGCTACATATTTGACTGAGCTATGCATTTCTGCAAGGTAGATCTCCAACTAACACATCCACCTCCAAGTGTAAACACGTACCCAGTTGTAGACTTCCTCTTGTCCAGATCTTGTCCATAGTCAGCATCAACATAACCCAACAAGGATTTGGCATTGTCCAATATACCATCAAACAAAAGACCAAAATCCTTAGTACTCTTGAGATACCTGAGAATCCACTTCACAGCTTTCCAATGCACCTTCCCTGGATTTGATATGTACATGCTCATCTTGCCCATAGCTAGAGCAATATCATGTCTAGTGCACACCATCAAATATGAGGCTGCCCACTGCCTTGTCATAGGGAATTGACGACATCTTTCCTCCTTCAGTTGCATCAATTGGACATTGAGTTGCTGAGAGCTTAAAATATGCCGCCAAAGGAGTCCACACTCCTTTGGAATCTTTAAACCTGTCAAGCACACGCTGAATGTACTTACCCTGACTTAACCATAACTTCCTCTTCTTCAAATCCATGTGAACTTCCATACATAATATCCTCTTGGACTCACCCAAATCCTTCATCTTGAATGCAGATTTCATTTGCCTCTTGCATCTGTCAATGTCGGATTGTTCCTTTGCCAAAATGAGCATGTCATCCACATAGAGTACCAGAATAATGAGGCTAAAGATCTCATTATTCACCTTTTTCATGTAAACACATGGATCAAACACACTCCGTGAAAATCCTTGTGTTTTCATGAACTCATCAAATCTTGCATTCCATTGCTTAGGAGCTTGTTTCAATCCATATAGAGATTTGAACAATCTACAAACTAACTTCTCCTGACCTTTCTTCTCATAGCGAGTAGGTTGTCTCATGTAGATTTCTTCCTCCAAAGATCCATATGGAAAAGCCGTGACAACATCCATATGATCCATAACTAGACCAAATATCGCATCAAGTGCACATACTGCATTTAATTGTAGCATACTTTGCTCTGGGGTGAGAAGACTTCGTTGTAGTCCACACCTTTCTCTTGTGTGAAGCCCTTAGCCACCAACCTGGCTTTGAAGATCCTCTTCTCTTCATCCACTAGATTATCCTTCAACTTGTACACCCACTTGTTACCAACCAAAGGTTGACCCTTTGGAAGCTCCACCAGCTCCCAAGTCTTGTTCTCAACAAGCGATTGCATCTCACGCTCCATTGCAATATCCCACTCAAGCTTATTGATAGAGGCTTGAGCTTCTCTATATGAACAAGGTTCTCCTTCTTCCAAGATTAACGCATTGTCATCATCATTCTCGTATTCAATATCATTATCCTCAAGAATAGATGAATCAGCCCATGTTCCATACCTTTCGGGAGCTCTACTAATCCGATTTGATGATCTCCTAGTAGATGGTCTTGGTTGATCTCCATCGTTTCGTGCTCTGTCTTGAGGCTCAACAACGACAACTTGCTCTTCCAATTCTTGTTGTTCAGGAATTTGCTCCATCTGTTCTGGAGCTTCTCCTTGTGGCGCATCATTAAACCCATAATGATCAATCTCCCCCTCAACAACATCCGTGAGTGGAGATTTGCCCTTGTCAGTACGGGGAGCCTGAGATATCTCCCCCTCATTCAATGATCTGGGCTCATCGAAAGAGACATCCCTACTGACAATCACCTTACAAGATAAGGATCCATAGCCTATAACCTTTCACACCACTTGCATATCCAAGAAAACTGTACAAGCTTTTTTCAAAGCATATAGCTTTCTAGACGTTTTAAAAAATTTAGCCAACTTGGTCCTATTCTCCTTAGGTATGAGAGGATAATCCGTACAACCAAAAATTCTCAAACGACTATAATCAGCCCTCCGTTTGTGCCTCAATTCAAACGGTGTCAAGAAATCGATTGCACTTGAAGGAGACAGATTTACCAAATACACTTCGATATTTACAGCTTCAGCCCAGAATTCATATGGTAAACCAGATTGGCTCAACATACTACTCAGCTTCTCCAATACTGTTTGGTTGAGCCTCTCAGAAACATCATTTTGTTGCAGAGTATAAACCGTGGTGAGATGACGAGTGATCCCCTCCTCTTTGCAATAACTTCTAAACTCCTCTAAAGTATACTCCCCGCAATTATCCGAACGTAGATTTCTCACCTTGTGACCAGTCTTAGTCTCAACTTGGGCTCTCCAACTTTTGAAAGTTGCAAAGATTTCAGACTTGTGTGTGAAAAAATAGACCCACACAAATCTTGTGTAATCATCAATAAACGATACATAGTACCACTTCCCAGAATGTGAGGCTTTAGGAGAGGGTCTCCACACGTCATTATGTACATACTCAAGTAACTCTTTGGAGATGACAGTATGCTCACAAAATTCTATGTGAACTTTACCTAAACCAGGTAACAAGCCCTTATCTCGAAGGAAGGTCAAGTACCTGTTAATCATGTGTCCCATTCTTGAATGCCAAACATGAGCCATCTCAGGCCGAGATCTGATAAGATTGACTTCACCACAAATGGTATTGCCCTCTAGCACATACAGATTTCTATGCTTGTGTCCTCTTAAGATAGTCTTATCTCATATTCTCACCTCAAGTACTCCTTGTTTAGAACTCCACTCAAGGCTTTTCGAATCTAACATTCCAAGAGAGATAAGATTCATTCTCATTTCAGGTATAAACCTAACGTGAGTCAACGTACGCTTGACTCCATCAAACATGTGAATCTGTACAGATCCAACATCTTCAATTCTACAAGATTGATCATTTCCCATAAGAACTAAACCGTTTGATACTGAGAAAGTATGAAAAAACTCTCTAATGTAACAAATGTGATAAGAAAAAACACTATCCGGAATCCATACATCACCAACGCCCTTTGATGAGTTGCATATGGCATACCTCTGGCTTACAGTCCATCTTCGAGCAAGTCATCCTCCTCATCAAAATCTTGAGCCACATTGGCCAAAGGAGGATCAGTAACCTTGGTCTTCACACATCAGTCTTTCTTAAAGTGACCAGTCTTGCCACACTTCCAACATACCATCGTCTTCATGTCTTGGGATTTACCTCTAGACATGGATCTACCTCTAGATCTGAACTTTTTCCCATCCTTCTCATTCCTCGATTGTGAACGTCCACGGGTCACATTGAGATGGGATTTCATCTGTCCCAAGCTCTGCGAGAAGGTTCGCATAGGCAAAGCCGCTCACGCTATAGGATGTTAATCGCAACCGGAGTAGTGGGATACAAAGATGTGGGTTAACGCCTTGGGACGCTTGTATGAAAAGGAGAAACATGGGGTAGATTGGGAAGGCTTGGCCGTGTATACAACGTTCATATTTGATGAAACCAAGTGGTTCAACCCTAGAGAGAGGAAGGGTACAAATGGCTACAAGCTTGATTTGACCAAGGATGTCTTCATACGTAAGGTGGCTCTTACATTGAACCAAATATTCTATCCTAAACACACTACCTACGTAAGTATGCATAAGGTGCATATTGTGGAGGGATTCATAGGCGCGATAATCAAAGTAAACTGGGGAGAGATCTTTGCCCAACATGTTCAAGCTATGGATAGTCGACTTCGGCAGGACGACAAATGTGTGGTTTACTTATCGTTGTTTTTGATGCATTTGTATTCAAAGATGGAGTGGTTAACACCTAAGGAGAGGCGACTATACAAGGTGGAGTATGGGTTACCTACATCCAATCTGGACGACGAAGATGACAATAGTGGATCCACTAGGAGTGTAGGTGCCACTATTATAGTGCTAGAAAGGCCTCATGAGGTAACAAACACACATCCTAGGGACTCGGCATTGGAGGAAGTGATTGTTGAGGTTCAAAGGAAAAGAAAGCGACAAGCGATGGATAGTCCTTCCGAATGTGTGCCTTAGAAGAAGAAGGCGATCGATCAGGCAGGCAATGAGATGTTGCCGGCGGTATCGAGGCCAAAGGTGAAAGCATCGAAGGAGATAGCAGAACCTCTTGCCTCTGTTTTGCAGTTGTTCCAAAAGTTAGAAGTCCCAGTGGTGATCCCTGTTCTTATGGAATTGAATGAGATGGGCCCATGCTACATGCTAGGATTGGACCCGCTGTCGTGTTGTGACACGGCTACTATGAGAAGATGATGACATGTGTCATCTTCAGAGCTGTTGAGATGAGTTGACAGGATTGGACCCGCAAGCCTACGGGTACATGGATCTGGTGTAGATGATGCACTGAATAGCGAATCAGAAGATAGACCAAACCCTAGTGGTTCATCAATCAACCGAGAGTGTGGAATTGAAGGCCGAATTGGAACGAGAGGCTGAGAAATCCAAAACGCATACGGTGAAATTTATAGGATTCGAGGCGTAGAGATCCGGTACGTGAAAAGGGAGAATCTCCAGCTTGAGGAAACGGTGCGAAGTCTGAAACGACAGCTGAATAGAGTAGATGTGGAGGCACTTGCTGGATTGGAGACCTTGGCAAACAAGTGTGTCGAACACCTCTTCACATGGTGTGATGAGGAAGAGTCACGGCAATTAGAGAAGCTAGTAGAAATGATGAAGAATCCATGAGATTCGAAGGAGAAGTGCAAAGACATGTATCTAGCGCTAGGAATAGAATTCCGAGAAATAATGTGTCTGCATCGAGAGGAGATTGTAGCCGACATTAAAGAGTTGCAAGTAGAAATTGATGCATTCACTTGGGAATTGAAGGTGCGATTGAACGGAGTAGGTAGCTTACGTAAGATAAGGAAAAGTAGATCTTTGTAGGTAGCGTTTAGGTATAGACACTAGAAATCAGTATAAATAGGACTAGGAATAAAGAGAAGGGGATCTCCTTTCTTACAAGTGTTCATCAGATTGAACCGTAATTATAGTTAGGGTAGAAGGAGAACTCGCAAAGTTGGTGTGTGACGTGTGCAACATCCAAGAGTGGCACCGAATACCTGTGAAATTACCCGGATATTCGCCCATGAGTTGTAACCATGATGCACACATCAGGAGTATTTCTTTGAGTCTCTTGCCTTGACTTCAGCTTGTAAGGGAGAGATTCCCCAACTGAGTAAATTCGTATGAAGGATTCATGTCATTATCAGTCTGTTGTAAACACTATGCTGATGGATGGAATTTGGATTGGTTGGGAATAGGACTTGTAAGTTGCCTATTTGTAGTGCTCTTCTCCGAATCTTCCAGATTTCTCCGTAGCCTTGCTTTGTTGCGGCTGCTTCCTTTGTCACTTACGCCTTCTGCTTCTCCAGACGCTCCATAGACTCCGTCAGTTGCTTTATAGTATCCGCCTCATCCTTCTTCCCACAGCAAAGGCGGTTCAAAGAATGAATCGGCTCCATGTAACCGTCTTCTCGCGGATTCCACCCTTGGATATAATCGCCTCCCAATTGTTCGGCTCCATCGAGGCGGCACCACCACATTCTCCAGCTTTTGCGCCAACTGTAGCACCGAAGAAACTGGTTCTTCTACTGTTACCTTTGTTGCTTTTACCTTAGGCCTCGATGCCTTCGGTACAGGACTTCTTGATTGCGCGATTTCCTTCAGCTTCCTCTTTTTACTGCTGGGCTCCACAATTATCTCCATACTTGGACTTCTCTTCTCTGTGGTCCCCACGGAGTCCTTCTTCCCGAATATTGCTTCTTCCTCCTCTCTCACTGCCTTCGCTCTAGCCTCCGAAGGTGTCTCCTTCTGAGTTGGTTGCGTTGGCGATTGCACACCATCATCTTGGTGGGGTCCCACACTTCTCGTCGAACCACTACTACCATTACTCGCTGCTGGCCCATCCAAAGTGCTGACCACGCTCACTTGATATCTTCTTCTTTCCTGTGGCATCAACCACCCCATACGCGAATACATGTGTACCTGAAATGAAGAGATATAGATTACTCCCTTCTCTCCCGTTCGCAGCCTCTGCCCCATTGCTTGCACATTTTGAGCAAAGATCTCTCCCCAATTGACCTTGATTGCTCCTCCGACGAACCCTTCCACTATCCTCACCTTATGCATACTGACGTAAGTAGTTCGTTGTGGTGAGAAAAGCTAGTTCAAGGTATACATTATCCTCCGTCGGAAGTCGTCCCGAATAAGATCAATCTTGAAGCCGTTTGTACCCTTCCTCTCTCTAGGATCAAACCATTTTCGCTCGTCGAAGGTGAATGCAGTGTGCATTGCCGAACCTTCCCAGTCAACTCCGTCCTTCTCCTTCGAGTAATCTCTTCCCAGGGCTTCAATCATGCAAATTCTCCGGTCGACCTTTCTGGTTTCGGCACCAAGGGTCGATATACTCCCGTCGGCATCTTCTTTATTGACAATTGAATCGCCTCACGAGTTCCCGATCGAGTGATCGATTTCCTCTTCATTTCGGCTACTTGACTCGACTCTCGTTCTTGCTCCTCCACGGCTCGTTACACTCGTTGATGTTGTTACTAACTGCCCCAATCCGTTCGACGCTTCAAAACCTCCTTAACAACTTATTCGTCTTGGCCATCTTCACGCTTATTTCTCCTATTCGTATTCGGTGATACATACTTCCTCCGAATATTGTTTATTTATATTCCAAAAACAAAAAAAAATTGTCTGAAACCGAGAAACATGCCCCTACATACGTCCGTCCCTAGTTGTGAGCGCCCCCGCGAACATCCCTATTCGTAGTACTTCTTGATTCGTCACCCATTAACGCGTGTGGCAAACAGTGCCCCGTCCAAATCCAACATCTGTACTGTGACCTCCGGGCTGACTCTCACTCAGGTTTACCTCCAATGGCTTTTTGGAAGCTCATCATGAATCTAGAAGGACTTAGTCCCACCCTATGACCATGACCCTATTGCTCACTCTTACACAAACTCTCAAAGTCCAAGCTCTATTATGCACATTATCACCAAGAGTAAGATATCACTCAAAAGGAAAGTGATACTTTGGTAATCAAAGTCTTCATTGAATCAAGGTTCCACTCCGAACATGACGTCTCCAAGAACCAAGCTCTCCAAAACTAAGATCATCACATTATCTTCTCCCAAAACTAACTTCCATTGAAAAACTACTTGAAAGGTGCTTCTCAACCTCTCTATTTATACTACTTAGAATCTTACCCTAGTAACTACTAGTAATCACCATGTAACTTCCACTTTACCAAGTTTAAACGAGGTAGAGATCACAAACCCCAATGAAAAGGGTACATGGCAACATGCAATTGGTCCACTTGGATCTTCTAGAAGCCCAACTACTCCCTAATTGACTTCTAGTGTACCAAGTCAATCTCGCCCCTAGATTTAAGGGTCTTCACCAAGTCCAACCAATGAAAACTAGTCCAAGTCAAGGGAAGTCAAGATACCCATGTGATGGAATCTATTCCTTGATTCCTACTAAATAACAAAATAGTAGTTCTCATCTACCACACCAAAAGTTATTCTATATTTTCCTCCAACTTAACCATAACTAGCTAAATATAGTCATGACTAAGATAAACTTAGGCACAATTTAGATATACTTACATTTTATCCTATATGTACAACCCTGGGTCTTACAGTACTGACCCATTATCAAAGACTTCCTTGACCTCATAAGGTCCCATCCAGCGAAGATGGAGCTTCCCTTGAAATTTCATATAGCGGCTGTCATATAGTAGCACTTTGTCTCCTGCCACCACCTTGTGAGGTCGCAACCGACTACCATACTTCTCCTTCCGGCGAAGCTGAATTAGCTTAGTCAGTTCTTGTGATTCATCCCGAGATTCCTCCAATCTGGACAATTCCAACAACCGATGAAGTTGGCTATCCTCGACCGATAATCATTCTTCCACCAAAATTCGATACGTCGGGATTTCCAGTTCTACTAGCGTAATCGGGTGCATCCCGTAGGTAAGATAAAACGGAGTCTGCTTGGTCATCACTTTCTCCGCCGTTCGGAAGGCCCATAGCTGGCACTTTCACATCCCAATCGTAAATATGGTTCACCGTGACTTTGGTAAGAATTCGGCATAGTAATCCATTAGATTTCTCTGTCAACCCGTTAGCTTTGGGATTATACGGTGTCGTCTTCCGATGCTTGATCTGGAAGAAGGTGGTGAGTTCTTCGATTAGATGATTCAGGAAATGGGTACCCCTGTCACTAACCAACTCCAGTGGACACCCGTAGCGGCAAATAACTTGATTAAAGAAAAATTCAACTACCGTCTTAGCATCGTCGCGTCGTGTGGCCACCGCCTCAACCATTTTAGTCGCATAATCCGTAGCCACCAAGATATATCTTTTCCTTGTTCCTCTGCTAGCTGGTGAAATGGGCCCCACAAAGTCAATGCCCCATTTCTCAAAAGGTGCCAAAGGCAAGATGGGCTTCAACGGCCACCGAAAATGCGTAGGTTTCCCAATTCGCGGACAGGCATCACATCGCTGAATGAATTTATGCACATCTTTAAACATGGTTGGCCACCAGTAATTGGCCGCCAAAATCTTCTTGACCATATTTCGCAAGGCATAATATCCGCCTGCAGCTTCCTCGTGCATCGCTCTGATCACCCTGGTGACTTCATGCGGTTCCAGACATCTTCGTAGGACGTCGTCCGCCCCTAGCTTGAACAGTATCCCTCTTTCCAATTGATATGGCGCAGCTTTGTGTACAAACACCGTGCGTTGCTCAAGCGACAAACCCTCTGGTAATTCCAAATGTCAGAGGTAACGGTACAAATCATAGTATCGCTGCATCCTTGTACTCCGTAAGCCGGAACCGCCGCCGCCTGGGAAATTCATCGTCCACCGCTACGGCTGGTATCTTTGTTTCTAGTCGTGACAGGAAGTCGGCATTCGTATGCTGCACCCCTTTCTTGGTCTGTACCGTAAAAGAGAACTCCTGCAATAATAACATCCAACGAGCCAACCGTCCCAAAAGATCGGCCTTCTGCACCAGGTACTTGAGAGGAAAATGGTCTACGTGAAACACGAAGTCATAGCCCAAGAGGTAATGTCGAAACTTCCGTACTGCATAGACCATTCCCAGGGCTTCTCGCTCCGTAGTCGAGTAATTCCGCTCCGCTGCTATCAGCATTCGGCAGGCAAAATAAATTGGGTGATCCTTTCCCTTCTCATCCTTCTGTCCCAACACCACACCCATGGCTATGGAGGAAGTATCTACGTCCACATGGAATGGCTTGTCCCAATTAGGTGGAATCAGAGTTGGTGCCATGACTAACTCCCGTTTCATCCGTTGGAATGTAGCCTCGTGTTCTGTTGTCCATACGAAGTCTACCTCTTTCTTGAGTAAGCCGGTTAGGGGTGTTGCGATGGCAGTATACGCTTTCACGTATCTACGGTAATAACCGGTGTGTCCTAGGAAGGCTCTGTGTTCCCGGATGTTCCTAGGGGGTTCCAACAAGTTAATGACTTTAACCTTATCTACATCTACTTCTAATCCTCGAGCTGACACCCGATGTCCCAACAGAATTCCTTATGTCATCATGAAGTAACATTTCTCCGGATGCAATGCTAGTTGACTACTTCGACACTTCTGGAATTGAATCGCCTCACGAGCTCCCGATCGAGTGTCTGATTTCCTCTTCATTTCGGCTACTTGACTCAACGCTCGTTCTTGCTCCTCCGCGGCTCGTTACGCTCGTCGATGTTGTTACTAGCTGCCCTAATCCGTTCGACGCTTCAAAACCTCCTTAACAACTTATTCGTCTTGGCCATCTTCGCGCTTATTTCTCCTATTCGTATTCGGCGATACATACTTCCTCCGAATATTGTTTATTTATATTCCAAAAACAAAAAAAACAGTCTGAAACCGAGAAACATGCCCCTACAACAAGGATGGAACCAAAAAGGTAACATGGGGCTAGGCCCCAATAACATCACACTAGGAAATATGTACTATGACACCTAAGATATTGAAACTATCAAAGTCAATAAATAACAACAGCATCCGAAGAAGCATCACCTAATGTGATTGCTCTCTTCTAGATTATAGCACCTAGTGCTCTCTATATATAAATGGAAATAGTTGCCTAAAATAGATTATATATTAAGCTAAAGAGAATGATACCCCATGTTGCCTAGTATGGTAGACTCTCGCGCACTCCCTCAGGAACATGTCAAAGTCGGTGTCCATAGCTTCATATAACTCCAAAGCTAGATGAACAAAGAGGTGACCTCTTGAAACTGTGTCACGAATAGGATCCGTAACTACCACATTCGCCACAGTGACTTGGTTCTCCCGAACCAAGTATAGGTCTGCTAGTGGCTATTGTCATAACAAACACCACATCCCTAATGGCATCATGGGTAGCTATCCTCTGTCCTCTGAATGGGCAACGAGTCATATGAACACATGTTGGATCTAAAGTGATACCACAATCACATGTGAGTAATGAAGATGTAGATGGATGGACCAAGCCAAAACGGAACTTCATTGCTGTAGAGAAAGTAATTAGTGCGATTCGGAAAGCCCTAACGCATGGTCGAGCCAAGATCCACGAGCATGAACCCTTACCAGAGCAAGAGCGTAGACGAGGAATGATCGGATCCACTAAGAGTGAATGTATATCTAGGGGTAAAATATCTCTCGTATGTGACAATAATACCTTTAAGGAAAATGATCCCGTATCCACGTCCCTCGCATATATCTGAAGGATATAGGTCTATCTGCGATCATAAATCCAGAAGATAACAAAGGTGCCGAGAATGCCCAACTAGCCAAGAATGCTATAGATGTCGTCTTCTCTATCAATAATAAGCCTACCCCTCCACATGAAATCCGCAAAATGTCTGTCTCTGTGCCAAATCTACTATCATATACTCGAAGGTTCCTTGTCCCATTGATGTCACCAAAGACGTACATGATCCCGCTATCAAAGGCTATCAAATATAATATGAATGTAGGTGATGGAGGGACCGCGTGAAGAAGGTAGATGGATCGACGAGCAATACTAGATGAGAGTATATCAAATTCCACTTGTGCATCCCCTAGAAGAGTAAGGTCATCTACATGCAAAAAAATCTTGGCAAGTGCAACGTCTAAGTAGGGTGATACAAAATCCTCGGATCTTATTAGCACTTCTAGAATACGTAAGTTGTCTATCGATGTCATACATCTCTCTCGAAGCTGAAGATGAGGAGGAATGCCCAAAGGAGACCAACCCTTACACTTTGACACCTTGACTTTCAAGCCTAAAAGATGAAGCTTGGTAGTCAAGTAATCAAAGATCTGCCTATTGTGGTCTACATGACCCACAATGTGTGTATCATCCGATAAGGAGGGGAACACAACCAAGCATAGCCAAAGCAATAGAAAAAAGAGCTTTATAATGAGCCATGGTAAATAGGGATCCTCCCAAAGGATCTTTTTGTCGAGTATCAGCGACAGACCGTAGAACGACGACTCCTTTTTCAAAAAAGTCATGCTTATAAAAGAGAGAAGAATGTGAATTATAGAAAGACCGTAAGAAAGAAAGGAAACTAGATAGAAGTCCATCATCCTCTCTAAACTCTCTAAAAATGGATGCACATGAGATATTGTTTAAATCCTTGTCAACATCTACCTGCAAGACCTTACAATCCGGATGGATATCTCAAAGTGCTCTTATGCTCTGTAAGGGCATAATATACGAAGATTGTAGGAATTTTTTGTGGTTTTTGATTTAAAAGATCATATTCGGCGGAATACTAAATATCTTCCTGCGAATAAGGTGAATTAGGACCAGATGAAGACATGAGAGTTGATTGTATGCACGCGGGAACAAGCTGAAGAAACCACAACGCCTTAACCAATTCAACCTCAAGAAATGAGAATGCAACAACGAGCAAGCGACCGATAGGGAGTCCAACATCAAGATAGCGAAGAGAACGGCAACCGTCATGACGGGAGGAAAAGAACCACCGGCCAGGAAGATGACTATGGGGAGGATTCGGCCGCTCATCGTGATGGTAGATTGGACGTCCACGGAGTTACTTTGATTGAAGAATCCTGGTGGTGCCTTCTTATCATGGAGATGGGATTTCATCTGTTTCGAGCTGTGCGAGAAGGTGCGGAGAGGCAAAGCCACTCACGCTATAGGATGTCAAGCGCAACCGGAGCAATGGGATACAAAGATGTGGGCTAACGCCTTGGGACGCTTGTATGAGAAGGAGAAACATGGGGTTGATTGGGAAGGCTCGGCCGTGTATACAACGTTCATATTTGATGAAACCAAGTGGTTCAACCCTAGAGAGAGGTACGGATTACTCTCCATTGAATCTCTTCCTGGTACACGCCTATGGCTTGTTGTATACTGTGTGCTAATGTCTCAATTGGACTCGGCATTGGAGGAAGTGATTGTTGAGGTTCAAAGGAAAAGAAAGCGACAAGCGATGGATAGTCCTCCCAAACGTGTGCCTCAGAAGAAGAAGGCGATGGATCAGGCAGGCAATGTGATGTTGCCGGCAGTATCGAGGCCAAAGGTGAAAGCATCAAAGGAGATAGCAGAACCTCTTGCCTCTGTTTTGCAGCTGTCCCAAAAGTTAGAAGTCCCTGTGGTGATCCCCGTTCTTATGGAATTGAATGAGATGGGCCCAACCTAAATGCCAGGATTGGACCCACAAGCCGACAGGTACATGGATCTGGTGTAGATGATGCGCCGAATAGCGAATCAGAAGATAGACCAAACCTAGGTGGTTCATCAATTAACCGAGAGTGTGGAATCGAAGGCCTAATTGGAACGAGAGGCTGAGAAATCCAAAAACGCATACGGTGAAATTTATAGGATTCGAGGCATAGAGATCTAATACGTGGAAAGGGAGAATCTCCAGCTTCAGGAAACGGTGCGAAGTATGAAACGACACCTGAACCGAGTAGATGTGGAGGCACTTGCTTGATTGGAGACCTTGGCAAACAAGTGTGCATAACACCTCTTTGCGCGGTGTGATGAAAAAGTGTCGCGGAGACTAAGCAAGCTAGTAGAGATGATGGAGAATCCATGGGATTCGAAGGAGAAGAGCAAAGAGATGTATCTAGCGATGGGAATAGAATTCCGAGAAATGTTGTGTCTGCATCGAGAGAAGATTGTAGCCAACATCAAAGAGTTGCAAGTAGAAATTGACGTGTTCACTTGGGAATTGAAGGCGCGATTGAAAAGAGTAGATAGCTTACGTAAGATTAGGAGAAGTCGATCTATGTAGGCAACGTTTAGGTATAGACACAAGAAATCTGTATAAATAGAACTTGGATTAAAGAGAATGGGATCTCCTTTCTTACAAGTGTTCATCATATTGAACTGTAATTGTAATCAGGATAGAACGAGAACTCCCGAAGTTGGTGTGTGACGTGTGCAAGAGCCAAAAGTGGCACCAAATACCTGTGAAGTTACCCAGATATTCGCCCATGAGTTGTAGCCATGATGCACACATCATGAGTACTTCTTCGAGCCTCTTGCCTTGACTTCAGCTTGTAAGGGAGAGATTCCCCAACTGAGTAAAATCGTCTGAAGGATTCATGTCATTATCAGTCTGTTGTAAACACTATGCTGATGGATGGAATTGGGATTGGTTGGGAATAGGACTTGTAAGTTGTCTATTCGTAGTGCTCTTCAGAGTGAAAAGTCCAGAGCAAGCTAAAGATGTGTAAACACCTACTATTCTTCCTAGTTGGTCTATTCGGATCCCTCATTCCCTTGGATATGAACCTAATCACTACATAACTGTCATAAATTGTGTACCCTTGTTGTTACATGCCCAACGATAATGCCTAATAGCCTCCTAGTATGGTGACTCCAAACTAATATGGACAAGGATGCTCCTAGAAATATGAATGATGCTGCAAGATAACGATACAATTGACTCGATGCAATAAGAGCTCCCCAATAGCAATCGCTCTGATACCCCCGGTGTCCTCCTCCATCGCAAGAAGCCGACTAGCACCCAGTACCTAACTAACTAACAACGGAATCTCCTCTCTCGCAACTATTGCAGCCACATGGAACAACGCTGTGAAACCACTTGAGGGATCATCCGCCTGAAAGCAATATCTAAGATGCTCATATACCATCCCTAACAAGCCCCCTGAGGATAAGCATGGGTTTGTGCAAAATCAATTGGGTGTCTAGTTGGATCTAGGATGCATGTTTTATTACATCTACCTCTTAACTCCCCTAGTCAAACCAATAGATCTTCATGTGCATATTTTTGTACTTAGACTATCATTAATAATAGGTTGTGCCACTTTTATTCGAGGGTTTGGCATTACCAAGCATGTTTGAGACAAGAAAAAGGAAGACGCATTTGATAAAAGAGTCTATATCAAAACCATGAAAAACACAACTAGGGCCAAAGAATCCAATCAATGTCTAGCCCAAAGGTAAGGAGAGAGCTCTAATCGTGGTAATTCTATATATGTCTACTGCTAGTCAATATTTTTTGCATGTAAATCATAAGATCTAGTGGTAATGGGTTCTAGAATAAACATCTCATATAAAACAAATCTTCTTATGGATACCTTTATCTAATTCATGGTGTAGTGAAATAGTAATATGTTGTTTAATATATATAAATAAATAAAAATGAATGAATGAATGAATAAATATGTAAAGAAGGATAATGATAAGGGTGCTCATTGTCTCTTCTCATGATAAAGTCTCCAACAAAGTTATCCATATCTTATCCCTTAGCCCCATACATCTACGTAGCTAAACTCAAAATGCACGTCCGTTGACAAACTTCAATAATAGCGCTAGCAGAAAACTTCACATACCTCTTCAAGGTCTTTCAAAAAACGTATATGGTAACATTTTCTCATATCGGATCTATGATGACAAATTTTGCTTGAACAATATGTTCCTTTCGTGTCATGTTGTAACATTAGGAAAGTGAAGAGAGACCACTTGAATAGCTCAAGAAATTATGAAAATGAGAGATACCTCAATGGTTTCTCTTTCTCCATATATAATCCTCAAAAAGGTACAAACTAGATAAGGTTACACAACCACCATCCATTCAATTCCTCGTGGATCGATGACGTGAAGGTCATTTCTATGAGCATACGGATTGCTGACGTTGTCGTGTTGTGATGTGGCTACTATGAGAAGATGATGACATGTGTCATCTTTAGAGTCGTTGTCATGACGGCAATAATTTAGGTTAGGATAATCGACGACGCAATGTAAGGCTGTTAAGAGTCCACCGTTGGATCAACTTTGTAGGGTCAGGATGTTGAAAAGGCTCCAAGAGATATTATCTTGGACCTTATCAGATATAAAGCGCAGTAAGGATGGAAAGGGTATGGGAGAGAGCTAAACACATCACTTTGCTGACTAAGGAGCTTATCTGATCAAAGTGGAGCCGACGTAGGACATGGATAGAGGACAACATGATCCTCCAGATGTACCGATGCCCAATCCATTTGTGATCAACATCCGATATCTTTATCGTGATCACTCTCGGGCGTGGTAAGTATATCATTTTGGAGATAACTTTCTGCAACAATTGATAAACTCTCCAAACCCGATTATTCTTCCTGTTGTTTCCTACGGCGCGATTTGGGACGTAACAATATACGTTTTGATTTAGTTTGGGCCCTATGGATCTGAACTTACCAGTAGTGGTGGCTTTCAACACATGGGTTCGAATCCATCACTATTGCTTACCGAAAACAAGTCATAAGGAGTTGATTGTTATGAACTTTGGCGAGGAGTATTATTCTCAAGTTATAAACTCCATGGTTCCGTTTGTAGTTCCATTCATATTTAGCCGGTTTCAAGTTTTCATTTTGACTCTTTATTAATGGCAACTCATATTGTGTATATGATGGCTAAGTAGTGTGCTTAGGATAGTTGTAAAGCTCTAAGTTAAAATGGAGCTAATTTGGCTACACAAGAGGTTAGAATAACACTCTTCATTCTCATTGGTCTTGGAGTTTGGGCCAATGAGATCACTTGGGCAACTTCTTTGAGGTTGTGAGGAGTTTTGGAGATCTTCCAAGGAGACAATCAAAGATTGGAAGACAAGGTTGGAGAGTTAACGGGACGAGCTACGACGTGGGCTCAAGAATGGATGGATTTGAAAGATTTGTCACTCTGATATGATGATTCAAAGATAGAGAAAGAAATTTAGACCTTTGAGTGTATTTGGGATGTTTTTGAAAATCTTACAAAGGTTTTGGGAGATCGGAGTCAACAGAGATATAGTTTACACATCGAGCCTGCATTTGGATGGAAATTTTGACTCAATTGGACAAGTTTTGAGTACATAGTGATAGCTTGAAGTTTGTGTATACAGTCAAAGTTGCAAGATTGCACTAACTATCACGAAGTTAGTACAAAGATCATATCTTTTGATATTAGAAAGATATGATCTTTCTAATATAGAAATCAGAAGATAAACCATGGGTTTGGTCTCTCTTCTGATTTGCTATTTAGTGCATCATCTACACCAGATCCATGTACCTGTTGGATTACGGGTCCAATCCTGGCATGTACCCTAGGCCCATCTCATTCAATTCCATAAGAATGGGGATCATCACTGGGACTTCTAACTTTTGGGACAGTTGTTAAGTAGAGTCAAGAGTTTCAGCTATCTCCTTAGATGCTTTCACCTTTGGCCTCGATACTGCTAGCAACATCACATTGACCACCTGATCGATCGCCTTTTTCTTATGAGGCACACGTTCGGGAGGACTATCCATCGCTTGTCGCTTTCTTTTCCTTTGAACCTCAACAATCACTTCCTCCAATGCCGAGTCCCTAGGATGTGTGTTTGTTACCTCATGAGGCCCGTCTAGCACTGGAATAGTGGCATCTACACTCCTGGTGGACCCACTATTGTCATCTTCATCGCCCAGTTCGGACAACCCAGACTCCACCCTATACAGTCGCCTCTCCTTAGGTGTTAAACACTCCATCTTGAATACAAATGCATCAAGAACGACAATAAGTAAACCACACACTTGTCGTCTTGCCGAAGTTGACTATCCATAGCTTGAACATTTTAGGCAAAGATCTCTCCCCAGTTTACTTTGATTGTTCTGTCTATGAATCCCTCCACAATACGCACCTTATGCATACTGACGTAGGTAGTGCGTTTAGGAGAGAGTAGTTGGTTCAATGTAAGAGCCATCTTACATTTGAAGACATCCCTGGTCAAATCAAGCTTGTAGCCATTATTAGGGTATTCTCGGCACCTTTGTTATCTTCTCTATTTATGATCGCAGATAGACCTATATCCTTGAGAATATGTTATATGAGAAAAAAGTATATGGTAACATTTTCTCATGTCGGATCTATGATGATAAATTTTTCTTGAACAATATGTTCCTTTTGTGTCATGTTGTAACACTAGGGAAGTGAAGAGAGACCACTTGAATAGCTCAAGAAATTCTGAAAATGAGAGATACCTCAATGATTTCTCTTTCTCCATATATAGTCCTCAAAAAGATACAAACTAGATAAGGTTACACAACCACCATCTCTTTGCGCTTCTCCTTTGAATCCCATGGATTCTCCATCATCTCTACTAGCTTCACTAATTGCCACGACTCTTCCTCATCACACCGCGCGAAGAGGTGTTACACACACTTATTTGCCAAGGTCTCCAATCAAGCAAATGCCTCCACATCTACTCGGTTCAGGTGTCGTTTCATACTTCGCACCGTTTCCTGAAGCTGGAGATTCTCCCTTTCCACGTACCGGTTCTCTACGCCTCGAATCCTATAAATTTCACCATATGCGTTTTTGGATTTCTTAGCCTCTCGTTCCAATTCGGCCTTTGATTCCACACTTTTGCTTAATTGATGAACCACCTTGGTTTGGTCTATCTTCTGATTTGCTATTCGGTGCATCATCTACACCAGATTCATGTACCCGTCGGCTTGCGGGTCCAATCCTGACATGTAGTCTTGGCCCATCTCATTCAATTCCATAAGAACGGTGATCACCACTGGGACTTCTAACTTCAGGGATAGCTTCAAAACAGAGGCAAGAGGTTCTGCTATCTCCTTCGATGCTTTCACCTTTGGCCTCAATACCGCCGGCAACATCACATTGCCCGCCTGATCGATCACCTTCTTCTTCTGAGGCACACGTTCGGGAGGACTATCCATCGCTTGTCGCTTTCTTTTTCTTTGAATCTCAACAATCACTTCCTCCAATGCCGAGTCCCTAGGATGTGTGTTTGTTATCTCATGAGGCCCGTCTAGCACTTGAATAGTGGCACCTACACTCCTGGTGGACCCACTATTGTCATCTTCGTTGTCCAAATCGGATGTAGGTAACCCAGACTCCACCCTGTATAGTCGCCTCTCCTTAGGTGTTAACCACTCCATCTTCGAATACAAATGCATCAAGAATGACAATAAGTAAACCACACACTTGTCGTCTTGCCGAAGTTGATTATCCATAGCTTGAACATTTTGGGCAAAGATCTCTCCCCAGTTTACTTTGATTGTTCCGCCTATGGATCCCTCCACAATACACACCTTATGCATATTGACGTAGGTAGTGCGTTTATGATAGAATAGTTGGTTCAATGTAAGAGCCACCTTACGTCTGAAGACATTCCTGGTCAAATCAAGCTTGTAGCCATTTGTACCCTTCCTCTTTCTAGGGTTGAACCACTTGGTTTCATCAAGTATGAACGTTGTATGCATGGCCGAGCTTTCCCAATCGACCCCATGTTTCTCCGCCTCATACAAGCGTCCCAAGGCATTAGCCCACATCTTTGTATCCCACTGCTCCGGTTGCGCTTGACATCCTATAGCGTGAGTGGTTTTGCCTCTACGCATCTTCTCGCACAGCTCGGGACAGATGAAATCCCATCTCCACGATAAAAAGCCACCTCCTGGAGTCTTCAATCGAAGCAACTCCGTGGACGTCCACTCTACCATCACGATGAGCGGCCGAATCCTCCCCATAGTCATCTTCCTGGCCGATGGTACTACAAATCTTTTCTTCCCGTCATGACGGTTTCCATTCTCTTCGATATCTTGATGTTGGACTCCCTATCGGTCGCTTGTTCGTTGTCGCATTCTCATTTCTTGAGGTTGAACTGGTTAAGGCGTTGTGGTTTCTTTAGCTTATTCCCGCGTGCATACAATCAACTCCCATGTCTTCATCTGGTCCTAATTCACCTTATTCACAGGAAGATATTTTGTATTCCATCGAATATGATCTTTTAAATCAAAAACCACAAAAAATTCCTACAATCTTCGTATATTATACCCTTACAAGGCATTAGAGCACTTTGAGATATCCATCCGGATTGGGTGGTCTTGCAGGTAGATGTTGAGAAGGCTTTAAACAATATCTCATGTGCATCCATTTTTAGAGAGTTTAGAGAGTATGATGGACTTCTATCGAGTTTCCTTTCTTTCTTACGGTCTTTCTACAATTCACATTCTTCTCTCTTTTATAAGCTTGGCTTTTTCGAGAAGGGAGTCTTTGTTCTACGGTCTGTCACTGACAATTGACAAAAAGATCCTTTGGGAGGATCCCTATTTGCCATGGTTCATTATAAAGCTCTTTTTTCTATTGCTTTGGCTATGTTTGGTTGTGTTCCCCTCCTTAGCGGATGATACACACATTGTGGGTCATGTAGATCACAATAGGCAGATCTTTGATTACTTGACTACCGAGCTTCATCTTGTAGGCTTGAAAGTCAAGGTGTCAAAGTGTAAGGGTTGGTCTCCTTTGGGCATTCCTCCTTATCTCCAGCTTCAAGAGAGATGTATGACATCGATAGACGACATACGTATTCTAGAAGTGCTAATAGGATCCGAGGATTTTGTATCACTCTTCTTAGACGTTGTACTTGCCAAGAATGTTTTGCATGTAGATGACCTTACTTTTCAAGGGATGCACATGTGGCATTTGATATGCTCTCATCTAGTATTGCTCGTCGATCCCTCTACGTTCTTTGCGCGGTCCCTCCATCACCTACATTCATATAATATTTGACAGCCTTTGATAGGCGGATTATGGACGTATTTGGTGACATCAATGGGACAAGGAATCTTCGAGTATGTGATAGTAGATTTGGCACGGAGATAAATATTTTACGGATTTCATGTGGAAGGGTAGGCTTATTATTGATGGAGAAGACGACATCTATAGCATTCTTGGCTAGTTGGGCATTTTTGGCACCTTTGTTATCTTCTCGATTTATGATCGTAGATAGACCAATATCCTTGAGATATATGCGAGGGACGTGGATACGGGATCATTTTCCTTAAAGGTATTATTGTCACATATGAGAGATATTTTACCCCTAGATGTACATTCACTCTTAGTGGATCCGATCATTCCTCGTCTACGCTCTTGCTATGGTAAGGGTTCATGCTCGTGGATCTTGGCTCGACCATGCATTAGGGCTTTCCGAATTGCACTAATTACTTTCTCTACAACAATGAGGTTCCGTCTTGGCTTGGTCCATCCATCTACATCTTTATTACTCACATGTGATGGTGGTATCACTTTAGATCCAACATGTGTTCATATGACTCGTTGCCCATTTAGAGGACAGAGGATAGGTACCCATGATGCCATTAGGGATGTGGTGTTTGTTATGACAGGAGAGGGTGGATATCTCACATAGCGATTAGTAGACCTATACTTGGTTCGGGAAAACCAGGTCACTATGGCGAATGTGGTAGTTACGGATCCTACTCGTGACATAGTTTCAAGAGGTCACCTCTTTGTTCCTCTAGCTTTGGAGTTATATGGAGCTATGGACACCGACTTTGACATGTTCGTGAGGGAGTGCGCGAGAGTCTACCATACTAGGCAACATGGGGTATCATTCTCTTTAGCTTAATGTATAGTCTATTTTAGGCAACTATTTCCATTGATGTATAGAGAGCACTAGCTGAAGTAATCTAGAAGAGAGCAATCACATTAGGTGATGCTTCTTCGGATGCTACTGTTATTTATTGACTTTGATAGTTCGGATATCTTAAGTGTCATAGTACATATTTCTTAGTGTGATGTTATTGGGGCCTAGCCCCATGTTACTTGTTTGGTTCCGTCCTTGTACTTTTGATGGGGTCTTCCCATCCCTTTTGTTATCATACAATGTCACTTCGTTTTGCATGCCTCTCATATGTAATGTTGGTGATGCTTTAGTGGGAGGTTGTGTGTTCTGGAGTCAAAACTCAGACGAAGTATAATAACAAAAGGGATGGGAAGACCCCATCAAATTGTACAAGGATGGAACCAAACCGGTAACATGGGGCTAGGCCCCAATAGTATCACACTGGGAAATATGTCCTACAACACCTAGTATATCTGAACTATCCAAGTCAAAAGGTCTACAAACAACAGGAGCATCCAAAGAAGCATCACCTAACGTGATTGCTCTCCTATGGATTGCACCAACTAGTGTTCTCTGTAGAGCAATGGAAACACGTTGCCTAAAATAGGCTATACATTAAGATCAAGAGAGTGATACCCCATGTCGCCTAATATGATAAGCTCTCGCGCACTCCCTCATGAACATGTCAAAGTCGGTGTCCATAGCTCCATATAACTCCAAAGCTAGAGGAACAAAGAGGTGACCTCTCTGCATACCTCTATACTTGGAGACCTTGGCTGATGCCGCTCCACTCGCCGTCCATCCTAGAGGATGGGTGATCACCCCCTTTGAAACTATGTCTCTACTAGGATAGGTAACCACCACATCAGCCACAGTGACCTAGTCCTCCCAAACCAAGTATAGGTCTGCCCTAACCCTAGTCAACTGCAAGGCATATCAACGCTCTGTCCATGTGAGGTATCCACCCTCTCGCGCCATAGCAAACACCACATCCCTAATGGCATCATGGGTAGCTATCCTCTGCCCTCCGAATGGACAACGAGTCATATGAACACATGCTGCATCTAAAGTGATACCACACTCACATGTGAGTAAGGAAGATGTAGATGGATGGACCAAGCCAAGACGGAACCTCATCGCTGTGGAGAAAGTAGCTTGTGCGAGTCAGAAAGCCCTGATGATAACAAAGGTGCAACGAGCACCCAATTCGCCAAGAATGCAGTATGTGTCGTCTCCTCCATCAATAATAAGCCTACCCCTCCACACGAGATTGGCAAAGATGTCTGTCTCCTTGCCAAATCTCCAATCACACACTCAAATGTCCCTAGTCCGATGATGTCACCAAAGACGCCCATGATCCTCCTATCAAAGGCTATCAAACGTGATATGAATGTAGGTGAAGGAGGAACCGTGCGAAGAAGATAGGTTGGTCGACGAGTAATACTAGATGTCACATGTGGATCCTCTAGTAGAGGAAGATCGTCTACATGCAAAACATCCTCGGCCAATGCAACGTCAAGGTAGCGTGAAACAAAATCCTCAGGCCCTACTTGCACTCCTAGTATACGTAAGCCATCTTCAATATCATACATCCCTCTGGAAGCTAAAGATGAGGCGGAATGCCCAAAGGAGACCAAGCCCTGCACTTTGACACCTTGACTCTCAAGCCTACAAGATGAAGCTCGGTACTCAAGTAATCAAAGGCTTAATGTCTTGTCTCATTGGGCCCACAATGTGTGTATCATCCGCTAAGGAGGGGAACACACAACCGGACACGGCCAAAGCAGTAGACACAAGAGCTATGTAATGACCCATGGCAAATAAGGGCCCCCCCAAAAGGATCTCCTTGTCGAGTGCCAACGGCGGACTATAGAACGGTGAAACCCTCCTCGGAAAAGCCATGCTGATAAAATAAAGAAGAATGTGAACCATAGAAAGATCGTACAAAAGGGGGCTTGATAGGGGTCCATCAGCCTCTCTAAGCTCTCTAAAAATGGATGCACGCGAGACGCTGTTAAAAGCATTCTCAACGTCCACCTGCAATACAATCCAATCCGGATGGATATCTATAAGTGCTCTAATGCCCAACGATACTGCCTCACAACCTCATGGTGTGGCGACTCCAAACTGATGTGGACAAAGATGCTCCTAGAAGTATGAACGATGCTGCAAAACAACGGTACGGCTGACTAATCGCAATATGTAACACACAGGTTGCACAAAGGTTTTGTCATTTGCACAGAATTACAGTTCGTTCCCAAAGGAATGAGGTGTTATCTTTTTCTGTCAGCCGACGAATATGGCTGTTTATGCTTCTTTTGAAGACTCTGGGCATGCATAGCCCGAAGAGTGATGTGACAGAGTAGTCCAGGACCACTAAGTCAGATTAACAAATCATTACCCATCCATCACATTGCACAGTATTACGCATGTAATTGAAATTACACTCCAGATTTACTGATGGGAGTTGATCACTCCTTTACAAAGGCTCGTCGACGAGGCGATGTCGCCGATGAAGTTCTATTGCTGAAGTGAATCCGACTATGGCTCATGGACAAATACTCGGGGTATCTTCACGGGTATTGCGCGCGATCAAAGGCCAATCGAATGCAACCTTCAACGGCTTCTCGAGCACTTCGTTTCTACCACGACTACAATTACAGTTCTTCAATGAACACTTGTAAAGAAAGCGATAATCCTACTCTAACACTACTCCTATTTATACAATCTACTCGCACCGATTCCTAATCGTCGCCTACACGGATTACGCCCGACTACAATTACGGGGCACCTCAGGTTCCTTCGATGATGTCTCTTCCTTCAATGCGAAGACATCGACGCTCATCTGCAATTCCCTGATGTCTTCTGCGATCTCCTTCCGATGGACTCGCATCGTATCCTGGCATTCGCGTCCCATGGCTTTGTACATCTCTTTCCTGCGATCGCCGAATCGCAAAGGGGTGTTCATTGCCCTTTGTCAAAGCGTTCCAACCTTTTCGGCCCGCGTCGTCACACCAAGCAAAAAGGTATTGCGAGCACCTACTCGCCAAATCTTCTAGTCTAGTCGGCCTCTCAACATCGACTTCATGCAATTCTTTTGCTTGGCCCTCTTCAATTCCGATGCGACTTCTCATTCTCCCTCTCAACAAATTTTACTTCCAGCGCTCCGAATTCTGATTTCTCCATAGGCTTGCTTCGTTGTTGCTTCCTTCATCGCACTTCCGCCTTACGCTTCTCCAGACGCTCCACAGACTCCGTCCACCAACTTAATAGTCTCCGCCGATCCTTCTTCCCTCGGCGATGCGGTTCGGCAAGCTGAATCGGCTCCATGTAAGCTGTCTTCTGCGGATTCCACCCCGAATATAAGCGCCTCCCATCTCATTCGGCTCCATCGAGGCGCACTACTACATTCTCCAAAACCTGCGCTTAGCGTAGCAATCAAGAAAGTGGCTCTTCTACTGCTACCTTAGTCGTTTTCACCTTAGGCCGCGATGCCTTCGGTACTGGACTTCCTGGCTGTGCGATCTCCTTTAGCTTTCTCCTCTTACTGCTGGGCTCTGCAATTATCTCTACATAGGGGCTTCTTCTTTGTGGTTCCTCCAGAGTCCTCCCTTCTGAATATGGCTTCTTCCTCCTCTCTCAATGCCTTCGCTCTGGCCTCCGAAGTTACCTCCTTCTGACTCGGTCTCATTGGCGACTGCACACCGTCGTCTTGGTGGGGTCCCACAGTTCTCGTCGAACCACTGCTGCCATTGCTCGCTGCTGCTGGCCCACCAAGATTGCAGACCATATTCACTTGATAGCGTCTCCGCTCCTGTGGCGTCAACCACCCCATACGCGAATACACGTATACCAAAAACGAAGAGATATAAATCACTCCCTTCTCTCCCGTTCGCAGCCTCTGACCCATCGGTTGCACATTCCGAGCGAAGATCTCTCCCCAATTGACCTTGATTGCTCCTCCGACGAATCCTTCCACTATCCTCACCTTATGCATACTTACATAACTAGTCGTTGTGGTGAGAATAGCTGATTCAATGTATACATTATCTTTCTTCGGAAGTCGTCCCGAATAAGATCAATCTTGAAGCCGTTTATACCCTTCTTCTCTATGGGATCAAACCACTTTCACTCATCAAAGGTGAATGCAGTATGCACCGCCGAACCTTCCCAGTCGACTCCATCCTTCTCTTTTGAATAATCTCTTCCTAGGGCTTCAGCCCAGAGCAACGCATCCCACGAGTCTGGATGTCCTCTCCAGCCTATCGGATTTGGTGTCTTTTTGGCTCAAACTTCTTCACACAACTCTGGGCACACATAGTCCCATCGCCATGCTAAGAACTCTCCTCCTAGAGTCTTCAATCGTGCTAATTCTTCGGTCAACCATTCTGGCTTCGGCACCAAGGGTCGATATACTCCCGTCGGCATCTTCTTCACAGGCAATTGAATCGCCTCACGAGCTCCCGATCGAGTGACCGATTCCTCTTCATTTCGGCTACTTGACTCGACGCCGTTCTTGCTCCTCCGTAGGCTCGTTCGCCCGTCGATGTTGTTACTCTTGCCCTAATCCGTTCGACGCTTCAGACCTCCTTAACAACTTATTCGTCTTGGCCATCTTCGCGCTTATTTCTCCTATTCGTATTCGGCGATAGCTACTTCCTCCGAATATCGTTTATTTATGTTCCAAAAACAAAAAAAAACAGTCTGAAACCTCTAAACATGTCCCTACACAATAAGACCTCTCCAATAGCAATCGGTCGGATACCTCTAGTGTCTTTCTCTATCGCAAGAAGCTGACTAGCACCTAGAGCCTGACTAACTGACAATAGAATCTCCCCTCTCACAACTGATGCAGCCACCTAGAACAACTCCGTGAAACCACTAGAGGGATCATCCGCTTGAAAGCAATCTCGAAGATGCTCATATACTATCCCTGACAAACCCGCAAGGGATAAACGTGGGGCTATGCATAAAGAATGAGCAAATAATGATCTATCAAGACATAATGGCTCCTTTGGCTGATACTCCAAGACCTTTAATGGTATCTCCTCGCCCATGGATGGATGTAGGAGGCGTAAAGAGGAAATCGTCTCCTCAGTAGGACTAGTCATGGACAAAGGATGAAGGGCACGTGCAGCCCTGCTATACTCCCCAGCCTGCGTTAGTTGGAGATCTACCTTGCAGAAGTGCATAGCTCAGTCAACTACCGAAGCCGAATATGTAGCGAAAGAATGAAAGCGACAAAGGAGGCTATTTAGTTGAATAGACTTATCACTGAGATGGGATTGAAACAGGATGTTGTAAATCTCCATTGTGATAGTCAGAGTGCCTTACATCTTGCAGCAAATCAAGTGATGGATAGTAGGGTGAAGCACATCGACATCAGATATCACTTTATCTGAGATGCAGTTTCTGATAGCAAGGTTGAGCTAGTCAAGATTGACGGTAAACTCAATCCAGCTGATTCTTTGACCAAAGTTATTCCTTTAGAGAGTTTCATTAGGCATTGTGCTACTATGCAGGTTTTGCACAAGGAGCACTAGTAGAGTTACGCTAGCAATTGTTTGATTCTTGTACATGGTTTACTCCTTCCTAGTTAGGCTACGGCTTTTTACAGGAGGGTTTATGCTTTAGGTTTCCTTCTAGGACTTCCCGCGGAGTATGTATATGGTGACAAGAGTTAGACACCCCAAGACATGAGTCAAGGGGGAGATTGTTAGGAGTTAACTCAGGTCTTGAGTAACTCTGGTTAGTTTGATTATATTTAGTTAGACTAGGGCTAGGGTTGGTATTACTATATAAGAGGGTTGGCAGAAGCTCTCTGTAACACAAAATTAGAGTTATTTAGTAAAATGATTCTGTGTGATCCGTGGACGTAGCCTCAGTGAGGTGAACCACGTACAACCTATCTCGTCTCTTGATTGCATGAGTGTTTCTCTATGTATTCATAAATCGGACCAACATCTAGGAATAGTAATAGGATCCGAGGATTTTGTATCATGCTACTTAGACGTTGCACTTGCCAATGATGTTTTGCATGTAGATGACCTTACTCTTCTAGGAGATGCACATGTGGCATTTGATATGCTCTCATCTAGTATTGCTCGTCGATCCATCAACCTTCTTTGAGCGGTCCCTCCATCACCTACATTCATATAATATTTGACAGCCTTTGAAAGGGGGATCATGGACGTCTTTGGTGATATCAATGAGACAATGAACCTTCGAGTATGTGATAGTAGATTTGGCACGGAGACAGATATTTTGCGGATTTCACGTGGAGGGGTAGGCTTATTATCGATGGAGAAGACGACATCTATAGCATTCTTGGCTAGTTGGGCATTCTCGGCACCTTTGTTATCTTCTCAATTTATGATCGCAGATACACCTATATCCTTGAGATATATGAGAGGTACGTGGATACGGGATCATTTTCCTTAAAGGTATTATTGTCACATACGAGAGATATTTTACCCCTAGATATACATTCACTCTTAGTGGATCCAGTCATTCCTCATACTTCTAGAGGTCGTCTACGCTCTTGCTCTGGTAAGGGTTCATGCTCGTGGATCTTGGCGCAACCATGCGTTAGGGCTTTCCAAATTGCACTAATTACTTTCTCTACAACAATGAGGTTCCGTCTTGGCTTGGTCCATCCATCTACATCTTCATAACTCACATGTGATTGTGGTATCACTTTAGATCCAACATGTGTTCATATGACTCGTTGCCCATTTAGAGGGCAGGGGATAGCTACCCATGATGCCATTAGGGATGTGGTGTTTGTTATGACACGAGAGGATGGATATCTCACATGGAGGTAGCGACTAGCAGATCTATACTTGGTTTGGAAGAACCAGGTCACTGTGGCGGATGTGGTAGTCACGGATCCTACTCGTGACACACTTTCAAGAGGTCACCTCTTTGTTCCTCTAGCTTTGGAGTTATATGGAGCTATGGACACCAACTTCCACATGTTCGTGAGGGAGTGCGCGAGAGTCTACCATATTAGGCAACATGGGGTATCATTCTCTTTAGCTTAATATATAGTCTATTTTAGGCAACTATTTCCATTGATGTACAGAGAGCACTAGCTGCTGCAATCTAGAAGAGAGCAATCGCGTTAGGTGATGTTTCTTGGGATGCTCCTGTTATTTATTGACTTTGATAGTTCGGATATCTTAGGTGTCGTAGGACATATTTCCTAGCATGATGTTATTGGGGCCTAGCCCCATGTTACCTTTTTGGTTCCATCCTTGTACTTTTGATGGGGTCTTCCCATCCCTTTTGTTATCATACAATGTCACTTCGTTTTGCATGCCTCTCATATGTAATGTTGGTGATGCTTTAGTGGGAGGTTGCGTGTTTTGTAGTGAGTGTGAGTGTTGTGTACATTTGTTTCAATCGTGGCCCCTCCACCTGCTGTAATGATACTAGGATTTTCCACTGTATCCGTGTAGTGATATTCACTTCCCGAGTTAACTTTAGTCTGAGTCCCGAGGTCTGTACTATCTGGGGATATCAGTTGCAACTGCTTCTCTCCTCGTCTCTTAAACAGCCGGCTGACGCGCCTGAGTTTACTGCAATTTCCAATACAGCGACTGATTCCAGAGACCTGCAACGCACGCTCTGTTCTATTTGTGTTCAAGGATTCTTTCAAGCTTATCCAATAGATTTTTATTCTACCTACCAATCCTTCGTAACTTTCCATCGCTACAAATGGAAGTCGCTACATACCCTCAAAAAGATGGGAACACCCCATCAAGTCGAACATGGATGAATCTGTGGATCAAGTCGAACATGGAACATAGATACCATAGTTAACAGGTCGTTCCTGTCACGGTTGTAAAGAAGTAGCCATCAGTGATTTGTTCTTACTCTCACTAATTTGTAATTAGAATCGACGAACGGAGGAAGATTCTTGCAAGTACCTCAACCTCACAGCTTTCGCGATTGTTACGATTTTTTAATACCAAGTGGCCTACAGAACCAGTTGTTGTTAAGTCTTTAGCGAACAACTCACTTGACAAGGCATCTGTCCAATCACTGATAATTCAGATTTCTTCTACACTCGCGGACAAATCATCACTACACATATATAACATAACGAGTCTGGCAGAAGCCTTGTTTTTGCTCTAATGAACTGTTCACTCAAAATATGAAGATCATGTATCAAAAATTCAGGCATTGACCTTCGACGGCAGCTCAATAATAAAGTCTTGCTCACAGCTACATTTGTTGCATTTAGGGTTTTAATGGAATCATCTCTTCAAAAGCTTTCTAACCATACTTTAAGCACAAAATTTAGAGCTTGAAAGGAACTGGAGCTCACTCAAACGTCAATCTTAATCCATGTTTCACTTATGAACCGAGATTACCATCTTAGGTCTGGCTGGTGCCAACCTAAGCTTTGGTTGTAATCCGTGTGTGCTCTTGGTCTAGGTGAAAATATTTTGATAAGTATCTTTTAACGAAAGCCTAGTTGTCATTAACTCTCATTCAGTACTTTCCAACAAGACTCTAATTGTCACACAATCTTATCAATCTAACTGCTCATGTTCACTAAAACATGAAAACCTATCTCGCTACTTAGTTATTTTCGAGACTTAGCATCTATCTCGAGTTCCTGCCACTTGACTCACTATCTAGAGGAAGCTGTTAGTATTTTGATGTCATCTAAGTGAGTTTCATACAATCATCAAAATGTAATAGATGGTACCGTATGGTATTTTTCATTTTTATGTAGTCTTGACTCGTTGACAATTTTCAGCTACTATTGGTTTGATAGCTTTTCTAGTCTATAGATGCTTGATTTTAAAAAAATTATCATGAATAATTTCCATGTTATATAATTTTACTTATCTAAATTTTCTCTCATTATCAAACTCGTTGAATTTTAAATCAAGAATTTCCTTGATTTCACAACCTGTAATTGAGTAGAAAGCACAAACTTGCCAGTCTTCTAAATTCTAATATGTTAGTATTTTGTACTGTCAAAATACACATTCTCGCATAATGAAATGCTTGCTCCGCATATTAAAAATGTAAATCCACAACTCTGAAAGCTATGCTTGAGCGGGTGTAAGGTTAGAATGATTGTGCTTTAATGAAATACAATAACTTTCAGAAAATTCCTGAAAAATATTGTTTGGGCTCCACAAATTATGATTTTGTCATGTAAATTTGATATTATGATAAATCTGGACCTTTTTTTTAGGATTTTCCTCAGTTGTATTCCTCCATCCATGCTAGCTCTCACCATAACTACAATGGATCACAATCTCCGTTTTGATATCATATATGGAATCGGATCATTCACATACACAAAAATCAGAATGAGACATGTAGATTCATCAACATACACAAGAATAATAATTAGATATTTTAGGTGACTATGGAGCACGCTAATATAAAACTTGAAATCCAAGAGAGAGAGAGAGAGAGAAGACTCGAAACATATGAACCTCGAACGGCAAAACAAACCTAAAGGTGTTAAAGGGTCTAAAGTTCCTAACATGTCTGTGTGCCATACCACCAAGATAGATGAACTAATGTAAACTAATTAAAATTATATACCTCTATTACCATATACGTTATTTGAAGCCCTTCAAGAGGACTATGAAGCTTTGTACTAGCGCTATTATTGAAGATTGTCAAGGGACGCATATTATCAGTTTAGTGATTTTATCATGATAAGTCAAACTATCATTCTATATATAGTTTTTTAGAAAATGTGATGATCACTGCATATATATATATATATATATAACACAAGAAGACTTGTTTTTCTCAAATGAACTCTTAACTCAAAATATGAAAATCATATATCAACAATTCACGCATTGACCTTCCACGTGGCAGTTATACCCAGATTTCAGAATCTCACACTCAAATTCCAAACATATCTGCAAGACTTCAAGCTCAGACATTCTTGTATTTATCCACGGGTTCTCCGAGCAATCTTTCCATGCATTAGTTTGACGTGTTTAGTAGGAAAAGTACAGAGTCTATGAATGACATAGAACATTTCAGTTTGGTTCGCCTCCACTGAATACACACGCGACCGCCAATCTCTTGGTGGGAAATCAGGTTCACGCTTTGTAGACAAAATCTTTGAATATCCTTTTTTTTCAAAGTAGAACTAGCAGAGAATTACTTAGCCTACCAGAGATATATTCCTACAACCCTTGGTTCGATAGATTTGACATATAACAGATTGTCTGGAAATATACATTAGGCAGACAGAGTATGATTTGAAGCTATATTTTCTAATTTTCAATGAACAACATTCTAGCAGAGAAATCAATCAAGGTGGCCTCTAACTTGGCCCAAACTTACATAGTAGGAAGACTTTTTGTATCAGATTTGGGTCAGAGTGCGGCACCAATTTGATTAAGGTGACAAGAGGTGAGTCACTTTACTGTCACTTTTCATCCTCGGAGTCGTCCCCTCCCGCATTGTTATGCTCCGTACTTTCAGTTTTCTTCGTACCCATCAACCACTTTACGCCATAGAAAATAGTGGCTCCAGCAACCAAGGCGCCTCCGGTATAAATCGCGGCCCTTCCAGTGGTTTCCAAAGCGGCTTTTGTGACTACAGAGTTCCGCACCTCCTCAGCATTCTCTACGAATAATCGCTTCTGCGCAGCGGTGACACCAGGTTGCTCGCTCAGCAGCAGCAATACATTCTTGCACGCTGCCTGTGCGTAATCCCAGCAATTTTTGTTGATGAAGTTGTAGTTTGGATCATGATGTTCCCACAGATTTTTTGTAAGAACATGAAGCGGCACCGGGGTCAAGAAACAATCCCAGCTCCTAAAAATATTCCTGCTGAGGTTCGCGACCTCTGCTTCGTTCAATAGCCCGATGTGTATCCCCGGAAGGTCTCCTGCTTGTCCTGCACCTCCTTTTTCAGCAACGATGGAAAATTTATGACTTCTGCCTTTGGCGTCTTTTCCTGTCACATGCAAAACGATGTAGTCATGGTTGATCAATCCCCATCGACGTGGTCGGCGCGTTCTCCCGGGATCCCGCGCTGAATTGAATCTCGGCAACGATGCCAGAACTCCACCTTGGTTCTCCAATTCCGATTGGCAGTATTCCAGTTTCGCACAACGGGTCGTCGAACGGAACTCACGTATATCATTCGAGCTGAACCTCTTTTCTTTACTCAGCTGTTCCTCCACCGAATCAAAAATGGCACCGGCCTCTAATTTGGTGAGATCTGCGGTGCTGTTCCTCACAGTCGCAGTAGAAGCTACCGAGCTGCTCCCGATCCACCCAGCCATGATCCCAGAGGCAACTCAACTCGAACCAAATTACTCGTGCGGGTGCGCTCGATTGCATCGATACAACTCCACAAAGACGAGCATCTCAGTAGCTAATCTGACGAACTCGTCTCCTGCGGTCAAAGAGGACACCAGATGCACGGTAAAGTGCTTCGAACTGGAATCAGTTCCAGGTAATTAGACAAAGAGTAATCCAGGTAATCATGTCTACGGGACTGCATTACTGTAAGAGAACGCAAATGACATCGCTGCTTAAATGTGGACGCTTAAAGCCTCATCGATTTAAATTGTCTGATGTTCCGTTAGATTAGGGCCGAAGGTCCACCATGGCGCCATTTTAGCATCTGCAAAGAAAAAGAGGAGAAATATTCGTTACATCATATGCCAGTCTAGAATCATTAGTGAATTTTGTGAAGGAGTGAGCAGTGGATTATATTATTGTTATTATATCTTCTATGACCTTTGCCAGATTATATAGGGCGACGAACTGGGTTGAAACTCCGGGTCCTGAACTGGCGTCCAGTAGTGGGAGATCGGATCGAGAACTCACTGGTGGAACAAGTAACCGCGGAATGCTCCCTGCCACATGGCTGCTATTCATTCCATGAGCCATCCCTCTGTAAGAGTACTGTACTGTATGTAAGGGAGACGCATGGAATAAAAGGAGCGATGCTACCACATGTACTGAGGTACAAAGCCAAAGCAGCCCGAGATGATAAATGACTATGTCTTGTTCGAAGATTGATAAGTTTGTCTAGAACAAATTTTATAAATCCAAATTATAATTTTTTTTCAGAAATCGAAATATTATATATATATATATGTTCCAGTTGTCAAAAGACTGTCTTGCCTAATTGCTATGTTGATCAGCGAATTCATCTCCGGCAACAGTTGATTACTTTGGAAAGCTGTAGTTTGAGAACAGCCTACCAAAACAGGGTTTACCTGATTGATTGATATATATATATATATATATATATACACTAAATATATATCAATATCATACATATACAACAATGTGTATTATTTTTCGTAATAATGATATAATATTATATATGTTACTTTAATGATGCTATTGTGTATTATACTTTCCACGCTACGCTTGTCTTAGTGTATTTTTTATTCTTGGTATTTATTTTTCTCATCACGATGCATGGACCCCCGATAGACTAGGAGGTTAGGACCAGTGGGCTCACTCTTTGTATTAGAGTAATTCCAATCAATGAGTAAACCGTCCTGTGGAGAAACTTGACTTTCAATATTTTTGCCATATATTTACTCCCTCTTACCATTATCTATCTCATTCCGTTCATTCCCACTTAGAGTGGCAAAATTTACTCGTGGTACCCCTTGTCCGAGGTCATTACAAGTCCAACCCTTTCGATCAAGGATAGACGAGGTGTAGCGGCGTATCATAGGATTTGCTCGAATCTGGATGCAAAACTTTTGAAGAAGGGTGGTAATGGGTTGCCGTTGCGGTTGCTCGATTCTTCCAAGGAGTCGTCAATCCAGGAATTATGGTCTAGTTGAATTTGCGGAGGTAATTTCCACTAGACCCTCGAACATCCGTCGAAGCTTAGGACATGCGAGAAAGTGTGACTACCCTTGATACGCAGGTTTGTATGCCCTCTCTACAAAGCATATACATATATGTCTGTCTTTGTGACGTTTTCTCCTAAACCCGCCACTTGTCGTCTAACCAAGTTTCACATACAACATAGAGGCACAATTGACTGACAACCCCAAGCTGATTTCTACGCTCTCATGTACGAGGTAGTGATTTTTGCAACTCAAAGTCAGAGACAGCGAGGTATGAGGGAGTAACTAACATAACCAATTAAGTAGTGTATAATCATATTTCATAAGATAGACTAGCGGGTTTTACCATTCACATGATGACTTTTCCCAAGAGTTGGGTTCTGTTTGCCTTCTTTGGCTTTTTATTTATATTTATTTTTGTTTAAGACTGATTGGATGGTTTCCATACTCTTGGTATATAACCTCTCATCTTCTCTTTTAGTAGGAAAATTTATAAGACTTTGAATCTTAGATGGGTACTATGGCTTTTTCTTTATTTCAATTAAGTTTTTTAAGCTTGATAGGATGGTTTCCATCTTCTTGCTATATAACATCTCATCTTCTCTTTTCATAGGGAACATTTATACCAATTTGTATCTTAGATGGAAACTATTAAGTCAACAACTATTACTAAGGACTTCATTATTATATTCTATGTTTGTGATGATTGTACATATAGTGCAATGATCATTAAGAGATACTAATAGGTAATTTTTTCTATTCATGATTTTGTCAAGAAGTCTTTTATGCAAGGAAAATATAAAACAATGAACTTAGTCAACATGCATCAGCCATCACATCACGCACTCTAGAGTATGATGGTGATCACGTTTCACCTTACTATCGGAGAAATTTATAGCATATATGTAGGACAAAATCTAAGAGCAACGTTTGAAAACTCACACAACATCAAAAGATTTTTGAACATTCATCAAGTATAAAGAAAAGTAAATAGAAAAAAAAAACATCAAGCATTTGGTACTTGTGAAAGTATCACAACAATACCAATTCAATCAAAAAAATTTGACAAAGTCTTTGAGGTTGCAATCATAATTAACCTTGTAAATGCATGTTCAATGGATTTATACATGAACCTTTAACTCAATTTTCATCCTTCCTTGCAAAGAAAACTCATGGATAATATCAACATCTATACAAATTTTGGTACATTTTGAAATTTATTTCACATTCATCGGAACGTATAATATGAAGTGATACTTTATTTCACATCATATGCGAGCCTTGCAATCCAATCTAGTAGTTTTAAAAATTCTATTTAGAAGTTCGTTGGATATATGGTTGTAGAGAAAGTTGAAAAATCACTTAGCTCCATTTGATGTAGCCTCATTTTCATCCATGAATTCTTTTTTGCAAGATTATCAAGAATCAATTTAGCTAACTTGCACTTGTCATCACAACACACACTTCAAGGTCTTATCTTGTTTTGTTTATTGTATTTATTACTGTAGATCTGTTCATGATCATTGTGTTAACTTTTTATTGAGTATAATTTCCTCTTGAAAATTATTTTTGATCATCTTACCCATGTTATATAAAGAGATTAGAAATGATCAACCATAGTCTACCTTATGAAACATGATTATACCCTACTTACATGGTTATGTTAGTAAAAAAATAAATTCCTTTTAAGCTATGATCTTTTATTGGAGGAGAGGTGGATCAATAAATGAGCATATATCTTGTCTTCATGTTTTAACAATTTTGGAGATACTTCAAAAGAGAATAAGCAGAAAAGAGGCCATGGTTAAAAAAGAAGAAGAAAGATTATAATTTTAAGCAATAATCAATGAAATTTATGATGGGAGTGGGAAGGTATGATCAATCAAAATAAATGGGACTTAAAATACACATATTAAAATGTTTATGCTGATTTTGAACAAAAAAAAATATGTGCAAGTTAATTGTTGGATTATAACCCATGGATATGCTGATGTTTGATTTCTCAAATTATGATTCTACCAAATTGTTCTTGAATATGGTGTGCTCAATCTAATTGACAAAACTCTTGTTAATTCGAGTACTTGAGAGGGTGTTGTTAAATGTTGCTAAAAATTTCCAGATTTAATGAAACTATTGTGATGATTTAGTTTCTGAAATTTCACAATGAATAGCTTAGGAGTTTGGGTTACATTGTAGACAATCGTTTGTATATCCCCTTGTGATACAAGTGATGAAATTTTCAAGGGATAAAAGAAATGCAAAAGCTTCAAATTTGGAGGATAGAGGTTAGCATCATGTTGAATAGATCTGGAAAATTTCAATTTGATTACTTTAGTTGAATGAAACTTATTGGCCTCATAGGGTATTGTTGGTATTGCAAATTATAATTATTTTGTGTTAATCTATTGTATGTGAATTCTATTTGTATGGAAACTTAATTCAAAGATTCATAAATCTATTGGAGATGTATTTGGAAGGTTACAATTGATTGCTACTGAAATATCTTCACTAAATCTTTTGGTTGGATAGGTTTCGTGGTTCAACTTTGATATTATTATAAGCCAAAGAGTTACTATTTATTTACTTTAAGTATTTGATGCATGTTTATACATCTAACTGATGTTGTTTAAAATATAATTCTATATGATAATAATAATAATTTTTTATTTTAACTTCAAGTTTAAATTTTTTTTATTTTATTGAAGATAAAAAATTTGCATACCTCATCCATGGCTCCTAGATGATCTATTAGAAAGATGAAAGTGGAAGCTAGGGTTAATGTACTATATCACTACTAGATAAACTACATCTTAAATTGTAGTCAAAATTTTGTCAGTTGTTTTCATTTGGACATACTGTTGGGACTCACAAGTACAAAATGATATTATTTCTAACTTGATAGAGAAAGATATTATCCTTCATTGAAAAAAAATTCTTAAATTATACTTAAATTATTGTAAAAAGTTGTTGAAATATGATTAAGAATGTAAATTTTTTTTAACATAAATTGGCATAGATTTTTGCATATTTTTGCATATATAATATTTTTGCATCAAATAACTTCGCCATCAATTGCAACAATGTATATATTATTTTTTTCAAATCTATATAAACTCAAGAGATAAATGTATCACTGTCATTGTGTGTATGTTAAACCATACAAATAATATTTTTATAATTTTAAACACCACTCTTGTGTTAAACACACTCATAAATATCATCATCATATGATTGTCCTTGACAATGTTTTCTAATTGAAGTAGAATAATTATCCTTGAAAAAAGTTTCTTATTGAGTAAAATAATTCAAAATGTAGTACAAACTCTCCTTACACTTTTAACACATTATTATTCATGTTGTTCAAGCATGAAACTTCATAAAATTCATGTATCTTGTAGGCTTCAACAAAGTTCTCTAAAAACCTACTTCTTTCTTAGAATCTAATGATTAATATATGTTAATACAATTTTTGATGAATAAATTGAATATTATATATGTGAAATAATTTTGTAAAATCTAGTGATGAAAAATTAAAATCATTTTTATATTTTGATAAAATTTAAATATATATATATTTAATTTTATAATTATTAAAAAATATTTAATTTTTAAATATTATAAATAGATATGTAATCATGACAATATGATATATTTGTAAATATTTTGAAATGTAAAAATTGGATACAAATTTCATATTTTTGTTTAAGAATGTATTGATATTAACTATTAAGTTGCTGATTTTTATATCTTGTCTTGCAATAAGAAGTAATAATTTTTTTATAATAATTGATTAAAAAATTTAAATGTTTATGATTGTATTAATAAATTTTTTGATAATTTTTTGATATCTGAATGATTTTATTTAATTGAATAAAATAATTTTTAATTAAAAATATAAAATATAATATTAATAAAATATTTATATTTATGCATGAAAGTTGTTATATATATTTTTAATATGATTTTTCCAAATGATTTGCTGTGTAACAAAAATAATTCAATAAATAATATGTTCTATATATATTAAAGAAATATTTCAAAATTTTGATTGTAGTCAAAAAAATTGTAAATAAGATTTTAGTTTTTTAAGTCAAGAAGATTAATAGTTTTGTTATGTATAAAAGCAAGGAATGCAATCTTGTGATATTTTGCCCAATTTTTTTTGAAAATTGCACATTGCTTAATGATTTCTTGATGACAGTTGTTGTGGGACTAAGCACAAACAAAATTTCTTGTTTTTACAATTGATTTTCTATCATATATAGAGAAAATTCCCTAAAAGACTTTCATTCTCCTTAGGTTTGCAGTGTATAAAAGTTTTTCTGAATTTGTGGCTTATACGTTTTTCATACAAGGAACCAGTTCAAAGGAAAAGCAAAAAGAAAAAAAAAAATTTTTTTTCATGTGTTTCAAGAGTTTAGAAGTAAAATTTTCTAGATTTATATTATGCTCTTGATTTTCTATAGTATTAAAATAAATTTGAAAAATAAAATAAAATATGTATATGCTTATATATAAATGATTGAAATTGATAAAATTAAAAATTAAAAATTAAAAAATAATTTATATCCAATGAAATTATGTTTAAACAAATATGAATAAATTTATTGAGTTAAAATTAAACTCAATAAAAAAATATAAAAAATTATACACTAAATACATTGGATGTCACTTGATCAAAGAACAGTTTGATTGAAAATTCATATGATAATCAACTATTGATTTGAAAATACAAAAAAGTTGAATAAAATCATCAAATATTTCATATATTTCAAAGAAAATTTTATTTAAAATTGATAAAATAAAATTTTGTAAAAAAAAATTAAATTTTTTCAACAAGTATTATTTATTTACTTATCAACTGTAAGCACTAAGTTTAACTACAATATCTGTAAGCTTACTTTTCATTTGCAAAATATTGTTATCTTTATATATAAAAAAATGATAAAATAATATATTCTAATTTTTGTATTCTACAATTGTGTAATATTGTAAATAGTTACATCGAGCAAAACATTATAAGAATGAAAAATACATTTCAATTCAGTGATTCTCATCTAGTTTCATATCTTCAGAAATTTGTCATAATATCTTGTCAATTTCTTGTCAAAAAGAAGAAGTTTTATTCTTAGATAATCTACTGATAACCTGTTAAAAAAATTAGAAATTCATAACAGCATTTTGTTTTACCAAAATACTGATTGTATACAAAGAATTAAATGATTTGATTGTTGAACTATCATATGTGTTAGATTGGATTCAAAAAAAAGTGTAAAAAAAATTTGGACTTTGCATTTTGTAAATTTTAAGGATAGCATAATGTTCTATCAAAAGAATTTTTTTGCAAGTTTATTAATTGGTATTTTTTTGAGCTGAAAAAAATTTAGTATAAAAATATAATTTTTGAAATATGATTTAAAAAATTTATAGCAATGAAAAAAATCTGCACATATTCTTTGTGAATATTTTGTGATTGCAGCTTATAATAAATATCAATTTTATAATAATTTAAATTTAAAATACATGTGAAATGATTGGTTTACAAGAGGGTTTAGAGTTATAACAAATCTATTGACTGATGAAGAGAAAATCATGAACACTCTCGGGATTTCATAGTTATAAACTAGGTTCTAAACTTCATCTTTTTTACTTAAGATCTATTCCTCCATGTTTTTCATGTTAGGATATAATGAGAGTAAACAAAGGGGTTGTGATAAGAAGAGTAGATCCTTAGATCCTTTAGAAAGTAATAATGTTTTAACTCAAAATACCTTATTTTGATGTGAAATTGCTTTTCAATGAGTTGCTAGCATTGTTAATTATAATTGTAAAATATATGTCAAAGATAACTAATTCACTACAAAAAATTTACAACTAGAAGAAGGAGAAGAGTGAAAAAATCAGTGAGTGATTTATTTGGCGAGACAAACATTTTTTTAAAAACTGTAAGAACCACTTTATGATTTATGTGACAAGAATCTTGAATTTGGTGAAACTTTTTTCATTCAAAGACTATACAATCGAGTATTACAAAAAGTCTTTTTAAAGACGGGGTAGCAGGTGAAAAATCATGAAGGAAAATCTGGAATCACATGCAAAAAGGCCAAGAATTTATAAGTACGCAAGCAAAATCATATTTTTGGATATCTATTACCGTGAAGATTAACATTTTTACTCAGAGTCCCATGTGTTGTGCAGAACTTGAGAAGTACATCATTTCAAAACGTAAAGTATTTATATAGATCTGATTTTGCAGATTATGATTTAGCTACAGTTCTCATCATCGAGGTAAGCATTCAATTCACAAGCATATTTTGGACAACCTTATTTGAGTTATTCAAAAAAAATCCTATCATGTTTATGACTTGTCATCCTCGAATGGATGAAGAAATGGAAGGAGCCACATATTTATTTAAAAAATGTTGAAATTTTTTACTTTGGAGGAGCAAGAAGGTTGGTATACAATTTTATTGTAGATTAAGTTTCTTATATAACTCCATCAATGCATTCACAAAGTTTAGCCCCTTCTTTCTTATATATGTAAAATATACTCTCAAAGTGTCTTGTTTGGCTATAGTGGAACACGTGCAGGAAAAATCCATCCAATTTGAAGTTGTGAATGATTTTGTGGCATAAATTCAACGAATAATGCTTTAAACACAATATATATATATATATTCATTGATGACACAAGGACTTTCAAGAGGGATATTTTTTACCATCAACCTTGCATTAACATGAGTTTTAAAATTAGGCCAAAGGTTTATTGGATATTTTCAAATAGTTCATATTACCATACATATGAAAAGACTTCATATTTTTTATGAATTTCTATTTTGGAAGTACATCTCATGGTCTTGCTCTTTTTACATATAAATCAACTCCTTAACTTGAGATGATCGATGGGGTAGAGAAATATAAAGTGGATAGTATTTTTAAGAAATATACTAGGGATCATCAAAATTTCAAAGTGAAATATACAATCCAATGGAATTGATATTTATTTTATAAAGCTACTAAAAAATATTTGACAAATTTAAAAAATATTGAAATACTTGTGAAAACTATTGAAATTTTTTGCAACAACTTTGCGTCTTAAATAGATCAAAGATTTGTAACCAATCTTGATAAGTCATTATTAGTCTAGCCAAATCTTAAATGGTTATTTCATCAATAAAAAGTAAAAAAAAGTCGAGCACAAGATACAAAAAATGAAAGTTTACTTTAGCTTATATAGATACAAAATAAATTGACAACTATGGTTTAATGAAATTCATGTAGGATCTAGATTTTCTTAAGGAATTAACTAGTATAAGATAATGAAGCATGAGACATAGACATTATGACCATATTAAATTTTAATCTATTTTTAATCTATAATATATAAATCAAAGGAGAGGCCTTGCTGAGGCATCTTATCTTTGAAATTGATTTTGAAGTTCATTGTTTTAAGTAATAAAAACATCATTATATCATAGCAAAGAGTTGTTTTTACTTAAAAAAAAGCCAAATCTTTTGACTATGAAATCATCTAAAAAAAAATCTAAAGAAGAATAAAAATTTACACTTATTCCTTCTTATAATAAAAGGAGCTAAAACAAACAAAGTTAAAGCTAGAATTTCTCTATAGATCAATTTTTCTAATTACATAATAAATAGATCTTTGTACATAGATTTGGATCTACAAACTACAATGATTACACATGAAAATTTAAAATTGTAAATAAAAATCTGATTCAAGTTGATACCCATTAAATAAAAATGTACAACATCTCAATTCTATCATCTCTTTATTAAACTATTGGATACATCACAAACATATGTGATATTGCATTTGAATTTTATGTAAAAAAACTATTAAGATGATAAAAAAATTAATAACTCATACAAGCTTCGTTTTATATTCAAAGCCCTTGAGGTCTTACTTTCAAACCTCAAGTTTGGATGATTAAAAAAAGCATGAATCTCCATTTATATAGATATTCAAAAGATATTAATGGTGTTATCTGCCAAACAAATCAAATCACATAAGATTTTAAGGTTATATTAATTAGTATTAAAAACTTATATTTATCTCAAGACCTTTATATTTATATCAATATTCAAGGCAAGATATAATCCCATTGAACACAAAGGAGATAGCTCTAAGGAAACTGTTATCCTTACTCAAAATTTTTAGCCATCTTTCATTAACTTCAATCATTACTCTATAATTTCAATTTTATCATGCATATACTTATCACATCACAAAATATATTTTTTGTCACATTAAATATCACAATACATAGGACATCATACACAAGGGAAGTGTTCTCCAATAATCTTTTCTACTCTTTAAACGTCCACAAGTACACTCAGCTTATATCCATAGCATAAAAGAGAGATTACAATCAAGCCAAATCCACTTTGAGTTTCAAAAACTCCAGATTCCCACACAAGTTTCTATCCAACATAGCCATATTTTGAAAGGCTCAACTTCAAAACCTGCACTCCAAGGGACCGTAATTCAAACTCTACCACTTGAGCTTTAGAACACCTATCCGCAATGTCGGTCCTAAATGGCACTAACTGCACTTTTGGCTCTACCTGTTATATCTACTCATGCATTAGGCCAACTAAGGCTGCCGTTACAAAAGTTGTGAGAGTTGTCGTGCATATACATATCACATCATAACATATATCGCTATCACATCAAACATCATAATACATTGATTGTCATACACAAGCACAAGTATATCACAATCGCCTCCTAACTAGCGGATAGGTCCCTCTAACACCTGATAGCCATCTAGTGCATTAACATGATATGCCCTTCGTGAGGGTTAAGATAAGGAGGCAGGGTGCTACAATGCCCCATCGTTAGTTGCATGTTTACAATCCATACCATGTAACGGTCAAACCAACTTGCATACTAATCGTCTAGAGAATATCTCCATCATCCATTAGGCTCCATTTTGAGAGGTGTCAAACATGACATATCCCATTTACTTCAACAAGAATAAAAAATCAACATATTAGCTACTCCACTAACTGAGTCACAAAACATATATATGAAGCCTACCCGCCCAACTGCTTGGCTTGGATCCATGGTACCATCAATATTTGAAGGCTGACATGACACACAATTATACACATAATCCTTTCAACTCACACCATCATGATCCTCTAATACCAAAACTCTAGAAAATAAAACCTTATGTACTTGTAGAATTGTGAGACCAACAATAATATTGAATGTGGTTCGTGCACTTTGCTACAAGTAAACGTAATCACCAACTTGAAAGGTGCAAAATTGAATATCAATATACACCTCTTTGAATGAATGCATAACATAAAATATTTTTATACTAAGCAATGGGCATGGGCATCACTCTACGAAAGAGTTTTACCTTTTGACAACACATCTTAACCCAAACATCAAGGTTTTTCAAGTCAAAGACTTTAGTTGACTCTTTACAAATGATTGTATGTAGATATGAATCTCTATCATTTAATAAAAATAATAGTGAGTATGACGCTAGAATGCTTACATGCTAAATCAATAACCCATGGCCAACCATGGTAGCTACATGTCTTAGTCTTTGAGATGAGCTTTCTCCAAGCCAAACTTTCTTAGTCCTCCCTTCACCATCTAAATAACTCTCTCTCTAGACCATCAACCTCAACATAATCTCTTGAGATAGTACGATGATCAATCAACGCTCAATCACATTAAGTCTAAAATGTTTCAAAAATTTGAGTTTCTTGATAAGTCAATATCTCCGCTACTGCACTAGAGCGGTTAAGCAGAGAAGCAAAGAATGCATAATATGTCATATCACTTGATTTGTCAAGAAATGCCACCAATTCAATCCACTTGGAAAAATACTCCACCATGACCAACACATATCGATGATGTCGTATAGTCAATGGCAGAGGTCTTGCAAAATCCAAGCTCCAACGATAACCAAGTCCCATAATTGATAGGGGATGAAACTGTGGTGTAGGGACATTAAATAATGTTTAAACATGATCAAATAACATATATTTGACCACAAAATATTACACCTTAGTTTGAATACTTGTGCATGAATATTGACTTTGAAATAAATTATATCTTTGCTTCATATTTAAAATGACCTAACTCTTCATGAACATGTTTGACCAACTATGTTCTTTGAGATGGAAGTGGCACAACACAAATGCTACCCTCTCCCCATGTACAAAGGAGATGATGTTAGATTGGCATGAGAGGTGTATATCTTTCCATATGACTATTCATGAGCTCTTTGTAGAACTTGATCCCGTTCCTTGGTACTCTAAATGTCCACCAAAGCACATGCAAATGAAGATACTCCAACACCACATGTCATCATCATATCACCAAATTGTCATCAGTCTCAACATCCAAAAATAACATATCCACTTCTATGTCAAGATAACATCATCTCCTCAGGAGTATCATAGTGACATTGAGTCTCGATTTTGTCAACTTGATTTGTACTCGGATTTTGATTCAATCCATTAACATTACACTTCATCACTCCATATTTGTGTAGAACCGTGAAATCATACTCTTGTAGGATAAGAACCAATAGTCCAAGCTTTCATGTTAGTTTTTCTAATTCCATCAATCACTTAAGTGGTTGATGATCAATGATGAGTGTGAAGAAGATTCCAAACAAATAACATCTAAAATGTATCACAACCCAAAAAACTTCCAAACATTCTCCTTTGTAAGAATTATACTTTGACTCTATTGCATTGTTGGAGTGACTTGCATAAACTATTACAAACTCCTTCCCCTTATCATTATATTGGATAAGCACTGCATCCAAACCCAACATATTCCAATCAATATGTACTTGAAAGGGATGATCTTTGACTAGTCTACTCAAAATAGAAGCAGATGTCAACATTTACTTCAGTTCAACAAAAGCTCTCTTGTTCATCTCCCCAAGGTTACTATTTATCTAGCTTTGTCATCTTTGGCAAGACTTTGGAAATAGTGTTCAATCCTGGTATATATCGATGATAAAAGTGTGCGAGTCCAAGTAAGACTTGCACCTTACTCACATGAGAGGGATGTGGAATATGCAAGATTGCCTACACACTCTTGGATGGAGGCAATCTTGCATATTCCACAACACAATCCATAAGTCCAGAGTATGTCGGGTCATCCATTTGGTGCATAGTTAAGCCTCAAAGGGCCCTGGAGTTTGGTGTTTTAGGTCCTTGGTGACTAACCGCGTACAGTATGTAGGTCCGTTGTTCCTAAAACCCCATTCATGTTTGAGCATGATGGATCATGTCCTGCCCTCCTTCAATCTCGGCCTACTGACAGTAGTTAAATCAGAGGATAAACAGATTATGCTAAATTATAGGAATGGGAATTATGAATCGCAACATCTGAAGTGTCGTAATGGACAAGCTAGGTGATATTGCTTCCTGCTCTTATATATAAGTTCATGCAGTAGGCACATTCCTAGTAAGAGCTCACAATGCATGGCCCGTAGTCCAAACCAAATTACGATCTGGTTATGCCACACAAGGAGAACTTACAAGGGCTAAAACATAGTGGCGAATAAAGAGTAAACAAATGTTACACGCGTATCATACTTTTGGACCGAATGGTCCGAAGGATACTTCTTTGGTTTCAACTAGATCAATTGAATTATTTGACGTTTTTCTTTTTTTTTCTTGTGTTAACTCACTTGAAATCGGCCTTATCAAAATCCGATTCTCCAACTCATCACCACCTCTTATCTTAGACATGTGAATATCTCGGGGAATGAATATGCACCAGAGATGCCATTACAATCATATTGCTTGAAATCATTGATTTCATTTAATAATCATATTATAAAATCTATATTAAAAGGGCACTGGAAAAACCGATGTCGTCAATGCGGTTGACTTAAAAAGTAGAGAAATCCCTCTCTCTTTGGTTGAGTGTCTCGCTTTGATCGGCCCTTGAATAAAGTAAAGAAAAAACACCAATTTCTAAAAGCATCTAAGTAGAAATCCCACCTCAAGATGAGTGCTTTCCTATTCTTCTTCTCTTAAAGCAGTCTTTGGGTAATAAACATACTCAAGACACTCATAGATTTTCTGTAAAGTTTCACAAGGAAAAATGGGATTTGAAACCGCGACTTATGGCTTGACAGACCAGTGGTATAAACCACTAAGCTATTTCTCCAAAAATAATGAAATATTTTGCGACAAATTCTATTTTTTTTGGTTCCCACCTTCTCTTAAAGAAGGGCTAAAACTGAGTGGGGAGTAAAGAATAAAACGTTGGTTACACTTTTTTATGCTTTTCATACTAGTAACTTGATTATGGATGAGTGCTATTGGGGTTGTAGGTTTAGCTTTAAATTTACGTGCCTACGATTTTGTTTCCCAAGAAATTCGTGCAGTAGAGGATTCAAAATTTGAAACTTTAATTGTCTCCTTGATAACTTGACTTGATTTGAACATATTTAAGTATCCCTTATTTATTAGTTGTCCCCAGACCTAAACTGTTAACCATCATGGATATATGGTATGATCCAAATACTCTACCTATTCATGAAAAAACTTACATGTTTCACGATGCAACTTGAGGTCATGAGCAATCAATCACTCAAATATCTTCTATAAATATCTCTTTTACTCAACCACTGTAGCAATATATACTAAAATATCATCAATGTAGGCTTGCGCACAATCAAGTTAGGCTAGGATCCTATTCATCACTCTTTGGAACTCAACATGTTCATTCTTCAACCCAAACGGTAAGAACTTCCACTAATACAATCATCCTTGCCATACAAATCAATTGCCTTATTCTCATCTCCAATCCACAATTGATGATATCCTTCTCATCAGTCCAATGTACTGAAAATCTTTACATGTCTATCGCATCAAAGATCTTCTCATATGTAACCATAGCATATCAATTAGATTTTGTAAGCCAGTTGATAGATCGATAGTCATCACACATGCATGAATCTTTATAATTTCTAGGTATATGCTTCTTGACTGGCATCACCATAACATATGCATACTCTACATATGATATATCCATCAATCTAACCTCCGAAACATCTTGACAAATATTTTGGATCAAATTGCTCTCCATATCGTTATATCAATAAGGACAAGAAAAGACTGGTGCATCAATTGTCAAGTTAATCTGTATATCAAGTCCCTTAAAACAACCTAAATCCTTTCTACTAAATGCACAATAGTTCTTGAAACTCCTCAAAAACCTCCACACTCTATGTCTTTCTTCCCTTATGATTTTGGGACAAATCTCAATATTCCAAATCTCCTCTCCATCAATATTAGAGATAGAAGACATAATATCTAGGTGCAAAATGATAACCTCTTCAGCATAAAGCTTTTTTTCTCTCTCATACCATACTCCACTAGCTCGATGTGAACAACTCTAGCCATACTAGTTGTAACCTCTAGTGGAGCCACTGCTTTAACACACAAAAAGGTCTAACCATATTCAAAAAAGACTTCGCCTCTACTTCTCTAAAATCCCCATAAGACCAAGGATGAGATCTTGGACACTAATTGACCCCAACTTTTGCCTCCACTGTCTTGTTAGGCAAAAACCTTACCAAATATCTTGCATGCACACATGTGGATCGCATGGGTCTCTGCTTAGCCAAACCAAGATTCACAATCCATGTCAAATAGTTTATGTCATCACTTGATGTCGTGATGCCTACGACAATGTCAATAATACAAGTACAAAAGCCCATAGCTCGTTCTCTCACTATCATTGGGTTCCATCAACCACTAAAAATTAAAATTCCATACAAGTCTAGGTCATCCCTCTATGAATGCATGAGAAGCTGGATAGCTCAACAATATGGGTAATGTAGTTTTTGGCTGCCCAACAAGGTTCATCACTGCCATGAATGATATGTCAGCATAGACCATTGCATAGAAATATCTACTCACATAAAAAATACTCTTCATTTTGAGATGTGATGGCCTTTGCATTTTGTCATATGCTAGTAATAAAACCTCTATTGGAAGAAGGTTTATCCATCATATATGTAGACGATGTGTACTTTACTTGCATTCAGCAATACCATTCGTCCAATCCATGACTTCACCTTATGTATACTCATCATCACTCGTGGATGTGAATCATCCAATCAGAGAATATTCTCAAAAATATATATTGGTGAATAGGTCTACTCTAATAAGACAAATCGTAACATATGTAACATCTTTCAAAACATGCAAAAATGTGAATCCTATAGCCCATGACCAATACTTTCCTGTGTGGATCCCTAACATAGCCATCCATCAATAACCAAATGTATGGTCTCATGGCAAGGAAGGTCTTATGACCCCAGCAACAAAATACTTAACACCAAGGCTTGTTGATATTCTTAAATCACCGACAATGGTAGAATATATGGATATTATCGCACCTATAGTGCCACATGGCATAATGAAACACACCTTAAAATCTCATCTCGTTTCTTATATAAGTATTGATGTATTTGTCGTGCACATACATATCGCATCACAACATACATCGCTGTCACATCAAACATCACAACACATAGATCGTCATACATCAACACAAGTGTACCACAATAAATCTTTTCTACTCTCAAAACATCCACAAGGACACTCCGTTCATAACCATAGCATAAAAGAGAGATTACAGTCAAGCCAAATCCACTTTGTGCTTCAAAGACTCCAGATTCCCGCACTAGCTACTATCCACCATAGCCACACTCTCAAAGGCTCAACTTTGAAAACTGGCCTCCAAGGAGCCCTAATTCGAACTCTACCCCTTGAGCCCTAGGACCCCTAAAGGCAGTCACAGTGCGAACGGCGCTAACTGCACAACCGGCTCTAACTATTGTATCTGCTCCTGCATACGCGCATCTACCTAACTAAAGATGCCATTACATAAATCGTGACAACTGTCGTGCACATACATATCGCATCACAACATACATCGTTTTCACATCAAACATCACAACACATAAATCGTCATACACCAACACAAGTGTACCACAATCGCCCCCCTAACTGGCGGTTAGGTCCCTCTAACACCAGGTAGCCATCTAGTCCATAACATGATATGCCCTTCGTGGGGCTAAGATCAGGAGGCCGGGTGCTACAATGCCCCATCGTTAGTCGCCTATCTGCAATCCATATCATGTAACGGTCGACATTCGCTTGCCTGCTAAACGCATCGAGGACATCTCCACCGCCCACTGGACACCGCATTGAGAGGAGGTGTCAAACATGACATATGCCATCCTCTCGAACAAGAATCACAAATCAACATACTGGCTACTCCACCAACTGATCCACATAACATACATCTCAAGCGCACGCACAAGCCGCTGGGCTTGGATCCATAGTACCATCAATGTTTGGAAGGTGACATGGCGCACAATTACGCACATGATCCTTCCATACCATACCATCACGGCCTTCCAATACCAAAACTCCAGAAGGTAAAACCTCACGTACTCGTAGAATTGTGCAACCAGCTGTACTATCCAATGTGGTCGGTGCACTCTACTGCAAGTAAACGTAATCACCAACTTGAATCTGCAAATTGAAGGTCGATATCCACCTCCTCGGATGGTAGCATACGCAAAGTATCTCTATGTTGAGCAATAGCCAAGTTTTCACATGCCATGGGCATGACTCTACGGAAGAGTTTTGCCCTTTGAGAACACACCCTAACCCAAACATCAGGGTTATCCAAGTCCAAGACTTCACCTAACTCTCGACGGATAGCTGTCGGAAAGTCTGGATCTCTATCATATAATAAAAAGTACGGTGAGAATGATGCTAGAGATGCTTGTCGGCTAAATCGATAACCCATGGCCAACCAGGGTAGCTGGATGTCCCAGTCCCCCAGATGACCTTTCTCCAAGCCAAACTTTCTCAGTCCTCTCTTCAACGTCTGAACAACTCTCTCTGCTAGACCATTAGCCTCAGGATGATCTCTTGAGGTGGTACCATGATCGATCAATGCTCGATCACACAAAGCCTGAAACTCGTCCAAAAACTCAGTACCCTGATCAGTCAACACTTTTGTTGGTGCACCAAATCGGCTAAGCAGTACAGCTAAGAACACATAAGTTGTTCCCTCACTTGACTTGTCGGGCAAGGCCACCAACTCAATCCACTTGGAGAAATGTTCCACCATGACCAACACATATCGATGATGTCATATAGTCAATGGCAAAGGTCCTGCAAAATCCAAGCTCCAACGATAACCAAGTCCCATAATCGGTAGAGGATGTAGTTGTGCTGTAGGGGCATTGAATGATGCTCAAACATGATCACATACCATACATCTCGCCACAAACTGCTGCACCTCAGTTTGCATACCTTTCCACCAATAGTGACTTTGAAGTAAGCAATATGTCCGCTTTACTCCAAAATGACCTAACTCCTCATGAGCATGTCTAACCAACTATGCTCTCTGAGATGGAAGTGGCACAACACGAACGCTGCCATCTCCCCATACTCAAAGAAGGTGTCTACCTTCCCACCTGAACCGTCGAGCTCTATGTAAAACTTGATCCCGCTCCTTTGCACTCAAGGTGCCCAACAAAGCACCGGTACGAAGATACTCCAACACCAGCATGTCATCATGGATGTCTCGGTTTACTATCCAACGGTCCTGAGTCTCAGCGTCCAAGGCTAATATATCTGTTCTTTGACCCAAGACAAATATCATATAGCTCTCAAGCGCCAACATACTCAAAAAGGCAGATGCATGCCAACCCGGCACCATCTCCTCATCAGTATCACTGTGCCATCAAGCCCCGGTTTCGTCAACTTGACTTGTACATGGGTTTCGACTTAACCCATCCACATCACGGTTCACCACTCCAGGTCTATGAATAACCGTGAAATCATACTCTTGTAGGATAAGAGCCCATCGTGCAAGCTTTCCTGTAAGCTTGTTTGATTTCATCAACCATTTCAATGGTTGATGATCAGTGATGAGAGTGAAGGAGTTTCCAAACAAATAACATCTGAAATGTGCCACCGCCCAAACAGCTGCCAAACATTCTACTTCATAAGAACTATACTTCGCCTCCGCTGCATTGTTGGAACGATTTGCATAAGCCACTACAAACTCCTTCCCCTTATCATCATGTTGGGTAAGCACTGCTCCCAAACCCAACATACTCCAATCAGTATGTACTTGAAACGGATGACCTCTCACAGGTCTCCTCAAAATAGGGGGAGATGTCAACCTTCTCTTGAGCTCAACAAAAGCTCTCTCCTGTTCATCTCCCCAACTCCACTCTTGATCTAGCTTTGTCAGCTTTGTCAAGGCTTTGGCAATAGTGCTAAATCCTCGCACATATCAACGATAGAAGTTTGCAAGTCCAAGGAAAGCTCGAACCCTACTCACATCTGAGGGTTGTGGAATACGTAAGATTGCCTCCACCTTGGTTTGCTGAACTCCCAATCCTCCTGGGTATATGGTATGACCCAAGTACTCTACCTGCTCCTGAAATAACTTACACTTTCCAGGATGCAACTTGAGGCCATGAGCAATCAGTCGCTCAAATACCTCCTGCAAATGTATCTCATGCTCCCTTACTGTAGCACTATACACTAGAATATCATCGATGTAGGCTCTGGCACAATCAAGTCCGGCTAGGATCCTATCCATCACTCTTTGGAACTCAGCAGGTGCATTCTTCAACCCAAATGGTAAGAACTTCCACTGATACAACACATCCTTGCCATGCGAATCAATTGCCCAAAAGGCTGTCTTGGCCTTATCCTCATCTCGAATCCGCAACTGATGATAACCTGCTCGTAAATCCAATGTAATGAAAACCTTTGCATGCCCAACTGCATCAAAGATCTCCTCAGGTGTAGGCATAGCATATCGATCAGATTTTGTCTGTCGAAAGAAACATAAATAACAATCCTCCATCTCAAAAAAAATCCATCAAAATGGTCAAATCAATCCAACCCGGACTAAGAGGGCATTGAAAAATACTAAAACTCAATTTTGAAGTCTTTATGTTCTCCATATCGATAATCTGATACTTGTAATCGACTTTAAGAGGTATCGTCTACATCTAATTTTTTTTCAATTCACTACCTAATGGAATTTTTTTTCCACAAATGAACACCGTTTGAAACTTTTGCGAGATTTCAAAAATCTTCGACTTTAATTTCAGATACCTAAACATCCAAATTTTGTAATTCTGACCCACTGATTCTTTGTTTCATATGTTTATCATGCACAAACTATTTCACATCTTTTATCACCTCATTAAATTTCAGATCAAACAGACACTATATGATAATCATGTAGACCGCCGCTACTATTTTTGACTCGAAAATTTTGAAATATCAAATCTTGGACTACGAGCACTTCTATCCAAAATTTATTTTCATTAATCTTGATTCTAAGCATCAAGATAACTATAAGCATTGATCCATTTGGTCAATTTTTAAGAATGCTTCCGCCCTCCAAATTCTCGATTCGGATTTTAAGCACTAAAACATAAAATATAGAAATTTGAAATCAATCACACCAACTTTGAATTGATTCTATTTCTTGATTTTCATCATGATGTTCATTCCATCAACACCATGCACACTTTATAACAAAAAGATCAAAGCTACTATAGATCAAAACTCATCAAAACACCTTCATTGCTTCAAAAACTCATAGTATTCATCACAGAATCCAATTTGAGTTTTTGAAGTAATATTTTCTACTTCCAAAATTTCCAGAAGAATAATACGCTCATAACCATATTATAAAAAAAAAGATTACAATCGAGCCAAACTCACTTTGAGCTTCAAAGACTCCGGTTCCAGCACTAGCTATTATCCACCATAGCTACACTCTCAAAGGCTCAACTTTGAAAAACTTACACTTCAAGGAGCCCTTATTCTAACTGTACCCCTTGAGCCCTAGGTTTTCTAACAATGATGTCAGCCCTAACGGCAGATCAAGTGCGAACAATACTAACTGCACTATTGACTCTAACTGATATATCTACTCTTTCACGCACACACCTAATTAACTAGGGGCGCTGCTACATAAGTCATGACATTGTCAAAATCCTCACATGAAGTTTTCCATTTCCCTCTTGCAATTCTTGGATAAAAAAAATCACTTTTCATTTTTTCCAATGATGGATATTCTAAAATGAGCTAATCTTGTGCCATGTATTATTTTATCTTCTTTGAGAAGTATCAAAATTTGAGAAAAGTAAAATCTCACAAATCATTTTTATTTTTTGTCTTTATGTTTTTTTACAATAAACTCAAGCTCTTTACGACATCACAACACATAATGTGAAGACCATAGCTAAGGGGGAAAATGAAGAATAAAATGAAGCACATGTTGGAATCATGGGAACTAACTTTGAAGGTAGCGGAGGAAAAAAAGAGGTTAATTGGTCATATGTGTTGTCATGCAGTCTCAAAATATGTGAAAATAAGAGTCACACTTCAAGTAGCATAGTTTCAAGCCTTTGTACTCCAAAGTCATCACAATCACATTTTGTGAATGTTCATAACTTCAACATCTCGCAAAAAGTCATTTTGAGGTGGATAAAACACTTATTCTTATTGTGTACTTGCAGGAGAACCAGGCCCGCCGGGGCATGACGGGGTTATCCTCCTCCTGACAAGTCGAAGGATCCCACCCGCAATTTGCCTTCCAATAGTGTCGCTAAATTGACCTTATATAGAAAAGTTTCAAGAGCTTGGGTCCATGGGACGGTCTTCAATAGTGAGCTCGAGTGCAATTACAATGACCAGATTTTGACTCCATAGAGAGACTCTCACGGTCTCATGCTTGGTTTACTAGTGAGTGGTCGTGGTGTGCATAGTTTAGCCGAAAGTAGTGAAATTTCGCAATATTTCCAATCGCCCCCTAATTTTATTTCAGAAAGTTACTGAAGGGTGATTAAAGGTTAGCAGCAGACTATAATCCGTTTGTCTCTACCAAAAAAGTCATTTTGGCGGCTAAGTTCCCCCTTTCACTCATCCCAGTATGAGCTCTTTTCGCAGAGCTACATCGCGAGACGAGTCCGTACACAACACTACTACATTAGGAGTTTGGGCAGAGAGGGGGGCCGTAGTGTTTAGTGTTTGCACTCCTGAAAAGATGATGTAGAAGTTGGAGTCACATCGCATCACAGCGCTGCGCAATTAGAATGGAAACAATGAGCCTCCGTTACGCAGCGATTCGGCCATTTTCTATTTGATATAAAATGATTCACAGTTGTTGACAGCACGCAGAAATGTTTACGGGATATGGTGTTCGTTTTTCTCCTGGAAGAAAGTCAAACTATTGAAGAAGTACCATGAGACTGGATATAGAAGTAGAATCACGGGTGTCAGGTATGTGCTACAGTTGGCACACAATGAGTGCAGGTGATCGAAAGCGTGGAGTCAATGTCAAAAGCTTCTTCGACTAAGGTAGCAGCAGCCGAGCGTAAGATGTAGAATAAAGCTACATCTCCCGCGTGTACCTTTCTTTGTACTTCCTTCTTCCATGTACTCATTTCGACTTCTGCAGCTGGAGACCGGTAGAGCTACAAAAGCGAGTGGATGCCCGGCCACATTCAAGTACGATGCTCTAGAAGACTGTGACTCGATTTCGTGGGAGTGGGAAGAAGGACCACTGACACTTGTTTCCAATGAGGTGAAACGGTATAGGTGGGAATATCTCGCCATCGATTCAAGCTCATGAATGAGGAATGATGTATAGTATACTTTTTATTCAGGTTTCCAAACTTTCTAGAAAATAGGTCACACATACATAGATTCCATGATGACACGAAGAAATTTCACAGGAGCACATGGAGAGAAATCGATGTGATGCTAATGAATTGTGTCTCAGAATGGTGTGGTAAAGAAAGTGATTCGAAACAACCAACAAACTACAGTGATTGGAAAAAAAAGTGGCACTTTCAGGGAGGGGGTTGTGAACCAATTACTGGATCCCCATAGCACAATGTCAACCATAAACAACTATTTGTTGACAAATAAAATGTAAAACTCCGATGTGTCCCTTTAGAGAGACACATCGGACTCTAAAGAAAAAAATAATCAGTTGCAAAACTCTAGATCTGATAGAATAATCATACTGGTATTGTTACTAACAGAAAAAATTACAGGATTTGAAAATATGTGGTAAACTAGTAGACAGGTTTCTGCATGATATGAGAAAAGTCCACCCACAACCTTTGACTGCGAAAGAAAATGTTCTTAAGGAAATCAAAGTCACTACTTCTGAGTAGATAATAGTTTTTTTCTAACTTCCGTTTCCCATCAATGTCTTGTATAAATATCAACTGCACACTGCCAACACTTTGTCTGCTATATGGAAATGACAAGACATCTCCTGGAAATCCATTTACATGGTAGACAGTAGTTACTTTTCCTGTCTTTCAACGATGGTAAGTAAATGATTCCAAACGTTCAAACCCTTTCTACCCGTTGGCTATATACATTGAGCGGGTTTTCGAGCATGGAATACTCAATCCGTTAAGAGTTACACTCGACGTTTAACTCTTCACGCAAGCGATTTGTGGATGAAATCTACCGAAGATAACAAACTATCATGATCCAGAACTGAGCTAGCCGGGCCTCAAAAACTAACCATAGAGAAGAAAAATGAGATAAATGCCCGGATGAGTTATGGTAAATCTCGACAAGATGAAATAGGCTTCCAGCGGGGTGGAAATTCGAGCACTAGAAGAATGATTCAGAGTTGCTCAAGGGCAACGAAAGTTAGTTTTCGGGGAGAAACAGGGTGCATTTTCGCTCCCGGAGTTGGTAAGAAAGCGAAAAGCTGAAGCTGGGAACCTTGTAATTGGAGCTGAAGCTATAAAGCCCTGGCACCGATCACACTCTCGCCGTTAAACTTGAATTTGGTCCACGTTGAAGAATGTGTGCTTGAAGTAAATCCTATCCAGTAAGAACCCGTGTGTTCAGAGTTGGCATAATCCCCTTCTCATTCACAGATATGTGACTCCATGTTGTGGAAACGCAAGAGTGTCTCCGTTGACGGTGCACCACCCCTGGACCCTGCACTTGTAGCTTTGAGCTGATTCGTGAAAAGCTCAGTGAGAGGCGATGGCGAACGTGACACGTTGATGGGAAGGCAAAGGGTCGCTCTCGCACCATCCAAGCGCCAGGAAACTTGCAATGTGCCTCTCCAGAAAACGCCACAAGCTGTTCATGCATTCATGGACGATCGAGATCCGAAATCCTCGCCTGTCGTGCAGGCGCATGGTGGACCTGGGCAGGGGAAGGACCCTGCCTACCCCTTCACTACACGATGTCCAGTATTTGAAGCGAAGAATGCCAGACGTCTGCAGAGACAGGCTTTCTCGAGATGCACGTCTCGAGTTCATCCTGCGAACTTTGACAGCATTGACCGTGGGTTTGATTTTGTAGCGACTGGAGAATGCGGGAGCGAGAGAAGGACCTTCAGTTTGGAAAAGCAGCTGCTGGAGCTCCTTGCGATCTCGTTGTTGTCCAACTCGGCGCTGAACCATCCACGGAGCTCATGCTCCGAGATGCATTACATGATGAGAGGACTCGCATCCTGATTCATCTGGACGATGTGTGGCGATTCTCCGAGCCATTCTACATCTTGCCGGCAGCGGCGTGAAGTTTCTAGTCACAGGCCGAGAAGGTGCTTATGGGATGAAGCACCACCGATGGAGATCGAAGATGTTGACCGGAAATGCCCAAAACATCTGTAGAGCTTCGGGTAGAACATTGTCCTTGATGCTATGTGCGCCTCAAGGACAATGTTCTGCCCGAATCTCTACATGTCTTTTTCAAGTCTCGATACGATGGGTATGAGATCTTAACTTCAATTTTGATTCATCAAAATGTGTGTATTTGTCCATTTCTAGCATCTGATTATCTAGTAGGCTTTGCTGCCGGGAGTGCAGATCTGTTTGAGACAACAAATATTCAATTTGGCGTGCTCCTCCTTACTACTTTTCGCACTACTTGAGCTTTCCAGTGTTGTTTATGTTAAGATCTCATAGCCAATCTCCTCTACAAATCAAGTATGATGAAGATTGTAGAATTTCATCATGATGAGGAGATCTTCATCATGATCCTCATCATAAACAGGAATATGCAGACAGGACCATTGCTGTGACGTGCACGGATTCCAGTTATTGGCATCGGCCACCTTTTCCACTTGGATCGAAAGCCGTAAGCAGCCATCGAGTCAACGTGCTTCAAGCGTCACCCTACAAGGTTTTCATCATGGTAAGGTGCAGCTCATGCCCTTTTAGAGCTGCTGCGGTCATAGAGAAGCTTCTGGTTTATTTTAAGTCAAGTATCAGGGACAACTCTGGACATTTTTAAAGAAGGCTTCTTTCGACTTGTTCGCCAGCTGCTGATGACTTGCTGCACCTGAGGACTTCGTTCGAAGATTTATCAATCCCTCAAGTCGTTGTCCGCATGGTCTTTGAATGACGTTACGTTCAAGTAGATGAAAGTTTCCAAAAGTTTTTCCCCTTACGACATGAGTTGGAGAACGCGGACCCGTGTCCGATCGTGATCATGGCTCCAGCCCCCGTTTCGCACTAGCCTACAAGGTGCACTAGCGCTGAACCTCGTACCCTATCTACTATCTCAGAAAATTCTTCTGAAGATTACGGAGTGAGCAAGTGTCGCATGACGGACGAACTCCTTCATAATCACACTTCACGTTCACACTTCATGTCAGCGGACTGATCGTGATCCATAATACTCAGAAGAATTTTTTGAGATCTGAGATGGACCACGAGGTTAAGTCTTAGTACACCTTGCTTTTTGAAGCTTTGTCCAATAAACTCTTCAGGCCAAGATCAAACTGGACCTCGGGTTCTGGATCGTTACAAGGTATGGCCATGAGCAAATGTCACTGAGCAGCAGATTGCAGTCGTGAGCACAATGTACTAAAACTCTGATTTTCTCGAAAGGGTACCGGACCAGAAGGACTGTGATGTAACTAGAAATGACGGTTCCAAATTGAGTGCTGAGCCTGTGCTGCATGTTTGTTTCGATTATGACAATGACGTGGAACGGTTTGTCTTACAGCAATGCGTGAAGAAGGCACAAACCATTTCAGAATGGTTGAACCAGATTTGAGATCAATTTAAATTGTCATTTACCATTTGGATTTGTGTGTTGTAACTTTTGAGGTTGTCCTGATTTTCCACATTACCCGGCTTAGTAGTGCTCAATTTACCAGTTTTATGTTGTGTATGCATGGAAGATCAGATTTACCTTACGTGTGTGTCGTCACCGGTAATCTGCAAGATGAAGACATATCCCTTCTGCTGTTCAAGTCTGATAAAATGCTTTCAAGAGCTATCCTAACATCTCATTGTGGCGAACCAGTCATCATATTGAAGAAAGCCGGATGTGAATAACAAAAGATCGGCTCTTGGTGATCAGTGAAAAGGACGGAGATGCTGAGTCTCTAAGGTTGCCTTGCCCTTTATTATTGATAGAGATTCAATCTGATATTATGTAGAAATAGATTATTCATCGAAAACCCTGCACGACATGCACATTGACCGATACACTTAGAAATTTTGTTTCCAACATGAAGCAGGGAGCTGCAGATGGTTTCGTGGTTTCAGGTGTATGGAGTAAGCAGAAGTTGAGACAGCTCAACACCATATCTATATTGAGAAACAATGTCACTCGCTTTTCACTGCGAGTGACATTGTTTGTGAATATAGATACAGTTCTCACGACTTTAGGAGGTTGTTGTCACCAATGTTTTCAGGAGAACGGTTTGAGGTGACATGGAAGCCGCGTTCCCATGAGCAATTACTTCTAGGATTTGCTGCAGACCTTCCGTTAATAGTAAGACAATTTTCAATATATCCGAACAATGAGAAAGACCAGTCTTACCTGGATAAGCAGGTCACTGCAACTTAATTAACCTGGTAGTATAGGTTGCCAGGGACAAGTAGTGTTTGTATTCTATAAACAGAATTGTTTATATAATAAAACAAAATTAAGGTTTTCAGCCTTATGTGACTGGCTATATGGATTACCTTGAGACCCTATCGAGCCCTCGTTGCATACGAAGTAGTGTACAAGGCCATTCTCACACTCTTTCTCATGTCACTAGTATGAAACTTCAGTTTGTTTTTTTAAATTTTTTGATCTCAATCGATCAGCCATCACGGATCGGGTAAATTTGGACATACTCATGTCTCTCAAATGGAGTACATGGAATGTGGACGAAATGTTTTATTGGCCTCCACAAATTGATGAAGACAAGAAGGACTATTTTTTCCACTCATTTTCTCAAAGAGTGCGAGCACTATCTCTTCAGGTAAATATTGATGATTCAAACCGAAGGTTAGATCATGGTCGAACAATATACCGCATCCCGGTTGGGCAATTCCATAAAGACGTGGAGTGTCGTTTGAGGTTGCGCATGACTTATAGCCTTTTGTTGCGTTTGGCCCGTAGAATACAAAGATTTATGCAATCTACATAGGAGATGAGTAATGCATACAAAGGATTAGATGTGGAACCTCTTGTCGCAATTCGTAACGACTCACTAAAATAACTAAAAGGATGGGAAGACCAAGGCAAGTGGTACAAGGATGAGCCAAAACTGGTAACATGGGGCTAGGTCCCAAGAGCATCGCATTGGAAAATATGTCAAACTGCACCAAAGATATCCGAACTATCTAGGTCAAACGGTCTACAAACAACAAGAATATCTGAATAAACATCATATAATGTGATTGATCTCCTATGGATTGCACCAACTAGTGATTTTTTTAGAGCAATGGAAACACGTTGACTAAAATAGTCTATACAATAAACTAAAGAGAGTGATATCCCTTACCACAGAGTATAGTAGGCTCTTGCGCACTCCCTCATTATCAATTGGAGCTAGGATTATAAGATGTGGAGTTGGATATGGATGATAAGAGAAGCTATTTGAACAAGTAATCAAAGGTATGCATAATGTGGTCTACACGACCCACAATGTGTGTATTATTTGCTAAGGAGGGGACACATAACTTGACACGGTCAAAGGAGTAGAAAAAAAAGTTCTATAATGAGCTATGATAAATAGGGGTCCTACCAAAGGATCTCCATGTCGAGTACTAACAACGCACTATAGAACGGTGACTATGAGAAAAGTCATGGTGATAAAAGAGAGAAGAATGTGATTTGTAGAAAGATCATACAAAAGGAATGAGGCTCTGTAAAGGTACACTAGACTCTCTAAGCTCTCTAAAGATGTATGCATGTGAGACATTATAAAAAGTGTTCTCAACGTCCATATGCAAGACAACCCAATCCGGATGGATATCTAGAAGTGCTCTAATATCTAACGATACCGCCTCATAGCTTCAAGGTGTGGCGACTCCATACTGGTATGGACAAAGATGATGCTAGACCACAGTACGACGGATTAAATGCAATAGATCTCCCCAATAGCAATTGATCTAATACCCCAAGTGTCCTTCTACATCACGAGAAGCCAACTAGCATCCAACACCTAACGAACATCAAAATCTCCCTTCTTGCAACTGATGCAATCAACTAGAACAACTCCGTGAAACCACTAGATGGATCATCCGCCTGAAAGTAATTTCAAAGCTGCTTATATACCATCTATGAAAAACCCCTTGAGGATAAGCGTAGGGCTATGCATAGAGAGTGGGAAAATAGTGATTTATCAAGACATAATGGCTACTTTGGATGATACCCCAAGATCTCTAATGATAAAAGACATAAAGAAGAAAAAATATTTTGAGTAGGACTAGTCATAAATAAAGGATGTAGGACCCATGTAGCCCAACTATACTCCCTAGTATGCCCCAAGATTCTACACCATCGCAATCGAGCCGAATTAGAAATATCATGTGGATGAATCCTACTTCTAACATGTGTAATCCGTATAGACTCCTATGATATGTAGCCCAATCCCATGTTTAGAATCTCCAAAATCTAGTTGTCACCTCCTTATGTCTAGCACGTCTCCCCTAGTATAACGTAGACCCCATCGTGGAAGTAAAAGAAACAAAAATCATGCTAGCTTGTAAATGGAATCACGTGTCAACCGATCGAGCGGTAAGCAAAAAACATATCTAATATTGTCATGAATTGCACGAGGGAACCTATGGAATAATCGAGGATATGAAAACCTAGCCTCAAAAAACTCTAGAATAGAACTTGAATGTGAAGCTAACCATTCCCACGACCCGATCGGTATAGCTGGAATGATCAACGAAGGAATCTATGTAGTATGCGTATTCCCCGAAGTGAAAAATGTTGATGTGATCTTCCTCCTCACGTGTGCATCTTAAGTGGTATAATCATAATCTTTGTGCATCTCTCCCACATGGGTCTTTACCCCTTGCTATGTAAAGAAACGATGACACACCGGACATGGTGTATCATGCACAGCTTTTGGAGTCCCCATGAGGGTGATTGAAGCTATAGTTAGAACCAAAAAAATGATATTGACACACATCACTCCATCATGTATATCTTCACACTTGTAGAATCACAACCCCCTAACACCCCACCTCACATGGGAAAATGATAACTATGAAAAATCTAAAATCTAAAAACTCTCATAACTTTTTATTCCGATAATCATAATTTTTCAATTAAATCACAATAGAACTAATGTTAGGAAAAAAAGATATTAGAAAAAAAAAGACACAATCCAATTTGATAAAAATGACTCAAAACTCACTCAAAACCTTAAAAATAACAAAATCATAAATATCTCTCTATATCATTCTCTATGATATTAAATTTAGTTACCAATAGAACCCAAATTGAAAAAGTAAAAGAAATGTATATTCATTCTCAAAGTTCATACAATATACGAAGAAATGATCCGATACTCTCCTCTTAGTTTCTCGTCCACACTTTCTGGACGTCCCAATAGTTCTTTATAGACTTGCAAATAACACACTAACATTAGAGCTTTTTCGATAAATTTCACAATGGTAGAGCATCCATAGTACAAAACAGAAAGAGTCTTGTGAAGACGTGGTCAAAATTAATCTTTAGATACTTTCCATCAATGGTGGACCGGGTTTGACTGTTGTGACTTGTGTTTTCAGTTCATTCAAATTTCTTGTTATTCGAGACACTTTTATCTTGGGAAAACTCGAGGTTCGGAAAAAAAGGTTTGCGAAAAGGTTTGCAAACCTCCGGTACTCAACTCAACGGGAACCTGGTAGAGTATTTTGATGCAAAGGAGATGGACGAAGCTTGCTGGATTTTCTGCAGATTAGTTCGGGAGCCCATTTGATAGCGTACTGAATTTACGTATCCAATGAGATTGCTCCGGGAGTCACACGGGCCAATCAGGGACTCAAGGTATTTTATAAGCCTATAACAGAATCTTCCTGAAGAAGTTAGGAGCTCTCCGAATCAACAGGTAGTAGTCAGCAGCACACAAGTTAATAAAAGAATTTTGTGAAGTACGTGGAACTGCGTTCACAAAAGGAACAGCAAGGCATCTTAGGCGAAGTAACATCTCATGCGTACTAAAAGAGAAAGGAATTCGATGCATTTATTGCAAAGTTGCGGTTCTGCTTGAAACATGTACGCCCGAGACGTATGGTGTCTTATAAATACTGCACCTGATATTGGTTACAGGGTACATGTACACTATGAATTCAAATAAAATGACGAAATTAAATTCAGGTTTGCACGAGAATCCCAATCATAGTTCAAGTTACACGTGTTAACTTCAACATATGGACACTAAATATGATGTTATATGGAGGAAAATGTTGAAAATATGCAACTGAAATTGCTTCTCTTCATGTAGGAAGTGGCAAAATGCCTAAACGCTTTGTACGATTTTTCAAGAACCAAAGTACAAAAAATTTATCTCAATATTCAATCATTTGTAAGTGGTTAATGTTCAAATTGAGAATTCATGATCCTTTACTGTGCTCCGTGCAGGAATGACTCTTGTAAAATGCCCGTACCAGTGTAAGCTTACGATGATTGCATGCTGATAGGAAGAGAAGCAAGTTAAGTTTCAAGGAGGTCCATGACTGGGTTAAGAATGATTCCAGTCGTTCCATTCATCCTGATTTAGAAGGATAAAATATGACATCTGAGAATCCCATGAGACACCAGACCCAGTATGCTGTATTTCTCACTGACTGCTGACTGCTTCTCACTCTGGATAGCGTAAATAGTCAGAAACGAATCGGCCGCAGCTTGCCTCGAGGCATACCATCTTGGAAGTTGTTTTCCAAGACATTGGCCCTTGTTGGATGGCATTCTGGACCTAGACCTTAGTTTCCTGTCTTTGAATATTAGGCATTGTGAGTTTGCATGCCGAACTTACTGAAGTGAAGTCTTTCTTGCGGTTGGACTTACAGGTGATAATATTCAAATTTTGATGCGCGAGAAAGCCGGGTCGGGGATTCGTGCACTCGTCGAATTGAAGAGACAGAACGCTAGAGCGGGCTGCGCGTTGCAGGAGAGAAATATAACTAACGGAAAAAATTAAGAATAGGAGAGTAGGAGAGGAGGGTACCCGGTCTTGGCTTTGAACTGTGTTCAATAAGTTATGAAGTTTTGTCGAATCAGATCAAGGGCGTGATGGCCGTCTGTGGAAATAAACTCCAAGCTGGAGTTCATGCCCGCAGGTCATTCATATATAATGCCCGTATGAGTACTAATAGAAGTTTACAATGACTCAAAACAGTTGAGAAAATCAGGCCATTCTACGATGCCCATCACCTCTGCAGGAGTAAGAATCACTGGGTAAGAATAGTCCTATCGGCCTCTATCATCCTGATTCAGAAGGAGAAGATTTGAAATCTGAGAATACCACAAGGGCCAGGCCCAATATACTCTTATTCTCACTGATTACTCGCTGATTCTCGCAGCAAATTCAACGATAAAGTTGTCTACTAGATCCACCTACGTTGTATTTTAGTATGGCCGAGTCAAACGTTGAGGCAGAAGTGAGAGATCTCGACGTGAGGTGTGCGTGGATTCTTTGAAGTTCGACCGTAATATGGTCGGTCAAAGCTTATTGATACCAGAAGAGCAGACTGCAGACTCCAGCAGTTTCGTTGTGGGAGAAAAAAAGTGTAGGTTCAACAAGCCATGATTGTAATGTCTCTCTACACGTAGGAAAGAACATAACCAAATAGACTCGGAGGAAAAAGATGGACTTAATTCAGCCTCGTGAGAAAGCAGCGTCTCAAATTTCGATCAACTCCTCGGTTTCTCCATAAACCTCCAGATACAAATCCTGATAATTTCCGACCATATAATGATGTTGGATGTCTCAGCAGCAGTTGGAGTACGAAGAACCCCCGATAAGTTGAATCCATGTAAGATATACACAACTTCATAATCACCTCGTAATTTGTGTTCCTACCCAAGACTCAGGTTCAGTGAGCAACTCTTCGCCATCGTCTAACTCAGCGTTGATTCTGGCCTTCCCTCTAAACTGCTCCCCACAATCAAGCTGGGAACAATCACATTAGGCGGAGAATCATGCGGCAATGCCGCATGTCTTCTAAGACTGTATCACCACCTTAAAGTTTCCTAACCTCTTGAAGTGTTGATGGGACCAAGACCAGAACTCACGCCCCATCGTCTGAAGTCTGAGCACCAAGATTTGATGAGCTGAAGATCAGCCGGGAGGCTCGCATCACGAACTCTCGATAAGGAGCAAGTGTTCAAGCCTCTCCTAATCACAATACAATATCCACAGAGTACTAAAAAATCTTGAAGATTGCAGAGCTTCCTTTAATCTCTGACAGATATTACTGTACAACCAGGGATAGAGGAATCTGCACTCCTTGCCAAATGTAGTCGACCTGCTTGCAGAAGTGTCTCCACGTTCAATGAATAGCGTTCAGATTCTGGCGGTGGGAATCCTTGAGCTCACGGTGAAGCTAGAACATGTGAGTAAACCATAGACTGAGGCTGGGATATAGAAGATAGGGAATTTTCATGCATGGCCGAGCATTGTTGTATCTGCAAGTTAAAGAACTGAAGCCTGTGGATTACCGTCTCAGCTACTAAAATGGTCCATTGGTGGGGTCACACCCGTGATCGATTCGAGCAGTTGACATGTGCAGTTGGACTCATAAGAAAGGGACTTAGTCCGGCTTGCGGAAGATACACATTGCCTGTTGGATCGCATAACAAGCTGGGGAAAGCATATTGTCAAAGGGAATGCAGCAATGCACTCAGGGAACTTCATTGTAGATATTATAACGAGATACCCTTCAGGACACACATCGGAGTAGAATCTAGTGACCAGTACGATCTACGATCCAGCACAAGTCCACTACCCGTTGAGTCCGACGAAATCGAAAGGGATTCTTCGTAAGACTTTGGAAGGCCCAGCATCAATAGATTTGCAAGGACCGAGCCTCGAGAACTGCTCGAATCAAGCTCGTGCTTGTCAGTCATGTGGTGAAGTCATTTTATTTGTGTGTCAGTGACTTGGGTTTCTGTGGTAACAAAGAGTGTCCAGCTCAAAAGGCAGCTACGATGCGAAAGCAAGTCAAACACGGATTATCACGGCTTCCAACTGAACGCTTAAATCAAATGGGGCCGCTGATGAACGGAGTCAATGGGCAAGTTTACACTACCTCCTTCGGACGTGACATCATACCAAATATCTCCAATATCGCCGGTGCGTATCCACACATCATCTCCAAGTAGGTTGGGAATCGGTGTCACATGCTTTGGGTATCACGCTCCCTCTAAACATTTATAATATCTGCTTCCTTATAGTATCTACTTCAGAACGTAGTGTTTCCGTTCGTCCTCAAGATCAAGATGGCACTTCTGTAAGTCTCGTATCTCTCTGTCCTGTGAACAATTGCAACTGTATCATTCCCAAGGAGTTTACACCAGAATTGTGAACTGGTGGAATCAGTAAATGTCTCGCTGTAAACTGTCCACTGTAGTTAGCATTTGAATATGCTCTCCATGGAACCAATTGTATCTATCTATTATTTGACTAAATTCTGAGGTTGGTTTGATTTGATGAAATCATTCCTGAAAGTTATGGATCTAATCTATTCAGTTTTAGATCCAAGTTGAGAGGTAATAACTTTTGGAGTATGACGGACTCAGAACCGAGGGAAGGAAGATCAACTAGACTGACACCATTCGAAGAGCATGAAAATGGAAAATGGTGAAGGGATAGAAAGGAAAGCTGTGATTCCAGATCGGGTAGCATGATTGGCGGACATAACTGATAATCATGAACATAAACTCACCCCTGCTTGCTTAGTGAATGCACCTCTACGTGTGCACCCCAAGGATTTAGACGAAGAAGATTGACCAAGTCTTGATGCAAGAGAGCAGGTTAGAGGACAGGACAGATCGGAGCGAAGAACATGATGCACCATGATCATCGGTTCATCATGGATCATCTCGAGAGGAATCGAAGTTTTGAAGACAGTCTGCAATGTCATAAGTCAGCACACAGTCACTTGAGAATAAGGGTTGCTCTTTGCTTGGTATATATGCACGATTGCATATTGTGCTTGAGAGTATCAAGTTAAGCTTTGAAGACACAGAGCCCAAAGAAATTATAATGTAATGACAAAACCAATTCAGAAGTCCTCTGCACGGCTAGATTGCAGAGTGCAAGCTCCCTTAAAGCTTCCCTTGCAGAGCTCCATGTTGATATGGTAGGAAAAAAATTGATTTGAAACTCACGACGTTCTCATATGAATCAACGGAAAAATGGATAGATTTGGCATTCTCTGGAGCATCTTTGCCACCATTGGCATGGGCATAACCGTTTTAGGAGTGGTGTTGACATATTCTCATCCTGCAACAGAAGCGTAAGCTGTTTCTACCACCTTCGCCTCCAGGATGGCCCGTGATAGGACACGTCTTGCTGCTAGGAAAACTGCCCCACCATTCCCTGACGGAATTGGCTAAAACTTATGGGCCGGTGATGCTGATAAGGCTGGGTGCGATCAGGGTGCTCGTGCTGTCGAGTCCTGAGGTGATTAAGGAAGCTGTCAAGACTCAAGACCGTGTGTTCGCCTCTCGCCCTACAAGCTATGCTGGAGAACTTCTTTCTTATAATTATCAAGGCGTTGTTTGGCAGGAGTAAAACAACACACTAAAAATTTATCGCAGGGTTCTTCAGGAGGGGCTCTTTCGTCCGAAACAAATGAACCAGTACCATGTGCACACTTCTGGACACTCATCTTGAGCTGATTATATTTTTTATTCAGTTGCATTTTGGTGATATGCAGCTGCTGTTGGTTGAAGATGTACCTAGCGTAAAAAACTTACTCTGTTTCCGGAACATTTTGTTTGGACATTCGGAGAGAGGAGCTGATCAGCACTGTGCAGCAGATACTGAGCGAAGGACGAGATGGGAAGCTGGTAAGAATGGAGGCGAAGCTGCTGGAGACGAACGTCAGCGTTCTAACTCGGATGCTCTTCAACAAGAGCTATTATGGGGAAAATATTGCCAACTCTGGTGAGGGAGAGGCAAAAGATTTCCACCAGATGCAGAAGGATCAGACGAAGATCGCAAACAGTTTACCTATTGCAGAATTCTTCCGTCGTTGGAGAAGCTGGATATTGGTGGCTGGCGAGCATTTTTCGTACAAGAGAGGGAGATCTTTGCTTCATTCTTGGACAAAATCATTGAGGAGCATCGTCAAAAGAAGGGAGCTGAGCAAATCGAATATTTTTTGGATCTACTTCTGGAACTGCAGAACGACAACGTCGACGGAAACTACCTCACTGATGAACAAATTAAAGCCGTTGTCGAGGTAAATTTAAGTGAAAGCCCACTGGTCTTCTCAATCAGATGGATCAACAGAATCAGACCCAAGGCCTTAAGAATATGTGTGCATCCCTGATCACACAGTTATCGTCACCTCTGGAATCCTCCTCGGAGACAACAAGTAAGACAACAGTTATCGAACCTCTGTTTCACTCCAGCATATGGATCTTTATCGTTTCAAATTGTGCTGGGGAACAACCGCCTGCACTTCCACGGACGGTAAGAAGCTCCAGCACTGAGCTCCAATTGCAGAAAAACTGTAAACAACAAATTGGCTTGCGCTGCGTCCATTTCTGACGGAAGCAGTTCTCAAGTTCTCGGAAGTTGTAAACTCAGATCATCAGTTTTCAGCATTGCTGAAGATACAGCTTGAAGTATGCGGTTTGGCCATGGCTGACGATGCTGTTGAAATTGATCTCTAATGCAGGACCTGCTTATCGCCGGAACCGAGACCAGTCCTCACCAAGCGCAGTGGACTATGGCTGAGTTCATGTGGAATCCGGACGTAGCAGGGAAGATCCAGGCAGAGCTGGATTTCGTGGTGGGCAAAGAGCGGATTGTGGAGGAGACGGACCTGCCCCAGCCTGCACCCTGTGACGCCCATGCTCGTTCCTCATCTGAACAACAAGGGGACCGAGGTGGCCGGCTACGACATTCCCAGAGATCCCAGCGTGTGGGAGAACCCCCTGACCTTCGATCCCGAAAGGTTCCTGGGCTCTTCGAAGGCCGTCGATATCGAAGGCAAGGACTACAGAATCACTCCCTTCGGATCAGGCCGCAGCATGTGTCCCGGTCTGGGGCAGGGCTTGCTGCAGCTGGAGATGTTTCTGGCTCAGCTTCTCCATACCTGTATTTTCTCTCTCCCTCCAGGCAGTTAACGTGGAGGAAGTGTTCGCCGTCGCTGTCCCCATGGCAAAGCCTCTTGAACTGCTCGTAACTCCACGCCTTGCAATCAAGCTCCCTGCTCTGCCTTGAGACTTTACTACGAGAAGTGTAGTGGGAGACTGGAGGGTCCAAATGTATCTCAGGTGGTTGTCTTGTTGAGGTTTCTGCTGCCCAGTTTATCCTAGAACCCGAGCTTGATAGTTTGTTAATACGCCTGTAAGTCAAGTCTGTGTTAGTGGACGACGAATGTGGTCCCAATTATGTTTTACTCTCGTGTTTGACGAGAGTGAACGATCATTCGTCAGACCAGATGTAAACTTGGGAAGCAAAGGCTCTGCCACTGATCTTCATTGCGTTTCACTTCAAGAACTGACAACTTTGACGTCAACTTGTCATGGCAAGTTGGTGTAGGATAAGAAGGTCCCCCTGAAGCGCTGTGTTCTGTACTCCAAAGCCTGAGTGATTATAATATTAAACGATAAATTGTAAATGATTGCATGTACCCTCCAGGTTCTGAACGTCAGTATGCGCAGTAATTGGAAGGACACTTCAAGCCTGGTCCTGATGAAGAAATTCTGGGGCGAAATTGACGAGTCTTTCTCGTCATGAATCTTTGTCAGACGAAAATCAAATCGCATCGGGATAAGCTTCTTCACCTGTTGTCATGTGCGTCCGAGACATAAAATTCATTGATTTATCGTCATCGCTGTGATGAGACATGCGAGTCACATGAACCGACTTTGGCAGTTGGTCTGACGCTGGTGGCATATTACAACTCATCACTATTAAACTGTAAACTATCAGTCGATTATGGCTGCTGCCTCGCGGAAGGCCACATCTTACCTGCAGCTGTGTCAAGCTCAAACCAACACCAGAGCTCACTAGACCAGCTTACTTTTGCATCAGACGAAACAGATTGTGAGGTTGCAAAGGACACCTCATCCTCGAAGTAGGGTGGATTGTAGGCACTCAACACATTCGATGCGAGGCTGTAAGTGACCATATGAGTCCAGCGAACGTCGGAGGCTTACAGCATAATTGGCCGATTGGGTTCGATCAACAATAGCAGGGGAGCTCATCAGCGCCGTGAAGAGGTTCGAAGCACCAATACGCGTGCTCTGTCGTACGTCAAATTCCCCTCGCACTTCCGCGAATCCTTTTCACCAGCTGCGAAAGCTTTCTGGTAAATCAGCGCATGGAGTGGCAGCCATGCATAAGACTTGGGGGGAATATGCTTGAAATTCTGAGAATTGTATCCAACTCTGCTTTGGGGAACATCGCTCCTCCAGCTCTAAGAGAATCTAGTGTCCATTGCTTCAAGGGTCATTAGATTTTACTGCCGGTGGAAAAATGCCCCATTTTATTAAGCACAAAGATTTGCCAGGCCAGCTACCAACCGAAGCTGTCATTGCAGCTGAATCTCAGTAGTGAGCTTTTGACAATGGCATCATCCCCTTGTTGGCTGCTAATATACGGGGTCTGTACCTGTGATCCAATCAATTTGCCTGTGATTGCGAAGACTGTCACGCATATCGAGTAAATTCTTCAGTAACCTTGAAGGCTGTTTTGCCGTCGGAAGCTTCTGACAGCAGGGGGTTTGACAATTCACGTTCACAACACTTGGTACACGAGAAAGTATCTCGTTTCGCAGAGCAGAGTAGATGCTTTACTTCAGATGCAGTACGGAGATTGAGGCCACCAAATTTCCATGTACACGAGATTGTCCGACGTACTGTAAAACGCGAAAGTTGCCACCGAGTGTTATAACCGCCGCGTGTGGAACTACATGGAAGGACGTTAGATCCGCCCTTGAAATGCGCATGCAGTTCGGACAAATTCTTTAAACGTTTCCTCCATGAGCATGCTTGGTGCAGTCGTATATCCTAAAGCCCCTCGTAAGATTCTACATGAGCTAGCTTTCGTGCCCGGCATCTGCTGCTGGTCTGTGAATCATGTCAATCTCTTTTGTTCGAGGTGTTCAAGCGTTTTAGGACGACTCCTTCCCGCACGACATTTTAGCCCAGAAACATTGTCTGGAAGTGAGTGAATTCACAAGAGGACGTTAATTCGGGATAAGGTCGATAGGGTTTGCAAGGTCAGTTAGCCAAAGGACATGATTTTGTGTGTATCTGGAGTACACTCGAGGACTATTGTACATGAATACCTAGAATGTTTCCCCGATATTGATTCGCAATGAGTGTAGACTACGAGATTGGTTGTTGGAGGTGTGATCCGCCAAGTCGACAGAGGAAGGTAGTAGGGTTAAGAACTCTGGGCAAGAGAGACAGAGAGACAGACGCACAGTCCGGTGGCAACTTGGTGCATCAGAAAGCAGTGAGCTGCACATTAGGTCCTGATAAGTCGGATCGTTCCCTGCTCCTGTCAATTTCAGTCATGAGGTTCTGCACACGATCGAATCCTCACAGCCTTTTCCATACCGGTTTCGATGCTGTGAGTTTCACTGACGCACAATACACCTGCCCGCCAGCTTGCAGCAGAATTTGTGATGACCGCTGGCCAAGATTTTCACTCTTCCAGGTTCTATCTACGCCCAGAGTTCAGAACTATGTTTCGATTCTAGCAATGACCGTGAAGATCATGATCCCCTCCCGTGCCACAGTTCTTGAATAAGCTGAAGTCGGAAGTCTGGAACATGCAATAGAGTAGACGACAGGACTGTCTGTAGTGAGAGCTGCCTCTCGCTCTTACTGTCACTCGCAACTACGGTAGGACCAGAGACATTTATAGACCTTGTGCTCACCCATAATTAGTTCTGTCTCTCTGACAGTCCATGTCAGTTTTTTCTGACATAATTCACAGATACAGTCTGCACAACTGTAGAAAAGGCTCGTGGCAAACAACGAAAAGAGCTAGTTCCGTACCTAGGAGTAAGTAGTAGAAGAGTGAATTGAGTTGACCTTGGTTAGAAGGAGACGGGAAGGGATGGCATTATCTTTACTGGTCCCCATGAACTGGGACCTCAGTACTCGACGTTGCATGCACACTGTGATTCACAGAGATGAAGCCTCTGTGAAGACTGTCACTGCAACGGTACCTCCAAGATCTGCATACCGTAGGCTTGCTGCGCAGAGAGAGAATGATGATCTGGCCTAGTTAAAAGTTAATACAAGGAAGGTTGGAGCTTAGAAGCAACAGTACCAGAAGGAGCTGGCCACCTCCGGTCAATAGAATCAATTATACAGCGGCAATATCCTATGAATTGGTATGAAATAAGGCAATGGAGAATAGACCAGACTGGATGGTGGATGGATGGCATCACCTGATGATCAACTTGGTAGGTAAACCTTGGATGATCTGGTGGGGTCAATTCCAGCAGGGGCTAGACAGAATGACAGAAGAAGTCACCATCTCCAACCGAGCCTGATTGACGCAGAGTACGGTGGAACATGTAGAGAGCGCAGAATTCTTGCCATGCTCAGATTTTTGGGGAATTAGGGACATCATGCTCCAAAATAAAATGACTCTCCAAGGGGAACGGTCAATATCCAGAGTTGTCGGTGCTGAACCGAGAGTAATGCATTGATTAATGATGGGAGGAATCCAAATAATGGTTACTGCATACTCAACTCTTTGATTATGAGCGCTAACATGTGCGACCTATCGACACTGCATGGAAATCCGCTGGAGAGAGAATATAAAAGACCTAGATGGAAATCTCTGTAATTGTACTCAAACTCTACGATGTGGCTTCTACAATAACCACTGCGGTGACAAAATTATCGAGGGTTGCAAAGATCAGCTTAAGATGGCTGCAGTATCCGAGGATTGTCTCCTGCAGTCAAATCCAAAGCTGATCTGAAAACCCGGATCGGATGGCGTATAGTGGGCAAATTTCGAAGCTAAACCTAATCGTAAAAGCCCTATAATTATGCCGTATTCTCTTCTACATACACTTGAGCTGGACTGTAAGTATCTGTTGCTAAGAAAGCTGGAAAAAATCCAGTAAGATGAAACTAATTTGTCTATCCGGAACGGTAACCATGGTTCACCCTAACTTCTCTCGTATATCATACATTTCCGGGAGGAAGGAAGGCATAGGTTTTGAGACCTCTCCTTTTCTAACAGTGGGCTGTGTTCCTGTTTTCTGGAGAGAGGAACCGAAACTAATTTTACAGGCTGTACAACAAATGTCAGTGGATCATAGGTTACAACTCGCCGTGGTCGACTATGTCAACGCCAAAAAAGTGCAATAATGAGCTAGAAATTTTGAATGGAGGAACACGCTTGATGCCCGTTGCGAGAACCAGAAAGAGGCTAAGGAGGAGATGTTTCCAGGAATCTTAGATAGCAGTAGCCCCATTGCTTGTCCGCTTGAATTTTCTTTCAGATATCTTCTGCGACAAGAGATTGAAGATTTGCCAGGTAGCATCGCCGTGTAAAAGCGGTTGAGTGTACAGGAGGGCACGTCTGTTCTTTTCCTGCCACAGATTATGTTGAATGGTAGTAAGATTAGTGGCAACAACTCGCAGAAGAATCCTTCGCAAGTTGTCCACGTCTGATTCCCCAACAGTCAAGGAAATGCTGGGCCAGTCGACCATATGTGAATTGGGGAGGGAGATGCTATCCGCGATAATCACAGGAACGCAGCCGTACATGACAGCCTCCACGATGCGAGGACTCCACGGGGCCCAGCCCAGGGGCGCTAGGCAGAAGACGGAACGAAGCATCTCCGACTGGTAACCGTCTTGCCTCTTTCGTCGTAAGAAAAAACGCTTATCACGCTTGAATTTTTGCCATAATCTGGTCCGCACACCCCTACAAACCAGCAAAGGACAGGTCAGCATTTAGAACGAAGCAGTGAAAGTCGCCGATGTTAATGGATATGTGAATTTCATATAAAGCGAAGAAATTGCCGATAAAACAGCTGCCCATGCAAGTAATGAGAGAGCAAGGCATTTTAATCAAGGGATAAGTTTTGTTCGCACTTGCTGTAGAGCTGCCCGCTCACATTTCTGGGATGTAGTTCCAGCTTCCCTCTGAAATGAGCAAGAATATCACGTTCTCGATTCTCTGGTGGTGATGTCGCGTACTTTCTTACCACCTGTGGAGCAACGTAGGGAGGTATCTGGATATTTTCAACCTCCTGGCATGGATGCCCATCTCGTCTTCCGAAGGTTTGAAGCAAGATTGAATTCTGCAGAAATTTGGGAATACCAGCCGCCACTGCTTGTTTTTCCTGCACAGATACGAGTTGGACAGAAGCCTCAGGAACTCTACTGTCGATTTGCGCGTGGAAAAGAACCCTCAGTCAAGTTGACTCCAGATTAAGAAATCCCCATCCAGTCAAATTTTGTGAAAAATGCGTCCTCGAGCAGGTTCAAACAAAATCAGGAAATCAAGGCGCAAAGTTCAACACTAACCACTGCATGAAAGCAAGCTCCGTAATCATGAGCTGCAACGAATATGTGATCACGTCCTCCGCTTCTGTTCCAGTACACCTCCTCGGTAGATATCAGGTTCACTGCTTCTTTCATCATGGCCGGAGCATGTGACAAAGAAGGAAACCCGTTCTTGGGGTTGAAGTTGCACGACACGTAAACTGGTACGAAATACAAGTCGGCTTTCTCCGGGTTCAAAGTTCGAAGAGGGCTTTTAAGAAGAACCTGATGGATAGCTACCTCAGCTGCGAACAAATGATTGGAGCAACGCGCATCTGAAAGCCAGTCAGTGTTGAACTCCGGTGGAAGCTCATATACGAAAATCTTGATATCATGAGCCAGCCCCAAAGGATTTCCTGAATGACGATCATGAAGAACTCTGCGTTAGTATATTTCCAGTTAAGTTCCACTATACCAATTCAAGTGCGCAATCCACGTTCATGAGCTGTGAAGTCCGGTGACCTCGAAGGGTTTTTATTGAAACAAATCAGCGAATGAGCTATGGGTTTACTTCCTGAGAGCAATGGTTCTAAATGAGGTGCAGAACATATTCAGACACCCACATTTGTTGAATATGCAGAACATATTCAACAAATGTCGCGTGGGAATGGAAAGTAAATATGGTTCGACGTCCCTGCAGAAAAAGCAACTCACCAGATTCAAGACGATCGACATCAGATACGTTGGGTTTTGGAATGCTTTGGACGGGACTCAACTCAATACGACGGCTATCATTTATGATTGCCTCATCGTTGACAACAAGGCTGGTCCGGGCCGAGTCCCCGACAAGCATTCTCCTGATTTGAGACGCCGTTACGGATAAAACTTCAGTTTCCGCAGTAGGATCAACATGCTCGTCGTCTGAATATTCCGAGGTGCTCTTGAGATCAACCACTTCTTGAAGTTGATGTCTCTCAGGACCTGAAGGCTTCAAAAAATCACTCAGGGATTCCTGAATCCCTGATTGATCTTGAATTTCATAATCCGACCTGGAATCATCCTTTACAAGAATTGCAGGCTCGAAGAAATAAGAAACTGTGATGATGACCGCGAAAAAGATGAAGATAAAACTGCAGCACATAAACACAGAATCATGGGATCTTTGCCATCTTCCTACTTTGCTGGAGGGAGCGAATCCATCCGAAGTAGAAGCGTGACTCCTTTCTCTTCTTGCGACTCCCCTGCATATACCAATTTCCCGTCTATGTTCCAGTTTCATGATCGTTTCCTGCACCAGCGTTGTAAGATTGAACTTAGGAAAATTTTAGTAGCTGGACCCAAGGCTTTGGATGGGCTGTGTTCGAGGTTGGCAAGCGAGACTCGATGTAGTAGTGTAACAACCAGGCGAAAGGTGACAGCAATTGTCTTTGAGACTCGCCGTCCCGTTGACAAACTGAAACTTGCCCGCGAAGAGATTTTAGTGTTTTCTGAAAACCATCTAGACTGTCAGCGCCGTCTGTGCACGAAGTCCTTCAAGCAATCTGTGAATCTTGAATTTTTTTGCTGAGGCTGGATTCTCTCAGCTAATTCTTGGACGAAAAATAAAATGGAATGGCGGAGAGAGAGGTCAAGTCGGGATGCAAGGAAGTTAGGAAGGTCAATACCGCAGTATACAAAATTGTGTTCCTTAATATTATGCACTAAATTCTACAGGTTCGACTTCGGACCCGGCAATCTGAGGCAGTTCTAGACTGGGTCCAAAGGGCGTATAGAATTGATGGTTGGGGACAAGATCGAAAAGATATGAAGCAGATTAGTCCAAGCGGACAAAAAGTCTAGCAAAGCACGGGAATTGAAACCACTAACGAGGAGAAAAAAGATAGAGACCCGACGGATAGGCGACAGTGGAAGAGGTCGGAAGATGCGTAGAGCGCGGAAGAAGAGTTGGAAGAAGGGAAAGGAAGCGAGGGGACGGGACGAGAAGAATTGGGGAGGGAAGGGAAGGGAAGGGGAGGGGAGGGAGAAGATGTCCAAGTCAAGAGAACCTAGTAATGATTCGTGAAGACTCGAGGAAGGTCTACTTATCAGCTTCTTCCTTCCTACCTCCCCTCCCGCTCCACGCCAACTGTTCTACTGGCCTGAGGGGCGAGACTCCGTGGACAAGGAGAGCAACGAGAGGAGGGACTGGAACGTTGGAGACAGAGGCCTACGTCACCGCTCAGTCCTACGCGCCTCTGACTTGTGAACTGCATAGCTATATGGTTCCGACTACAGTAATCCGTGTATCCCTGCCTTCGAAAACGCTTAATATGCTCCCTTAATTACCGTCGTCGTCGTTGCCGCGTCCGCGGGATGGATACTTGGTTACTTCATCCAAAACCCTTGCCAGAACGGCCCCGCCTTTGCTGCCAAGCTCGCAGCCGCGCGCTCACGTACAAACTCTCTCTAGCCAGTCTCCTCCGTCGCAGTCCCCAAAAGCAGCCGCTTAACAATGCCACATGTGGAAACCTCCCTCCGGCTTTTGTGGGCTGGAATGACAATTCTCGTTCAAACTCTGCTTACGATGGCAATTATAGCCGCACCTCAGATGACGCAGCACTGATGATCCGGCACGAAGACCCCGAATTAGGCTAATAAATGATGCTGACCATTCTCGTCTCGCGGGTGAAATCTCAGCCGAGTGGGTCTGAATGAGTGGCCAGTTGGCCGATAAAAAGAACTCGAGTCCGTTACTATATTCCGCGAATCTGAGCCCCAGCGCACACACGCGGGGTCTCAGCCCGACAGCTTGCCGACGACCGGCTGCAAAAGCAGAGAAGAAGGAAAGGGAAGCGAAAAGAAAAACAGGCGCAAGACCGTCGAGAAGAGACCAGGCGATCCAGCTCTGGAAAGCGTGAGTCGTCCTCCTGTGGAGGTGGGCCAGGGCCCAGACCTGCGTTCGCCGGGCAGAGCTACAGCGGCTACGGAAGAGTCGGGCAGCGAGCTGCCGGGATGGATGAGCCCTCGCACTGGAACATAGACGTGATCAATACGGTGTCAATACGGTGTCATCCTGTAACGCTGTACCGTAGACTAGTGACCCGTTTCTGGTCATCCGACATTGGTAGATACATCCCTGGAGAGTGTGGGCCCCACAGAGGGTTCACAAAACCGGGGCAGATGTGGTTAGGAGAGCAAATGTTGGACAGTTTAGCACTGCTCCACCTCCACCTCCCTCTAGGATGGTGTCTCATGGATCAGAGGGTTCCAACTCTCTTACCACGCAATCCAGCCTACCTGGTTCAATTAAGCAATGTTTTGTTGTCCAAAAACATATTTAATTTTTAGCCGCCGCAGGATACTGGAAATCGAAACGTGGTTAGCACAGTCTTTGTACCAACAAACAAATCTTTGGAATCTACATTCTTGAGCACCTTTCATGCTTTATCATTTTTTATATGAAAAGAAAAAGATTCCATTTGAAGGGTGTGAAACAGGACGACTTATGCGAACTGAGTGCTGAGAAAATTTCACGTTGAAATGATAGAATATAGGAGAGTTTGGTCCTTACTGTCTCAAAATTATCAAGAGTGAACTGTAAATATTTTAAAGAAATCTGCACATCTTTCCGCCAGAATCTTCTTTTCTAACTAAGTTACACTGCCACACAGTGACAATAATTCTGGTTATGAGAAGCCCGAGTGCCGCTTAGGTTTCGGTTGAATCCGCGGAGCGAATGCGTGCCAGCCGAAGAGAAGGCCGAATAGATGATCACAAACGGATCAGCATCCCCGCTGCTGGCCATGAGGTCACCATGGCAACTGTGTCCATGTGGCATGTGCGACTGCGCGCCCACGACGAACTGCGACAGAGAGAGAGAGGGACACTGTCTGTCTCGGTGTGTACCAGGCAGATGCTCGCGGGGGGCCTGCGGGCCGAGGCTCATCGGCAGCCTTGGGCACTTGCGCTTGTAGCCGATCGATTGACGGTGAGTGGAAAAGAGTCATCACTTCAGCCAGCTCCGGCCATGTGCCGATTTCCCTCCCGTCCCTGCGCACACTCTTCTTCCCTTCCTCTCGTCCACGCTCCCACCGATTGCTATCAAGGCTCCCGTCACTCGACGTCTGTCGACTTCAGAAGTTCTTCGAGAACTGTAACTCCTGTTGCACGGGTTCCCTTCCACCAGATCCGAGATCGGCTTTAACTTAATCTCTACATGCGGTCTGCGGGTATAGCCCGGCCGTCCGTCAATTTTCGTACTGGTTCTGTTGTAAAAGCGAATTGGCTCATTGAAGAGAATTAATTTACACGCTCGCCGCAAGCGTGCGGATTCCAAATGTCAGTCGGATCTCTGAGCATCATGCTTTCGAAGATTGCTTTTGTCCCCGCAAATGTCACATGGAGGAACAAGAACTGGAAAGCTTAGGATGTAGGATTAGGACTCCCTGGAAAACACGACGCCGTTTCCATGTGCGCGGGTGTTCTGATGTGATGGCGATGTCGCTCTGCGCCACAGATGGCGATCCCAGAAGTGCAGAGAGAGTGAATGACAGATTGCAAGAATAATTGATTGTGTGATCCGGAGAGGCTACGATTCAGGAATCATTGAATACCAGCACTCATTGTGATCTGTGACATTTGCTGCCCCGTTGTTCTCGTCAATCCCGTCTCGTCGTAGTCAATTACAATCTGGTAACTAAATTAACTCCGCCAGTGACATAATACGTAGTCGGACAAGCCTGTCAGAACTGAATTCCATCGACACATGCTGGTGCTGATTGGTAATGACCATTGACGATCGCCTGAGTCCTGTCCGATGGTTATCGTCATGAGTGCGCATCTCACCTGTTCTCCATTATCGAAACTTAAACGTACAATGCGAATCGCCAACTGTACCACAACTCTGACGCTACCATGTGAGACCTACAACTAACCATGTTCTGTGGTGCGGTAGCACCGTAGCCCCCAAATATCCCCCTTTTCCATCCTTAGGGCACGCACAAGGATTTCAAAATTGCGTTTGTCTTTTGAATGGGGAGTATCATGTGAACATGTGTTGGAACACACGTTCACATGATACCCTTGCAAAATGATTTGGAAACTGCAATTTTATGAGTTCCCGATATTCAATTTGGATTACAATAGACGAAAAGTTCCCAAACATAAGCAGCAAGTGATTTGAAAGTATGGGCTCTCTAAACTAGGTATTCATTTGATATATTCTTCCCCCGGGATGCAGCAAAGATGTTAATTCTTCACTGACTCACTATCTTTTTTCGATGTCGTTCGTCCCTTCGAGATCTAAGAGCTTTCTTTGGAAGGAGTGATCAAGCGGGAAGAAAGGAAATACATTTTTTCTTCATTTGCTAAGTTTATATTCTTATGTAGCTTTTGATCTTACTCCAGCTGAAAGCCAATCAAATATACAGCTGTTGTGCAGAGTGAGAAGTTCCGCTCATGTCTCACAACAAACACCGAGTTTACATGCAGCTCCAAGCAAAGACATGTAACACACAAGCTTCGCAGCTGAAGCTGCAAAAGACACTCCAGTTGAGAAGGGAGGGAGGGCCTTGCTGTTTGCTTGACAGCCGCCACTTTGTGGCTGCAAACGGATGCAGAGTTGGCATGATCATTAGCTGGTGCACTTTGTACAGTCTCTAATCTTCACACTAACGCTGGTACTGTGGTATCCAAGAATACCGCCGCCAGGCTCAAGCAAGAAAGATGATGGTGTGTTTCTAGAGTGGGCCTAATTTGACCGAGTGTGACATCTGTCTGGTCGTACTGGCTACAGCCTGTTCAGCTCTCCTTCTTGGCAGTAAGTAAATCTCTGTAAGTCTCTGAGTCAGGACCCTAATGACTCGAGTCACTCAACGGCAAGTTGCCCCAAGGGCCAGGGCCCAGCCCCTGGTGAGGTTAACAGGTACAGATGTCAAACACAGGTATTGAATGGCATTGGCGTCGTCCTTTTCTTCATTTCGACACGACTTTTGAATATGAGCATTTGTGTAATCATCCTCCGCAAGGCGATTTCCGTGTTTGCTTTTCTCACGATTTTGTACTCTTCTTGAGTTTCTTTTCTCGGCTTCTTGACACCCTGCCCACAAATGTCTTTTCTCACGTTGTTGCGCTATGAATCAATCGATCGGGGTTGCCCTCGAGTTTTTGGCATTTTCGGTGGTTTTATTTTCTTCTTGCGTAGACTTTCTTTCTGGGCTTGCGTGAGTGGAACAAGTTTCTCGTACAATTGACCTTTGGCATGAGTTTTCAAACAGCATCTCGTCTCAAAACACGCTGGTAAGATGACCTGTTGACATTTCTTCTTTGCACTGCTGGCTGGCTGGAGGATTGGGATTCTGGAGCTTGTCTGCACAAGCATGTGGCATCTTGATCTCTAATTTTGATACTTGATTTCCTGGATACAGTGTAGTCGTATGCAGTACTTTGTGAGCCTCTCGTTGTGCGTCCTCGTCGTCTATACCTTCCTCGGAAGAATATTCGCAGAAGGGACATGTGTCCTCCCACGCTGCTCCTCCTTTTTGTTATTTTACTGTGTCCTTTTCCACTTTTTTCTTCTTCATTAGATTTGACTTTGCAAAAGTTCTTGTCACGAGTCAAGACTCGAAATGTTCCGAAGCTTTTGTTTGATACCAACACAGTGACCCATCGGTCAGTTGAATGCACTCATTTAGAAACTTGACGAGAGTTTATGTGAGAATGAATGTACGCATCTCTTTTCAGAAGTCAGATGTCAGAACATCATTGTCCATGTATATGGTACAGTTATATGGTATACTCCAGAAAACGTTTCTTTTGCGCCACGCTCAAAAGGTACTGTATCTACTGTACACAAATTGCTTTGTTCCGACTCCCGAGTTGGTGTTCGCAGGCGATATCCATATGACCAGTACCAAGCGTCGTACAAAAGTACTGTGAGGTCATGCTGCTGGTCATTTTTCGAGAATATCATACAGTCGAGCGGATTGTCCTCACGACGCCAGCATCCATTATTTCTGATCCTTGTCTACTCTAATAAGGTCCAAAGGAGAGATATGATGTTGTAGAAGAATTGCTGGACTGCTCTATCCAACACTCTTGTAAAACCTTTGAACATGGGTGGTTCATTAGATCCTGCCTTAGCTAGTATTAAGGAGTGACCAATGAAGGGACTATACTCCTTTCATTCTCAATTGCCTTAAGTGGGTGGATAATTCACATGGATTGAATGTTGATTTGCTTTGCAATGTAATCGGGTTAAAGTATACTTATACTCGGTTTGGGAGTACCATATTATTGTTATATATGTTGAGATTACTTATATTATATGTGACACATTTTGAAAGTGATTATTACCCATCCCAATGGATAGGTAGCCACTAAAGTCTCAAAGTATATAGGTTTAGAGAAATATGCAGAGAAATCACCTATTTGTTCATATAGCTTTGAAGTTATATTGAGCTATGGACATCTACTTTGGCATGTTGGTGAGAGAATGCACGAGAGCCTACTGGCGACAAATGATATCATTATCTTTAGCTTATTATGTAATTTATTTTAGATATCATATTTCCATTGCATTGTAAAGAACATTAGTTGGTGCAATCCATAAGAGATCAATCCGGTTATGTGATAATTCTTCAAATACTTTATTATTTATAAACAAGTTAATGTGGATAATTATGATATCTTAGGTGCACTGGTACATATTTCCCATTGTGATGGTGTTGGGTCGTGGCCTAATGTTACCTATGTGATTTGATGGGTCTTCCCATACTTTTTTATTATTTTACTCTATACTTTGAGTATCTAGTTCTTAACGTGGAATGTATCAATAACTGTAGGGCAACGGCTGTCTTTGTAATGACACTACACATCACAAAGATAATTGAGTACACCTCCATCAAGGCTATGTTGTTGTCACGACTTTGTTGTAAAGCCACATCCTACTGATTCCTACATGGACAGAGGGAAATGAACGCAAATGGGATTTTCAGGCCAAATGATTCACTCCTTAAATTCGTAGTTTGAGCACATTCCAAATTGATTGAGTCTCTGGACACAAGTAAGGATAAGTTCCTCATCATCATTATACAGGTCTAATCGATCGTTGACATCACGTGAGTAGGTGAAGAATGTCCCGGAGATCACATTATAAGGTTGACAAAGGTGCTCTTACTTATGATCCTGTTCAACTTTGCGCCATGATTACATAATCAGTTCTTGCCCTTACCCTCAAGAAGGAAGATGGTGAGAACGTGGAGTTCGGCAATCTGTTGCGTAAGCCTTTGAGCATTATAATTCTCTGTCACCGACTAACAGTAAAAGGGCATCCAAAGCTTCTAATGTTGACAACTATAATCGGATGCTCAGCCCAGCAATTTTGGGAGGTTTTCCAACACTCTCGTCGTCCTAATAGATGAGTATAGGCTATTACCTCCATCATCTTCATTACAGTCTTAAAGTCTTGCACTGATAGAATTGTAAAGCTAAGTCTTTTGCTGACATGTTCCTCTATGCAGTAATTTTGTCAGATTTTTCTAGTAGTCAAAAAGTCATTTACTTTAATGATATACATTTACCATAATGATGTTCTGTTGGTTGCTAAACGGTAGAGAGCTAGAGAGAAAACAGTAAGTTAGTAGTCATATTAGTTGTTCATATACTGTAAAATTATATTTGGCGAAATATGGAAATTGATAATACATTTTAGTTTTATTAATGAAATTGTAACTTTTAGAGTAATGAATGATTTTTCTCAAATGAAATTTTTTTTCTTCCATCTATTTCTTTTCATACTTTGGTTCTATTGGATCTAATTGGAGAATTATGGAGATAGTAATAGAAAATTATGATTGTTTTTAGATTTTAATGTTTTGATATTTAACATTCCGCTCTGAGAGATGTGATATAAGGGGGTTGTGGTTTTGCATGTGAGAGTAGATACATGATGGAATGTCATGTATTTTCATCGTTATCTTTGTATTAGTTATAGCTTCACTTCCTCTCATGGGGCTAGCTAGAGCGGTTTATAATACACAATGTATAATATGTCATCGTCCTTTATCTAGCAACGAATAAAGTCCCATGTGAGAAAGATACACAAAGAGTATGATTGGACCACTTGAGATACGCACGTGAGGAGTAGGATCATATCGATATCAATATTTGTGACTTCGGGGAACACACCGACTATATTAATACCTTCGTTGATCATTTTGGATATATCTATTGGGTCATGAAAGTCGTTAGTATCCTAGTCATGTTCTACTCTAGGGTTTTTTGAGACTAGATTCACATGTCAATGTTTATTCTATAGGTTCCCTCCTGTATTCCATGACGATGCTAGACGTGCTTTTTGCTTCCCATTTGATCGATTGGCACGTGATCTCATGGATGAGTTAGCGTGATTTTTTATTTCTCTTACTTCCACAATCTTGTCTACTTTAACTAGGGTGCACGCTTGACATAGGGAGGTGCCAACTAGATTTCGGAGATTCCGAAGAAGGGATTGGGCTTCATTGTATGATGAGTCTACTCATGCCACACATGTTAGGAGTTGGATTCAGCCATATGATACTTCTAATTCAGTTCGATTGCCATGTTGTAGGATCTTGGGACATGCCAAGGTTTATAGAAGGGCATCACATGCCCTTCCTCCTTTGTTTATGGCTAGTTCTATTGATGAGACTATTTTCTCTTACATCTTTTACATCCATCCATGGGTGAGGAAATACCATTAGAGGTCTTGGAGTATCAGCAAGAAGAGTCATTATATCTTGATATATTACTTTTTGCCGATTCTCTATGGGCAATGAGCCCCACACCTATTCTTAAATGGGACCTATCATGGATGATATATGAACATCTTCAAGATTGCTTTGAGTCAGATGATCTCTCTACTGGTTTCACGGAGTTATTCCATGTGATTACATTAATTGCTAGAGGAGAGATTCCGTTGTAAGTTAGATAAGTGTTAGGTGCTAGTCGGCTTCTCGTGATGGAGAAGGACATTAGGGACATTAGACCGATTGTTATCAAGGAGGCTTTATTGCAACTTGTTGATCGTACCGTGGTCTTGTAACATCGTTCACACTTTAAGCAATATTTTTGTCTATACTAGATTGGAGTTGCCACATTAAGAGGTTGTGAGAGAGTATCATTGGGTATTAGAGCACTTCTAGATATCCATCCAGATTGGATTGTCTTGCATGTGGAAGTTGAGAATGCTTTTAATTCTTTTAATAATGTCTCACATGAATCTATCTTTAGAGAGCTTAGAGAGGCTAGTGGACCTTTATTGAGCCTTATTCCTTTCGTACAATCTTTATACGATTCACATTCTTATCTCTTCTATCAATATGACTTTTCAGAAGAGGGAGTCATCGTTGTATAATCCGTCAATATTACTCGACATAAAGATTCTTTGGGAGGATCTTTATTTATCATGGCTCATTATAGAGCTCTTTTGTCTACTACTTTGGCCATGCGAGGTTGTATGTTCCATTCCTTAGTGGATGATACATACATTTTGGGCCCTATAAACTACATTAGACATACATTTAATATCTTGATTATCAAGCTTTATCTTGTAGGCTTGAGAGTCAAGATATTAAAGTGTAGGTCATGGTTTCCTTTGGGCATTCCTCCTCATATCCAGCTTGTAGAGGAATGTATGACATAGATAAACATTTACGCAGTCTAGGATTGCCAGTAGATTCAGAGGATTTTGTCTCACGCTACCTAGACGATGCACTTGCTGAGGATGTATTGCATGTAGATGACATTTCTCTACTAGGGGGTCCGCATGTGGCATTTGGTATTGCTCGTCAACCCACCTACCTTCTTCAAATAGTTCCTCCTTCACCTGCATTCATATCACGCTTAACAGCCTTTGATAAGAGGATCATGGACGTCTTTGGTGACATCATAGGACCATGATCTTTAAGTGTATGATATGAGATTTGGCACAAAGATAAACATCTTTACCGATTTCGTGTGGAGGGGTAAGTTTATTATCGATAAAGCAGATTGCATCTTTGGCATTTTTGAGTAGTTGGACATTCTTGACACCTTTGTTATCTTCCCGATTTGTGATTACAGATAAACCCATCCTTGAGATGTATGCAAGGGACGTGGATATGGGATAATTTCTTTTACAAGTACCATTACGACATATGAGAGATGCTTTACGCCCAAAAGTATGACATGAGCTCTTATCTTTTTCTTCTTTGTCCATCAATTGGACTAAAAGTTTACCGTCTACCTTGATGGAATGCCAGTTTCATCGGGCTCTACATTCACCCTTAATGGATCCGGCCATTCCTTGTACTACTAAGGCTCGTCTATGCTCTTGCTATGGCAAGAGTGCAGGCTCGTGGATCTTACCATGCATCAAGGCTTTTCGACTCTCATCAGCTACTTTTTCTTCAGCGATGAGGTTCGGCCTTGGCTTGGACCATCCATCTACATGCAGCGTTGGTATGCCTTGTAGTCGACTAGTTTTAAGATAAATCTATATTTGGTTCGAGAAGATCATGCTATTATTGTAGACGTGGTGGTTATTGATCCTACACAAACATAGTTTCAGAGGGCGTGATTACCCATCCTCGTGAATGGACGACTAATAGAGCGGCAACAACCAACGTCTCCAAGTATAGGACTATGCAAAAAGGTCATCTCTTTGTTCCTCTAGCTTTGGAGTTATATGGAGCTATGGACAACGACTTTGACATGTTCGTGAGAGAGTGCACTTGAGCCTATCATACTATGCGGCAAGGGGTATCAATTTCTTTAGCTTATTATGTAGTCTATTTTAGATAATATGTAAAGCAATGGAAACATATTGCCTAAAATAGTGTTCTCTATAGAGCACTAGTGGGTGCAATCCATGAGAGAATAATCACGTTAGAAGATGCTTCTTTAGATGAACCTGTTTTGTAGACCGTTTGGCCTAGATAGTTTGGATATCTTAGGTGTTGTAGGACATATTACCCATTGTGAGCTATTGGGGTCTAGCCCCATGTTAACCGTTTGGTTTCATCCATGGACGACTTGATGTGGTCTTCCCATCCTTTTTGTTATTTTACTTTGTAATGCTGACTTTTAATGATATCATATGTTTATGATGATTATATGCATCTAGCTTCATGCTTAGAAGTCCATCAGCATTACTTATTGTTTTCGTCTTAGAAAACGCTCAACTCAAGTTTTGCAGTTTCCCATTGTGAGGCTATTGGGGCCTAGCCCCATCTTACTCCTTTGGTTTAATCCATGTGAGGCTTGATGGGGTCTTCCCATCCTTTTTCCTATATATTTCTTACTACGGTGTGTCCGAGTTTTGCAGTTTATGAAAGATTTTAGCCTCAAACGTTGCATCGTGCTGTAGCCATTTTTCAAAGAAGATGATTAGTGGGAAATGGACTCAATGAAGCGCAGAAAATGTTGTAAAGCTTGGCCGTATTAAGTGATAAGAAGTCCATGGTCAGAGTCAGTGAAAAACGGGTGGTCCCATGGAGGAGAGGCAGAGAGGATGTTTTAGGTAGAAAGAGTCGCCCAACAACGATGCAAGAATTTTGAATCTCAATACAACTCCCATGGAAGCTGTCGTTCGTGTGTTCTCCTGCTAGACTCATATCTTATATCATATATTCGGGTCTAGAAACCTCGTGGCACCGAAAGGCTAGAATGACTTATCGCACCCATGAACGTCACACGTCTGGTGAAGTAACATAAGATGTGCTCCGGGCATCAAGTGGTTGTGGCGGAGGAGGACCAACATTCTAATCTGGGCAAAAATTGGATGGCAATTAAACTCTATCATCCAGTGTCGGTTGTATCTTTCTTCCATCCAACAATCGTCTTGAACCTGTGAGGCAGAAGTACAGTCGGGGCAAACTTACAAAAGATGATCCATGGCACTCATGACATGCAGATGACAGAAGTTCGTGGAGACTTCCATGACCCACCACTTCATCTACACCTGGCGATGGTTTCTCTTCCCAAGTGATCCTGGAAAGCTAGTGTGATCGCTCAACAAGGATACAGAGCTGTTTGGACATCCTCTGCTTCCCATTCATATCTAGGTTCGACTAGTCAACTCTTGTACCCCACATGCTACATGTGGATACCACACTTTGTGTTTGGTTGCGTATCTTACACTAAATTTGACTTTTCTATCTCAGCTCATATGAATCTTGGCCAGATGTTGGATAGCCTGGTGAGGTGGGGACGACAGCAGCTTCAAATTCCTTTGTTCTGTATGTCATGCTTCACAGAATGCAATGGAAACGGAAATCCCTCGGTAAACATTAACTTCATGACACCTTTTTCTCAAATTCTGGTCAACAACCGAAAAGAAGTTGATAAAAGAGAGCAGTGCTTTCGATTGAGCTATATACAATCCTATCTACTGAAAAACAACACATCCAGATGATGACGAACGAGTCACTTTCTTCTCAGAAAAGTGACAACAGACATACATATGAAGTTCATAGGAATAGATGTAAACCCTGATTAAGTCTTCATTATCTACCCTCTCCAATCTAAATGATGAGGCACTGATTTAGACCAGAAAACATGACAAGTCAGAGTTTAGACTCTGACTTGTTTCCTTAGAGAACAACCGCCACCCAATGTGTTTAATTACCTTTTTATCAAGAGAAGTTGGACAATACGTGTAAGATTTGTTTGTAATACACAATAATATCTCAGCAGCCAGATTTTTCGCTTGATATTGTATCATACGATGGTATTTCCTTATTATTTTAAAGTTTCATGTCAAACATGTCTCAACGGAAGTTCCGGAAAGTTTTGTTAAGTTTAGATCAAATTATTGAATGCGGTGGGTCATATATCCAAAAATTTCATTTCTTCTTGCAATGTAGTAAGAATCTTAATTTACTTCCCAATGTTTCCAATCATGTGCAACACTCAATCCATGAAGCGATTATCTTAATCGTAAAAAAAAATCTGGAATCTATGTGAAGATATTTTACACATGTTTACTGATCATTCTCATAGGGCTTGAGGTTCACTATTTCTCGGTTAATATATATGTTGAGTTTGGTCCATTGGCCTCACCTTTCGATCGATAACATCATCAACTAACATTCGTTATGTTGGGGGGGGTGCATAATTTTATTCAGGAACTAGTTCCTCAACCGTTTTGAAGGTAACCTCAAGATCCGAAAACCATGCATCCCGAATCAAGGGGTAGTCGGTTCCCGTATCCAAGAATTCTCAGGAGACTCTAAGTCTTAAGTTTCTGTATTTTTTCAATTGTTTGTACTAATCTTGTCCATCTGTCGATGGTACGCGATTCCGCGGTTTCTTATGCGCCCATGCTGCTGGGCTGGGCTCTATGACTTTTCGCTACAAGACACATTTCATGATAAAGGTCCAGGTATTCTCTAGCTTCTGTATGCAAGACCGAAAAGAAAGTTTCTAGACAGCAGTAGCCCTAGTACGCAGAAAAAGTAAATACTCCTGACCGATTCAATGATTTGTAAGGAAAGGACATAAGAAAGCCTTCTCCTACTCATCCCATTACCTTCTGCAAGAACGGTTGCACCACATTCAGACGGTTTGCCATCGACCCATCTCAACAAATTACTCTTAGAATGAGCCTTGCTGTTTTGCACATCAGAGGTTCGACCAAGGTTCACGAACATGGATTCGCCGGATCGTCTAACACATCATGTGCTGTACGTTGGGAGTATATTGGGATGTTGTTGAGGTGGTTTCACGAGGCTGGTTGCAGAGATCGTGACCACTTAATTGCATAGACTCACACAAACCATATTATGATCATTAAAAGGTCAGATGAAAGTGGATCAAGTGACCTGATACCTAACCCAAACGACGAGGATCTAGCGTTCCCGTGTTGAAAGTTGCTTTCTCAGTTTGTCCGGAATTTGAAAAAAGATGAAACTCTTCGACTCCTTCCCCCGCCAGAGCACCGTTCAAAAAGTGTGAGCGTCTGCAAAGTACAGCATCTTGAGCGGCGCCTAAATCGCACGATCTGGAGCTCATCTGTGGAGCAGATCTCTCTGTGGTTAAACCCTAAACTCAACAATTATATTTGTTTCTGCTCGAGTAGACCCAAAAGTGTGGCTTATCTTGATCATTCTTCCGGGGAAAGTCTCGCAGTTGCAGCCTATCTTATGTGCAGAATCTGTCCTGCTGCAAGGGGAGATGTGAAGTAGTGTCACTATCTCACAGTAGCTCTTGTTTCCATTCACCTTGGCATTTATATTCTTCATTCTAATCGAGCACGCAATTATGAGGGCCTTGAAGTGTTGACTTGAATTGAAGCTCACTCTTTGCTACAACCAATGTCTTCCTTGTCTTTTTCCCTTCATGGATCGCTTACTAGTTCAACCGTCGACGTGACAATCCCCGATTAGACAGTTCACCGAAGAGAGGTCAGTCATACTCCTCGACTGTGAGTATCCCCAAATCGTCAAGAAATTAAGTTTTCCTTTAAACATAAATGAAGATTGCTGACACTAAAATGGCAGTTTTCTAAGCATGATAAGTTTGTTTTTTCCACAAGCCTTGAAATACAAATTTGCATTTACTTTTTCATACGACCATCGGGCTCTAGTCCTTTCGAATGTTCAGTGTGAAGCCCCTCGCTGTTTCATTAGAAGGAATCGATCAAAACTTCGGAGGATGAAAGTACCGTGGACCATTTGCAGAAACCGGAAGTGCTCACGCCGATCTTCAACAGATTACAGTGAAGTCTTTCTCGCTCAGTGAGCATCGATTTTGTCAAATGGAAATCTTACAACGACAAAACTATGAAGCTTCCTGCAAGTACGCCAGGCGCTCTGCATCCTTTCATGATTTATCTTAACGAAAGGTACTCGGGCACCAGTAACAACACGTCACACATGCGGACAGAAACCACTGAAATCGCCTTGTGACCATGAGGGTCACGCTGCAGAAAAGGAGAAATATGTAAAGAAACGAAAATAGGCTCCATGTTCTTCTGAAGGTGTCGACTTAGTCGGATCTACATCATGGCGGGGCCCGTCTCAATCCACTGAAGTACTCAAACTGGAATCTCATCGAGGACAAAGAAGTACATGTGCTCGGATGCATGCTCAATATGAATGCCCTGCCCACAGAAAAGGAAAAAGAAGTACAAGTGCTATGCAGCCACAAACATCCTCGGCACATGATGATTGCGCTCGTGGTAAATCTCTATGTTTGGCTTCAACGTTCGATTTTTTATCAACAACTCTCTTGGACGGACGAAGAGGACGTAAACAGACCAGAAAAGTTCACCGCGGAGAAAGTTTTTGGAAATCGCTGGTACATGTAGTTCAAAGTCGTTGAGTAGTTGGAGAACAATATGTCCTTTTTGCCATCCACCGATCATGTGAAGGAGTGGGCAGCAATTCCAACAAGATGAGTTCAAGGACGCTCGGATGATTCTAGCATGGGGAAAATTGAGCTGGTGTGTAAAGGATATCTACAGCCTCATTAAAAAATGAAAAACCATTTCACCAGATGTACCTCCTTCGTGTAGTGCAATTCGGATGTAGCTCTGTCTTTTCGGATGTCGATCTCTGTGGCTTTATAGATTCGTCATGTGCAACCTTTGTGATGCCCCTCGGATTCCAAGTATTGTCCTAATCGGTCGTATCATGCGTCTTCTGGTACTTCCTGCAGTTCGGATCATCAAATCTATATCTGCCCATGAATCCGGCATCTCAGCTCAGGGCAGGATTGTTCCGAATGCCGAACTGTGCAAAGTTCAATTTGTTTGTGGCTCGGTTCGGTCTGAAACTTTTGTTGTGTTTCCCGTTCTGCTGAGATACTGAACAGAACGTATATACCCATAGTTCTGGCCACCGTTCATATCCGTCGCTGAAAGACGGGGATTGTTGCGTGTTGGTCTCAACCTGCAAACTCTCGTGCTCGACATGCGAACTTTATGGGTCTGCACACTGTAAAAGGTACGGAGACTTGGACCTCAGTAGGTATATCACACTCAGCGTGCATTCCTTCGAGTGGTACAACTTGAGTGGTCCTTTCCCCTGATTTCAGAATCATGGGTTAGACATGACCATGTTGAGAGAGGAAGATATGTCGAGTACAGCCATCCCGTATGGTCTGCTGACATGCTCTTTCTTGCCTTACATTTCAGCCTTTTTCTCTTTGGACAGGAATAGATGTAGGAGCAGAGAAACTTGGCAAGGAATCTCGGTGGTACTTTTATGGAGTTGAAATATACATGAATGTATAGAAGGTTTAATTCCAGTCCTCGCGGAAATGGCTTGTAATTTACACAATTTACAGTAGATCAACATCTGTTCTTCATACAGAGTTGGCCCAATCGAAGAACATGGCTCCTGGAGGCATTTTAAATGGAGGAGTCACAAGATTAGCCTCGTTGTTGTAGTATTCCTCACCTTTGTGAATGACAATAGGAGGAGGATATTTAACAGCTAACTCTTGTTGACGATCAGGATCTCTTACTCTGAACAGGTCATCACTTATCTCCCGAATCAAGTCTCCGAGTACAACATTGTCTTTCCATTTCGCCGGAATTGCAGCTTCTCCAAACAGAGCTCCGAGAATATTACCCGTCATAGCTCCAGTACTATCAGAATCGCCTCCGTGGTTTACCGAGTAGCAGATGCCTGTCTCGATGTCTTCTCCACATATAAGAGCGCAGTAAAGAGTTATTCCTAAGGCCTCTTCTCCTACAAAGCCACGTCCTAATACGTCCATGTGTCTGAGAACAAGGGTTTGTTTCTGAAGGGCCAAGTCATCTCCATCTCCCTTCTGGGAAGTTTCCACAAACTCCCGACCTAGTTGTTGAGCTAAACGTATCTTGGTCATTGTTTCCTCGTTATGTGGCTCCTTCTCAAGCAATGGTACTGTCCTTTCAATGGCCTCTTCCAATGATTCACCTGTTTACAAGCGTCCAGTTGTTAGTGAACCAGACCGTCTTCAAAACTAAGGTCTTCCAACCCCGAAAATCACATTACTTTCTACGATTCAATCGATGCTTGCAACAAAGAGCAAAATAGAAGGGTGTCATTATATCAAGAATCCAAACATTTCCTGTACAGCCCAGATGCAGAGAAAATACGGGCTAGAAAACGCAGAAAGGTAGGAAACGTTCCCTATCAAATACTGAGAAACTGCTAGCATTGTAGCAACTGCTATGTAAGCAGGTACCATGTCACCAGAAGGGTCATAAAGCATCTGTGAAGTAGGAGACGACAATTGATATTTGCACTAATGTCAAATTTGCTTCAAGTACCTGATAATATCCACGAGATGATGGCTGCTTGGCATCCAGAGGGAAGCCAACCCGAGGGATGAGTGTGCGTAATGGCAGCAGCAACATTGCCAAGCTTGAAGGCAAGCTCTGCCTTCTCTTCCGATGTTAGAGAGGCAAAAGCGCTGTGCACTATCAGGCCACATGGGGCAACTCGCATAATGCCGCCGCATCCTGCATCAATGTTGGTAATGTACAATTGGAATTTCCTGAGGTTACTGGAGAAATGCGAAGGCTGATGGATGCGATCGCAGTCTTGAGCAGAAGAGAAACTTCAATGGCGTACCTTTGCTGTCATTTATCTTGTTCTTGCTGGAGCCTACTGCCCCACTCTTTATAGCCATCCGACATGTCTGTCCAGGACCTCTTCTGTGCTGCAGCTTGTCTTGGGTCATGAGCATTCCAAGATTTTTCACTTCCTTGAACAGAGGACTCTGCGATACTTCATTCTGTGACGCCAACCATCTGTTCAAGAAAATTACACGGCACGATGATGTCTATGACAGGCCAAGTGAGATAGATATGCAATCACAAGAGCTACGAATCTCCAACATTTCATCATCTAAGGAAACAACAGGCAGGAGTAAGAACGCAGAGTTTAACTCCGAGTCGGTACTCGGCATTGGACTCGAGATTACTCGATCTTCTGAACTATTCGAGGCTCTAGTGTTGGAAGCTCAATTGTCACTCTGACGTGTACTAGGCCGATGAAGGTTTCAGTGTGACCTCTGGACTGCATTTAGCCTCTGCCTTCCGTCCGATTTCTTAGCTCTGCACATTCTCTGCTCGCCTGATCCTTAGGGATTCGCTTTCGATTATTATGTGTACGTGGCCTTTAGATGACGCAAATTTGGAGAGAGGAGTTTCACCTAAGGTAAGACTGATGAAGGCCCGGCACAACATCCTCTGCTCGAAAGGTTGCAAGACTTTCATCCGCTTTTAGCTTGCATAAAATGGTAGATAATAATCCTTCCGCAGTGAATAATGTCATTTGCGTGTCGTCCGTGAATTCTCCTGGATAGTCATAAATCTTTTCAAACGCTCTGACTCCTGCACACAAGGGTTTGAAGAACAGAGCAGAGTACAGGAGCATACCATGAGCGAGATGCCCAAAATTATGACGAAGTCACAGCGAAATCTTGAATTCTGCTCCTAGGCTGTCCACTAGAAAGGGCCAGATACGGGCAGAGCAAGGGGATCAATCAAGAGGACAAGGTCTCACCCAGTTCGCCATATTTTTCGACAATTTGGGGGCGTTGCAATTCCTCTACCACACAACCTAAAGCGTCTCCACAAGCTCCACCTATAAGGCACCCAGCGAATCGGTCTTCTGCACTCAATGTTCTCTCCATTCTGCAATTTAGTGTCACTCGGCGTGGCTGGTGTGAGCTGCAATTTCGATGCGTTCGAAGCAGCACTGGACTTGAGGCTCTCGAACGTCTACTGCTTAACCTGCTCAACTTCGGCGCTTCTCTGCTGCCCTTGTAGAAGTACCGATCGTCCGGTGCTCCTCTACATTTCAGCTCTGAAACAGTCAGTTGGCAAGCGACGCAATTCTCGAAAACTGCGGGGAGGCTGTAGAGGATCTGCACAGCCATCGACTGACTGTCGCTGGACACAATGTCTCCAACTCAGCTGTCAATCGGCTGAACAGAGTCATCTGAGCCAAACTTCTGACTCAAGCCTCGGCAAGCTAGTCAGTCGACAGAAGGGCCCCGGGTCAGAAGTCCGGGCATGATCTGGAGTCTGGAACCGGCACCTGAGTGCCAACCAATGTCTGGCGCCCAAGTGAGAGACAACATGCCAGCCACGAATACGAGAACAGTACCGGCTGCTTGTGTGTGACCTCCACTCGGTGATTAACTCTGACTCCTTCCAGAATTCCGCCATGCTCGATGACCCATTCTTCGGCGGGTGCAGTAATAGGATTACTACTCACGCGCATGGATGTATGCGCGTGAGCAACTTCTCGACTGCGTTCTCGTTTTAGCCTCAGAGTTGTTTGTATCGAAAGTAGAGGGTTTCCGGGTGTTTACTTATCGCCCCTTTTGAATCCTATTATTACTTGGTTTTATTTTATGTTTCAAAATTCACTTATTAGATTCCCTTCACGGGCTGTTTTGTTGTTGACTGCTGCATACATAACCTATCAGCTTGTTCCACATCTCATCTACCTTCTTCAGCCAGTGAGTACCATCTTAGGTTCAAGATTTTACGCTTCTTGTAGCGTCATGCGTATGGACTTCATTGATGACTACTTTACGTCCAAATTAGAGACCACATTATTTATAGAGCATCAGGAAGTCGTATACCGGTATTTGTTATTCTGAAGAAGAGATCTTAAACTCTGTTATGGTTGCGTGCGAGGTCGGTCATCAGACAGAAGTATACATTCTGTCACAAATTCTAAACTAGACGAAGTAGATTTCCACTTTTTATTACTTAGACAACAGGAAGAACAAAAACTTGCAAGGAATTGTAACATGCCAATTTCAGATTGCAACAACATTAACAAAATGAGATCGTAGGTACTTATCTTCTTTTCATACTAAATTGAAGGAGAGTGTTGGTTTACCATGCTTATTTGACAACAATAAGTTTGATAACAATAGACAAGAAATGCATGGTTGCCATTTTTGAGTGCATGGAACAAAGTTTGTTAGAGCAAGTAAAGAATGTGGTGTCTTCTTGTGACGCGACTACTTTGGGAAGATATAAGATGTGTCATCTTTAGAGACATTGTTATGACGATGATATTTTAGGTGAGGAGTACCTTCGGCTCATCGTAAAGTTGTTATAAGCCCATGGTTGGATCTATTTTGTAGTATAAAAATATTGATAAGGTTCCAAGAGATATTATCTTGGACCTCATTGAATATAAAGTGTGGTTAGGGTGGAAAAGGGAAGAGAGGGATCTAGAACATCGTTTTGTTGACTAAAGAGCTTATATGATCGAAGTGGAGCCGACATGGGACATGGATAGAGGATAACATGATACTCCAGATGTACCAATGCCCAATCCATATGTGATCAACATCCGATGTCTTCATCGTGATCATTTTCGGGCGTGGTTAGTATATCACTTTGGAAATAATTTTATGTGACAAGTGATGAACTCTCCATACCCTATTATTCTTCCAGTTGTTTTCTATGGCAAGATTTGGGATCTAACATTAAACGTTTTGATTTAGTTGAGCGCTCTGGATCTGAACTTGATAATAGTGGTGGCTTTCAACACGCGGGTTCCAATCAATCATTATTGTTTATCCAAAGCAAGCTATATGGAGTTGATTGTTAGGAATTTTGGCGAGGTGTATTATTCTCAAATTATAAACTCTATGGTTACGTTTGTAATTCTGATCATACATAATCGGTTTCAAATTATTATTTTGACTCTTTATTTATAGTGGTTCATATTGTTAATATGATGATTAAGTACTATTTAATTTAGTTGTAAAACTCTAAGTTAATATGAAACTAATTTGGCCACACTAGAGGTCAAAAAAGTGATTTATCATTCTTATTAATCTTGGAATTTTGGCCAATGAATACAATTGTGAAATTCTTTGAAATTTTGAGTAGTTTTGGAATACTTGAAAGTGACCATTTGCACATTTGGAGGAGGAGTTAAAAAATTGATGACAAGAATTACCAAGTGGATTCAAGAATGAGTCCAATTGAGTGTGTTATCACTCTACTCTTGTGATTTGAAGTTGAATAATGAAATTTAGATATTGGAATGTGTTTGGATTAATTTTGAGAATCATAGAAGAGTTTTGACAGATCCAATTCAATAAAGATATAATTTCAATTTAGATTTGTATTTTAATTAAAATTTCAATTCAATTAAATAAATTTTGAATACGGAATGATAGTTTAAAGTTTGTGTATATAGTCATAGTTACACGATTATAAATTCCACGATTGTAATGAATGTCACGAAATAAATACATAATCTATTTACCTATTCATGGCAAGAAGACTGACTCATGCCCTTGGTATTATGGGAAAATAAGTGTAGCGTTGGCCATCAAGAACCGTGGAATGAGTCATTCCGAATTGAAAACACACCATGATAGAGATTTGGGATAAATGTAAACCCAACAAATAAACATGGCGATGAGATGACTTTGAGGATTAGAGAAAGAATAACAATCATGAAACAATTTTATCAAATGTACAATACAACACTCAAACTTGATAGCTAACAAAAACTGCAAAACTAGTAGATTATGACTTCAGATTTCATGGAAAACAAAAAATACCATAGATCGGGGAAGATACACCCTATTCACTTGTTCCCGTGCTATTTTTTGTATGCGTTCCAGTACTACCACTCTTCTGTACGGAACTTGCTGATCTAGAGTGGACATATTTCAAGGTCAGGACGCATATGATTAAAAGAACTAGAAATGAAGAGGAAAATTTTTAGATGGATTTTAACGAAAGATGGAAGGTAACAGAAGCTGGAGGATTATTATCGATGGAGGAGATGACACCTGCGGCATTCTTGGCGAGTTGGGCACTAGTTACACCTTTGTTATCTTCTCGATTTGTGATCGTAGATAGACCTATTTTGGAGATATATACGAGGGACGTCGATACGGGATCATTTCCCTTACAGGTATTATTACAACATACGAGAGACGCTTTACCACGGGAGGTACGACATGAGTTCCCATCTTTTTCCTCTTTGTCTACCGATTGGACTGTAGACCCCTACAGTCTATCTTGATGGACCGATAGTTTCAGGAGGCTCTACATTCACTTTTAGTGGATCCGGCCATCCCTCGTACTACTGGAGCTCGTCTACGCTCTTGCTCGGGCAAGAGTGCAGGCTCGTGGATCTTGGCTCGACCATGCATCAGGGCTTTTTGACTCGCACCAACTACTTTCTCCACAGCGATGAGGTTCCGTCTTGGCTTGGTCCATCCATCTACATCTTCATTACTCACATGTGAGTGTGGTATCACTTTAGATGCGGATGGTGTTCATATGACTCGTTGTCCATTCGGAGGGCAGAGAGGATAGCTACCCATGATGCCATTAGGGATGTGGTGTTTGCTATAGCGGGAGGGTGGATACCTCACATGGAGAGAGCGTTGGTATGCCTTGCGGTCGACTAGGGTTAGGGCAGACTGTACTTGGTTCGGGAGGACCAGGTCACTGTGGCTGATGTGGTGGTTACCGATCCTACTAGAGACACAGTTTCAGAGGGGGTGATCACCCATCCTCCAGGATGAGCGGCGAGTGGAGCGGCAGCAGCCAAGGTCTCCAAGTATAGAGGTATGCAGAGAGGTCACATCTTTGTTCCTCTAGCTTTGGAGTTATATGGAGCTATGGACACCGACTTCGACATGCTTGTGAGGGAGTGCGCGAGAGCCTACCATACTAGGCGACATGGGGTATCACTCTCTTTAGCTTACATTACATTACTCTCATTGCTCTACATAGAGCACTAGCTGGTGCAATCCATAGGTGTAACACTAGGGAAGTGAGGAGAGATCACTCGAATAGCTCAAGAAATTCTGAAGTTGAGAGATACCTCAATGGTCTCTCTTTCTCCATATATAGTCCTCAAAAAGGTACAAACAAGATGAGGTTACACAACCACCATCCACTCAATTCCTCGTGGATCGATGACGTGGCGGACATCCCTATGAGCACACGGATTGCTGACGTGTACTCCAACTAACACAACCTAAAGAGCACACGGATTGCTGACGTGGCACCTTTAGATACTCCACTAATAGTCAACTCAAGACCATCTATCTCCTCCTTGCGTAACCTCTACTTTAGTTCTCACTAACTAAAGATGGTTACAAATCTCCCTCCTTTTAAGATGCAACGTCCTCGTTGCACACGCGTTCAAACTCTTGAACGATCAAAGGTGCATTGGCTAAGTTCTTTGCCGGCTCCCAAGTTGATTCGTATGATGGATATCCCTTCCATTGAACCAAATACTCCGTTTTTGGGTATCTATGACCCCGAATCCGTTTTTTGAGAATCTTGTCAACCTCAAATTCTGCCTGATCTGCTACCATAGTAGGTAAAGGAGGAGGGTTTGATGGATTTGTGAACTGCTTGGGACATGGTACATGTTTTCGCAATCGTGACACATGAAATACGGGATGTATTTTCATATGCAACGGGAGCTCTAACTTGTAAGACACCTCGCCAACACGTTTCAACACCACAAAAGGACCGATGAATCGAGGGTTAAATTTTGGTGTTCCTACAAGTGACAAATTGGTTGTGGATAGCCAAACTTGATCTCCTTCCTGAAAATTCACCTCCTGCGATGAGCATCTGTGATATTGCTTTTGTCGATTTTGAGCAATTACCAACTTCTCCTTTGCTTGATGCAATCCTTTGTGTATGTGTCTCCACAAAATCATTGATCGCCGCGACTTTGGTTGAAAACTCCCGCCTCTTAGGAATTCCCAACAAACTAGAAGGTGTCAAAGGATGAGCACCATACATCGATAAAATGGAGACACTTTTGTGGATGCATTAATGTAATTGTTATATGCAAATTCCACTAGAGGCGTAAGAGTATCCCACTCTTGTTGTTCCTCCCAAGTGAATGCTCGCAAAGATATCCTCTATTGTTCTATTGGCCCTCTCTGTTTGACCATCCGTTTGAGGATGATAGGTCAGAGACATTGCTAGCTTTGTTTTGAATAAACCAAACAAGGTTTTCCAAAACAAACTAGTAAAATGAGTTCCTCCGTGCGTGATCAAGACTTTGCTTAATCCGTGATTCACAAAACCGCATCTAGGTACGGATGAGCAAGTTGTGGTGCCGTCATTGTCTTTGTGGTAGGTCGGATGTGTATCATCTTACTCAATTTATCCACAAAGACCACAACTGAATCATGTCCTAAAGAGGTTTTTGGTAACTCACATACTAGATCCATGGTAACATGTTCCCATCGTTGTTTAGGAATGGGAAGAGGTTGTAATAAACCTGCTGATTTTTGATTGCTTGCCTTGTTTTGTTGACACTCCATACAACTTCGAACGTATGCCGTCGCATCTTCTCGCATCTTTGGCCAAAAAGTACACTCGTTGGATGTTCTCCAAAGTCTTTTCAGCTCCCACATGCCCTGCAATGGCTGTATCGTGGCCTTCTGACAATATCATTGTGCGTAAATTTGGATCTTGTGGGATCCATATACGCTGCTCCTGAAATGCTAGACCTCGAACCTTCCTTGCCGTGCTGTGCTCGAAGTGCTTTCATGATCTCCTCATCCTCCTTTGTTGCGCCCATCATTTGAGACCACCAATCAACTTGGATTTTCACCTCTGTGATGTTGTTGAGACACGGCATCCGCGTGAGAGCATCTGCAAGTTGTTTCTTGCCCTCCACATACACTATCTTCATGTTGAAGCGTTGTCTCCATTCTGCCCATCGAATTTGTCGTTTGGAGAGATCTTTCTAAGTTTCCAAATACACCAATGGTTTGTGGTCGGTTTCTACCACAAACTCCTTGTTTCCCTGTAATGCTTCCAATGTTTCGTGGCCGAACAATGACTAACTCCTCTCGCTCGTTGTGTGATAGTTTTGCTCACCGCCACCAACTTTTGGGAAAAAAGGCAACCGGATGCCAACCATCCTCCCACTCCCGTTGAAGAATTCCACCCACCGTTGTACCTGATGCATCGGTCGCCAGCTTGATCGGTCGACTAGGATCATACCACTTGAGAATAGGTGCATTCAAAAGTGCATCTTTCAAAGATTGAAAAGCTATCTCTTGTGCCGTTCCCCATCTCCATTTTTGACCCTTTCCTAGCATAGATGTTAAGGTTTGGGCAAGGCGTGCAAAAGCTTTTTAACAAATCTACGATAAAATCCTCAGAAGACCTAAAAAAAACTCTTTAGTTGAGTTTGATCCTCCGGTGTGTCCATTTTTGTATGGCTTCTATCTTATCACTCATTACTTGAATCCCTCCATTTGTGACTCGATGGCCCAAGTAATCTACTTCTGATCTACCAAACTCACATTTTGAAGCTTTTGGCATATAACTCATTCTCTCTCTCAAACCCTGAGTACCTCTCGTAAATGTCGCCTATGATCTTCTAAGGTTGTACTATATACCAAAATATCATCCAAAAAAGACAATAACAGATTTGTCTAAATAAGGACGAAAAATATCATTCATTAATCCCATGAATGTGGCAGGTGCGTTGGTGAGACCAAAAGGCATCACTAGATACTCAAAGTGACCGTACCTAGTACGAAAGGCCGTCTTCTGCACATCTTCATCTGCAATTCGTATTTGATTGTACCCGCTCCTCAAATCCAATTTGGTGAAGTACTTCGCTCCTTGAAGTTGGTCAAACAAATCATCCATTCTTGGTAATGGATATTTGTTCTTGATGGTATGTTGATTGAGTGCTCGATAGTCAATGCACATTCGCATACTCCCGTCCTTCTTCTTCACGAACAAAGACAGGGGGCTCCATAAGGTGAAATGCTCGGTTGTATGAATCCCTTTCTCCAACATCTCCTCCACTTGAGCCTTGCATTCTTCCAACTCATTGGGCGCCAATCGGTATGGAGCTTTGCACATTGGATTGCTTCCGGGTATCACCTCAATCTTGTGATCTACACACCTCTTAGGTGGCAACCCTGCAGGTAGATCATCTGGGAAGACATCCCGATACTGTAATAATATCGCTCAATGATTCCGGAATGTATAGATTGTCCTTAGAACCAACAACATCTCTTATAAGTCCCAAGAAACATACATCACCTCTAGAAATGGCAGTCTTACCAATCACAAAGAGAGGTAAGCTTCTATTCTGATATCTACTTCTATCTCCGTAAATCTTCCATCCACCACTTTTTACTACTTTCTTTCTCCAATCTACCTCCGGATTGTATTGCTCCATCAACGGCATTCCTAGGATGACATCATATCGAGCTAATCGGATTACTCTCCATTCAATCTCTTCCTGGTACCGCCTATGGCTAGTTGTACACTCCGTGCTAATGTCTCAATTGGTTCAATTTTGGCCATTTGGCAACTCCACTTCCTCATTCACATCCTTCATCAAACTCAATCCTAATTTCATTGCAAATGATCGTGATAGAAAGTTTTTTTTGTTGCTCCGGGATCAATTAGGACTCTCACCTTGTGTCCTTCCATCATCCCATCTGTGACAATCAATCGTGCTTGTTTCTTGCTCCCTCCATGAGCTTCCAATCGTTGTTTTCTTCCAACCCCGCCTTTTCTTCGTTTAGTGGAACCAAGAAGGCCGCGAGGCAAGTTTACTTGGTGATCTTCGCTTCCGCAAGATCTCATCTTCATTGTCGTACTCCCTTCCTTCCATATTGTTGAAAGGCCTCGCAACATAGGACTTCCTCCGGTGGTCCTGATCGAAGTTCTACAGTAACTTGGCAATGTGACCTATCCTCCCACATGTATAGCATTGACGATTGTCACGAACCGCCATTCCTCCTCGATTAACTGCTCCATTATTTGCGGGAAGATCCGCACATTTGGAATAAATGGTCGACGATTATCACCTCCATACCTAGGCGGTGGTCCTCGTGGTGGTGCATATCCTTCCCTACGTCGAAGGTTTCCCAACTCCATGGGTGTTGGGCCAAATGGTTCTCGAACATTGCTTGATGGTTCACCGTGTGTGATCCCATAAGCACCCGAAATCCGTTGAGCAATTGCAATTGCTTCATTCACTGTGGATGGATTACTTACCATCACCTCCTTTCGCACTCTCTCCTTCAGACCTCGTTTGAAGACATCTAAGGCTTCGCTCCACTCATATCCATAATGGATACTTGAAGATCACGAAATTCTTCAATGTATTCATGTATGCCTCCCTTTCGCTTCAAATCCCACAACTTCATTCGCGGTTTGAAGGGAATCCACCGCTTGAAAGTTCTGAAGAAGTCCCTCTTGCATCCCACTCCATGAAATAGAAGCACCTCGTTCTGAAAGCATTCGTTCCCATGTAGTGTACCATGTAAGAGCCTTATCCATGAGGTAAGACCGCATGAACATTCATGCAGTAAAATCAGAAACATGAAAATGTGATAGATGTATATTCATCCTCATGATCCATCCCTCCAAAACTCCCATGGCCCTACTGCCCTTGTAGGCTTCCACCTTACATGACTTTCCCATCCGAAGTAAGAGATTGGCTTGATCTTCCATCTCTTGAAGTCTTTCTCCTATTTGCCTCTTTCGTTGGCAATAGCGATTCGCCATGGTTGGGGTTGAGTCTCTTGTATCAGAGTTTCCACTTCCATCTCACCAACTCTCTCTCTCTCTACCTTCTCACTCTCTAATGCCGAGATCTTGTCCTCCATGGCTTGTTGCTTTGTATGTCCATCTACAATAGCTTTTCTTAACTCTTCATTTCTATCATGATTGAGTTCAGAACTTCACTCATAGAAACTGACGCTTCCATGCTTCTCCACCACTCAAACTAATACAATGTAAGTATAATAACAATCCAATCTCTCAAAATAGGGATCACAAAAGGCCGAGGTGATCCTATTACAACTCTATAGTACTCTTCACCATAATTCCTAACAATAAAGTCCCTCCATACTCTCTTCTGTCGGTAAATTGTTCTAATTTCTACATACGTGTTGAACGGAACCGGTGCGGGTGGTTCACGATTCAAATCCATCCAACATTCAGTATAGAATGTAAATGGTACAATCCCACGTTTCTCCATAACTGACAATCGGAAGTATCATTGGTATTGGTGATGCCATCACTCGAGCCATAAAATCTGCACCCCAATTTGCCACAAGGTACACTCGAAAACATCCTTCTCCATGAATCGAATATGGATGTTGAATAGATTGGGAAATGGGAAGTTCGGCACAGATTTCCCTCAGGCACATCCATACCTGCAACCCACAATTTTCCCTTTCCCCCTTACCCTACATGCAGATCAATGACCTCTGCCAGTCTCTATAAAACTCTCAAGAACTTAAAGTTATCATCATGATCTTGCTATTCCAAGAGTGGTAGTCCACACTCAAGGAAAGAGCAAGTTCGCTCTGATACCATTGTAACACTAGGGAAGTGAGGAGAGACCACTCGAATAGCTCAAGAAATTCTGAAGTTGAGAGATACCTCAATGGTCTCTCTTTCTCCATATATAGTGTTAAAAAAGGTACAAACAAGATGAGGTTACACAACCACCATCCACTCAATTCCTCGTGGATCGATGACGTGACGGACATCCCTATGAGCACACGGATTGCTGACGTGTACAACTAACACACAAGAAACACAACCTAAAGAGCACACGGATTGCTGACGTGGCACCTTTAGATACTCCACTAATAGTCAACTCAAGACCATCTATCTCCTCCTTGCGTAACCTCTACTTTAGTTCTCACTAACCAAAGATGGTTACAATAGGAGAGCAATCACGTTAGGTGATGCTTCTTCGGATGCTCATGTTGTTTGTATACCTTTTGACTTGGATAGTTCAGATATCCTAAGTGCTGTAGGACATATTTCCGAGTGTGATCCTATTGGGGCCTAGCCCCATGTTACGGGTTTGGTTCCATCCTTGTACGATTTTATGGGGTCTTCCCATCCTTTTTTTTTGTTATTATACTTCGTCTTTACCTACAGAAGCTTGATAGATTACCTTGACTGTAGCTTCGGCATCACAAATGCTTGTTCCAGATCCTGAATATTCAAAATTAGTGAGTTAGTCTCTACTTCACGTGAGCTGTATGTTTCCAAGAGAGAAATATAGCTTTGGGGAACTTAGCACTTTCAGCCTTAGCAAATATTTCAGTGCTAGCAGTGAACCTCACTCAACTCTGAAATTTAGAGAATCTGATTGCAGTTCAACATTGACTCCGAATTAAAATTCTACTTTCCATGTTCAATGTAGCCGGCTAACTGTGAACATTCCCTGTCGGCAACTGCCAGCTCATGAGATGGAATCTCCGATAACAAGAAGGAGCTCCAAGGTCAAAATAATGGGAAAGTAAACGTACAAACTCAGTTACTGAAACTCAACAGGAACCTCTTGTCATGATGCAAATCAGAATTGACGATAATTGAGTACTAATGAAGTTTCTTAGTAATTCCCAATCGCCTACAAAACTAGAAAGCATGCTAAATTCTGTTGCTGGATGTGTGAAATCAGTGGAGATCCCGTGATGATGAGATCTGATAGAGGACCTCACGTACAAGAACTGAAACTCTATCAGAATCTTGTTCAATATACCTCACGCCCAAAGATGCCAAGAATTTGTCAATTGAACGACTGCGACTGAGGTTGTCTTCCACAAAGTACGAAGATTGTCGAAAGGTTGAGGGGTTGTTTACTTACCTTGTGCCGAAAAGCATGGGACTTGAATCATATTATGTTCCATCTCAAAAGTAAGATTTGACTCTGACCATCGGGACTTCTCTCTCTCTCTCTCTCTCTCTACTACCTCCCCAAGATTTTACAAAATCTACATGATTAGGAATTGAATGAGCCGCTAGCTTGATGCAAAATACTGGAGTTCTGTCATCAACAGTATACGATCCGACAAAACATAATACGATATCCATACCTTGTGTTTGGACGACTGCAATCTCGAGGACGAATAAGTCTTTTAACCCCTGCGAGGTTTCACGTGGTGGACGAGAGTACCAAATAACTATGCACATGAGGGAGGTGATTGCATTCTGTTAAATGAAATTTCTGAAAGTTCCTGAAAGGTCGGTCGATGACCATAGCTGAGTCCTGAAGCGCGCTGTTGCAATATGTTTTAGAGAGTGCTCTTTGAGAGATTTTTGAGTTTCGAAACTGGATGAACATCTGAAAGGCATCGTCTCAGCCGTTTCGGATTCTATAACGTGCACCTCTGGGAAAAAAATTCGTATCATTGTAAACCTAAGTCGACACTGACTGATGGCATTCGTTCGTTCAAAGACACTACCTCCCTCAATTTCGACTAGCGCACGGAGCTTGGACCTCCGACTCCAAAATCTTATTCAAATTTGACATATCCTTCCCATAATTGTGAGTGACCGTTTGAATTTCGGACACGACGTCAATTAAAAAACACAATAACCACCATTGTCTGTCGTTGATATAGTTGATATAGGAATTCAACATCTGATAGCCGATATGATGATCTGCAATGCGTGCGCTCAGAAGTTGTTTAGTACATCTGCCCGAACTTATATAGGAATGCTGCGAAATTGCAGCATTTGAAGTCATCACCCACTCAATGTTATGGCATTATAACTCAAATAGAAACTCATCATTCAAGTGCCAACTCGAAGGGGTTTATTTGTGTATTATCTCTGTAGGAGATTTTTTCGCGTATTCTTCTTTATCAATTCGAGTGCGTTATGCATTACGAGTAACAAATCTCTTCAATTTTGCTAGAATATGATCCAACGTTGCGTAAAAAGCACTTGACAGTGTGACAGTAACAAATGTGGATCAGTTGTACTCAGTGTCCAGAAGGAGAGGCATTACACAAGGACAGTAGTTGGAGGAGGTCATGAGACGAATGACACCAAGTGTGATGTGAGTATTCACTAAACGACCATCGTGACAGAGCTGATGCTCAACTATGGTCCATATGAAGAATAATTGAAGGCCGCCTCGACCGTCCGCTCAGGGAAAAATCCTATTCAGTGAAATATTTAATGGAGGGTCTCTTGGTGTCAAGAGTCTCAACCATCTACTCCTCTGAGTGATCTCATGGCATATCTACCACAATAAATCCTGCAGGTCGACTTGTGTATCAAGTACGTGTACTAACAAGCATTTGACTACTGGAGAGATAATCAAGATTAAACTCTTCTCGCTCGATAGCTATTTACAGGCATCCCGACTTGAATCAATGAACTGAAACATACGCACTTGCATTACAAACTGTCCAATCAAACACTTACTCTGTCTAAATCTCGGCTTAGCGAAATCTTTTGTTCTCGAATTCTTTAAAATTCTGAATTGAAGTAAGTATATATATATATATATATATATATAAGCATATCAAAGTGCATACTTACAAGATGAGAAGTTCGTCTGTGCCATTGAAGTCTTATCATTAACTGCAGTGAGGGCAAGTGGCTGAGAGCTGCCAGCGATGTCACACAAAATATCATGCAAAGAAGATAGTTGATTCAATGAGCCGATGTAACTCCTATGGATGTCCTCTGACCGTCTATGACCACATATGGTAGTTTCTATTTTGCCTCTGCGAGCTCATGTGATCAACAGCTGGCATGCCAAACCACATATAGAACCTTGCTTCGTAATATCTGCTTCAAATTCGGGGACTCATTCTACTGAAATTGATAAGTTGGAAAACTGTAGCCGCTACAACCCTCAATCGAAGGTTGCAGTGTCAGATTATGGACGACTGCGCAGGGAAAGCGTTCCTGAAACCGAGACTTTATAGTACCATCGCACTTTCGGAAACACACGAAATGGAGCCTGGACTCCCACATGAATGAGGTAGGTTCAGTGCAGAATTTTTCCTTCCATCTCATGAACGTACATTCACTGCTTGCAGAGTCCAGAAATACGCCTCCGTCCATTTCCACCTTCTCCTGGATGGCACAAAATTCAGGAAATTGGCTCCAGTGTACTCTATGCAAATTCCAGTTTACATTCCACTTGCTCTCGTAGAAGGTGTAATTCTGATTATCGATAATTTCTCCCTCCCAAAATTTCACTACGCGCTGGCCACCATCCACCGGTCCTTCCTCCATTTCACCACACAAGTATCCTCTCTGTATATCACATCCTTGTATTTTGACTTTAAAACTCCACGAACCGATGGGGTGGCCATCATACTCGCTACCGGCGAAAGTCTGACCCACGTTGAGGAAATTCGAGGAAGTCAAAACCGAAGACGCAGCCAAAGGAATAGTTCCTGCAACTGAAGTTTCCGAGTTGTTTCGTCGAGGCATGCCTGAGGACTTTGACGGATACTGTACAGCATGTGCAACCTTTGTGGATGAATTGTCGTATGGTCTATAACATGATTTCTGCCATGGGATCTCTTCCCATGGTCGTGCTATCGCGAAGTCCCGTCAAGGAATTAGACAAAACGAGCATCCTGCAACAGAAGACTTCTCTTCCAGACAGACTGAACGTGCACTTGTGTTCTTGTCATTCAAACTCCTCTCCATTCGAATATCTAGCCACAGCATAAAACAACGGTCTACCTATACACATCTCGATGCTATTTTCAGTGACTCCACTTCAGATTTGATCCCGTTGCTGTGCTTGACCTTTTCGTACTTGTGGCCAAATTTCACTTGCACATATTCCACAACTCAACTCTTCATCTCTAGCACTAGATTTCCTTACATCTAACTTTTGGAGGAGTACATGAACCATTATCACTCTGCTTGCATCGTATTTTCTATCCAGAAAATCTTGAACTTCTTCTCAAACGGAGCTTGCATGTGTCTGCATGAAGGTCAGGGATAGAATCTGCTTTAGTCTACTGACTGTTTTTCTTCATGCATACAAGACTTTCAACTTTTCTAGGTCGGGGATACATAAGCCTGGGAATACTAGATCAAGAATATTGTTTTGGTCTGGTGCAGTAGGACATATTTCCCCTTGTGATGCTATTGGGGCCTAGCCCCATCTACCCCTTTGGTTTCATCCCTGCAGTACTTGATGGGTCTTCCCATCTTTTTGCTATATTATTTGGTTTCTTCAATTTTGGTTTGTACATTAGCTGACCTTTCTGCTGATTAGAACCACCTGGCCCATCATTAGATACCCAAGTTTTTGGACGGACAAGGAGCAATAAAAAGGAAAGCTGTTAAAGTAATAGCATGAGATCGAAGTCCTAAAATAGGATTCAACAATGTATCTCTGGTACAGCTATAACACGCTCCTCCACTCAAGAACCAATGATCAAGCTGCGTATATCCCAGACCTATCCTCGAATTAAAAGACAAGGTTACTCGAAGATAATACTGCGGCCTCTCTAACTCATCCTTAATGGGAACATCAATACTATGAAATTTCCATCATTTTTAAAAGTCACCTCCTTAATTCACTGACAGGATTTCTTAACCAGCGATTGTGATTATATTATTAGTCTCATAGCTTGAATGAGGTTGGAGTAAGTTTAATTTGAGAGTTATTTCAGGCTTTTACACGCTTCCAACATCTTTTTGGAGCATTCAGAAAAACACAGCAGGTTTTCAACTCTGTATATTCAACTTCCTTTGAATACAAAGCAAGTGTACTTTGTTTTTTAATAACCAATTAACAATTTTAAATAACAAAAGTAAAAGATATTTTTAACAAAACAAGATGCCCAACTAGAGTCTGCATAAGACTCGACTATAGAAACTAATTCTACTTCAGTCTGGTCATACAAAAGCCTATAGGTTTCAATACCTGTCCAACACAGGAAAATTATTCTGCGAGCCAACGTGACTTACAAGTATTCAGTCACTTTATGTTATAAATCACTTCACACACTATATTTATTTACATAAGAACTCAAAATTATATTTTATTATAATTAATATAGATAATTAGTGAAAAATATAAAACATTCATTTGTGAAGAAAGAATTTCATACAAAAAATAATCTGAATTAATAAAATATTTCTTTGAATAAATAATTAATTTCAAAAAAGAGACAAAAAATATTTTGGAAGCAAAGTATCAACTGTTACCAAGTTACAAAAAATATAATTTTGTACTAGAATTATATACGTAACTTTTTTATTAAATATGAAAAATTAAATCCATGAAATCTTAGTTTTTAAAAATAAAAAATAAAATTATATGACAAATTATTTTATTATTTAAAAAAATAAACCTGATTATTGACATCATGTAATTAGATTTTTCTATAATCAATTCAAGATTAAAGTTTGATAAAGTTTTGGGCAAAACCTAATGAAAGTATAGAATTTTTTATTATCACTGAAATATAATTTTATTTATATATTTAAAATTTTTTAGATATATAATTTTTGATTGAAATAAAAAATAAAAAATAAAAATATTCCAATAATTTTCATATTCGTGAGATTATTTTTACATATTATCATGTCAGGAATATAATGGAAGGAAATTTTGAGCATTAATTTCATACAACTAAAATTTCATATACTTGATTCAATCAAAATTTCAGTATTATTTGATAATTAAGAAGAAATTTTATGTTTAGAAATATCAACTTTTTGAATTGGAAAAAGGAATGGTTCACAAAATTAAATAAATTTATTTGAGATAATATAAAATTGAAATATGTCACATCTTGAAAAAAAAGTTTTTTTTTAAAGTTGAAATTTTATTTTTATGATTTTATTTTAAATTTTTTTTAATCTAAATTAAAAATTTTAAAAAATTTTAATTTTTTTTTGAAAATTTATGAACTTCTTATTTTGACCCCTGAAAATATTATTCTAAAATAATTTTAAAAAAATATTGCAACTGAGATATGCAAGTGATATTCATGAAGATACAGTTATCTACTATTCAACTCTAGCTTGTGTTGCATTATAAGATTTTATAAATATTAGAATTGTTTCAAATGTGACAGTTTGTGATATTTTGTTATGGATAAATAATATTTATAAGAATATTTAGAATTACAATCATTCAAGTTTTTCTAAAGGGTATTTATAAAATATAAACCTTTAATTTTTAATTAGATTAAATATTATTATAATTTAGATTTTAAATTTTTTTCTTATTTTTCTACTGTTTTATCAATTTTTGTCTATCTATCTTAGTAAAGTAATATGACTACTAAAATATAGTATATTAATTAAAAAATTTCAAAAGAAAGTTGAATTTAAAATTGATTGTTAGAGATTTAATATCTAACAATCAATTTCAATCAATATCAATGTATATTTTAATGATTGGACAATCAATTATCTCATAATCAATATCTAACTTGTGATCTAAGAGTGCATAAAAGATTCGAGCTGCATGTGAATTTTTAATTTAATTTGAAATGCATTGCTAAAATTTTTTTTACTATATTCAAAGTTATGATAATATAGAAAATATAAATTCATTTGATAAAGTTTTAACATGAAAATTATTAAAAAAATAATAATATGATAGTGCTCAAGGTTCGTCCTTTTTTTAAATCCTGCGTTTTCGGTCTCGTTACATGAACTTTTTGTAAACTAGGTGAGACGGGTCAAGTTTTCACCTTTTTAAATCTCGCCTTTTGGGTCTTGTTAAATGAACTTTTCTTAAACTAGATAGATGGTATATATATTTATATATATATATATATATACTTGAAAGATAGGGTAGTTGATTGTAAAACACTTTCTTCTCTCCAAATACATTTCACAACACAAATAGACAAACCATCATCATTAAAAACAAAACCATTTCCCAAAGACACATCATCACAACATATCTTTGCTAAGAACTGCTTTCTATAGACTCAAAATATTTGCAATCGCCTTAGGTCGTTGTCGTGTTGTGACGCGGCTACTATGAGAAGATGATGACATGTGTCATTTTCAGAGCTGTTGTCATGACGGTGATACTTTAGGTTAGGATAACCAACGGCATTATAAGGCTTTTAAGAGCCCACCGTTGGATCAACTTTGTAGGGCTTGAATGTTGAAAAGGCTCCAAGAGATATTATCTTGGATCTTATCAGATATAAAGCGCAGTCGGGGTGGAAAGTGTATGGGAGAGATCTAGACACATCACCTTGCTTACTAAGGAGCTTATCTGATAGAAGTGGAGTCGATGTAGGACAACAGTATCCTCCAGATGTACCGATGTCAAGTCCATTTGTGATCAACATCCGGTGTCTCATCGTGATCACTTTCGGGTATACTTAGCCGGCTTCGAGTTGTGATTTTAACTTTTATTAGTGACATCTCATATTGTGTATAGGATGTCTAAGTAGTGTGTTTAGGATAGTTTTAAAGCTCTAAGTTAAAATGGAGCTAATTTGGCCCCACTAGAGGTCAAAATAACACTCTCCATTCTCATTGGTCTAGGAGTTTTGGCCAATAACGACACTAGGGCAACTTCTTTGAGGTTTTGAGGGGTTTGGGAAACCTTCCAGGGAGACATTCAAAGAAAAAAAGATAGGGTTGGAGAGTTGAGAGGATGAGCTACGACGTGGGCTCAAGAATGGATGGATTTGAAGAATTTGTCATTCTAAAATGGTGATTCAAAGATAAAGAGAGAAATTTAGACCTTTGAGTGTATGTGGGATATTTCTGAGAATCTTACGAGGGTTTTGAAAGATCTGAGTCAACTAAGATATAGTTTACGACTCAGGCTTGTGTTTAGATTGAAATTTTGACTCAATTGGATAAGTTTTGAGTACGGAGTGATAGGTTGAAGTTTTTGTATACAGTCAGAGTTGCACGATTGCACTGACTATCATGAAGTTAGTACATCGATCATATCTTTTGATATCAAAAAATTTTGTCAATAAAACTTTTCACAGTTGAAGTCGGATGATAAGTGATCTTGACATGAAATTTGAGAGCAATTGGAATCAAGGATTAGGATGTATGATGGTTTTAGTACACAAGGGTCTACATATCGTCTTGTGATACAGTGCGTAAATCGACAATTCTTATGAGAGATTTAGAATAGAGAAACATATGAAACTTTTTTGACAGATTGAGTGGAGCAATTTTCTGTGAAGTTTAAGCGAGAGTTATTAGTCCAATCATTGGATATCATAATCTTCTTCCGCTGAAGTTTTATCAGTTGTAATGAACTTGAATATGGAGTGCTGAGGAGAAGAAGAAGAGATTGTCAACTCACACGAGGTTCAAGAGGGTTCTTCTACAGCCAGGCGCTCAAGCGTTCTCAGAGTGAAGAAATGTCCATGCGACAACGTGACCCATCTATAGGGCTATCACACTCTTCCACCTACCACACCGCTTCACTTGACATGGCCAAGGACCTCCCCTCTATATGTTCCTACTAACTGTTGGATTAAGATGATTCTCCCTTCCTCTCCTTTCTCCTTTTCCCTTTCTTCTCTTCTATGTATGTCTCTAGATAGCTCTCTGTCTCTGTTTGTAGCTCTATGTGAAAAAATCCTAAATTATGGCCTTTGTGTGATGAGCAATGGATTTAAATACCTAGGAAGTGAAAATGTGTTCCAAACCACATTGTTATGTGGTCCATACATGATCAATATGAGTGGCCCAAAAAAACTTACGGTGGATTTGCGACAAGTATGTAACACTAATAATGTTTGATCAAGAGTATAAACAACATCTAATCTAATCATGTAACTAAATGTAAAATTTAATGATTAACTAACTATTTATACAAGATGAGGTGTGATAAATTTCAACACCTGCTTTGAAAACGTGTTTAAAGCTAAGTAAATACATATCCACATAATGAATTTTACACATTTAGGCCTCGTGTTGAACAATGGATGAGAAAAATGTCTCATCATCATGAACACATTTTTGAGATAGTGAAAATCTCTCCCCCTTCTTCTCTGGTTTATGATATTTGTCACCAAATAGCTCCTTGATAAATTGAGAGCAAGTTTTCATCTTCCTTTGGATGAAGAGGAAGTCATAGGAACCTCTTGAACCAAAGATCAATAAATGACGAGGACATCAAATCTCATGACCCGGTTTTAATGAGAGAGAGCAAGCTATAGGGTTTTGTACTAATACTAGATTAGTACCTACATTGTCAAAGTCATCACAACGCCAAGTGTTGACTGAGGCTATGGACCTAAACTATTTGACATGGATTGTGAGCCAAGGCTCACAATCTATGATTGACTGAGAATAGACGCATGAGGACCACTGTGTGACTACAAGACCATTGGTTAGCTCTTTGTCTACCAAGATAGTTGTGTCAAAATATGAGGGGGAGAAGTGCCTAAGATCTCATACTTGGTTTTGTAGGGATGTTAGAGAAGGAGAGGTGGAGTTTTCTTCGTGCTTGATTGGAGTTTTTTGCAAGTGGTGGTTATCATTACGAGGCTTTATGATACAACTCATGAAGTTACATCAAGTATGGTGTAGCAAGGACATTGCTTCACTTTGATAATGCTTGAGCATCACGCTGTAAAGAACATTTTATGATTCTCATGAGAGTAGTATTCTCTATTTCTCCTTCTCACCAATCCAAATTTGAGTTTATTGCAACTAGTAAAACTCCCCATGGTGCACACCAAGAAACTGATTTATCTCGTCTCAACCCATCTAGGAGACTTACTCAGAGGGGATCGTGGAACACAAGATGGCAATTGAGTTGTCCGGGAAGACTGGGAATTCAGATCTCTATCTTACGCTTAGCTTCTAGCACCTCATTAGATACCTCGGAAGAAGGAGCCGTGGGAACAAACCAATGCCACAATCCGATGGAAGATCAGAATGAGAAGAGTGAAAAGTGGATCGAGTACACTTCAGCGTCACCATCAGTTGCTCGTGTGCAAATCCACCAAGCACAGGAGGAAAGATTGGTTGTCCAAACTCATAAAATTGGTCGACCAATCCTATGTAATCTTCTTGCCATCAAAATGTCAGCCACGATCACCAAGCAATAGTACCTGGGTGTATTCATCTTTAGTAAGTGAGGACTAAAGTAGAGATTACGCAAGGAGAAGATAGATAGTCTTGAGTTGACTATTAGTGAAGTATATAAATGTGTTATGTTAGCAATCCGTGTGCTCTTTAGGTTGTGTTTCTTGTGTGTTAGTTTTGGTGTTAGTTGGAGTACATGTTAGCAATCCGTGTGCTCATAGGGATGATCGCCACGTTATCGATCCACGAGAAATTGAATGGATGGTGGTTGTGTAACCTTATCTAGTTTGTACCTTTTTGAAGACTATATATAGAGAAAGAGATAGCATTGAGATATCTCTCAACTTCAGAATTTCTTGAGCTATTCGAGTGGTCTCTCCTCACTTTCGTAGTGTTACAATGATATCATGGCAAACTTGCTCTTTCCTTGAGTGTGGATTACCCCTCTTGGAATAGCAAGATGGTGATGATAACTTTAAGTTCTTGAGAGTTGTATAGAGACTCGCAAAGGTCCTTGATCTACATGTAGAGTAAGGGGGAAAGGGAAAATTGTGGGCTGCAGGTATGGATGTGCCTGAGAGAAATCATGTACCAAACTTTCCATTTCCCAACCTATTCAACATCCATATTTGATTCATGGAGAACGATGTTTTTAGAGTGTATCTTGTGGCGAATTGGGATGCAGATTTTATGGCTCGAGTGATGGCATCACCAGTGTCCATGATACTTCCGATTGTCAATTATGGAGAAACGTGAGATTGTACCATTTACATTCTATACTAAATGTTGGATGGATTTGAATCGTGAACCACCCGCACCGGTTTAGTTCAACACGTATGTAGAAATTAGAACGATTTACCGAGAGAAGAGAGTGTGGAGGGACTTTATTCTTAGGAATTATGATGAAGAGTAATACATAGCTGTAATAGGATCACCTAGACCTTTAGTGATTCCTATTTTGAGAGATTGGATTGTTCTTATACTTACGTTCTACTAGTTTGAGTGGTTGAGAAGCATGGAAGCATCAGTTTCTATGAGTGAAGTTTTGAACTCAATCATGATAGAAATGAAAGAAACAAATCCTCATACATTCCTCAAATAACACATTGGACTTCATATTGTTCCAAACATCTCTAAAGAACCTCATCTGCCCTTAGTTTCAAAAGTATATCTTTCTCAAGTTGATTGCCTTGTGTATGAATATTGTCTTGTGTTCCACTGATAAACCTTTTGACAATTTTAAGGTTGAGAGATATTTCTACAAATGAAAGTACTTAATATCCTTTTATTTTAATATCCTTTTATTTTAATATCCTTTTATTTTAATATCCTTTTATTCCATTAATTTGAACAACTACTCATCTACGAAATCATCCCCCATTGCTTTTGATGGCGTCTTCATTTTAAATTGTGAAAAAAAAACTGCATTTGTATGATGCATTCCTTTTTTGGTCTGCATGGGAAAAGAAAATTTTTGCAACAACAACATCCATTGTGCAAACCATCACAAAATAAATGCCTTTTGAACAAGATATTTTAGACGAAAATGATCCTTCTCTAGCTCATGTCTCTGTCCCAATACCACACGGCTATTGACAAAATATCCACATCAACATGAAAAGGCTTTTCCTAATTTGGTGCTATCAACATAGGCACGGTTATCAATTACTTCCTCATTCACTAAAAAGTAATCTGATGTTTTGAAGTCCACTCATAATCCACTTCGTTCTTGAGCAACCTTGTTAATGGTAGCTTAAATCTAGGGCGGGGTTGATTTGGTTCAATTGGGTCAATTGGAGGATAGTTGATTTCTACAAAATCCAAATGTATCAATTGCATATTGCACAGTATCTTTTTTAATTGGGCTTTGAGATCTTTATCTAAATTACATGATGATTAGTTTTAATTCATAGGATAAAACTCTAAGTAGTATAAATAGAGATATTGAGAATCAACTCTCAAGTGAGTTTTGGGAAAAGTTAGTTTTAAGAACAAGCCTTGTTTTGGAAAACTTGATTTTTGAGAATTTATGTTTGGGGTTGTAGCCTTGATTCAATGAAGGCTTTGATTATCATTAAATGATTTCTTCCATTTGAGTGATATTTGACTATTTGTGATAGTTGCCATTATAGAGTTTGGAATTTTAGAGTTTGTGTAAGAGCGTGCATTAGGACATGGTCATCAGGTTGGAACATGTCCTTTTAGATTCATGATGAGATTCCAAAAAGCCATCGGAGATAAACATGAGAGAGGTCACATTTTGGGTTACGTTTTCGGTATCTCAATCTAGAAGGAGCAAAAATATTTCGAATCAAGTTTCTTGTTCATGAGAAAGCAATGATGAGAGTTCAATTGAAGAGTATAGTGGGAGAAGAACGAGCTGAGATCATGCTAGAAAGTATTGTATCATTTTTGTACCATATAGTGTTATATGATAGCTTGTAAGTCATTTTGTACATTTTATTAACTTGAGCGTTACATCTTGGAATTTTTGGGATGAAAAATTATGGAGTTTGAAAATAGTACAATAAAAATTTCCTCAAGAGTGAAACGTGACAGTTGTTTCTATTGTGGAAAGGAGTGAGATAAGCTTATAAGTTGCTTATTGTGGAAAGATCGGAGGTTGAGGGAGAGTAGAAAGTTGGGAGAGCTAAACCTTCATCTAGGATCATCGTCTCCTCATGAATCCAAGAGTGGAACATATGTTTTCAACTATAGAGTGACAATACTTCCCATATGACACAAGTGTAGTGGTATGAAAGTTTTGTTGAAGTCACTAGTGGAGTGATTTGAGTATAAATTGAGTGGAGATACCAAAAAGTTCAAATCTCCACCTGATCAAGTTCCAACTAAAAATAAAGATCATTTTCAGCTTGATTAAAAATATGTTCATGATGGTAAGACTTGTGTGTTTAGGAGAAGAGAGAGCCATGGTAATCCTGGGCGGTAAGATCCATGGTTGTCCATATATGATGAAATATGAATATATCTAAATTATGACTAAGTTTATCTTCGTTATGACTATGTCTAGCTAGTTATGGTTAAATTGGAGGAAAATATAAAGTAGCTCCTGGTGTGATAGATGAGAACAACTATTTTGTTGTTTAGTAGGAATCAAGAAACAGATTCCATCATATGGGTATCTTGATTTTCCTTGACTTGGACTAGTTTTCATTGGTTGGACTTTGGTGAAGACCCTTAAATCTAGGGGCGAGATTGATTTGGTATACTAGAGTCAATTGGAGGGTAGTTGGACTTCTAGAAGATCCAAGTGGACCAATTGCATGTTGCAATGTATCATTTTCATTGGGGTTTATGATTTCTATCTCGATTAAACTTGGTAAGAGAAGTTACATGGTGGTTATTTATAATTACTAGGATAAGATTCTAACTAGTATAAATAGAGAGGTTGTGAATCAACTCTCAAGTTAATTTTGGAAGAAATTAGTTTTGTGATCTTAGTTTTCGAGAAACCTTGTTTTGGGAAGCTTGATTTTTGGAGAAGTCATGTTTGGGTTGGAGCCTTGATTTAATGAATACTTTGATGTAACACTAGGAAAGTGAGTAGAGACCACTTGAATAGCTCAAGAAATTCTGAAGTTGAGAGATACGTCAATGGTCTTTCTTTCTCGATATATAGTTCTCAAAAAGGTACAAACTAGATAAGGTTACACAACCACCATCCACTCAATTTCTGGTGGATCGATGATGTGGCGGACATCCCTATGAGCACACGGATTGCTGACGTGTACTCCAACTAACACATCAATTAACACATTAACTAACACACAAGAAACACAACCTAAAGAGCACACGGATTGCAATCACAAAGAGAGGTAAGGTTCTATTTTGAGATCTGCTTCTATCTCCGTAAATCTTCCATCCACTACTTTTTACTATTTTCTTTCTCCAATCTACCTCCGGATTGTATCGCTCCATCCATGGCATTCCTAAGATGACATCATATCGAGCTAATCGGATTTCTCTCCATTCAATCTCTTCTTGGTACCCGCCTATGGCTAGTTGTACACTCCGTGCTAATGTCTCAATTGGTTCAGTTTGCCCATTTGGCAACTCCACTTCGTCACTCACGTCCTTCATCAAAATCAATCCTAATTTCATTGCAACAGATCGAGACAGAAAATTTTCTGTTGCTCCAGGATCAATTAGGACTCTCACCTTGTGTCTTTCCATCGCATATGTGACAATCAATCATGCTTGCTTCTTGCTCCTTCCATGAGCTTCCAATCGTTGTCTTCTTTCAATCCCGCCTTTTCTTCGTTTAGAGGAACCAGTAAGGCCACGAGGCAAGTTTAGTGGTGATCTTAATTTCCCTACAAGATCTCGTCTTCATTGTAGTATTCATCTCCTTCCATATTTTTGAAAGGCCTTCGCAACATAGGTCTTTCTCCGGATGGTCCTGATCGAGTTGTACAGAACTTGGCAATGTGACCTATCCTCCCACATGTATAGCATTGACAATTATCACGAACCTCCATTCCTCCTCGATTCACCCTATCCATTATTTGCAGGAAGATCGGGAAAATTTGGAATAAATGATCGACGATTATCACCTCCATACCTAGACGGTGGTCCTTGTGGTGGAGCATATCCTTCCCTACGTCGAAAGTTTCCCAACTCCATGGGTGTTGGGCCAAATGGTTCTTGAACATTGCTTGATGGTTCACCGTGTGTGATCCCATAAGCACCCGAAATCCGTTGAGCAATTGCGATTTCATTCATTCTGCGTGGATGGATTACTCACCATCACCTCCTTTCACACTCTCTCCTTCAGACCTCGTTTGAAGACATCTAAGGCTTCTGCTCCACTCATATCCATAATGTATACGTGAAGATCACAAAATTCTTCAATGTATTCATGTATGCCTCCTTTCTGGTTCAAATCCCACAACTTCATTCTAGCGATTTGAAGAGAATCCACCGCTTGAAAGTTTTGAAGAAGTCGCTCTTGCATCCCACTCCATGAAATAGAAGCACTTCATTCTGAAAGCATTGTTCCCATGTAGTGTACCATGTAAGAGCCTTATCCATGAGGTAAGACCGCATGAACATTCATGCAGTAAAATCAGAAACATGAAAATGTGATAGATGTATATTCATCTTCATGATCCATCCCTCCAAAACTCCCATGGTCAGATCGCCTTTGTAGGCTTCCACCTTACATGACTTTCCCATACGAAGTAAAAGATTGGCTTGATCTTCCATCTCTTGAAGTCGTCTCCTATTTGCCTCTTCGTGGGCAATAGCAGTCGCTTGCGGTTAGGATTGAGTCTCTTGTATTGGAGTTTTCACTTCCATCTCACCAACTCTTTCTCTCTCTACCTTCTCACTCTCTAATGTAGAGATCTTGTCCTCCATGGCTTGTTGCTTTGTATGTCCATCTACAATAGCTTTTATTAACTCTTTCATTTCTATCATGATTGATTTCAGAACTTCACTCATAGAAACTGATGCTTCCATGCTTCTCCACCACTCAAACTAATACAATGTAAGTATAATAACAATCCAATCTCTCAAAATAGGAATCACAAAAAGCCGAGATGATCCTATAACAGCTCTGTAGTACTCTTCACCATAATTCCTAATAATAAAATCCATCCATACTCTCTTTTGTCGGTAAATTGTTCTAATTTCTACATACGTGTTGAACAGAATCGGTGCGGATCGTTCACGATTCAAAGCCATCCAACATTCAATATAGAATGTAAATGGTACAATCCCACGTTTCTCCATAACTAACAATCGGAAGTATCATTGGTACTGGTGATGCCATCACTCGAGCCATAAAATCTGCACCGTAATTCGCCACAAGGTACACCCTGAAAACATCCTTCTCCATGAATCGAATATGGATGTTGAATAGATTGGGAAATGAAAAGTTTGGTACAGGATTTCTCTCAAGCACATCCATACCTACAGCCCACAATTTCACTTTCCCCCTTACTCTACATGTAGATCAATGACCTCTGCCAGTCTCTATACAACTCTCAAGAACTTAAAGTTATCATCATGATCTTGCTATTCCAAGAGGTATAATCCACACTCAAGGAAGGAGCAAGTTTGGTATCAGAGTTTGCTCTGATACCACACTAGAGAAGTGAGGAGAGACCACTCGAATAGCTCAAGAAATTCTGAAGTTGAGAGATAACTCAATGGTCTCTCTTTCTCTATATATAGTCATCAAAAAGGTACAAACTAGATAAGGTTATACAACCACCATCCACTCAATTCCTCGTGGATCCATGACATGGCGGATATCCCTATGAGCACACAGATTTCTGACGTGTACTCAAACTAACACACCAACTAACACACAAGAAACACAACCTAAAGAGCATACGGATTGTTGACGTGGCACATTTAGATATTCCACTAATAGTCAACTCAAGACTATCTATCTACTCCTTGCGTAATCTCTACTTTAGTTCTCACTAACTAAAGATGGTTACATTTGATCATCAAAGTATCACTTACTTTTGAGTGTTATCTTACTCTTTGTGAGAATTTGCATCATGGAGTTTGGACTTTGTGTAAGAGTGTGCATTAAGGTTATAGTCATAAGGTAAGAACAAATACTTTTAGATTCATGATGATCTTCCAAAAGGCTATCGGAGATAAACATTAGCCCTGAGGTTACATGGCCAACCAATTACATTCATTTTGTCATTGATGAATTATTTTAGAATGAGACTTATTTTGTTTATGTTGTTTTAAGGAATGCCATATAAATTTCCAACAACTACAAAAGAATTTATAAATAGAGAAACTTTTGGTGTTTTATGGAAGAGAATGAAGATTTTATGAGTGATTTCAAGATAGCATGTATTGGAAATAATAACAAAATCTTTATGCCGACTAACAAACAATATCAGATACAATTAACTTTTAGGTTCCATCATTTTATTCACCGTTCTAGTATACAATAATTTAATTTTCATGTAAGTTAATATCTGAATATTTTAATAATCTATTTGAGGTGCGGTCTGAGATTGATGATGGGACTATGATATTCCGAACTTGTTCAAGCACAGATATTTTCTAAGACAGAACCTCCTTATCTACTCGTTCCAACAAGGTGCAGATGGATGGTTTACTACTTCAACAAATTTCGAGCACCCATGTATGAACGGATGGGACCATCACACCGTAAGAGATAGTTCCAGTGAATTTCAGAAATATGCGCATGAAGCTTGATTCGAGAAATAGTTTCTGACATAAGAGAGAGAAAGAGAGAGCGAGAGCTTGTGCTTAGCTTGGCTTGACTAAGAAACAAATGCAGGAAGCATTGACATGAAACTGTAACAGATTTTCTTTGCTCATTCCGAAGCATGATTGCTTTCTAATAGCAGTCTCTATGAAGAGATAGCCATAACTGACATACATTGTAAAGACAGTTGCAAGGATCGAGAAACTCTGATCACTGAGAGATACTGACCTGATGAAGTCCAACCGACCACCTTTACCAGATACTTCGCTTGTGCTTTGTCTCTTCAAACAGCCACATCTTATACTCCCAGGGCCTTCCCTCGTTGTCTCTTGGGAAGTTTGAAAATAGTGCGGACGAAGGTTGTTTGATCAGATGTTTGGATTATCTGCACTCTGCCTTGCTGTCTGAACAGCATGGTACCAGCTGCAGCTGATACTGTATAATTGTGGGACATAATGAGCTAGATCTAGAACTAATAGTACATACCCAGATCTCTGCCCAAGTGAACTGTTAAAAAAAATTGCACGATGCACGTGTTCAAAATAGTTGGAAGATCTGAAACAAGATGACTGAAATCGTCCTCCACAACAAAGTCTACTCTCGATTCTTACCAGAAAGTTCACATAGCAATCCTCACAACTGGACGGATCTGATGTCCCAGCGTTGGCCATAATAGTTACAGTTGCGAACACAGTTAAACGTGGGTGCATTCGTTGTCAAATATTCATTGGAACGGGTTTTGTGATCCAATGAAGTTCGTTTGAGCTGAATCGGTATCTTCTTGGTCCAATATTAGCATTATTCCACCGGGAGGCTTACTGCTTAGTGCTTGCCACATGCTTCGTGTTCAGGGAAGGTGAATCATGACAAGGGGTCGCTGCTGCGGGGAGTAGAACATCTTCAGAAGGCTCTGCAAGGTAACAGGACGGTGTAACTACCAATCGAGGCCCTGCAATGGGCTTGTCCTGCATGTACAGGACCACGAGCAGACCAACAGGGGTGTTTCTCTGGAAATGTGCTAGACTTTGCTACCAGCAGACTTCTCTCCATCCCCACTCGTCATTCGTTCTTCAGCAATCAGGAGAGGTCTGTGAACAATACTATTGTTTCTAACATGTCCTGGCCGTGGCTGGGGTGAGACTTTTCTCGTACGTCATTTACATTCACTCATTCTATCAAAGGTAGATGGAATGCTGATTACATACCACAAAATTAGAGAATATCTAGTTACAGACCCTCGGCCATCTGCTAAAACAGGAACATAACTTTGAATGTGATATATGGCTAATCGTGCTGGTCACTGCGGCCGCAAACTGCTTTTGAAAGTCTTGAAGGCAACCGAACAATTGGAAAGATCTATCAGAGTTTTTGTCATGATTCAGCTTATGAAAATGCTGCTATACACCAAGTCCAACCATTTTTCAGGGCCAATCGTGCCGGACAAAATTCACCCTCGATCTGGTTGCTGATCTTTTGTTCAGTGTCCTACTCACAATCAGATCCAACTCTTTGAGGCCTATATCAGTGCTTCTAAGCATTCTGGCTGGGGATTAGAAATCAAGCACTTTAATGCAAGTACGGAATAAAGGGCTGTTCCAGCGGTGTATTGCAAACGTTGAATAGCATGTTGAAAATGATAAACCTCAAAAGGATCAAATAACCAAAAACAGTGCAAAAAAAATCTAGAATCTGGATACTAGGTTATGTAAGTTATCATGCAGTATCTGAAATCTTCATGAAAATGAACCTTTTGGATTTTAATATTCCCTAACAAGAATTCTACAATATATAAGTGAAAAGTACTAATTTTCACGTCAATAGCCTCAAAAAAGAGTGCCAATACTTTAAAAAAATTCTTGTGACTAGTACGTGAGACTCTGAATAATCATTCAAGAAAAATTCGATAAACTTTCAAAAAAAAGTATATTCAAATATCAAGTATACATTGTGCAGCTTTAGTAAGCACAATAATTTTTATCTTTTGCAATAGCTTGATTTTGTTAATTTCTTATAATATGAAACGCATATGTATGTTCACTTTTATTTGGATTTGCGTCGAGATGATTGTGCAAGTCTTTGAGTTCAAGATAGTTGACTCAATCTTTTTCCGAAGTTTTAACGTTGGACTCTTACATTTTGAGTATGATTAGTTCTTGGCACGCTAAGACGGTAACGTCTGTATGCCAGAGCATTGACCTGCAGGGTCATTGTCATACACATACACTCTGCTCGTCCTCCTATTTGAAGGCCTCAATGTCTTCATGTTGGCCAATTCCCATGTCATATTTACACCAATTATAACTTACCGAGCAAAGATCTCTGAACATGTACTCCTCTCGCAACAGCAATCATTTATCATGATTCACGTTGCACGGAAACCGAGCGTGGGGCGAACATTCCACCCGATGCTAATATTGGTCTAGGTAGATATCGACTCAGCTCAAACTGACTTCATTGGATAACAAAGGGCAGAAATACAGGCTTCTTTTTCGCGGATCGAACAGTTCTTGACAATGATGCATCCACGTTGACCTGTAAGTACATCAGACCAGTCCGATTGTGAAGTTTGCTGTCTCCAGTTGCTTGTAGGGAGTCGAGATAGCAATTTCTTACAAGTGATAGCGATTTAAGCCATCTTGCTTCTGATCTTCCAACTGCATCGATATTGTCCACATGTTTTCAGACAGCTCGCTCCAAGAGAGAGATGGATATCTACGATTATCTCTGGAACAAGCTAAATTTGTCCCAAAATTGAACGATATCGGCTGCAGCTGGAACGATTAACCTGTTCCGACAGCAGTGTCAAGGTGCAGATAAACTAAATGCCCGATCGAACAAGCATCTTCCACATTTCTTTCAAGCTTTCCCATAGACCGATTAAGATGTCCTAGGAGTAAAAGACATGGAGAACAAGCGAAGTGTTTGGCAAAGCTCATCGGTTGCAAATTATCAAGCAAGATGGCTTTTCAGCAATCAAGACTTCTGAATTCCTGCAACAACTATTTGAATGTCATTCATTTCTTAATAAGATGTGAACATTTACAGTGACTGCTGTTAGCAAGCAATCATTTCAGACTTGCTATAATATCATCCCAGTTAGGTCAATACATTGAAGTCAATATGGTCTCTCTTGTCAGAAACTGTCTTAAATCATGGTTCAAGCACAGTTTCTGAACATACTGTGTGGAGTGAAGCCTTGGAAGGTACCTTCTGCTCGTTATATTATGTCTGGTCCAAATTCTATGAGCTACCAATACCATGCTCTCGTTAACTGAATATCGTGTTGAAACTCGGGGATGTGGAATGGATTAAGTTTTACAAGAATAAAGCCGAATTAACTACTTGGTCAAGTGTAATTAAAATCATATCTGAACTACGAAACAGTAGGCGATGCGTGAAAACGCCAGTGTCTAGCAAATTCCAGCACATTTCTATCAGATCCAAAATGAGATTATCAAGATCTTACTTCCAAAGGATCCATGTAAGACGTAAAGCTCCAGAGCATGTCTACTGATTCGCATCTTGAGCAAGAGCAGCTACCTCTGTAAATCTGTTCGTGGTCCTGTACATCCACGACGGCCCATTTGAGGGACCTCATGATCAAAGTCTTTGCGTTCGCCAGTTACATCGTCTTGTCTATGTAATTTTGTGAACTTATCTAGCGAAGACTTCAGAGAATATACAACCACAGGCAACTGCAACCAGTTCCCGATATCATGTGTCAAGCAGTAAACATTGCACCGGAATAATGCTAATATTGGACGAACAAGATGGAGCTCACACTGATTTCATTCGCTACCAAAGTCCATATATACAGGTTTTGGTGACCGGGTCCAATGGTTGACAACGAACGCTTCCACGCTGAACTGTATGTCAACTGTAACCATTATGTCTGATGTGAAGATAGCAGATCGACTTGCGTTGTGCATCATTGGATTATCTTCTGTGTACAGAATCTACCCGTTTGAGTCATATTTATCCAGGTCGTCTAACTATAATGACCACTTGGATCTTGTATAATGCTTCACACTTGCGATTTATAGAGAGATTTATCTAGCTAATACCAACTCTAGGCGATTCTTCTCCTGTGATAAACAGTATGAATTGCAGCTATTACCCTCAAGCTGTTAAGACAGCAAGGCCAGCGTGCAGACAACCTGAACATCTGCATGAACAGGCTTCTTCCACTCTTCTTTCAAGCTTCCCAAAAGGCAAGGTGGGAATGGCCTGGGAGTATAAGAAGCTGCTCGTGGAAGACAAACAGCACAAGCCAAGTATTTGGCAAAGTTCGCTGGGTCGAATTCCTCAGGTCAGTAACTTCTCAACAGTCAACTTTTGCAAATGGTTGGAACTCTTTTGAAGGTTGCATTTCGCGCAATTCTGAGGCAGAGATTCATATTGACCTCTGATCGTGGTTGTTAATAGAAGTCACTCATTGCACTCAGAGTGAAAAGGAAAACCTGTTTGAGTTTCATGTGGCTCCTTGGTCAAGCCTAGCATTCTCTCTGCCTTTGTCGATACCGTTTTTTGTATCAACCTTCAAAACGAAATGCAGAACAAATTGCCCGAGTTGAGCATACGATGTTTCCATCGGATCATATATATTTGTGCACGATATTTCCTGAACCAGTATACACTACCGTGTCACTGTAGTCGCTTTACTTGTCAATCTTGTTCCAATGCTTCCATGTTGAGCTTTACCCTGTTTTTGGGAAGGAATTGAGCTTTCTTCTAAAGCTGGCCAGGTAAGGTTTGCACAATTGTGCAAGTTAGTCTCATAATCCATTCCTTGCTGTATTATCAAATATGTTGACCATTAAGACTGTCAGTGAAAAGCGTCAAAAGATATTTGTACTGTTCAGAGTGGAAAGGTGAGAATAACAATGGAATCTGACAATGATGAATGCAATATCGTCTGCAGAAGGGTGAAATCTGAGAAGCATTCGATCCAGCGTTATACTATTGCGAAAGGATACAAGAGCAAATCAGACATTGAGTCCAAATTCAAAGCTAGCACTGTTCAAACATGGCTTTAGCTGCAGCTCGTTCACGATGTTCACTTATCTTCTCTACAATTCTTTTGATGGCGGCTGTCGCCTCTGGGGCTAAGCTGTCAAAATATCATTACTATCAGACTTGCCCCAAATTGGAAACGGTAGTTCGTAACAAGGTTAACGAGATAGTCAATGCGGATCTAGGAATGGCTCCAGGCTTACTTCGACTGCACTTTCATGACTGCTTCGTCAGGGTAAGCTCTATCCATTTTTGTTATAAGCCCACTTGTAGTTGATTATCTGTATAGGTGCATTTTAGAATCCTCTAGTCTCATATTGTGGCTGTATGTGGGTTAAGTTTTAAATTATTGTAAATGCATTCGTAGGCTTGAAGGACTTCTGGAATGTAAAAATTAAACTAATCTCAGAGTGTCGTTAATCTGCTTAGGGGTGTGATGGATCAGTACTCCTCGATTCGGCCTCGAACTCGGCAGAGAAAGATGCACCTCCCAACTTTGGGTCTCTCCGAGGATTCGCCGAAGTTGACGCAATCAAGGCCACTGTTGAAAGAGCCTGCCCTGGTGTAGTTTCATGTGCGGATATCTTGGCTTTGGCAGCCCGGGATGCCGTAGTTAAGGTTGATATCTTCCCTCTGTCTGTCTGACCCTGCTTTTGCAAATCAAATGCATGCACATTACTGAAAGTGCACTGCACCGCATCATCCGGTCGACGACAAATTCATAATCCTGACGTGCAGATTACTGAGGATACCTCAGAATTGTTTTATAATTGTGATTGATCAATACTTGTGTACGATATTTTTTAAGCGCCACAATTTTGCACATTTGGTGGACAGGTTGGAGGCAAATTTTGGTCCGTACCTCTTGGACGCAAGGATGGTTTCACGTCTTCCCTGGTCGAAGCGAATACTAGTCTTCCCTCCCCATTCATGACCTTCCCCCAGCTCGTACAGAACTTCGCTGCTGTCGGACTCAATGCAAAGGATATGATTATTCTTTCAGGTACCTTACTCAATGTTTATTATCTAAGCAAGATGCCAAAACCGACATTACTTGAGTGGATTTTCCAACAATGTAATAATTGAATATTGTCCATGTTAAGACGAAAATTTAGGATATCTGTCATGACGTTTGGTCTACTAAGTCCACTTATCCAATGGATTTGTATCGTTGCAGGTGGGCACACCATTGGCCAGGCTCATTGTGCTGTGGTGATTCCTCGTCTGTACAACTTTAACGGTGTGCCCGGAGCCACAGATCCATCACTTGATCCCAAATTTGCCAACTTCCTCAGAACGCTGTGCCCTTCAGACGAGCCTTTGACCTTCGTTGGACAAATGGATGCCACCAACGGCACATTCGACAACAAGTACTTCAAAGCCGTGAAAGGTCGGAGGGGACTCTTCGCATCAGATGCTGCCCTCATCACCAACTCTTTTGGTCGCAGGGTTGTGAACATTGCAGCCAAGTACCCCGGCAGTTTCTTGAAGGACTTCGGAAAGTCGATGGTGAAAATGGGCAAGATTGGTGTGCTGACTGGATCTGCAGGAGAGATCAGACAAGTGTGCTCCGCTGTCAACAATTAGGATGACTGCTTTCTAGGATGCAGACAGATGTTTTAGCGGATTAGAAGATGTTGTGTACCTTCGTACCGTAGATTGGCATCCGTCTATTTCACGAGCTGTCTACCATTTAGAGTATTCTAAGGAGAGTGTAAGCTTAAGCCTTAAGCATGATATAAATGTAACACGTGAAACTAGTTAGAGTAGCATTAAAACTATGGCGGAAAAGTAACTAGTATTGATTCTTTAATAATATCATTCACTGAATTGCAACGAACGGCATCGAAATAAATCTCTTTGAAGACCTTTTTTACAACATCCATTTCGCAGTTGCTCAAGGCTGGTTGTGGTTACAAGAACACGACTGTCATATCATTCCACAACCAACCAATCCGTAGACTCCATGTGTCATGGCACGAAACGTATCCTCTTATCGAAGCAAAGGAATGAATATAGAAGCATTCTCTTGTCAATTATATGAATTCAAATGATCAAAATCCTGACTTTTTTGAATTTCCGAGCACATCCCGAGTAGTGAGAAGAAACATTTTGCTGCCAGAACTGTTATTGTTCTAAAATCTTGTAGGGTGACACGTAGAGTTAATGTATATATGGAGATATCTTCCCACCTCATGTTCCGACAAGGATACTATAATGACATATGTCTTCCTTAAAGCAGTTATTATGACTATGGCCATGAAACTTTAGGTCAAGATAACATAGTGTTCATTGTAAACTTGTTAAAAACTCAAGGTTGGATTTATTAAGTAAGTGATGTAATCAAAGTAACCCACACGTACTTTACAAGACACAGATGTCGAGGAAATTAAGAGGGCTTTATGAATCAATAAGGAATTGATCGTGCGTGTACAAGATTCTTGGAGAACTTACATCCCTAAAAAGCATATCAAACAAAAGATTTTGGTTAATTATAATTAGTTTATACAAGTCTTTCATGGGTCACTAGATCACTAAAATATAAGATAGTGATATCTATGATCCAAAAAGTAAACTTTGGTTTGTTATGATAAATGATAAGGTGGCTACAACACATTAATGGATTGGATTGAGAGCTATAAGTCTTTTAGGAATTGGTTAGTATTAGATAATGAAACATGCAACCTATGGATATAAGTCATATGACATAGTTGGGATTTCAAACTATCATAGTTATATAGTATATAAGACAATCAGAGTTTTTGAGAATACATATCATCTTGAAAGTCATTCCGGAGTCATTGACTTCAGTGTTACAATGATATTAAAAAAGACTTATTATTTTTATGAGTGTGGATCAACATTCTTGGAAGATTAATTTTGGTTGGTACTATAATTTGAGTATTGATTGTTTGTTATAGGTTTGCAGTGGTCATTGAGCTACAAGTACTGAAAGGAGTATTATTGTGTGTGTAGGTTATGGATATGGGGGATAAAATAATACTAAGATTTCTATTTCTTAATCCTTTTCATGATTTGTGGATTTCCACAAATCATTATTATGGACCAATGACTATGGAGTTGGGCAACATATGGAGTAGAGAAGATTTCATTCAAAGAAAAGTGAATGCTCAAGGAGTAGATAATCGCAACTCAAATCCTCATTGAGAAGTAAATTCAAGCAGAGAAGTAGATTGGAGGGGAGACAAAAAATGAGACAATTCTATAATTGTGAAAGAATTGGTCATATTGCAATGATTTGTTGAACTTGAGTTCCAACAAGAGTAGCTAGACCTACCTACTAACATTTACTCAAAAATCTTGAAGGTGGATATGAAATGACTGATGAAAATCCGAGAAAGAAAAAATATCAGTAATCATGACTTGTGAACTTACGGGTTTGTTGAAAAGAATGAAAATCGGAGGAAGTAAGCAAAAACATGAGTTAAATGGTTTGAGAAAGAAGTAAACATGTTTGATTATGACGGATGGCGAGATAGAAGGAGTAAAGTGAGAGTGTTGATTGATCCAGGAGCTATAGAAAACATCCTAATCATGTCTCTTGGTATAAAGTTGAGATTAGCTTTAGAGAAAGATGAGAATGAAGAAGTGGAATTGTCGAACCTATAAATGATTGCATTGAAAGTATTCCTAGAGAAGTAGAGTTGAAGATTGGGCAATGCAAGGAATCATTAGAGTGAAAATAAATTTGATTAGCTTTCTATGATGCTATTTTGGATATGTCTTGGATAGACAAATATAATCTTGACATGGATTGGCGAAAGAAGGTAGTGAAAACTACTAGTTGGAGGATCTTTGAAAAAATCAAAATAATAAAAACTTACCTCTATATGTGATAGAACGAATCATTATCAATCACAAAGATGTATATTTTTTGGGATAAAAATATATATATATAAGCGCGCCAAAACAATAATCTTTTATACATGAGAAGTTAATTTGTTTCTTGAAGAAATTTTTCCAAATGATCTTCCTCCAAGTTTACCACCAAGAAGGAGAGTGGATCACAAAATAGAGATCTTACCATGAAGCTTTCCTCCTTGTCAAAATCCATATCAACTTGCATCAAACGAGCTGGAGAAATGCAAGCAACTATTGGAGAGAAAGAATTTATTCAACCTGGTGTGTCACCATAAGGAGCTTCATTGTTGTTTGTGAAGAAGGATGGCTCCATGCACATGCACATCTACTATCGTATTTTAAATCAACAAACAATGAAAAAAAAAGTCATTAGCACGAACGGATGACTTGCTTGATCAACTTAATAGAGTTAAGTATTTCACCAAACTTCATCTTAGAAGCGGATATAATCAGATCAAAGTAGTTAATAAAGATTTACAGAAGATAGCTTTTAGAACTAGATATGGACATTTTAAGTATCTAGTTATGTCATTTGGTTTAACCAATGGCTCTGTCACATTCATGAAATTGATGAATGATACTTTTTGTAAGTATCTATATAAATGAATGCTTGTGTTTTTTGATAATATCTTGATATATAGCAAGTCCTTACAAGATTATCATAAACATCTATGAAAAGTACTCATGTGTAGTGAGAAAATAAGTTGTATGTTAAAATATCAAAAGGTGAGTTTGGCAAAAGTGAAGTAAATTACTTAGGTCATAGAGTAAGTGTAGAGGGCATCCAAGTCATGAGTGATCTGTGTAGCTAATCATTAGAGTAGTTAGGAGTAGAAGTACTATAAAAGTAGCCTTAGTGTAGTGTTGAAGGTCCCATTTTCAAATTGTTATAGGAAGAACGCGGTTACATAGTCAGGCTAGAATGAACTTTTGGAAGCTAGTGACGCACGCTGCCTGCAGGAAGCAATCAGTTATGGATTCCTAAGAAATTATCCAAATAATTTCTGAGGAATTTGATTGCTGTTGCAAGTGGTGCATGTCTTATAAGAACTTTCAAGATAATCGCTAAAGCACGACTACGAGCCTTATAAATGGAGACCCTCTCTCTTAAAAAATTGGAAACAATTTTGTATTTGTTACATTGACTCATGGGATTGAATGTTTTTACGTGATAATTCCTGAAATATGCCTTTGTGTTCAGGATGATATTTGAAAGAAATTCTCTTGCTCTTCAGACTAGGACATCCATAGTATTTAAGAAGTCTAATCTCTATCTTTACTTTCCAAACTATCATATTTAGTACGTCATCACCTTAGGAACAAATCTTAATTACTGCAATTCACTCCTAAGTAGTGAAGTTCTACATTACAACAATACAACACACACCCTTGATCATCACTTCAAGCCCCACCCTATCAAAAATACACATCATTTTTATTGAAGTGGAACCTTAATGCAACATCACACACACCATTTGGTTTAATCTCACTTTCACTGAAGTTGTTTTCTTTCAAAGGTATTAAGTAAACAATTTAGTCAACTTGCAACTACCCTCACAAAATACACTACTAAGTGAAATAATCATCACTTTCAACCTCATCACAAGAGAAATTTGAAACACCTCTCTTGAGAAAACACCTAAAAGCAATATCACACTATACTAATTGGGCATATAAACAAGCATCAAGCATAGAAAGTATCCAACACTTGTAGATAAATATGTGTTGGATACTCTATCAAAATTGAATCATAGAACATATTTAACCAACAAATTTTAGTAAAATCATTCATCCAATTTTAGTGTTTCAAATGCATCTTCAATAATTTTATGAATTTTTAATTTAAGTTTCCATCCACGCTTGAAAATGAAACTTACGGACGATAAATAAACATCCAAAAATTATATTTGATGAAACCAACATCATCCGATAAGACTTGTAACTTTCACTCAGTTGAAGCATTTCAACTGAAGATTTTCAAATCTATTAAATCCAATCCCAACTTCTATCTTACACATATTTAGAACTATTACTTTTCTAATCCACTCAAAATCTCATCACTTGTAGCACAAGTTGATTTACAGACCTTTATATACAATTGTAATCCATAATTTTAACCCACAAGTCCATTCATACTGAAATTTTATAAAATATAGCCTGATGATAGTTTCATTCAGCCTGAAAATTTTTCACAATACTTATGCCATGGAACGGTAAAAATATCTCCAAATGGCCTATAGTTAGCGGTTATCATCAGTTTACTCAAACTTAATTAAATATCTCAATTAGAATCAATCAAACCAACCATCAGCATATTGATAAACTTTTGATCCAACAATCAGGTTGCACAAAATGTTTCTTCTGCTCAAAATTAGCATGAAATATGAGTAATTTTGACCTTCTTTGCTTTGATTGATAAAAAAAATTTATTCTTATTTTAAGTTTAATTAATTTTTTAATCAAATTTGTAGTCCGTCTTCTCAACTTTTTGATAATTTTATTGTCAAAATATCCTAAAATCTCTAAAATATTTCTTGGTCCACTTTTCCTCGATTGAAAGCTAATTGGTTAGGAAATGTACAAACACGACCACATATTTATTGTGCATTCATACTTTAAAGATAAACTATGATTGACCATAGCATAATATTCTCGTATAACATAAATCAAATGACTAAAAAAAGGTTTGCAAGAGAAAACTATATTCAATACAAAGTTTATATAATCAACTCATGATGATTGTGTAATCTACAATAATAAGCAGAATCATAAAAAAATAAGCTAAAACTTGATTGTAATAATGGTCTTCAAACCTTCTCACAATCAAATTTTGATGATTAATGTAAGGTCTATAAAAGTAGCAAATTTGAATCCATGTATTAAACAAAACTCTAGCCGGGAAGTTGATATCCATCTTGATATTGATAAAATCAAGATGAACACAGTAAGGTCATTTAGGGTTTACACATCCTACATCACCACGGGAAGAACTGTAGGGCCCAAAATTGCCATAAACTTCTCGTCAAAGTTAAAATTATCCACACTTTAAAGTAATCTTGCAACATCCAGTTCACTGTATGTCCTACTTGATGTGAAATAAATTCGCATACCAAAGTTCTAGAGTATAAAATTATTCCAGTTCATCCTTCTTAACTTGCTTGTCTAAACTCTTGTCATTGGCTAAATATTCTCAACTCCCTTCTTATTCCATTGGTGCCTAACTTTTTTTAAAAAATCTTTTAACATAAAGTTAGACAAACACATAATCTCCTAGACCACTCATCAAGACGTACATAAATCATCAACTATGAATTATTCATCTCATCGTTGAGATCTATCTTATTACTGACACTCAACTTATTGCTAAAAGTACATAGGGATGTACGTTTAGTTTAGTTATGTAGACTACAAAAAGTACCTTTATTTTTTATTTTTTTATTTTTTTTCATCCCCCAACCAATCCACAACACAACACCACTTTGATTATTTTTCTGGCAGCAATTCCTAATTGAGATCTCAATTTTTACGTGTTTTGTGAAAGTTCACTCTTATCAGGTCTCTTCACCCGACAAGGTTGAGACTTACGACTAGAAATGGCAATTTTTCCGTGTCTCATGTGCTTCATGGCTTACATCTCAATGACCTCCACTATTCTGCTTGTGCAAACCGAAATGCTGCTACGCTGCAAATTGTAAGCTACGTTGTGGCATAGGTAATGGCCAGGCATGCTGTGATTACCATTATACGAAAGCTGAGGGGATTCCGTGTGATGGACTACACAGGTAGGAAAATCAAAATGATAAGGGATTTTTTTCCAGACCTCCCGTTCCGACTACATCTAGTGATCTGCATGCAAGAGACATTAGAGTAGCTATGAGAGTTTTTTATCACTTGGGATTTTTTGGTGTTTTTTTCAAATTTTTTTTTCTTTTCACAACAAGAGATGTTAATTATTCTCAATTGCAAACGTAAATCAAGAACGAAAACTAATCTAATTTATTTTTTAAGGCAGGAAAGAAAAATTTCTCATTCTCTTCTACTCTCCTCTCTTCAAACGCTAAAGTCATTTGCAATTTTTAGATCTAAAATCAAACTGAATCCCCTTTTTAACCCTCTCATTTTTTCCTTTTGTATCATGTCATCTTGATTTGTTTTCTCCATAACAGAAGAGGAGGAGGAGAAAATCAGGAATTAATTTTTCAACAAGCATTACAACACAACAACAACATTTGTAATTAGAACATGCATGTACGGTATTCAACGTGCCAAGAATATATCCATGTGGAAAATTACTATTAGATGTGGACTTGAAACCGATTGAATGAAATGTTTTCAATTTTTTGAAGTAAACTTACTGATAAATCACAATAAGGTTAAAAAAACATTATATAAAAAATTGATGCACAAATAACTTCTAAAGTATGCATAATGTTTGTATCTTTCTTATGCTTGGAGATTGAGAAGCTATATAATGATAAGAATTAAATAATGAAAATCTAATATAAAAAATTGATATATGAAGAGTAATAACTAAATTGAGTATATATATATATATGGTTAAAATAAAAATAACTTTTACCTCATTGACATGAAAACACATGTGTGTATATGAATTTGAAAATTTTGAAATTAATTTTTTGGTAGAATATGTTTATTGCAGTAATTTTAAAATAATTTATAAAAATATTTAATAATATATTGAATTTTTTTTATGATATATATGTTATGATTCAATTTATAATTAATATGATAATTATCTTTTATGTATTATTTAAAAATAATTACTTCTATTTTATCTAAAATAAAATGAAAAAATGATTATTTCATTAAAATTAACTAAAATATGTAATTTTATAACTACTTTTTTTAAACTAAAATTAAATTTTCATTTTAAATAATTATTAAAAAATCATGGTTTACATGATTAAATAAAATAAAAATATCTATCATTTAAGATATTATAATTAAAAATTAATTATAAATAATGAATAATAAAAATATTATTAAAAATTCAAATATATGTTATTATATGAATATAATTATAACACTGTAAAAATAAACATTTGCAAAATTAATGGGTTTTATAATATAAAATATATGGCATATAAAATATTTAATATTTATGACTTAAAAAATATCATTATTCAAAAATTAAATTAAAAACTTTGAAAGTTTACTCAAAAATAACATATTATGATCAAATTATAAATAAATTTGGATTGATTTTTTTAACAATAAGCATGTTTTGTATGAATGAATAACATAAATTGTTTTATCACAAAGTAATTATTTTTAAGAGACTGAAAATGATAAATTTCTTATTGATTATTTTTTTATTTCATATGTAAAAAAATATGTAATACATTAAAAATAAAAAAGTTTATAGTTAAAAAATAAAATAAGGTTATTTTTTATCATCGATAAATTATTATTATAGGAGTTAATGAAAAATATCTGATAATTTATAACTTCGAATTTTTCAAGTATAATTATTTAAGTAATACAAATTATCTCTAATGATTAGACATTGTAATGCATAGATTGTAATGCATATTGTTTAATTTTAATGTATGTTTACACTCAAAGTTTAAGATCACTTTGATGATTGATGTTGATTTGATATGAGCTATTACAATTTTTATAATTGATAAAATGGTTGTATTAATAAAAACTCAATATTCACATCATAACAATCGTTATCTTTTATTTTCTCCACGATGCATGTTTTTGTTTTTCTTGTAACACCCAAGGACTGTTGTTTTGGCTCGGCGACTTTCAGTTGCCATATCTCGTTCTTCATGTAACACTGCCACATGTATATCTCTGTAGCACCCCAAGTTGTTGCTTTCATTTGGATCAAATCACTTAGCTCCGTGACAGGAGGACGTTTGAACCCGTCAAGGGTACGGGATTCTGGTGGTAATAGCCCAGCCCGGTTAGAAAATGTTGCCATTAACTTCCATGTAAGCTTTGTAACACTCATGTAGGTTCTGTAGCATCCTGAGGAATGTTGTTGACTTGTCGACCAATGCTTACGTTATCTAGTTCGCCATGCAACACTCTTGAAAATTTTCCATCAGGTTTCCAAACTGCTAGAACCTTAGATTTTCAGACCAGGCGCAAACTCTAGTACTCTATGCTAGTATTACATAAGCCCATGTCGGATAGACGTTTCTCATGGAATTTGGACATGCGAAGTGAGAGGGGTTTTATTAAGAGGCTACTCTCACTAAAGACTGCACGAATAGATGATCGTGACATCTATTCGTAATTGAAAGACTACTACATAACATTTCGTTGGCGTGTAGATTCGAAGAGTGAGTGTTACGAACCTTCAGTGGACTCGATGGACCACAGTACTTGCCACATAGCTTCCACCAAGTTGGAATATTATGTCTGAAGGTAGATGAATCCTTGAATACATCGAATCACTTGCCATTCTGCTTCTTTCTCGTCTCCTAGACCTAGCGAGTTAAAAAGATTAATTCTAGCCTTGGTCTCCGGTCCCTAGGTGTAGCGAGTTGGAACTGTCTCTTACACGTAGCGAGGTGGAAGATCAAGCCCAGGGTCAGATCAGTTCTTCACTCAAGCGAAGAAAATCATCTCCAGTACATAGCGAGTTGGAAGATATAAGTCCAGGGCCAGATAAGTTCTTGACTCATGCGGAAAGAATCACGAAAGTGAGTGTTATCAAACCTTAATGGTCTAGATAGATCTTATCACTTGGGCAACACTGCGGTGATCTCCACTTTCGAGACGAAAGGATGATTCTGACAAGAACGCATTCTGATGCCTTCCGCTTTTTCTAGATTTTTGGATTTAGAAAGAGGTGACTGCCCTTACCAATTTGAACACCTGGCGAGTTGGAAGGACTACTGACTAGATCTGCATTCTCATGCCTTTCGCTGCTTCCAAGAATTCATTATATATGTTCTAAAATACAAATCGTGAATCATATCTCTATTCATTTTATACGTTATAAATATTTATATATCATGATTATTTTATTTATATTTTATATATATACAGTATACAAAATATATCAAAATTCACGAATATTTCAAAATCTTGCTCCAGTGTTGCGTGACTTCGTTTAAGTTAAAAAACAAAATGATAGAATTACAGTTCAACTGAAAATAGGATCAAGTCTCGGATAAAAAATAATGTATCTCCTTTCCTGTCGATGCTTAGTAGTTTTCTTTTTCCTTTTGAGCAGTGACGAAAGAACTCACATCCTGTCCGTCAAGACGTTCCTTGCTCGCGTCGTCGCAGGGCTCGAGCGCGACGAGAGGGCGTCCGGCAGGGTGCTCCATTTCCAGAGGTTTGTATCGAATGGCGAAGAAAACGTAGAGGAAGAAATTGATCAGACTCAGAACGACCATCAGCCAGTAGAACCGGTCGAGATGTCCCGTATTTAGATTGTCATTGGAGATCCATTCACCGTCGTTTCTGGTGACCTTGTTTACGACTGTGATGAGAATGGTGCTGAAGTAGCTGCCCAGAGAGTTCGTCAGGAGCTGTATGGCGTTGCTCACGCTTCGGAGCGACTCGGGACACTGATCATAGAACATTTCCATCAATCCTATGTATGTGAAAACCTCTGAAATTCCTACAAGGAAGTACTGGGGGATCAGCCACATGATCGACAGAGGCACTGGTGCCGTCTCGTCGTCCTGGCCTTCTATCAAGCCATACCGTCGGGCCACTTGCAGTCGCTTAGCCTCGACCAGAGCTGATACACCCATGGCTATGATAGACAGGACTAGACCCACTCCCATTCGCTTCAGGTCCGAGAATCCTTTGGGATGGCCAGTGTATTTTCGGAGAACAGGCACCAGCAATCTATCGTACAATATCACCCCGGGTACAATGGTGATTTGCTCCACTACAGACAGGGTTGCTGATGGAATTTTGATCGTCCCTACTCTCGTGTCCATGCTATCACCTTGCACCACAAAGAGGGTGGTCATTTGCATGTAGACAGTGGAGTAGATGATGGTTGTTGCGAAAATGGGCAGTAACCTCAGGACGGACTTCACTTCTTCCACCTGCGTGATAGGGCAGAGGTACCAATGATTAACTTTACCTGCGACTTGTAAAGCCTTCTGATCTTTGGGAGTCCATAATGCAGCCTTGTCCAGTATTCTGCCTCATACAACATTTCATTCTCAGATATTGCACACCAGGAATCAGATCCAATTATAGGGTCATGGTTAACTGAGGAGATTCAGAGAATACAAGAGAGCTGCAACTATTCTACTCTGCAGTGTTTACTGGCGACAATTTGATAGTTTGTTCAGCAGTTTTGGATTTGATATTCGAGCTAAGTAATTGAAGTTAAGAACCATCTCTAATAACACGGATATTTCTCACTCAGTCTCACAAGAATCTCAAATCTAACATGAGGTAAGTTTCGTCCGCATTTCGAACGTTAGATATTTTCAAGTCTTCACAAATTGTATCAGACCTTGCTATATTTATTCCAGTTGATGCATTGGTGCTCCTAAGAACACAAACTCAATGGACTGTGAAGCTTTCGAATCACTGGTATTTGTATCCACGTAAAACATGATCAACAAATCCAGTGCGGAGGAGTGGATTGTAAGAATACGGGAACAGCCAACGATATGAGCGTAGCAAACAAGGACGGGAAAAGGGCAGACTTACTTGTAACCATCAGTGTGACAAATCTTCTTCCTTTTCGCTGATTCTGAATCAACTTCTTCGTACAGTTTATTAACATCTTTAACTCTCAGAGAGAGTTTCCGCGAAGCCGCCACTAGCACCTGGGCGATCCTCATCGCTGCATTCCCTTCAGTCTTTTGGAAACGATACAACTTCGAGGCCCCAATGAAACAGGACATGCCAATAAACCCCAATCCAGCACATACGGCGTATCCCAGACCCCAGCTCACATTCTCTTGAATCGTCACAATAGCGATGGCAGCTCCCATGGCTCCGAGCGTGATCGCCTGATAATTCCAGTTCCAATACGAACTTCTCTGTTTTCTCTCTACTGGGTCATTTTCATCAAACTGGTCCGCTCCGAAAACAGTGACAGGCGGTGTCAGAGCACCAAACGCTATGCCAGTTATGTACAGTCCGATTGTGAGCAGCGTGCTTTGTGCAGCCGTTGCAGACTCGCAATTTACATCCCTCGAGGGGCATTGAGCTGGTCTCAAAGAGTGTATGTTTGTCGATATGGTCACTATCAACAGCCCCTGTGGCAGAACCGAGTGCATAAATCTTAGCCACCTTCTTACATTTCATCCAAATGTACAGAATTCAAGTTCTTTACAGTATTCCAAACATGCAAATTGGTGGCAATTCATTCCCACATTCACATTTGGAATTCAGGAAACTAGTCTTCTGAGCGGGCTCGAAAAGGAGACCATCTTTCTAGGTCAAGATGACGATCATCCACTGAAATTGCTGGTAGCGTGCTGTGATTGCAGATTAATCAAAGTTTCTAAGCTTTAAGCATGATGATTTGCAAACTTGGGGTTGCATGCAGCGAGTGATGCATGCTTAGCAATTAATTCCGACTTGAGATTTGCTTCACAGGGAAACATTTAAAGATAGCTTACGATTCCAAACAGAGCAGAAAATACGAAAGTTGTGAAGTAGCGTCCACGGTTTGAATCGGCAATGAAAGCACCTATAAGGGGTGCAACGAATACTGCGCCCATCCAGTTGGTTACGTAGTTCGATCCGTCGGCATTGCCCTGGTGCATGACAGCCGTCATGTATAAGACCAAGTTCTTGCTGATTCCGAAGTAGGACCAATTCACGAACACCTGTTCGACTGCAGGGCATTTCAGATCAAATCAAGCGTTAGCGGAGAATGAGGTCGTACGGCTTTCCATTCCTGACGGCATATCTTTCTGAGATCTACTCTAAGTTCAGCATTCGTTGTACGACAAGTTCTAACCAATAGATGGAATTAAGAAGTCGGATAAAATAGAAGCAGTATTACAGGAAAACGCTGAGATTGGAACTGACATACTTGTGATATATTTGGCGGCTTTCCAGCCACCCGTTGTAGCTCTGTGAGCGGGTCGTCCATGCCAATCCAAGGTTCCATCCAGAGCATGATCGTTCCTCTCCAAGATGTTTGGAGGGTTGCTTTCTTCCCGATTCCCTGGATTCCAGCTACCGGTTGTGGCTCCGTGGGATTCCAATGTTCCCACACCATGTTTCTTCTTCTCCGAGATGTTCGAGAATTTGCTTTCTTCAATATTCTGATCGTGTCTGGTTCCTTCGCCTCCCTGCAGATGTACAGACTATAGAAGTATGTGAGTCTGAAAAATTCAGATATATTTCAGAAGTAATGATCGCATATGAACCTTCTTGAACGAATCAAATCTTCTAAGATGATCGAAAATCAGAATTCCAGCTCTACATATTCGAAGAGCAGCTTCAGCAACAAACCAGATCTTCCTGCATCAGAATTAAAAGAAAAAAGCAAACGAACCTTTTCACAAATCTCGCGACCCATTGCAGCGAGAAGAAGATGCAGATGGAGCCCAACGGATTAAAACGCTGCCGCAAAAATTTTCTGCGCGCTGCAATGGAACCAGGCTACGATGTGCCCGTAGGACATGAGTGCAGAAATCCATGATTACGAGCGGTGAGAACAAGTTCCTGCCCCGAAACACCTTTTGGCACGGTGGCGGAGGCCGTTGACGAAAGTCAGCGGCCTGCGTTTCGTCAACGGCCTGATGAAGCAACTGAACACTGACCACGTTTCTCTATCCTCTTGGACAGACGGTCGCTGCAGGCTAAACCTAGACAGAAGAACGCCTGATATCAGATAATATCTACTGCACGACGACGACCATTCCTTGTCATTTACATCATCCCCTAATGAATGGGAAGACCCCGTCAACCCATAAATCGAAGAAACCAAAGGAATAATATAAGGCTAGCCCCAATAGCATCACCATGGGAAATATGTCCTAGTGTACCTATGATATACTAATTATATAGGTCAAACGGTATACTTACTCAGTTGGATTGCTCTCATTACACCAACTACTACTCTATGTATAGCAATGTGTACAAGTTAGACAAAAAGAACTATAGAATAACCTAAAGGGAATAATATTCATTGTAGCCTAGTATGGTATGCCATCATAAACATGTCAAAGTATGGATATATAGTTCTCAAAACCAAGATTTTCAAAATAATATTTTCTCCAAAATTAACTTCTCTCAATAATCATTTCTCTAAAACTCATTAACTTTCTTCAAAACTCATTTATCTAAAATTCAATTCCCAAAATTAACTTGAGAGCAGATTCTCAATCTTTCTATTTATATTATTTAGAATTTTATCCTTGTAATTACAAGTAATCATCATGTGACTTACTCTTGACAAGTTTAATCAAGGTAGAAATCACAAATCCCAATGAAAAGTGAACATGGTAACATGCAATTGGTACACTTGGGAAAACTATACTTTCGAGATGAAATTCCATATCTACTTGTATTTAATTGGTTCTTTTGTTAAAATGTCCATCATGAGCAAATCTTCATTTGGAAATGTATTATCCACTGGTTGATGTCCTTCCTCATTGTATATCTGATACATCAAATCGACATTGCTATGCTTCTTACCGATCAATCCTCAATGATATAAACAAACTCCGTCAGTAACAACTTCCATCTTGCTATCATACCTTTAGCATTAGATTTGTTTAAAATATACTTCAAAGCTTTGTGATATATAACAATAGTAAATTTTCCTCCCAATAAATAGTGTCAAAACTTATTGAGTGAGAATATCACAGTCAAAGCCTCCATTGTCTTTGAATAGTTTTTCTTAGCTTGCACCATTTTTCTATTAGTATAAGCAATTGATCATGATGATCATCATCTAATTGAATTAGAGTGCATCACATAGCAATTTTTTATGCCTTCGTGTAGGGAAGGAAAGGTTTACCCCAAAATAGAATCCGTTACCAATGAATTCTTTAAAAGTTTGAAAGTCATCATTGACTCTACATCCTTAAAGATTAAATTGTAATCCGTCCTTTTCTTCATGTGAATCATCAAGTCATAAGCTTTGTTGGAGAAGAAAACGATGAAACTTTGATAATATCCCATCATACCAAGTTTCTACCTCAATTTGATCAATGTCTCCGGAAAAGACAAGTCAAGGATGATTTTCACCTTTTATAGATCCACCACTATACCATCCTTGGAGATGATGTGTCCTAACAACAAACCTTACTCTCATCTAAAAATGCATAATTTTTTTTGAGCTAGGCTTTGGCTTTCTCCAAACGTTGTAAAATTTTGATCAAATGATACTCCTTCTTGTACACACAAAAATTATTTATAAAATCTTGCACAAACTTCCTAATAAGAAGTTCAAACATCTTGTTCATAAATCTCTGAAATGTTGTTGCAGCATTACATAGACCAAAGGGCCTTACCCTAAAGATAAAAGTTCCCCATGACGTGGTAAAAATGGTTTTGAGCTGATCTTCTGGGACAATTTGAACTTGGTTATAACCAATATAACCATCTCCAAAATTAAACCATTTATGACATGCAACCTCCTCTAAAATCTCATCTATGAAAGGTAAAGGATAATAATCCTTTTTTGTGACAACATTTGATTTTTTATAATCTACGCATACACTTAACTTATTTTTCTTCTTCTTGACTATCACAATAGGAGAAACATATTTAGAATTCTATGACTCATATATGAAACTTGCTTCTTTAAGCTTGTCGATCTCCATCTTCACAACCACAGCCATAAGTGGACTTATACGATATTACTTCTGACGTACTTGACGAGCTCTCACTCAATGCGATAGTTTCTAAGATTACTTGCTTGAAACCCTTGTAGCTAAAGGCAAAGACATGGATATATTTGCAAAATATATCCAAGAACCTTGTCTTCTCCTCCGCAGTAATCTTGGGAGTGAACTTGAAAGTGGAAAGCAGTCTAGTAATCTCCTCTTCACTCATCTCCATCTTGTTAAGATCCTTCACCACCCCTGGCCTGGGAAGTAAATCCATTACAACAAGAACTTGAACTTAAACATCATCATCCGAAGTGTCTTCATATGATGTCTCCTCATCGGTTGATATGTCAATGTCAACCTTTGAAAAGTTGTTACTTTCCTCAATTTCAAATTTCCAATAATCATTGGTAGCCTATCTAAGTCTAATACTGCCTCTCCACCACTTTTCAAAATGACCTTCACTTGATGGTTCTTCGACCCTATACAAAAGCAATCCTTGTATCATGGATCAGTAGTTTTCACTTCCCTCAATCAAAATCTTCATAATAACAAGTCATAACTAGACTACTCAAGCACTTGAAAAAACTACAAGATTTGAACTCCCATCACACTTACTACCACCTTGTCAAGCCCTCCAACAAGTCGCACCTTTTGTTTGTTGGTCATCCCAAGAATGAAGCAAGAAGATTTAGAAAAGCTTCATCCCCAACTTCTTCAACAAACATTCCAACATGACGTTTACATCAGATCCTCCATCCATCAACACATCTGAAAAATCATGTCCATTAATGCGTACTTCAATCTTTGAAGCTTAAGTACATACCTCCAAAGCAATGGCATCCATCGCTCCTACTCCAACATTTGGCATGAAAGCTTTCACCTTAGATCTTTGCTTCTTGGTCCTTTTGGAACTTAAACCTCTTCTCAACTCTTTTCTCAACATAAGATTTAGAGCAATCAATTGCCAATAGTTTAATTGATTTTTTCATTCCCCACATCCTCCACCATGTCGTATTTGAGTTGGGTAAATGAAATGGAATAATCATCCATTCCCAACTTCTTCCTCATTCCTCTTGGTTGACTCACATCACTTGATTGAGTGCTCCGACTTGATTAAGTGCTCCGACTTGGTCGATCCTCTCTTGAGAAAGACTCCTCTGCAAATCTTGCTCTTTTCTTCTCATGTGCAAGAAAATCTACTCTTGAAGTTGTAGAGCTCTCTCCCTTTTCGAACGTGCACTGATGAGCAAACACATCAATAGATGTTACTCCCTTATCCTTCGATTGATTTGGAGCAAGAGTAGGATTGTTGTGTCTAACTCCATCATGCTATTGAGGATTGGGACAATTCCACTAGAAATGAAGACCTCCACAACTTGTAACAGTGAAGGCAATGACTCCGGAATGACTTCCAAGATGAGAGATGGTCTTCTCAAGACCTCTCCTTGCTTTATATATTGTAGGACTAGAGGAGTCCGAAATCCAAACTATGCCACATGACTAACATGCGTAGGTTGCATGTTTTGTTATCTTATCCTAACCAATTCCTAACAGACGTCTAGCACACAATCTCATCCACCAATGCATGATAGCCACCTCGTCATTTACCCTTTTACTTTTTGGATAGTGCACACCACTATCTTGTCTTTTTGTGATCTAGTGACCACTCTACGCTTTGGCTTAACTAACTATGACTAACCAAGATTGGTTACAAACCTCCCCCCATTTAAGTCACAACATCCTCGTTGCAAGAAGACTCAAAAGTCTCGACAAGTATCTTGGCATTTGTAAGATTTGCCAATGGTTCCCAAGTAGCTTCATAAAGTGGATAACCTTTCCATTGGACTAGATATTCCACTTTGGTGTTCCGCTGCCCTCTTGTCCGTTTCTTGAGGATTCTCTCAACCTCATATTCCTCTACACCATCAATCATGGCTAGTAAAGGAGGAGGTTGATGTGGGTTGCCAAAGGAAGGAGATTGTGGGGTATACTTGCTCAAGAGAGACACATAAAAAACGGGATGTATTTTCATGTGTGTTGGCAACTCTAACTTGTAGGCAACTTCTCCAATCCGTTGGACAATCAAGAAAGGTCCAATAAACCGTGGACTGAACTTTCGAACCCCTATTAATGACAAATTGGTAGTAGACAACCACACCTGATCGCCTTTTTGAAACTCCACATGTCGTCGATGAGCATCAGCATATTGTTTTTGCTGATTTTGGGCAATGGCTAATTTGTGCTTTGCCTGATGTACTCCTCGTTGGACTCGTGCCACAAACTCGTTCACTGCTTCAACTTGGGTTGATGGTTCCTGCATGTGACCTACACTCACCAAGCTAGATGGTGTGATAGGGTGTTCTTCATACATCAAGAAGAAAGGGCTGACTTTTGTAGATGCATTGATTGAGTTATTATAAGCAAACTCAATCAAGGGTAAAAGTGCATCCCAACCGTCTTGCTCTTCCAAAGTGAAAGCTCTAAGCATGTCCTCAATAGTCCTATTTGCTCTTTCAGTTTGCCCATCTGTTTGAGGATGATAAGCTGTGGACATGGCTAGTTTTGTTTTGAATAGCCCAAATAGGGTTTTCCAAAACATGCTAGTAAATTGAGTGCCCCTATCGGTGATGAGCACTCTAGCTAAGCCATGTTGAGCAAAAACTGCATCCATATAAATTCGAGCAAGTTCAGGTGCGAATCGTCTTTGTTGTGGGCCTAATATGGATCATCTTGCTCAATTTATCCACAAAAATGACTATTGAATCATAACCCATAGACGTCATTGGTAACTCATATACGATGTCCATACTGACGTGCTCCCATCTTCTAGTCGGTGTTGGTAGAGGTTGTAGTAGACCTGCTGGTTTCTAATTGCTAGTCTTATTTTCTTGACAAGCCACACAACTTCGAACATAGCTAGTGATGTCCTCTCTTAGTTTTGGCCAAAAGTATACCCTTTGGACGCCTTCAATGGTCTTCTCCACTCCTACATGGCCCGCAATAGCCGAATCATGTGCCTCCTCTTTTCTTGTTTATGCGAAGGGCAACATCGAGGGTATCCGGATCTTTCCCTTGTAGAACGCCAATCCCCCGTTCCAAATGTGCTCGACCTCGCTGAAGGGCTTGTGCAATCTCCTCATCCTCCTTGGTAGCTCGATTCAAAGGTTCTCCCACCATTGAGTGAATCTTCACCTCGGTGATGTGATTAATGCATGGCATTCGTGTCAATGCATCGGCAAGTTGCTTCTTCCCCTCCACATACACGATCTTCATGTTGAAACGCTGTCGCCATTCAGCCCAACGAATCTGCCGCTTGGAGAGGTCCTTTTTGAGTTTCTAAATAAACCAAAGGCTTGTGGTCATCTCAACCACAAACTCCTTATCTCCGAGATAGTGCTTCCAATGTTTAGTAGCCAAGACAATGGCTAACTCCTCCCTCTCTGTGGTATGATAATTTTTGCTCCGCCAAAGCAAAAGTTTCCGTGAAAAAAAAAGCAATTGGGTGCCATCCATCTTTCCACTCCTGTTGTAACACTCCTCCAAGCGCCACACCGATGCATCATGACAAGTTTTGTTGGTCTACTGTGTTCGTACCATTTAAGGATTGGTGCATGTAAGAGCGCATCTTTCAAACTTTGAAATGCAATCTCTTGAGTTGCACCCCATTGCCATTTCTGCCCTTGGCCTAAGAGACTTGTTAAAGCTTGAGCAATACGAGCAAAAGCTTCCACAAACCTTCTATAAAAGCCGGTTCAACCCAAAAAACTACGTAGTTTAGTCTGATTCTCTGGGGCAGTCCAATTTTGAATGGCTTCCACTTTGTCACTCATGACTTGGATGTCATCAGCGCTAACTCTATGGCCTAAGTAATCTACTTTGTTTTTGCCAAACTCACATTTTGACATCTTAGCATAGAGCTTATTTTCTCTCAACACTTGGAGTACTTCTCGTAAATGTTTTTGATGATTATGTAAGGACTTGCTATATATCAAGATATCATCTAAAAACACAATCACTGATTTATCTAGATATTTACGAAAAATATCATTCATCAGTCCCATGAATGTGGCAGGGGCATTGGTTAAACCAAATGGCATAACTAGATACTCAAAATGACCATATCTAGTTCTAAAAGCTGTCTTTTGTATGTCTTCATCTGCCACTCTGATCTGATTGTATCCGCTTCTAAGATCAATTTTGGTGAAATACTTAGCTCCATGAAGTTGATCAAACAAGTCATCCATTCGTGGTAATGGATACTTGTTTTTCACCGTTTGTTGATTTAGAGCATGATAGTCCATGCACATCCGCATGGAGCCGTCCTTCTTCTTCACGAACAATACTGGAGCTCCATATGGTGACACACTAGGTTGGATAAACCCTTTCTCCAACAACTCTTCCTGTCATGGTGTGCCTTGCATTCCTCTAGCTCGTTCGGTGCAAGTCGATAGGGACTTTTACAAGGAGGTGAACTTCCTGGTAAGATCTCTATCTTGTGATCCACTCTCCTTCTTGGTGGTAAACCTGGAGGCAAATCATCTGGAAAAACATCTTGAAACTCGTTCAAGATATAAGTTAACTCCTCATGTATAAAAGATTGCTTTTTTGGAGCGCTTACATCTCTTATTAGGCCCAAAAAGCATACATCTTTGTGACTGATAGCGGTTCTTCCTATCACATAGAGAGGTAAGTTTTTGTGTCCTGATCTAAGTCTATCTCCAAAGATTCTCCAACTCATAGTTTTTACTATCTTCCTTCGGCAATCTACCTCAGGATTATATTTTTCCATCCAAGGCATACCCAAAATAGCATCATAGCGAGCTAATCGAATTACTCTCCACTCCAACGATTCCTTGTATTGCCCAATCTTCAACTCCACTTTCCTAAGATGCTCTCAATGCTCTCTGTTTGCCCGTTTGGCAACTCTACCTTTTCACTCTCATCTTTCTCTAAAGCTAATCCCAACTTTATAGCAATAGATCGAGATAGGAAATTTTCTGTAGCTCCTGGATCAATCAATACTCTCACTTTTACTCCTTCTATCTCGCCATCCGTCACAATCAAACATGTTTACTTCTTTCTCAAACCATTTACCTCATGTTTGTGCTTCCTTCCCTCGCCCTTCCTCCTTTTCATCGAACAAGAAGGGCGAGGCAAGGTTACTGGTGCTCGTCGTTTCCCAAATTTCCATCGGTCACTTCGTCTCCACCTTCAAGATTGTTGAGAGCTCGTTGATAGGGGGGTCTAGCTCCTCTTGCCAGAATTCGGGTACAACAATTCATGGCAATGTGACCAAATCTTCCACAATTATAGCACTGCCGCATTTCTCGTCTTCCCTCCACTCCGTCTCCTCCTCTTGAATTTGCTTCTCGATGAGGATTCGAGTTGCGACGATCTCCTCCTTGTGCGTTCACTCCCCTTGGAATGAAATCTTCTCTCCTCCTTATGTTGCCCAACTCCATAGGCATGGGTCCATAGTATTGATTCGAGGGAACTGATACCTCTCCACCGTTGTGATAAACGTTGGACATTCGTTGTGCACAAGCAATAGCCTCGTTCAAGTTGCTTGGATTGTCCCGAATCACCTCCTGTTGAATCTTTTTCTTCAACCCTCTCTTGAATAAATCAAGGGCTTCAGCTCCACTCATATCTCGTATCTGAATTCGAAGATCTCGAAATTCCTCAATGTACTCCTCCACACTTCCCTTACATTTCAAGTTTCCACAACCTCATCCGTGCCGTGATGATGGGATCAACTGCTTGAAAATTCTGAAGAATACCTCGCTTCATTGCACTCCAAGTAACATGTTGGCCTGACTCATTGAGCTCCATCATCCAACCCTGAAACCAAGTAGATGCTTTCTCCAACAACAAAGTACGAACAAAAAGACACGCAATGTGATCATTGATATTGAACAAAGCAAGATGATACTCCATTCTCTCAATCCAACCTTCCAAAACTCCCATGGTTCGACTACCCGGTAAGATTCTATCTTACAAGCTTTTGTCATCTTCTAATCATGGATGTCTAAAGATCTAGCTCTCTTGCTTTCGTTGTCCGCTTGGGCTTCAAGAGCACATGCTCTCACTGTTTCTTCACTTTCCACCATGGATGGTGACGTCTCCATCACCATTGGAGTTTCTCTCATTCTCTCATTTTCCATTCCTCTCGCTTTGGATTGTTAATTCTTGAGCTAACTCTTGTACTTGAGTCCGACTTTGCTCAAATGCGTTTCTCAAATCTCTCAACTCCCGAATCATTTCTCTCAAAGTGTCCTCCATGATTCGTTTCCGTCCCTCTCTCTCAAGATAGGGTTAAGATGAACACTCTCCAATTTCTCAAGATTGGCAACACAAAAGGAATAGGTGATGCTATCACCTCATGGTAATACTCCTCTCCAAAGTTTCTAATAACTAGGTTCAAACATAGCTTTAGGATGATACACACAATAGATTTCACACCGTGTGTTGAATCTCACCGGTGGTGATCTATTGAGGTCCATCTCTAAACTAAAATGTAAATCGTGAGATCCCAAGTAACATCGTAGGTGACTATAGGTAAGATAACAGGATCTCGAGATCTCATCACTTGGTCCATGAAGTTGGCACCAAAAAGATAAACCAAATACCGAAATAACCTTGCTCTCTCAATGTATAACAGTTTGACATGAAAAGGATTAAGAAATGGGAATCTCGGTACTATTCTATCTCCCCCATCCATAACCTGCACCCACAATAACCCCCTTCCACTTCTTGCAGCTCAATGGCCACTGCCAGCCTCTAACAAACACTCTCTCTCCTCAAATAATTGTACCAACCCAGACTATTCTTCCAAGAGGGGTGATCAACACTCATAGGAACAATAAACCTGCTCTGATACCATTGTAACACTGAAGGCAATGACTCCGGAATGACTTCCAAGATGAGAGATGGTCTTCTCAAGATCTCTCCTTGCTTTATATATTGTAAGACTAGAGGTTAGTTGCCTCTAGTCTAGTCTAGCCTCTAGATAGTGGTGTGCACTAGACTAGTGCACACCACTATCTTGTCTTTTTGTGATCTAGTGACCACTCTACGCTTTGGCTTAACTAACTATGACTAACCAAGATTGGTTACACAACTAAAGCATGAAACTATGAAATTTCCTTGTGATGGATTTACTCTGGATGATAATTTCCATACCCTCTAGTACCTCCCCCTACATTTTGATTCATTCTCTTCCATAATTGTATTACGTTGATCTTAAGAACAGCGAATGTTTCCTTAATAGATTTTAACTCAAGTTGCAAGTCTATCATTGGAGTATTTACTATTGGCAAAGTAACAACGATATGAATTGCAGTTCTTATCACAACATGTGGTGCTACATCTCCATCCACTAAATTAGAATCATTATCTTCTAGACTCTACTCCATTCAAATAGCAATGCAAATAGTCTCAACCTTAGAATGAGGTTTTTCATATCTCACCTTGTTTTAAATTTGAGGCTTCAAACCTCCAATGAAATTTTTCGTCAACATTGCCACAATCCCCACCATGGTGAGCTCCACCTCATCTCCACTCTTTCTTAACACCACACTAAAATATGACTCAAACTTCTCCATTCTCTTCCTGTATGATCTCACATTCTCACTCTCCCCTTACTTCAAAAAGGTGACTTCACACATCAGCTTCTTGTAACTTTCATCCAAAATAAAGTTTTCAATAAGATTCTTCGTCAAACTCTTCCAAATATCTTCCTACACGTTGTCGTGTTGTGATACGACTACTATGAGAAGATGATGATATGTGTCATCTTTAGAGTTGTTGTCATGACGGCGATACTTTAGGTTAAGATAACCGACGGTGCACTGTAAGGTTGTTAAGAGTCCACCGTTGGATCAACTTTGTAGGGTCAGGATGTTGAAAAGGCTCCAAGAGATATTATCTTGGACCTTATTAGATATAAAGTGCAGTCAAGATGGAAAGGGTATGGGAAAGAGCTAGACACATCACTTTGCTGACTAAGGAGCTTATATGATCAAAGTGGAGTCAACGTAGGACATGGATAGAGGACAACATGATCCTCCAGATTTATTTCTTTCTTCAAACTCCACTCTAAACTCTCTTGTGTTTGAATCTTCCGAAACAATCATGTCTAGCCCTTGAAGTATCTTAGACTACCATATCCTCCAAAAAGGTTGATCTCATATTTTTCAATAAGTTTCAAATCATACTCACTATGCAAAACATTCATGCAAGAACTCTCCCTGATTGAGCATAAACAAGGAAAAATCAATTCAAAGGTTTTTCCCACTTTTATACCCCTACATTTCAGGTATCATAACTTTCTCTCTAAAAATGATCTCTCAACAAAATTTCAATTCACATGTATCATAGCTTATGATAAACAATCATGCAAAGTTTTGAATCCTGATTTCATTTGTGCATAAAATGAGAATCTATGTACACTTCTTCCTAAGAGTTATGTTTCAAAAGCCTTCATGACCCTAACAAGTTCTAACCATCCTAACTTTTGATTTAAATATGATACGACTATGATTTTAAATACAAAATATATCTCACATACTAATCTAAAATCAATAAAATTCTTGGAAAAACTTTGGAATATAAATTTTTCATCCCAAAAAATTCACTTTACCATTTTCAACTCATCTAAAACAACACGTAAAGTAAAAAAAAATATACAAAATGATTTCCAATCTATCATATAACACTACCGAGTATATAAATGGTATAATACTTTATAGCATGATCTCGGCTCTTACCCCACAGTCCTATCCAAATGAGTTCTCATTGTTGCTTTCTCACTGGCAAGAAACTGTATTCAAAACATTTGTGCTCCTTCTAGATTGAGGTCATGGAAATTGAACCAAAAATGTGTCTTATGTGCTTACTCTCACTCAAGTTTATCTCCGATGGCTTTTTGGAAGCTCATCATGAATCTAAAAGTATATGTTCCAACCCAATGACCATGACCCTAATGCAACCTCTTACACAAATTGTCAAATTCCAAACTTCATAATGACAACTTTCACAAATATCACTGAAAAATAAGATATACTTTGATTATCCATGACCCCATAGAATTAAGGCTACAAACCCAAATATGACTTCTCAAAAATCAAGCTTCCCAAAACAAGGCTTCTCCAAAACTAACTTCTCTCAAAATTCACTTCTCTGAAATTCGATTCTCAAAACTAACTTGAGAGTTAATTCTCAACTTGTCTATTATACTAGTTAGAATTTTATCCTTGTAACTACAAGTAACCACCATGTTACTTTTTGTTATAAAGTTGAATCGAGATAGAGATCATAAATCCCAATGAAAAAGATACATTACAACTGCAATTGGTCCACTTGTATCTTCTAGAAGCCCAACTACCCTCCAAATGACTTTGGTGTGCAAAATCAATCTTGCCGCTAGATTTAAGGATCCACAACAAATCAAACTAACAGAAAACTAGTCTAAATCAAGGAAAGTCAAAATACCCATGTGATGAAATTTGTTTCTTGATTCCTTCTTCACAACAAAATAATTGTTCTCATCTACTACATCAAAAGCTACTCTATATTTTCCTCCAACCTAACCATAACTAGCTAAACTTTGTCTCATTTTAGATATACTCACATTTTATCCTCAATGTATAACCATGGATCTTACAAATTGAGCCAACATCCACAAGCATGTATTCTTACTAGAGCAAGAGCGTAGACAAGACCTAGTAGTACAAGAAATGGCCAAATCCACTCATATAGAGTGAAGAGCAAGCTGAAATTATCCATCAAGATTGACAATAGGCCTCTAGTCCAATCGGTAAACAAAGAAAAAAAAGACTAGAGTTCATATCATGACTCCAGAATATAAGCATCTCTCTTTTCTCGTAATAGTTTATGTAAAGAAAATGATCCCTCATCCACGTTCCTTGCATACATTGCAAGTATGGGTCTATCTGCAATCACAAATTGAAAAGATAACAAAAGTATCGAGAGTGTCCAACTAGTCAAAAATGCTATATGGAAGGTCTCTTCCATTGATAATAAGCCTACCTCTCCACAAAAAATTGGTAAAGATATATGTCTCTATGCCAAATCTCCTGTCATATATTTGAAGGTCCCTAATCCGATGATGTCACCAAAGACGTCCATGATCCTTCTATCAAACGTTGTTAAGCATGATATGAATGCAGGTGAAGGAGGAACTGTAAGACCCAGGTTTGTACATATAGGATAAAATGTAAGTATATATAAATTGTGACTAAGTTTATCTTAATCATGACTATGTTTAGCTAGTTATGGTTAAGTTGGAGAAAAATATAGAATAACTTTTGGTGTGGTAGATGAGAACTACTATTTTGTTGAATCAAGGAATAGATTCCATCATATGGGTATCTTGACTTTCCTTGACTTGGACTAGTTTTCATTGGTTGGACTTGGTAAAGACCCTTAAATCTAGGGGCGAGATTGACTTGGTACACTAGAAGTCAATTAGGGAGTAGTTGGGCTTCTAGAAGATCTAAGTGGACCAATTGCATGTTGTCATGTAGCCTTTTCCTTGGGGTTTGTAATCTCTACCTCGTTTAAACTTGGTAAGAGGAAGTTACATGGTGATTACTTGTAGTTACTAGGGTAAGATTCTAAGTAGTATAAATAGAGAGGTTGAGAATCACCTCTCAAGTAATTTTCAATGGAAGTTAGTTTTGGGAGAAGATAGTGTGGTAATCTTAGTTTTGGGAGCTTGGTTCTTGGAGACGTCATGTTCGAAGTGGAGCCTTGATTCAATGAAGACTTTGATTACCAAAGTATCCCTTCCTTTTGAATGATATCTTACTCTTGGTGAGAATGTGCATAATGGAGCTTGGACTTTGAGAGTTTGTGTAAGAGTGTGCATTAGGGTCATGGTCATAGGGTGGGATTAAGTCCTTCTAGATTCATGATGAGCTTCCAAAAAGCCATCGGAGGTAAACCTGAGTGAGAGTCAGCCCGGAGGTCACAGAACCGTGTGAAGTAGATAGGTGGGTGGATCATTTGGTATACTAGAGCAAAGTATACCAAATGTCAGTTCATCGCCTAGTAGAGGAAGGTCATCTACATGGCAAGTGATGTGTCTAGGTAGTATGAATCAAAATCCTTGGATCCTACTCACACTCCTAGAATGCATAAGATGTATGTTGATGTCATATATTCCTCTAGAAGTTAAGTACGAGGAGAAATGTTCAAATGAAACCATGCCCTACATTTTGATACCTTGACTTTTAAGCCTACAAGATGGAGCTCGATAGTCAAGTAATCAAAGGGCTACCTGATGAAGTCTACAAGGCCCACAATGTGTGTATCATCCGCTAAGAAGTGAAAAACACAACCTGGAACGGCCAAAATAATAGACTCATAGAAAAGAGAAGAATGTGAAACCTAAAAAGATTGCATGCAAGCAATGAGACTCGACAAAAGTCCACCGGCCTTTCTAAACTCTCTCAAGATGTATGTATGTGATACATTATTATAAGCATTTTCAATATCCACCTGCAAGACAAACCAATTCATATAGATATCTAGGAGTGCGCTAATGTCCAACAACACCACCTCACAACCTCTTAGTGTGGACAAAAATATTGTTGGAAGTGGGAACGATGATGCATGACCACGATACAGCTAACAAGATGTAATAAGACCTTCCTAATAGCAGTTACTTTAATGTCTCATGTGCCTTCTCCATCATGAGAAGTCGACTAGCATCTAGCATCTAACTAACAAACATTGGAATTTTCCCTCTCGCAACTAATGTACCCACTTGGAAGAATTTCGTGAAACCATTAGAGGGATCATTTGCATGAAATCAATCTCTAAGATGCTCATATATCATCCCTGACAAGGCCCTTGAGGATGTGTGGAGTTGTGCATAGAGAATGGGCAAAAAATTAGCTATCAAGGCATAATGGCTCCATTGGCCAAGACCTCGAATGATACTCCCTCGTCCATGGGTGGATGTAAAAGGTATAAAGAGGAAATATTTTCCTCAGTAGAACTAGCCATAGACATGAAGGGCATGTGCGGCTCTGCTATACTCCCAAGCTTGTCCCAAGATCCTACACCTTCGTAATCGAACCGATTCTGAAGTATCATGTGGCTAAATCTTACTCCTAACTTGTGTGGCACATACAAACTCCTCCTACAATGTAGCCCAGTCCCCTGCTCAAAATCTCCCCAATCTAACTATCACCTCAATATGTCCAACATCCAAACCCCTTTTCTTAGTATAACGTAGACACCATCGTGAAAGTAAAAGAAACAAAATCCATGTTAACTAATCCATGGGATCACATGTCAACTAATCAAGCGGTAAGCAAAAAGCTCGTCTAGTCTTTTCATGGAGTGCACGATGCAGCATATGGAATAAGCGTGAACATGGGAACCTAGTCTCGAAAAGCCTGAGAATAAAACTTGACTAGGATGCTAACCACTCCCAAGACTTGATCGTTATATCTAAAACGATCAACGAAGGGATTTACGTAGTCTGTGTGATCATGAAATGACAATGGTCGATGTGCTCATCCGCCTCACGTGCGCAACGGAAGTGGTCCAATCATAATCTTTGTGCATTTTTTCACATAGGTCTTTACCCCTTGCGAGGTAAAGAAACAATGAAAAACCGGACATGGTATATCACACACTGAGCTAGGTGGTGTCGCATGGACATATCATTGCTCTGAGAACGCCCGAGTGCCTGGCTATAGAAGAACCCTCTAGAACCTCATGTGAGTTGACAATTTCTTCTTCTTCTCCTTAGCACTCCACATTCGAGTTTGTTATAAACCGGTAGAACTTCAGCGGAACAAGATTATGTATCCAATGATTCGACCAATAACTCTCGCTTAAACTTTACAGAAAATTTCTCCACAACCCTTTTAATCTGTCTGAAAAGTTTCAGATGTTTTCCTCTTCTAGATCTCTCAGAACAATTGTTAATTTGCACACAATATCACAAGGCGATATGCAGACCCCTATGTACAAAACCCATCACACATCCCAATCCTGGACTCCAATTGCTCCCTAATTTTATGAGAAGGTCATTCATCATCAGAACTTGAACTGTGCAAAGTTTTATTGACAGAAATATTTAATATCAAAAGATATGATCTATGTACTAACTTTGTGACTGTCAGTGCAATCCTGCAACTCTGACTGTATACACAAACTTCAAGATATCACTCCGTACTCAAAACTCATCCAATTGAGTCGAAACTTCAATCAAAACCCAAGCCCAAGTCGTAAACTATATCTCATTTGACTCAAATCTCCCAAAACCCTCGTAAGATTCTCAGAAACATTCCAAATACACTCAAAGGTCTAAATTTCTCACTCTAACTTTGAATCACCACTTTAGAGTGACATATCCTTCAAATCCATCCATTTTTTAGCCCACTTCGTAGCTCGGCCCGTCAGCTCTCCAACCCAATCCTCAGATCTTTAAATGTCCCCTTAGAAGGTTTCCAAAACGCCTCAAAACCTCAAAGAAGTTACCCAAGTGCCCTCATTGGCCCAAACTCCAAGACCAATGAGAATGAAGAGTGTTATTTTGACCTCTAGTGTGGCCAAATTAGCTCCATTTTAACTTAGAGCTTTACAACTGTCCTAAACACACTACTTAGCCATCCTATACACAATACGAGTTGCCACTAATAAAGACTCAAAATGACAACTCGAAACCGGCTAAGTATGAATGGAACTACAAACGGAACCGGGGAGTTTATAACTTGAGAATAATACTCCTCACCAAAGTTCCTAACAATCAACTCCCTATGGCTTGTTTTTGGTAAGCAATAGTGATGGATTGGAACCCCATGTGTTGAAAGCCACCACTACCGGTAAGTTCAGATCCATAGCGCCCAAACTAAATCAAAACCTACACTTTTAAGTCCCAAATCGCGTTGTAGGAAACAACTGGAAGAATAATCGGGTCTGGAGAGTTTATCATTTGTTGCAGAAAGTTATCTCCAAAATGATACACTAACCACACCCGAAAGTGATCACGATGAAGACACCGGATGTTGATCACAAATGGATTGGGCATCGGTACATCTCGAGGATCATGTTGTCCTCTATCCATGTCCTGCGTCGGCTCCACTTCGATCAGATATGCTCCTTAGTCAGCAAAGTGACGTGTCCACCTCTCTCCCATACCCTTTCCATCCTGGCTGCGCTTTATATCTGATAAGGTCCAAGATAATATCTCTTGGAGCCTTTTTAACATCCTGACCCTACAAAATTGATCCACCGGTGGACTCTTAACAACCTTACAGTGCGCCGTCGGTTATCCTAACCTAAAGTATCGCCGTCATGACAACAGCTCTGAAGATGACACATGTCATCATCTTCTCATAGTAGCCGCGTCACAACACGACAGCGGCCCTGTGAGTGAAAGTGAAACTATAGCTAGCACAAAGTGAGTGATAAGGACACAGGGTACTCCATCATGTATCTCCTTCCACTTGCACAACCACAAACCGCTACATCCCACCTCACATGACAAAATGCTAACTATCAAAACCCTAAAATCTAAAAATATTCATAACTTTCTATTTTAATCTCCATAAATTTTTAACTAGTTTCCAATAGAACCAAGTCAGGAAAATAAAAATATTTAAATTAAATTTTTCAACTATTTTCCAATAGAACCCAGTCAGAAAAATAAAATTATTTGAATAAAAAAACCAGATACATCTTACTAATTTAAAAAAATCAATTGAACTCCTAAAAATAATATAATCACTAAGATTTCTAAATACAATTCTGTATAGGGTTGATTTTAGGTTCCATTGGTACTAAAAAAGAAAAGAATTATCTATTCACTCCCAACTTTCAGAAAATATAACTGCACACAATGAAAACTAATAGGCCTCCTAACCTACTCTATCCTCTCCCCGCCGCTTCAGAGACCCCCAATAGGTTATCGAAAAGGTTGTCACTATTAACAAAAGATTGCCGCTGTCCTACTCTTTTGCTCAATAAAGTGCGAACTGGCTCCGTAGTGAGTTGTCACTCAAGTGAGGGGGACCTGTGGAGTGCTGTCGTCTCTTTCTCGCTCCCATCTATTTTCTCCTGTCTGACTCCGGACGGTGTGCGCAAGCGGTGCGATCGAAGGACGGACGGGCTAAGTCAAGACGAGACATGAGTCCCACCAGCTGCCCAGCACGCGACCGCTCCATCACTGAATACGCTAACCATCCATCCGTCCTTCCTCACTCCAAATGGCTATCATCATGTACATCATCATTATTAGCCGCCTTTTGGTAAAATTTCCATCCTATCGTAAACTTTGTCCAATGTACTGCTTTCACACAAGATGCTTATTGCCAACAGGGGAAGCTCTGAATCAAAATTTTGTCATCTTCTGAAATCATGGAGTAGGTGTGGAAGAGTTTACGACTGAAGGATGGATCTCTTTTCTATCTTTGTGACAAACTGTATTTTGAGTAAGCTTATTCATTGGGTGCTTCGAATAGCAAGGGTCAACTTTTCTGAAAGTGACCCGTGTTGGCATAAAAGTCTTCCAAGTGCTGGTGGAGACTACTTTGTTTCCTTTCCAAGATGGCTGACCTTGGTTTTGAGTTTTCAGAAGAAGAGAAGTCTGCGATATAACCTTAAACTGCTTACATCTATGTTCTAACTTATCCACAAGACTGTTCAAATGAATGATATGAAATTTCTACCGTTTCTGTAATGAGGACGATATACCTGTTCCTCTCAGAAAGATTTTCTCTGTTCAGTACTACAATCTGTCCGGTGAAATTTCGAGCTATCTCCGTATCAGAGGGAGTTCATGTTGTTTTTTTACACCCCCGTCCCACAATGATATTAGATATCGTACATGATATCTAATATCATTGCGGGCATTTGCGCTAATCGATATGATTCGAAGCATCATGTCCTAAATATACGAGAAGCCTTATATTGGAAATGATCGTACATTGCAGACTTATATGTCCATCTTTGAAACTGAATACAAATGAGAGAAGTCTTTGACTCGGATGTTGGATCGGGTTGTATTCAGAATGCTGAGGGATGGTCTCAATTTCATCCTGGAACACATCCCTCTTCTCCGACTGCTGCAAATGGGGTGGAGTTGCATGCAATACATTCATAGGAGCTGTGACTAGTCTACACTTGAATTCCGGCAACGCTGTACTCCCTTCCATTGTGTGCCACTTGGCCAGTCTCAAGCGCCTGGCTTGACGAGTGACGAGGATGGGGTCCTGGGTACACGGCTGAGGTACCTCAACCTTGGTCGATGTAATTTCGAAGGTATGCTTCCGGCATGGAAAGGAGAGCTGTCACAACCTCGAGTGCTCCAAGTGAGCTGGAACAGGATCACCGGTCTTTCAGAATCTACAGGCAATATTTCACAGCTGCTGCAATTCTTAGAGCTCCGCCAGAATTGGATATCGCAATTGCCGCCTTCTATGGGGAAGCTCTCGAAACTAGTGAGCTTGGATGCGAAGAACAACCTCACATCCGAGGCTCCAGCATTCATCAGGAACTTATCACGACTCTACAGCTTAGACTTGGCGGGCAACATGATCAGCTACGTGTCTCCAGCAATCACTGTGGTCGGGAACTTATCATACCTGCTGCTGGATGGCAATTTCATCTTCGAGATCCACCCCTCGCTTATCAATATGAGCAGATCACAGAACCTTTCCCTTGCGCCTTAAGACCTTAATGAATTTGAACTTCCTGCATCCTGGTCTGCTTTTCCGCACCTCAAAACACTTCGTCTCGGATTCAATGGCATAATAGCATACCCAGGTTCATCAACGCTTCTTGTCCTGCCTTGCCATTTGCGATCTGATCGGTAAACTTAGTGGACAGGATCGAGGGTCTTGTAGGTGTTTCTTCTCTCAACTACTTGTATCTTGCAGAGAATGATTTATCAGATTCATCCTCTTCCTTCAGCTTCCCCAACCTCCTGAGAATGGACCTCAGTAGGAATCACCTCCGCCGTGCTCATCACTCACCCAGCTCCGGCTCCAAGACAACTGGCTGCAGTCGAAACCGCGGTGCGAGTCTGTACTCAGGCGAACATCTTTGGAATTATTGGACATGAGTTTCATGAGTATGCTATTCAGGATTCCCGGGGAGATCTCATCCTTGGCCGATCTCAAATGATATAGGATAGGTCCAGATCTATCCTATAATCAACTGTCAGGGCCGATGCCCACTTCCATCGCCGATCTCACACGAATGTTATTCTTAATCTGAGTGGCCCCATACCCGATCTTCCCCGATCTGATATCCAACTGCTCAGGCTTCCAGGGACCTCCGATCGGTGCGCCGGTGAGCAGCAATGAGACCTTCTATACGCGTCTCGCTCTCGATCTCTCTCAGAACTACTTCTTCGGTCACATGCCATCGATCGCTTGCCCCACAGCGTGATGGCGGCGGCAGGAACAGACGACTGCCCAAAGCTGAATCTGTACTGGGACATCTCCGCAATCATCTCACAGGCCATCACTCCTCGTCGGCAGACTGTCGGAGGGCTTCTCAGACCTTTAACGTCCTGCTGATGTCGCACGACAAGGTCCAAGGACGGGTCCCGAGCTCTTTATCTGGGACGCGCAGCCATGGATCGAGCGCTCCAGATGCGCTTACCTTGATGCGTCCCGCAACATGCTCCGGGGAAGGATGCACAGCAGACCGTTCCACTGCGGGAAAAAACAACGACAATCTCGCAACATTCCCGCCGTACCTATAATTGCCCGACATCCTGCTGACGGGATTGGTGCCGGACATTCCGACGAACGCCTCCACCATTCAGCGGCTGAAGCCCGATGGGGAAGAATTCTCTCCAGGGACAGTCTGTGCTCAGCTTGTCCCTCCGCGACAACGATCTCCATGGCCCCATTCCGCCGGTGCTACAATCTCATACGAAAGCTAAGCACACGTATCTAATCCTGTTTGCTCCCCATGCTTTCGCACTTTAGCGTCAGTTAAAGTGTTGTGCGAGAAAAGCAGTAGCTCGAATTCGATGAGAGGGAGAGCATGCGCAGTAGTTGTCCCTATAATATCTTCGAGTCGAAGATCGCATAGGCCTGAATGCTTTGTTAACCGTATATATTTTTCTTGAATCAATTTCATGGCTAATGGAGCTCATGAAAACAGAGGACATCTTCCTTGTAGAAACGCCGTGTGGTTGGAGTGCACCACAAGGCTTCAGCAGATACATCTGATTGCCCCGTGTCCTTCTGCACATTATTTTCTCTCAAAGACTTTTTATTCTTCTTCGATGTTGGTTCCCGCTCGTGTTCATTGGAATGAAAGCACAGCAGGCGTTCCGTCTGGACTCAATGAGATGTTGATTTATCAATTTTACTCGTCTCCGGTCTTCCTCGCGTGCTTTTCATCGCATGCGTCTGGAGAACCAGTGCATACACCTCCTTCCAAAGCTTCTTTCTCATTCCAGCCTTATCGGATTTCCATCCGTATATGTAATGTCACCGAACCATCATTTATGCATCATTCCATGGCTTCATGGGGCACAAAACTTGATGTCTTTATTGGACTCGTTCTCGGCTTAGCTGACACTGGTTTCTTCCAGGCTCTGTTTTGTTCTTCTAATCTAAACTACCTACTGTAAAGGTGTGTTTGGAGTTGGGAGCTTCTCCTACTCTGAAACTGCTACTGTTGATGGCGATTTGCAGCAGCTGCAGGCAACTTCATTTCTGGGAACCGGAAAATCAGTAAGGATGGAGATAGACGCAGTAGTACGACTAATTTCTTTTGGGAAAGTCTCTCGGGCGATTAAAACTTCATAAACAACAGTGCGAATTTAGCCTGCTCGTCATCAGGAAGGAAAGAGTCGTGGCGTTCAAGGTTAGAGAAAATCCCGAAGCCTGCTGCAGGAAGCGATACTCACTGGTCTAATGGAAAGATGTCATTCAGATCGGAACTTGCAGAGATGGAGGTACGAAGAGATAGGGGAGTAGAAGCGTAGTCCTGACGATCATAAGAGCATGGGGGAAGGGGAGAGCCACACAGTCCAGAAGTGTCGACGTAGTCGGAGGCATCGAACTTCGAAATTGTATCCCTTGGCCACGAGTGAGAGAATGCTCCACCCACCTTCCCGCCATCTCAAACTCCACGCTCGCCGGAACATCGCCCTCGACGTCCCCCAGAGGTCCGGCTCTTGCAGCCTCGCCTAGTGAACGCGGTGATCCGAAAATGATTCCTGGCTCGCTCAAACCTTGCAAGCTTTACAGCTCCTGCAATTCCCTCGGAAGCCAGCCGGTGAGCGGGTTCCCGCTCAGATCTAACACTTCTAGAGAAGTGCGCCAAACCCAGAATACCACTAGAACCTGCTTGGATCTCGGCTTGGTTAATTCCATCCGCATCCAAATCCCAACGTCAGCGTTACCAATTGTCCACGATCGTTCAGGTTTTCAAGCTTGAATGTTTCGTAGGCAACATAGCCCAGGCTCCGAGTTCTGTCCGCATAAGTGGAGCCGTATAAACAGTCATTTGGTGAGGAGCCTTGGCCGATTCTGCCCACCCAACTCTGAACTGCGTCACAGTAGCCGTCGTTCTCACTCATGTCTCGGTAGGAGGTCGATTTCTGTTTATCGAACACGGGGATCTGAGGGAAGCATTTCTGCGCGACAGTCAGCAGATGAGCAGTTTATAAGCACAAGCACGCATGAGCCTGGCATTAAATCTTTGAGTGTCTTCAAAAAGTTGATTCCTTTTCTAATAGTAACGTTTCAATTCTTACTTTGGCGGTCCACACTGACACGGCAGGTTTTGCACTGGAACCGTGTAAAGGAGTAACCGATGTCCAAAGACAGCTGCACGTTGTTGCCTGCCATTTTCTCGTGGTGTGCCCACGGCAAATGTTACATACCACTCAGCTGCCATGGAGCGGATGACATAGCCGGGGTTGGTCACGCCTCTCCAGCCCGGCTTCTTCTCAAAATACACCATGCGATCCGCTTGAGAAAGAGTCTTGCTTATTCTGAGCATATGGATGCACTCGTCGTCGCAGTCCTGCCGGCCGAAGTGAAGAATTTCTATGGTACATGTAGGACACACTGCCTCTAAATCCCCGAGCGCTTGGAGACTGATCTCTTCTCATTCTAGCCTCGGAGGAAATATTCTCTCGAGACCCATCTGGACCCGTGAACCTGCTACGGTAACCTCGTCTGGAGTGAACCCAAGCTCTGCTATCCAGGGAAAGTCCGGCTGATATTACGATGTACCACAAGCATGGTGGCATGGTTTGGAAGAATAGGAGCTTGAATCTTTCACGTGTTTCATTGTCTCGAATAACTACTTCCACCAAAACAGGCAAAAATCCACTAAGGCCCCTGTAAAACCAGGGAATGAATTGAAAAATCGAACCCAGAGCTTTGGCTATTTCAAGTTGATATAGCTACATGCTTTTGGGTTCATAACACAGCTCTTGGGCTATTTTAAGCGGTCGATGCGCAGCTTAGTGATTCGCGTGTAGCTGAGATGCGTAAGGACCAGACTTTTCACTTACTGTCGGAATGCTACGAAGTTGTTAATATATCTTCTAAATTAGCTAAACGTAGGAAGAATGTTGACCTCTTGTACGCAGCCTCGGATGGGACTACTGATACCAAATTGGAGAATTCTGTCGGATTGCTGGTGTTGGGACCTTGCAACATAGGAATTGGTGACCTGTCTCATTCACACCAATATCAGATCCGTGTACCATAACTGCTGACAGTCGTAAAAGTGGAAGTTTGTCTTAACCTCATCCTGCTTCCTTGCGCCTTGTTCGCCTTTGACTGGGATCCTTATACTGCGCGGCACGTTTTTCTTCCGCTACACTATCGTTTGCACCAATTGTTGATCTGATATACTGCACGAGACGCCTGGGAATCTCAAATCTAAACAGACCAGAAAAGGACTATTCGGACCCAACCCGTGCCTCAGAGACCACCAAGCTTTTGTCCCGTCATTCTTTGCATAGGAGACTCCAGCGAAGACAAGTAAACATCCATATGTTCGGGTAAATGATAAATTAAAAGTTAACGGGAACCGAAAAAGACAAGGGATTGTGATGGATTGAGAAATAACAAAAAGGATGGGAAGACCCGGTCGAGTAGTACATGGATGAAACCAAACGAGTAACATGAGGCTATGACCCAATAGCATCACAATGGTGAATATTTCATAATGCATTTGAGTGAACATATCCATTAAGAGGCTATGCGTCTCGTGCAGTATATCAGATCAATGCTCGTAAATATTCCACTTCACAATCTTCCCTTTCCAATCTAGCCCCTCCTTCTACTTCTCTTAATTTCACCCCAGTATCTTCGCACACATATGTCCATATCATTTCTCATGTTGCGCCCTAGTTCCAATTTGACATGATGATTCCGCTCGTCGAACATCTTCACACAACTGTCACAACTTATGTACCCGCATCCCTAATTTGATAGGTACTCACATGAATAAGCATATACAACAGTTAGAGCCTATAGTGTAGTTAGTGCCATTTGCACTAGACCTGTTGTTAGGACCGACAATACCGTTAGGAGATGTAGGGTTCAAGGGGTAGAGTTTGAATTAGAGCTCCTTCGAGTGCAGTTTTTGAAGTTAGACTTTAAGACTATGACTAGGGGTATAGTAGTTAGTGCATAAATCTGAAATTTTTGAAGCTCAAAATGGATTTAGCTCGACTTTAATATCTCTTTTATGCTATGGTTATGAGTGGAGTGTGTTTGTGAATGTTTAGAGAGTATAAAAGATAACTTCGAAAATTGAAATTGAATTATATGGTGAGAATTGTGAGTTTTTGGAGCAATGAAGGTATTTTGGCAAGTTTTGATTGATGATAGCTTTGATATTTTTCCTGGATTTTATGCAAGGTATTGATGGATTAAAGACCGTGGTGACAATCTAGAATAAGAGTCAATTTGAAGTTGATGTGATGGATTTTGAATTTTTATATTTTTGTTTTATTGCTTAAAATCCCAATCAACAATTTGGAGGATGAGAGTGGGTCAATGCTCATAATTACCTTGGTGCTAAAAATTGAGATAAGCTGAAAAGGATTTTGGATAAAACTGCTCAAAGTCCAAGATTTGGTGTTTCAAAATTTTTAGATAAAAATTAATAGTGGCAAGCTATAGGATTATCATATAGTGTCCAATTGATCTGAAATTTGATGGGGTCGTAGCAGATATAAAGTTTTTTATATGGTTATAAAAATATCAAGTACAAGGTCAACAATGTCAAAATTATGAAATCTTGACTTTTAGGGGTCTAAAATAAGAGTGGAAGATTTTCAAAATCCAACGAAAGTTTCAAACAGTGTTCGTTTGGGAAAAAAAATTGCATTAGATAGAAAATCCTTATACAATCAAATTAACATTATAACATCATTGATTTGGAGAGCAAAAGGCCTCCAAAATGAAATTTTTTTGTTTTTAAATCCTTTCATAAGGATATATCAATCAGGGTTGGAATGGTTTGACCTTTTGAAAGATGTTTTTGAGATGGAGTTTTGTTATTTATATTTCTTGTGATTGATATACCTCCATCTTGGCTTTTTGTTTATGCTCATATTTTGATGCTATATTGTTTACTGATGTCACCACTTGGACAATAAGATTTTTAGATCCTTTATCACCTTCGTATATCCATGAAGTCTCTCTCAGATTAGATTGGGTATTTTTTCTTGAGATTATGGCCTAAATCTATACGTCTTATACCACCGGCCTATATTTCAGCATGAGCATAGCGTGCAATTTGAATTATGTTGTGTAAACTATATATGATCTCTCTTTCACTTGGCACATATTGATTTGTGTTGAATCTATGTATTTTAAATAAAATTGAGATTATTGGAGTTCATCGATACATTATGTAAATATTCATGAAGTTTAAATTAAAGACTGAAATGAATATTCGGAATGATCAGATTAAATAAGATTTCAGTTTAGTTCTAAAATCAAGTTTGGATTTAATCTAATGAGATTTTTTAAGCAATGATAAAAATAATATAAATATTATTGTTGTCATTGCTACACAACAAAAATGGAAGATACATCATATGGATGTTAAAAAATATTTTAAATTGATATTTAATAGAAATAGTTTCATAATTCAACCCACCACTTTGATATGAGGATCACATGCATCATAATTGGGTATGTTAGTTGCAAAAGTTAATGTATGGATTAAAGTAAACATCAATAACATTGTAGAAAAGGATACATGTGTTTCTTATCCAATTAATATTTAAACTTTGTATTGCTAGTCTTTTTTTATTTGCATGTGTTCATAAAATATAATAGCTAGATCTATATTCATATGTTTATAGATGATTTTAACATCAAAAAAATAATCATCATAAGATTCAACAAGTAAATATCAGTTATAGGATTAGTTTGAAATGAAAGATTTTGATTGATTTTAATTTTTTTGATATTAAGACTATTTTGATTGGAGAGCATATTTGATTGATGCAATGATAGTATGCACTAGATAAGTTAGTGTACTTTTGAATTACCATTTTCTAGGGAGGGAATATGAAACTCCTATCACATGTAGATGAAGTATTTGTAGAATCTAATATGTATTTTAAGATATAGGTGGATATGTGACCTTAAAAAACATATTGTTAATGTGTTCACATAATCATTGTCTAAGTAAAAGTTTGAGTATTTTAGTATTGTACATGGGGATGTGGAGTTGAATGTAATTTGAAATAGATATTGAAAACTTGACCTTTAACATACACCACTTTCTTTCAAGTAACACTCCTATTGTAGCCTATTGTGAGACAAACCTAAAGATTGAGTTGGGTAACTTCAACTGATCTTGTCATCTAACTGGTTAAAACTCTTGATTGCAATCAAAGTAACAATAGCAATTTTGAATAGCAAGATATTCATTGTGGTCATTTGACTCATAAGAGGCTCTAATAGAGCTGACTGTGCACAAAGAGTATGTAAGAACACAATGTCAACCAAAAAGAAGGCTGTAATATTGTACATCCCGTAGGAATTTTTTTTATATAGATTGGTGTAAAAGATTGAGTATTATATGCGGGGTAGTGGCTCAATTTCGATAAGCTAGACTTTTAGCAGCATTTGAACTCTAAACTATTACAGCACTAGGATGAACTCTATATATACTTCATGAGCAACAAGCCCCGGTGCGGGGTGCCAAATAATAAAACTTCTCTGAAGTGATGTTTGAAGGAATTTCTTGTACAGTTCTCATTTGGTCTAGATTCTTCCTTGCCCCCATTACTTCTAGTTGACTTGTCTTTGACACAGTTTCATTTTTGAAGTTGCAGGAGTGAGCGTTATCTTTCTCTTTTCATTATCTAAAGTTCCCTTTTTTTATCTTTTTCATCTCCACAAGATCAACTTAATTTTAATACTATCACACTATTTTTCTTCAGCGGAGTGGCAATTGTCCATGAAAATGAAATCAATCATTCCATCAAAATGCAAAAAAATTTATGTTCATATGAAAAAGGGTCCATGAATGAAAAGAACAAAATATGTGCAACCTAAAAAATGAAACTATGTCCAAAGAATTTAAAAGAAGTAAGGGTACAAAGACAAGACAATCACAGGGAATGCCAGCGAGGTATAATCTAGATCAAATGATAATTGTACAAAAAATTGATTCAAACATAACTTTAGATAATTTTATTACAATGCATTATATTTAGTGAATATCATTAATTTGATGCTTTAAAGTAGATAGTGAAAACAAGAGTTTAATGTTATACTTACGCGAATAATATGATGTTTATGTTAGAAAGACTGAATTTCTTGCATGTTGAAAGAAAACTTGTACAACATGAAAATAAATTGCAAAAAATATCAATTTTCTTGGACTTTTAGATACATAATCTTTAAAATCAACATTTATTACAAGTACTTTTGTGAGTCTAAGTTCAGAAAAAATTTTAGTTTTGAGATTTGTGAAGGCATCTCATAAATGACATATAGACATTTATCACGGGATAAATATGTGATATCATTGAACAAAGTGAAGTTGTTGTAAAGAGCATATCAATTTAATAAATTGATGGTCCGAAATGTCAAACAGTGAATCACACATGGATCAAAGAAATCCACACTAGAGATACGTGGTTCAACTCCTTGAGCCTACGTCCATGGGAACAAGAGCTTTACTGATCTCTGGGTCCGTTGGCCACACCAAGACTTCACATCTTAAGCTACCTCTCTCATTCTCTCAACTTGCTCCGTAAGAATTAGCTCTAGTGTGTTTCATAGAGCTTCCACAAGCCCTCTTATAAAGTAGTGTCAACTAACCCTAGTCAGTACCTAACTAGAGTAGTAGCCTAATTAGAGTTAACCAAGACCTAAGAGTAAATCCAACACTTTAGAGCTCATCAAACATAGTCTTGTAAATCTTTTTAGTTAAGATTTTCATTAAAAATTTTCTTAGAGTCAGAAATTATTGAAAAAAAACATACTCAAGCTAACCTACTTTTAAGAATATTTTCAAATATGAAAATATTAAAAAATCTCCATATTTAAATGCCTCTAGTTTTTAATAGGTTTTTTGAATGAGGTAAAATTGATAAAAACTCCAATTTTTATTTTTATAAGATGTTGAAAAATTTCATGTTTTGTCTTCATAGTTGGATTTAAGCAACCCTAATTTAATTTTTATGATAAAATTAATTAAAAATTAATACAATTTCATATATTGATATAAATATTTATTTTTAGCTATTTGTAATCCTAATTTCTTTATGAAAAAAAATTATATTTTTTTTGAAAATATAACTAATAATTGATATACGTTTTTTATTAATTAAAAATTATTTTAAAATTTTTAAATATTAATTAAAAATTAATTAAAAATTAATTACATGTTGAATGCATGAATCAAAATTTAGATGATGAACATAAAAGAATCAAAACTTTTTTCAGTTAGCTTTTAAAAAATGATATTTTTTTTTTTGCTAAAAAAAATTTAAACTCAAATTTTTTTTGTGTTTTTACTATGTCTGTATGTTTTTACTGATATTTGATTATATTTTTATACTAAAAATTGTGATTACAAACTCTTATTAATTTTTTTAGTAAATAAATAAACTTAATTTTTTTAATTTTTTAAGTTATAATATATATATGTGTTAATGAAATATTTTTTTATATTTAATTTAAATAATAAAATTTTTTTTATGAATTATTTAAAAAAATTTATTATGAATATTTAAAAAAATAAATAAACATTTATCAATAAGGATTTTATATATCAAATGAAAGATTAATAAATTAATAATTCAACAAAAACATATCTTATATATGATCACAACATTATTTATGAATTGAAATCAAAATTAGTGAAAATTATTTTATCAAAATATGCGAAGTTTAAAGTCCAAGGAAAATAACAAAAAGGATTGGAAGGCCTCATCAAGTCGTACAAGATGAAACCAAACAGGACTAGCCGAATAACATCACAATGGTAAATATATACTACTATGAACAATATTGCATGACCATTGTATGACTAACAAGGCATAATAAAACCTCCTCGATAGCAATCAGTCTAATGCACCTAGTGTATTTTTCCATCTCAAGAAGTCGACTGCCACCTAACATCTCGCTAACAAACAACTGAATCTTCCCTCTAGTAACTAATGTAATTACATGAAACAACTTGGTCAAATCACTAAATAATGACATAATAATATAGATAATATGTAAGTGCTGGCGAATTTTTAAAATCAATTACAAAAATATACATATATAACTATGAATAAAACGATTTTAATAAACATAATATGATTTTATGAATAAAAAAAGTTGTCAATTATTACTGAAAAAATAATTTTAGCCATTTGATTATAAGTTATATTTTAATATATTATACAATTGATATCAAATCTGTAAAAAATATAAGTAATAAGTATAAAAACTATATTATCATATTTCACAAACTGAAATCTTTTCCTGGGAGGCAAGCTAAGGACATTTACTAACAATGTTTGAAGGATTTGATGAAATCATACATTGTCATAAATTTTAACTAAATCAAATTTTTTTATTTTTATAGATTATTGATAATAAATATTTTGAATGCACCTCTTTGTGAGTGATATACTTTTATCTTTTCATTTAAGAATATTTTGTGCTTATTAGATTAATTTAATATCAAATTCTACTGCTGTAAATTTTAAAAATTAAAATTGAATGATTTAATTTTATTAATTTCATGGATTCAATTTTATTATATTCAAATTTTTTTAAATATTGTAGTTTTACATCTTCTTGAGTTTTAATATGCATAGGAGTTTAAAAAAAATGTTACAAATTTTAATATTCATGAATTAAGTTTATAAAACCTAGAAATACTTGTGATTTAAAAATTTAAAATGTAACCATATACCATATTCAGAGTTACGTATGATATAGATCATTCATTGGTCATAGAAAATGGGATAATATATGGTATTCAAAGAAGTCAATCATATTTTAAAATCGAGTCTGTTTATGTAACGGAATGCGACAGGACGTATTGAGGAGTATGCCGTGTACAGAGCACAGTGATGCTACCAACGGTCATATCCATTTCAACGGATGCGATCTATTTCAATCAACTGTATTCTACAGAGTATTCAAATTTCAAAAACACGCGCGGACGAGAGGACTCTCGTGTGCCCTGCATCATGATCGAGTGGATTTGTACGAATTTTCGAAGGTCGATGAGGAGCTTTAGTTGCGTTTCATGCGTCGAGCTTCAACCTTTCAATTTTTTTGGGTGTAGTTCGTCAGTCTTGGGTTGTTTCTGAAATTGTCTTTCGCTTCCACCATCTTTCGCATTTCTCGCTATCTCGTAGAATTCGATTCGATGTATGTCTGAAGTTTAGAATGCTGCGCGACTACGGTAAGTGGCCTACTTTTCCCACTGTCAGTTCTCACGACAGCACACTCCCTCGCTCTGTCAATTCCGCCCTCACCGTCCTCCCGTAGTTCCTCTCCTCCCGTTCTGCCCACATTTCCGCGGTCTTGGCGCAGTTTTTTCTCAACTTCGTTGTTGCGCGTGAGGAGTTTCGGGACGGAGTTGATTCCCCTCAGACGGGTTCATTGAAAAGAGTACTGGAAGTTGACATCGGTGTAGCTCGAAAGCCTCCGCAGTCAAGGACGAGCAAAAGATGGAGGAGATGATGGTCGATCAAGAGAATGTCGGGCCTCTGAAGAGGGTGAGTTTTAGTCTATTAATCGATTGGTGTCTATATGCATCCATTCTTGCTATAGTTTTACAAGATTAGGAAGGTAATTTGTACCTGAGCTTTTGATTTTCGGTGCTCTCCGTGCGCATGAGCCGAATTCCTGAGTTCAAGGTGGTGGATTGTGGCGTGCCAGGGTCCTAAGCCGAAGGCAGGTGCTAAGGGATTATCGAAGGCCGCTGCAGCTCCGAAACCACTGCAGTCGAGCTCCGGCGCCAACGTTGAGGCTGGCCGACATGGTAAAACCATCGAAGAGATGTATCAAAAGAAGACACAATTGGAGCACATTCTTCTGAGACCTGACACCTACGTCGGTTCAATTGAGAAACACAAACAGAGCCTGTGGGTCTATGAGGGTGGAAAGATGGTGCACCGGGAAGTAAGTTATGTTCCTGGGCTGTACAAAATCTTCGATGAGATCTTGGTGAATGCAGCTGATAACAAGCAGCGGGATCCCACAATGGACTCGGTAAAGGTTGAAATTAATGTTGCAGAGAACACAATCTCGGTGTTCAATAATGGTGCGGGTGTGCCCGTTGAAATTCACGCAGAGGAAGGGGTGTACGTTCCAGAGATGATTTTTGGACACCTGCTCACTAGCAGCAACTATGACGACTCTGAGAAGAAAACAACCGGAGGACGGAACGGTTACGGTGCCAAGCTTGCCAATATCTTTTCCACTGAGTTTACAATCGAGACAGCAGATGGGAACCGCCTACGCCGGTACAAGCAGGTGGATACAAATTCTTCTTTGTTTCTCTTGCTCCATGTAGCCGGTTGTAATAAGAAGTGCATCATGCGATTGTCGATTCGGAAAAATTAATGGGTGCAATTTTACAGCTTGCATCCTAAATGTCTGACCGCGATTCTGGCAGGTATTTCAAAACAACATGGGAGTGAAGGGAGAGCCCTCGATCACCAAGTGCAAGGCCAGTGAGAGCTGGACGAAGGTGACCTTTAAGCCTGATCTGCCTAAGTTCAATATGTCGTACTTGGAGGAGGACGTTGTTGCTTTGATGAGTAAAAGAGTACTGGATATAGCGGGGTGTCTCGGAAAGACTGTGAAGGTTGAATTGAACGGTCAACGTTTGCCCATTAAGTCCTTCAGTGATTACGTCTCGATGTACTTGTCAGCGGCCGCTGCGAATGCTGGCAGGGATGAGCCACTACCCAAGTAAGCTATCCGAATACAATTCAGAATTTTTGTTGACGGGAGAAATTTGAAATTTGCCTTTTTCTAATGACTTTCAGTGTGTATTTAAATTGCCATTTTCTTCGTTGGGAGCTTTGTTTCGCTGTCAGTTCTGACATGAGGACTCGACATTTTTCACAGGCTGTACGAAAAAGTCAATGATCGATGGGAGATTGTAGTTACTCTCAGCGACGGTCAGTTTCAGCAGGTAAGGTAACTGATGATGTTTGTTGTTGTAGCTTTGGGCCATTCCATTTCGCGTCTTCATCACTTGTTACAGAAAAATGAGCTCGATTGTTATCAGTAACCGATTGACTCGCTTTGATTGTTGTAGGTGAGTTTTGTGAACAGCATTGCGACAATCAAGGGTGGATCACACGTGACGTATGTCTCAGATCAAGTCGTCAACAACTTGCTGACAATTGTGAACAAGAAGAACAAGACTGCTTCGGTGAAGCCCTTCCAGATCAAGAGTCACATCTGGATATTTGTTAACGCTCTTATTGACAACCCGGCATTCGACTCTCAAACCAAAGAGACGTTGACAACTCGTCAAAGCAGTTTTGGTTCAAAATGCGAACTCTCCCCAGAGTTCCTGAAGAAAGGTGAGCGATCGCTGTGAGGATTGTTTAACGTCGACATATAGCTTGCCCGGGCCAAGTGGCATGCAACTTGGAATAGATTTACGGATTGTAAGTCTTGATAAAGCAAGGGTGGCTCAGAGGTTCGACTAACGAGATTTGGGCTTCTTGTTCTCCTGCAGTTGCGAAATGTGGCATCGTGGAGAATGTTCTCACCTGGGCAGAGTTCAAACAAAGCAAAGACCTGAAAAAGACGGATGGTGCCAAGCGCCAGAGAATCACTGGAATCATTAAATTGGATGACGCCAACGATGCTGGTGGGAGGAACTCACAGGAATGTACCCTGATTCTTACAGAAGGAGACTCAGCCAAAGCACTCGCTGTAAGTCCTCTGACGATTCGACTGGCAATAATGTGCCGATCCTTCAGATTAGCAGATCCCAGAAACATATTTTGAACATGCAGGTCTTCTGGATGGTGCTTGTTTTGGACGTTGTTGACAACGGTGCTTGTAAGGTTTGGTCTGGTACTAAAATTGTGGGATACCTCGGTCGCAGATGGCTGGAATAAGTGTGGTTGGTCGAAACAAGTACGGTTGTTTTCCACTTCGAGGAAAGCTACTGAATGTACGAGAGGCAAGTAAACACCAAGTCATGGAGAACGCGGAGATTAATAACATAAAACAAATTCTGGGCCTCCAGCATGGAAAGGACTACGACAGCACTAAGTCCTTGCGATATGGTCATCTTATGATTATGACTGATCAGGTGAAAACGAATGCACCTACTGTTGTTTGCTCGGCTGCTCTGGAGGTTCTGTTCCGGTCTAAGATACCGCTTCGTTCTAGGCTCTCTTTCTGTTGGTGCGATCTGGCTTGGATCGATGATGTTCCAGTTTCTGTTGATATCTAACCCGTTGAAGGTATGGAAACTCAATATTGCAGGATCATGATGGTTCGCACATCAAGGGTCTGCTTATTAATTTCATCCATTCGTTCTGGCCTTCTCTACTCAAGCTCCCGAACTTTCTTCTGGAGTTTATCACTCCAATTGTTAAGGTATCTCAAACTTGCGCGATAGGCCGATTGTTCAGCCACTCAGGAGCTTTGTAGTACCCAATCATAGACTGGCTCTTGATTTCATCTTCGTTGCAGGCTTTGGGACACGGTATTGAGATTGTGATTCGTTGACGCTGATTCTGCTGGCCACAACCTGTACAGGCGACGCACAAGAATGGAAAAGTACTATCTTTTTACAGCATGCCAGAGTATGAATCGTGGAAGGAGTCCGTTGCAGATGAAGCAAAAAAGTGGACCATAAAGTATTATAAGGTTCGTGGGGATATCGTGTGTCTATAATATTTGTTCACATGTTAACAAAGCGTCTCCCAAGAGAATTTTATCTTCAGAGATATATAGGTAATCCAGGTGAATAATCATCTTGCTCGTTGTTGTGGAAACAGGGTCTGGGTACTTCAACTTCGAAAGAAGGAAAGGAGTACTTCATGGATCTAGGAAGGCACAAAAAGGACTTCACATGGCAGAGTGAGAAGGATGGGGACGCTATTGAGATGGCCTTCAGCAAGAAGAAGGTTGATGCCAGGAAGACATGGTTGCGACATTACGAGGTACGTTTGATCTGCCAAAGCAGAACCTTTGTTGACAAACATCATCATCTTCGTCACGTACGTGCCTTATTTACAGAGCACGGCCTGAATGAAATCGTTACATCGTGTGCACTTCTCAGCCAGGAACCTTTCTTGACCAAAGCGCTGAAGTCATCAATTACGAAGACTTCGTTAACAAGGAGCTTATTCAGTTTTCCATAGCCGATTTAGCAAGATCCATACCATCCATGGTCGATGGGTTGAAGCCTGGGCAGCGGAAGATTTTGTATTGCTCCTTCAAGAGAAACTTTGTGAAACAAGCCAAGGTATGGTTGATGAGACTTGTCAAAACTTCAGAGGTTCATCATGGCATTACTTGGATAAAAAGACAGCAGTTGCAGTTTGCCGCAGTGATGCAGTTGTAGCATTAATCCGACTAAGTTCTTTGGGTGATTGATCAGGTGTCGCAATTCTCTGGATATGTGTCAGAGCATTCCGCCTACCACCACGGGGAGGCAAGTTTAGCGAGTACCATTATCAACATGGCTCAGACTTACGTTGGGAGTAACAACATCAACCTGCTTGCTCCTCTCGGGCAGTTCGGTACAAGGAATCAGGTTTGTCATGCACCCCTCATCACATTCTGTTCAATGCACTGGACTTCAGCTTTTTGTGATGATTTGGAAACCGTGCATTTCTAAAATGAGCTTAAACTTCAATTCAATTGCATCCAGTCAATGTACATGAACATGTTTCCTTTCGCACAACTAGACATGGTCCGTACTGTCTTACAGAGAGGCTGATCATTCGTGTCGTCTCACAGGGAGGTAAAGACCACGCAAGTTCTCGATACGTCTTTACTTGTTTGTCGCCGATCACTCGTAAACTTTTCCCACAGCCCGATGACATGCTTCTGGATTATTTAAAGGAGGATGGCCAGTCGATCGAGCCTAAATGGTAGGCATGGACATCACATTTCCATGTTGATTTCTAAAGACTGCTTTCCATATCCCTTCAGCCGATTGTATTACGTAGCGTCTGAAGTGTGCTGAGTGTTACACCTGTAGGTACGCTCCTATTATACCGATGGTGCTTGTAAATGGGAGTGAAGGGATTGGAACTGGGTGGAGTACCTACGTGCCAAACTACAATCCAAGGGATATTGTTGCCAACATCATGCACCTGCTGAAAAATGAACCCATGATACCTATGGATCCCTGGTACAAAGGTTTCAGGGTACGTATGAGGATGCTTATGCTTGTCGAACGGAAAGTATATACTTCGAAAGGATTCAATTAAAATCTGTTTTCTGTGAACTATATCACAGTTACAAACGCCCCGGCTAGATTCCGCGGATCACCACGTAAGTTGCCCAGAAAAAGAAACGAAATGAGCTTAGTATATACTGTAGAGTCTTACAAAGAATCTTCATGTTTTGGCGGTTGTGACAATTCAGGGAACGATTGAGCGATCAGCTGTGAAAGAAAATGGTGTAACCTACACTTGCACGGGAATAATTGATCAGATTAATGAGACGACCCTGAAGGTAACAGAGCTACCAGTCAAAAAGTGGACTCAAGATTACAAGGAGTATCTTGAGTCTCTCATGGTTGGTTCGGCCAAGGTCAAGGAGCCATTCATCAAGGTATGATTTGTGAGGGTTTACGGTTTAGAGCAAGATTTAGTTTATGAGCATAACTGGCGAATACTAATCTGTGTTAATTCTGAGTTTGTGTATAATCTGATCGTATCTTGATAGCATGTGACGTTTCAAATGTTTGTGGTGAAGTACGTTGTCTGGGTTGCGGCTACACTTAGCGTTGAGGCCAATCTTAATCGGGCTCCAATTCATAACATCCAAATTGTGAACTCAACTGACAGGACTACCGTGAGCATGGAACCGACACAGCAGTTGACTTTGAAGTCCAGCTTTCAGAGGAGAACATGAATATAGCTTTGCTCGAAGGTCTCACCAAAAAGTTCAATCTGACGACAAAGATTAGCACCGGCAATATGCATTTGTTCGATGCGAATGGAATGATTAAAAAATACGACACCCCTGAGCAAAGTATGCATCCCACCCCAATATTTGGACATCTTATGTCGACTTCGTTTGTATAGTTTTAGGTTTCTACTCAAGGTTTGATAACTCTGCTAAGTCACCTGTGCAAAGGTTTGCCATAGCTGACATTTTCCTTCACTGCAGTTTTGGAGGAGTTTTTCCACATTCGTCTGGATTTGTACGTCAAGAGAAAGGTTGAATTCTGAACTTGATGTCTTGAGCACCTACATGTTTCGTTCAGTTGCTTATATCAACCTCGATGGTTGCACTCTGCAGCAGTATATAAACTCCAGAACAGAGCAGTTGAATATTTCGCGTTTGTGTTTCAGTTGTAGCTATTTTTGTAGTCTCTGCGTTATGACCAACGTTTTAACCCTCGAATAGTGTGCAAGGTGCAGAGCAGTGTTTTAAGGATCTGTGTGTCATGATGTGCAGGCTGTGCAACTATCAAACCTGGAAGAAGAGTTGTCCAAGTTGGCAAATAAAGTGCGCTTCATTCTTGGGGTTGTAAAAGGGGAAATCGTTGTCAGCAATCGAAAACGAGCAGATTTGTTGGAGGAATTGAGAATCAAGAAGTTCCGACCTTTCCCTAAGAATGGAAGGAAAGATGAACCGCCTGTAGCAGGAACAGAGACAGTCGAAGGGGAAGATACATCTGAGCAAGAGGAGCCTAGAAAGGAAGACGTACGCATAGGAGACTACGAGTATCTCCTTGCTATGGCTATTGGACAGCTAACATTTGAGAAGGTCGAGCTGTTACTAAGTCAGAAGGAAGAGTTCGAAGGACAAGTGGACGCCCTCCGGAAAGCTTCACCCGAGGACCTATGGGCCAGAGACTTGGAAGCTTTCCTGACTCAACTTGACGTAAGTGCAGTAAATTTTCCCGCTCGAAGAAGTCACAGCCATTTAATAAAGTGGACATCTGTTGACATCGTGTCCCCTATGTGCAGGCAAATGAGGCTGAAGAGGCCAAGGATGCCGAGTATGAGAGAAAAGTCATGGCAAATGAAGGGTCCAAGATTGTCAGGCGAGCAGGAGCCTCAAAGGCCGCGAAAAAGCCACCCCAGCCGAGGAAGACGACTGCTACGACTGCAGCTGTTGCTGTCGAGGAAGGCTCTGAAGATGCTGTGCCTAAGAGTAAGCACTTTGAATTTAGACCGAGAGTTAGTGAATGAATTTCTGTTCTCTTGTCAAGAATACCATTCTGATCAATGGGATTCATTGTCCAGAGAAAGCAGCTGGAAGACCCGGGGCAGCAAAAGCGGGAGCCAAGAAGGCTCCTGCTACCAAACCAGTCGTGGTATGTTCAGGATAGATTTTTTCGCTGTTTTGGTCATTTTCCAAGATTCTGTTACTACGGAGAGGGCTCAAACATCCAATCCTATCATCCATCTGATTTGCCCATCCGTCTCCATTGCGTGCAGCTCGATGATAGTGACGAGGAGGATTTGGGACTGAACCTCAGTTTGACTGACCGCATGGCTGCCATGAAGCTGCGAGGGACTTCTCCAGGTTGGCAACTCTTCAACCGTAAACACAAACCTTTTCCAATGTATTACCTTATTGCCCCATTCATCTAGTATACTAGTGTCTGAAGACTAACTCACAAACCCATCCAACGGCGCAGTTAGCGAAGGCTCGGTGGCTGCTCCTAAGACTGCAGCTGCAGCGGCCTTCATGGACTTATCGGATGAAGAAGAGGATGCAGTGGAAGAAGAAGCTCCGCCACCACCTAAAGCAGCCCCGAAAGCAACTACAAAGCGGGTCACTAAGCAACGTATTGTTGACAGTGATAGTGAAGACGATGTTATCGCTCTGGAATCCGATTCCGACTTTGAGGCGGAGGAGATATCACCACCCAAGGGCCGCAAAAAAGCTGCCCCAAAGAAAGCTCCAGCAGCTAAAAAAGCTCCGGCTCCTAAGAAAGCAGCTACAGCTGCATCGTCTGACACTGCAGTGCCCAAGAAGCGAGGACCGAAACCCAAAGCGAAAGGAGATGCAGGAGCAGCAGAAGCAGCATCTTCGTCGTCTCCATATAAACAATCCCCACAGCTGAAAGTACAGAAGCTTAGAATATCTCCATTCCACAAAAAGAGCGGTCCTCTCGAGAATCATGTTGATCTTCCGCGAAGTCTGGAGGACTTCGGTGAGGACGAGATGACAGTAGCACCAGCAGCAGCAAGGCCCAGAAGGGCAACCCGACCTGTAGCTAAATACGTCGACGCCTTTGCCAGCGAAAGCGAAGGCGGAGATAGCTCTGAGTTTGACGAAGAAGATGAGATGTAGGACAATTTACTGGAGATGGAGTCTGATCGTAAACTTGAGTGTAGATTGCCGATTTGACAGTCAGATAGATAGATTGTAGTTTATATTGTTAGACTTTTTTCCAATCAAACTTTGTAAAGATAATCGCATTCTTTCTCTTACCTGTTAAATCTCTGAGGGATCTGTTAGCCCCGTGCATTATCATGGGAAGCTCCCACTATTTTCGCAACACTCTATTCTCAGATTTTCTCTGCCGTGGCGAAGGCCAATCAAGAGCTGACGTGGTTGTTCAAGGTTCACGGTAAGATAAGATGATCACGACTTGGGAGCGAGCATTCGATCGATGGATCAACTTGAGGATTTCTTCATATGGACGGCAGAATGTTTTCGTCATGCTCTTTTTCGGTGCTCTATCCCAACATCAGTCGCCAGATAGAAGGAATTACGAAGAAAAGTCTGTCGACCGCAAATCGTGTAGCAGCGCATTTTTAAATCAATCTGGAATTTATTAGTTTGTGCGATAGAAACGATGCTTCATGCATAGTATGAGATTCGAAAGAACTCGAGCTTACACTCTTTGAAAGTCAGACCAGAAGACTCGTTTATCACCGGCCGAATCGTTTACATCTTGCACGGGAAGAGAGTAGCATACTTCACCCATTAATCTTAGAAAACCTTTTACTATGAAGTTTAATAAAGACGCGGATGAGGGATAGGGAGGTAAAATGTACTTCACCGAATCTCCTAATACCCAAAGCGTGAAGACATACGTTTGTCACTCATGCAATGTTCCAAATGGCTGCAAATGGCCCAGAATTGTCATTAGTCTGCTGATGGAGGGCAGTTTCTTCTGGCTTCTTCGTTCGTTTATACTGGCCTTTGGTTCAAATTTTACTTTCCTCTCTCGCGCAAGGTAAGAAGAAAATATCTCTGGGAGAAAATTTTCAACCTCGTTTCCTCTACATGAAGCTCCTCACCATTTATACCGATGAGCTAGGGCATACACTTCATTAAGGAATAAGAGAATTTGGAATCCTGCGTTTTCAAATTTGATGAAGAATACAAATGAACTAGTATATCAGAATTGCTTCATACTCGAGCTCAACTGAACTGCGGGTAACTTAGAAACGAATATGATACACATCCATGAACCAGATGTGCATCTCAGAAATCTGTCGGGCACCAATATCTTCCCCGTGATTGGTTCTCGATGCGCGCTACGCTATGACGGTTCAACGTTTCACATTCAAGGGTGGTTTTTCTGGCAATGCAATTCGGTCATGTTCTTCGGGAATTTGGGTTGTCAGTCGTCAATCATCAACTCTCACAGAAACAATCAAATGTAATAAACTTTTCTCAATGTATCATTTTATTAGCTTTGAGATCCATTTTCACTGGTATCTTGACAACTCCCCGCACCAATTGTTGTAGCAAAGATAGATATCGCTCGAGCTATTATCTAGTCCATGAATCCTGATGTTCTTCTTGTGGTGACACCTTATCGTGAAGACAACTCCCGTTCTTCAATTCGCATTATAACAGTAACAACAAAATGAAGCAGATAGTAATTGTTTTCTCTGTGTCAGAAACAGAAGACTCGGTTTGGATCTAAGAGCTCTATGCACAAACACTCTGTTGGATCTTCTGACAATTTCAGAAGCTAGCAGAGTTGGGTGCCAAATATGCAGACCCTCCGAAATCCTCTACTATTTATACTACCAGCTTCTGGTCCTGACCTCCATAATATTTCCGGTAATTCCCCATGTGACTGGGGAAGCAGTATCTTCCTAGAGATGGTGCATGGTAAACTGCAAGGTTCAATCTGTACTGGAGGCCAGACAACATGATAATTATACATGCTTCCTGTACTTGTCACGCACTGCGCGCTAAACTGTGAGGTTTCGACACTTGAGATTTCCTTGTTCTGGATATTTTTTCTCGGCGTGCTACGGATGAACTTATATTCCACCGTAATATACAGTCCCAGCAACTGCCATGAAGTCGTGGAATACAAATTATGTTTTAGTCATTCACATGGTACTGAGTTCGACAAGTGCCGAAATTTGATTCGCCCATCAAAATTCAATTGCATGACATCTGTCCGTTTACACAAATTAAGATTCATTATTGCAGTTAGTTTCACCTCTCTGATGGCTGCGATTCACTTTCTCGTGACTGTGGCATGTAGCGATTTGAGATTACGCTAAGGGTGACAGCTATCATACATTAGAGTTGAGGGCGTTTGGTTTTATTTATCCCTATGCCATACAGAACTCATGAGAACAAAGTATTTGCGAACACAGCTGAACCGTAATAAGTTGTAAGTGCAGACTATCTACACAGCCGCCACTGTGACAATTAATTAAAGTAAGGAGAGGAGTCGTACTTGCAATATGTGTCGGTTACTTACTGTCTGGAGGACATCGATATCTTCATGATATCCGCACGAAGAAGTATTGCACACAGGCATTCATACGTACAATTTTCTTCCCAGTTCTCAGCTCCAAGACGAATGATCTGTCCTTGATGCTTAGGTTTAGGGAAACAAAGCTGCCATGACTTTGATATCCGGACTATAAACTGAGCGCATGTTCAGAGTTACGGTTTTCTCCTCATCTCCTGAACTGCCAATATGGACGATTAGAATTCTGCGCGGAAGATTATTGGGCTAATCATTCACCTTGAAGGTCGTTTGCCTGATCCTAAAAGCATTTGTACTCATGAATTGAGTTTGGCAAAACGATGATAAACCAGTACGCATTGAATTTCACCTGTACGGTGTAACAGCTGTGAAATGATTCATATAATTTCAGATCACCGTGGTGACTGCGAACAACGATCTGATCGTCACGAGAAGTAATTTGCACAGCTGGGAGTTGAAACTACCTGCAATAATAAGGATACTTCAGTTTTAAAATTAGCAGGAGGAGTGACGGAGGACAAAGTCGTCCTTCGCGGTAGCCGAGCCGAGCTTAGTACCATGTGAAGGCCACCAAAGGACTGGATCTAACAAATCTAACACGAGATAATGAGTTTATCTCGTGTGAGATCTACCGAGGAGAAATATCCACAACAAATGTAGTCTCAAACGTTGAAGCCTCAGAGTGCAGCGTGCTGTGAGAGTCAAGTACAGGAATATGTTCGTTAGTGAGGTCTTTGAGGCCTGAAGTACTGACAGCTCAAATCCAGTTGGAGGTGCGAAGACATTGTACTTATGCAGGTGAATCTGTAGCATGACATGAACGGTAGTACTCGTTGCGTCACGTGAAGAATGAGGGGGTGTCGAGTTCCGGAGCCGAAGCCGGAAGTATAAGTAGTGGGCAGCTCCTGTGGTTCTCCACACTCTCGCAATCCAACGCTCTGCTCGTTTTTGAAAACTGTGGAGACTCTTTGTTCTGGCTATTGGATATGTACTCTTGTTATGGCACCCATACAAGCTTGCGTATCTACCTTTTGAGTGTTCCGCTCCTCCGGCCAAGTGACGAGCAGGGAGTTGTCAAGCATGAATCAGAGCTTTTAGCTGGCATTTAGATCCTGGGTTCCTTCCTCTACACCTCAGAGTTCACAAGAGGTGAACTCTGAGGTTCATAAGAGGAAGGGTCTCAGGATCTGAACTTTAGATAAAAGCTCTAATAAAGTTGAGGTATTTACTGGACCCTTGATCCTGAGGTGGATTAAGGGAAGGAATCAGGATCTAGACACTGCATAGAAGCTCTAGACTCGCAAGGTTTTGGTCTGAAGCAAGGAGTCAATTTGCGGCTTGAAAAATCGAGACCTCCATACGATTCTGGGAATGATGGAAAATCAGATCTTGCTGACCTCTGATAGAAGTGGTTCTGTTTTCTCATCAGGTTTGTACCTCCTGCCCAATAGGTACATGTTCGTCGGAAGATATCGGAAGACGCATCTACTGAATTTCGATAGCGTTCTTCTTCATGTTTGTTTGTAGATTTGAAGTTGGATGCATGTATATTGTTTTCTAATCGTTGCACCTGATTGGTCTAGTATCCAGTTCTCCCTCAAGGGTTCGTGAGAGTTTATATTTTCCAAGTCTGAGAAGATGCAGAATCGGAACGTAAGTTGTGCTCAGTTCATTAAGTTTGTGTGTGCAGCTCGAAGTACAATGACTCTTGAAACAAGGCGGACATCATCAAATCCTCTCGAATACACGATACTCACAAACCATGATGTCCACTATGTCGATCGAAGTACGTGGATATCAACTAGTGTACTTCCCAATCAGACGAACTGGCGGAGTTGTCTTTCCGTATCAAGCTTGTTTTAGGAAGTAAGTTTGCTTTAGTTGTGAGTTTTGTATCGATGAAGTTAATGCACGAGTTTATGGAACGTCCCATCGCCGGCCATACGGCCACCGCCTGGGCTTCATCATACAGCCGGATTTGCTTTCTTCGGGCAATCTGAGTGATCAGATAAAGTTCGTGATTCCAATCGGTAGACGGCCCTCTGAAGACGGAACCTCGCCGCTCACAGAGAGGCGGGGAAGGACCTTGATGATGAGCGTGACGGAAGTTGCGGAGCGAAAGAAGGATGTTCCTTCCTGAATCGCGGATCCATCGTTTTCTCCCATGGGCATATTGTACAATGTTTTAAAAATTCTGCCACTTTACTGCCAATTGGCTTATTCTTGTGTCTTCATTTCGGGAAGGCGAGGGAGAAGGGAAACTTGTGGTCCCAGAGGAAGAAAACAATTCCAGCTCTTGCCATCCGTGAAAGGGTGGAACATTCGGAATTCTAAAGCGAAACTGTAAGCAACCGGAAAATCAGATAGATTGCAAGTTGCAAATTCACGAACTTGCAGGTGCTAAGAGATTGTGGTACAATTGCTCAAGAGGGGTAGAGATTTCTCGTTCGAGTGGGAGATACAGTGGCTGCGTATCTCAAGAGGAGACATTTGTGGAGATCGGTGGTTTTTCATAACTGGAGTCCATAGCGTCTCGCTTCTCCGATGTTGAGAAGGATCCCAGAGCCTGGTATCGCTCCTTTAGATCTCGGTCCAGGATCTGAAAGCCCAGAGGACACCTCTCACAATTGTTCATGCAGACCCTGCTCATCCATTTCAGAATGCTGTTGTGATACAATCCGAACTGGCGAATGGCTCGTTGAGAAGTATGATCTTTATGGAGCTTCTGATTTGGACGTGGTTTTCTTCCATTTGACGTAAATCAGGCGGAGAAACGTCGTTCCGAGCCCCGGTCTGAGATGAAAACTCTAGCGAAATGGCGGTACAAGAATGGGTTGTTAGAAACCCCGACGGCCTGAAATGTCCCACACTTCCCTATGAACTTACGCAATGGTGGGAGGAGCGGTTCTTGCTGAGTGAATAAAAGGAGTGGCAATCGTTTGTCATAAGGTTATGTCCATGCGGTGGAAGGATGTGCTGCAGATCCCGCCTTCTTTACCTCCACCACTTCCCCGGGCTTGGCTTTTGATGTTTTTCAATTAATTGCTTCAACCAAGTTCGTTTCAATCGCTTAGATTTTTAAATTTCTGGAGCTAATCTGGTCCATGTATCCAGTTCTTTCGTAAGCAAATACATGAAGAAAAATCTTGTGCAACTCCCAGTACTCTGATTCCCACGATGTATGCTACTGCTGGGAACATTTCTCTCGTGCGAAGCTTGACGAACAAACGACATGACTTCAACAGTCTGGAAAGCAAGATTGTTCTCAGCTTTGACGAGGCGTAAATCATCAGTTGAATTAAGGAACCAGACCCTCACGATGCATGATCTCGGCTGCGTTAGTCTCGGGAGTTCCCTTGCCAATTTGCCCTGGAAGGCCATGCTGCGCATCAGTAGCGTAGAGCTCATGATCACAATAAGGTTGCCAACTTACGAACAAATCAAGAAACCGAATCAGTCAAGAGCACAGAGTTCGGCCACACAGTCAGTCGAAGTGTTATTTTACAGTAGGATTGATATCGAGACACAGGGTCTTAAGAAGAGCCAGGCACGAGATATTCGGGCATGGAAAACTTGGAGACTCTAGATCTCATGAACACGACGGTGGTCAGAAGTCGGTCGCATGGAGGACCGGCTCAACGACGCGGATGCAGACATGATTCTTCCCCCGCCCTCACCATAATTTCAGAGGCTTGTAACCCAAGAGCTCCCGATACCGACAGCTCCGAGCGTACTTCATCAACCAAGTCTGAGCCTCGGGTTTCAAAAGGCGCCCGAAAATGGCGTCCAAGTGCTTGTCCAGCATGAAGGTGACAGATATGAAGCGGTCGCTGGGCCGAACGCCCGGCTCGTCTCTGCGGACCAGCAGCTCCATGACGGCCAGAGCTCCGGGGAGAAAATTCTTGGCGAGGTCGGGATCAAGAAACTCGATAATCTTGGCCACGAAGCAAAGAATGGCCTCCGTGGCTTCCAGCGGCAGGGTCCGCACGTTGCGAGGGTTCTGGAGAATCTGCGACAGGAAGTCGAAGTTGGTCCAATTGGCCTGGCCGAAATTCTCCACCAGCTGCGCGATCCATCGGTGCTTGGTGCGCGCTCCCGCCTTGCCGCAGACCATGCATTTGGTGCCCTCGTCGCCGGCGATGCATCGGGTGAAGTGGTGCGCGCCGTAGGGGCTGAACTCCTTCTTGGCGATGGCGCGGTGCTTGTGCGTGCGATGGAAGTAGGTCGTCTTGTCCACCCCCATGGTGGCCACTCGCAGCAGCGCAACGGCGTTGGTGAAGCGGCTCTGGGCCCTGGGCTTGATCAAGAACCGCAGCGACTCGCTGCACAGGTCCTGCGAGAGCACGAGGCATTTGAGGACCAATTGGTCGGTGTTGAGAAGCTCCGCAGGCTCGTACCAGTGGCACAGCGGCTCGTTCATGTACACGAACCCGAGGAGCTGCGGCAGCAGGCTCTGGTACAAGTGGTTCAGCAGAGGGTTGTGCTTTTCGGCCGAGGACTTGAGTTTGAGAGCGCACTGCAGGCATTTGTACAGGCCCGACAGAATGCCCGGCGCGTTTTTGCTCACTCGGTGCTCCAGATCGTCCACCAGAGTCATGAACATTCGCTCCGCTCCCGTTGCGTCCGTCACCACGGACTCCCATAGCGACTTGCGTTCCACCCATGACGCTTTTCGGGCCACTGAGGTCGTCTTCTCCGAGTGCGACCTCCTCCTGTCCAGCTCCGCCCTGCTGCTGCCTCTCCTGGCAGCCATTGGGAAAGACGGCGTCGGTGGATGGGTTGAATTTCGCCTTCGAGTCTGAGAATCGTTCTTGCTCGTAGTCTTTGATTGGAGTTCACGTTGTATCAGGCTCTAGGGCACCGCAGCGGTATCATTCGAGTTCTGGAGGGTTTGACAGGCACCTTCAGACGCTTCGTAGTTGCGAATGAAATGGGCGGTATCGTAAGCATGTTCGACGATCTGAATTTTCAGCTTCATAGTGTGAGAAATTATGGACCGATGGAGCCTGACTAGAACTTGGTTTGCTCGACATTTGTACATGAGTTGCCCTGCCTTCCTTCCTTCGCACGAGTATCGATCCCATCTTGAGTCGCCCGACGAAAGTTTGTGAGGCAAGTCTGCTGCTACATGTAGTACATGCGATTGTGCTCGCAACGCTTGATTCGAGGCTTAGCTCGTTCGATCAGTCTCAATTTCCGGCCGACTCGCTCACGAGTCTTGGATTTTTCAGTGCAGTTGCTTGTCGCCAAACCAACAACGAAGCAGCTTGCTAGGCCAAGTTATTTCCTGCCGCGTGCAAAAGTTAAACTGTGCAGCGATCTTAACTCCCAAATGCGATTACGGTCATCCAGCCCACGCACTTGAGCGATTTACGTCGAATTCGGCCAGGGCTGCACGCGAGAGTGTGCCCTCGTCGGCTCGTGACGCTGCTGAATGAAGCACGCCCGAGAGAACGAGTCACGTCGAGTTGACAGGTGCATCCGGGAGTTTGAAGGATTTGATACACGGGTTCCTTCTAGTGGCGAGTGGCAGCTGGTCTGCACTCGAGTGACAAACTGACTCGCGTCAGAATTCAGAGTAGTCGTCCCGTGTTTGTACACAATCCTCCGAAACGAAGTGACATTTGCAAATTTTTAAGATGCTTGCTCGAGAGAATTTCTCGCATAAGTTAATCAAGTAACATAAGAAGCACAGCGCGGGGTCCGAAGCCTGTATGAAGAGATGCAATGCACTGGTCAAGCGGCGAGGCCATGCGAGTTCCACGGACCGAGCGGCAGCCCGGACAAGAAGCAACGACCTACTATCGAGCATTTTAAAGATCTTGTTCATAAAACCGTTGGTCGGTCGGTCGGTGTGAACTAGTAGAACTGAAATTCTGGTGATTCAAGACGATAATTCCTGGCCCACTCATCCCTTGAGAGCAAAGCTGGGCAGCTCGGTGGGTCCGGTGCTGCCGCGAGCAGCGCAGGAGCTGGATACCCGACATCTGCCGATAAACTCGATGTATTCTCTCCTTCGTCCACGAATTCAAGTCAAAGGTTCACGCCGGAACACCGCGATGAAAGAAAATTTATCTCGGAACTTAGACTCTGAGCTTCCTTCGAGGAATCACGAGAATACGACGAAAGGATGTATACGGCATGTCGTTCTCAGATGTATACAAAGCAGCAGATGGTGATGGATCCCGGTCAAGGCTTGTAGAGGGAGACGCAGCAGCCTTCTCGGGGCAGTAAATGTTCCACATCTGACCTGTCACCAGATGCTGCTCCACGACTGGCAGAGACAACTATTCCTGCAAGCCGTGGAACTACCCCAAGAGAACAGGACGGACATGGCAGCGGAGCGGATGCAAAGCGAGCTGATGGGCGACACCTCACATGTCCAATTCCACTGTAACAGTGCGAGTGGGCAGGAAGCGGCGAGCACAGGAAGAAGGCGAGGAGTGTGAAACGTATGACAGAAGCAGTCGCTGGTACAGAAAAGTGTCATTTCCCTCACATCACGACGTACGACGAGTCTGTTGGACCAGTGAAGGAGTTGTTGGGCTGCGTGTCCTCCAGTCTAGCTTTCATGACTCGTAACATGGGACTTGGACCTGCAGGAGCAAGTTCATGTGGGAGCTGGAACTCCCACATGGAGGGTTTGGATGAGCCTCGAATGCTATAAGTAGTGGCCAGCTATGCCCGTTCATCATGATTCATCTGAAGGATTCGATTCACATTGCCAAGACTGAGAGAATCCATTCTGGCTTTTCGATCCTGGTTTCCTACCTTGAGGTTACATCAGAGGTAGGGAAACTTGATCTGAAAGCAAGATGAATCTCTGACTTCTCACCAAGAGGAATCCAGGCTCTGCATCGTAGATAACACTCGAAGTTGGGGCACTTTTCTTGGGCTTGGTGTTGCAGGAAGGGAGGAACTGAAAACCCAATTTATTCGGGCTTCGTCACATGTCCAAATGATCTTATGGTCTCCTGCAAAAAATTCACGGTTCCTGCTCGACTTCTTCCAACTTCACCAAAAGCTTGCGTTGTTTCGACACTTTCTGTCTGCCACCATTTTCATGTTGTTCACTATACGCCACGTACTCTCCACTAGAATCCGTTGAAAGTTTCTCCTCGACGAGTAATGTTTGTATTGACAGCTTCCATATTTTGAAGATTCGTTTCGATCCATGTTCCTTTCTGAAAGGTAAGCGCATCCGAGTTCTAGGAACTTGTCGCAATAAAACAAGTAAAAAGGATCCAGCCGCTGCTCGTACAGCGAGTCTCGGAAACAGTTCATCGAATATAAAGTGCTATTTTAAAGTTCTTCTATATTTCTACGGGGAGGCGTAGAGGAATCGTCATACGTAGTCAAGTTGCGCTTTTCAGCTACATTTGCACGAATCACACAGCGAACAGAATAAAACAACCAGCACCTGAAGATCTGGGCTGGACATCTCTACTCAATCTTTGAAGCTTTGACCAATGTGACCACTAATCAACTGGAATCCAGTTGAGTACGGTCGTACTTTGAAAAAATAAAATGAAATCGTAAAGACAATTTACAGGAATTTACCTCAAAAGAGTCGGCTGTGGGTTTTGTTGGTCGTTTATTGTGCTTATTTTATTCATGTCCCTCCATGTACACCATGACTAGAGATAATTTGAATTCATTTTCATATCCATATCTCAACAAGAACTTTGCAACCTGTAAAAAATTCATGCGGGTTTTTATAAGCAATCGCTAGTCAGGTGTTTATTCTAGACGGAGAACAAAGACTTTTACATATGTACGTACCATTTAGGGTGTATAGAAGGTAACTACGGTACATAGCGTATTTCAGTTCAAAACGTACGTGATATTTATTGCCCGAGATATCTAATTATCTACAATTCAATGCTCCTCAAAGATCAGATTCGACTGTCACCTACGAAGATTCATGTGTTAGGGGTAAAGCGTACACAACATTATTTTTGTCCAAGCCAAGAACTTGCAAACATAAGTAGGCTTCATCCGTGTATTCCTCAATGCCAGTAGGACTTTCCAATTCTCATCGAAAGCCATCTCCTTCAATGACCTCTCTTGAATGGGCACCAGGAGTAAACATTTTATTCTCGAAGGGTTCCAAAACATCTTCTGAGCTACGTAGTTACACCCGAAGTCCGCAACGTGGAAAGGTGGTAGGCTACTGCCAAAGTGAAACTAGAGACAATTATATACAATTTGGAAACAAATACAACGCATAGCTGTCTCTTTCAAAGTGAAGCTACAGAAAATTACGCACATTCGGGAATAAATACAACGCATAGCTGTCTCTCTCAGGTCAAGTCCCACCATGATTCAGCGTTATTCTCTAATGGCACTTCTTGGGGAATCGGTTCTATTGTCATTCGTTCTTGGTATCGCAAAGAAGGATCTTGAACATCCTTAAAATAGTTGTCTACTAATTGATTGATATCAACCCTGTATTCCTTAGAATGTATGCGTATCATGCTTCGACATGTTTTTGAGTCCAGACTTATGTTTAATTGTAAGCTGACAAACACTTGATGCGTCATCCTTTGCCTCGGAAGCCAACAAGAGTCTGCGAGCATTGACGTTCGACATATTCATGACACCCTGTGACACATGGTAGAGTCTCCTTGTTGTGCCGGTAAGCTCCCGAGAATCAGAGATCACAGAAGCAGTGTTCTGAAATTGAAATTGAAGGCGGAAAACCACGCTGCGCTCGTTATTTCATCAACAAGGTCAGCAAGCAGATAGCTAGTGAAGCATCTCCCGCAGTAGACAATGTAAAAGAAAAGCGGAAGCAGACAAAGTCACTACACCGAGTTATGATGGATGGATGACTCGACCTCCAATCATGAACATAGTAGCACAGATGAATGAACATTCATCGACTGATCAATCTACGGATGCAGGAAATCACCAGGCATTATCATATCATATCTCAGATGATAAGGAACTTGGTGGCAAATACTGCCAACTGCAGGGACACCTACGATGAACAATTTACATTCTCTTTAATTTACAGCAAAAAGAATCACTAAGGCAAACGATGTATCTGTTGTCATTGGACTTTAATTTGAAGGAGATCTGTTAACCTTGGTGATCGATATCTTCGTAACAAAAGCGAGGAGCATACTACACTAACTGATGATAGGGCCATGCAACCTCCGGCAACCCAAGGAGGCATTTGCAGACCGGAGAAGGGAAACATCAAACCAGCTGCCACAGGGATCGCGACGAGGTTGTATCCCATAGCAAATACGTAGTTCAGCTGTATGCGCGAAAAAGTTTTTCTTGACAAGTCAATTGCAGTTATGACATCCTCTAAGTTACTCCGCATTAGAACATAGTCAGCAGCCTCGATCGCTATGTCTGTTCCTGCTCCGATGGCCATTCCAACATCCGCAGCCGCTAGCGCCGGTGAATCATTAATTCCATCTCCTACCATGGCAACCACTTCTCCGTTCGCTTGAAGCTTCTTGATAACATCCACTTTGCCCCCAGGTAGGACCTCAGCCATAACATTTCCAATACCAGCCTGAGGAAAACTCCAAGTAGAAAACTTCAGGACTACACACACAGGCGAAATATCCCCAAACAACCCTCGCAAACGAGGAGACTTTCCGTCTCTATCTACCTCTTTCCAACATAAAAGTTGTCTTGCAATCGGCATGTACAGCACATCAACAACAATCGACATCAAAAGTGTTGACCGGGGTGCCAGCGTGGACATACCTCTTTGGCAACTGCATTAGCTGTTCTTTGATTATCGCCGGTGACCATTATACACTGAATTCCCATACTATTGAGCCCCTTGATGACGATTGCTGCCTCTTGTTTCAAAGGATCTGATATGGCCAAAGTCCCGGCCAGCACGCCGTTTATGGCGACAAGTACCGCTGTCTTTGCCTGTTTCTCCACGCCCTGCAAGTAGTCCTCAATAGTATCGTTGACCTCCACTCTATTGTCATGCATAAGCTTTCTGTTGCCCACCTGAAAGGGTAAAATGGGGACATATTAGCTCCGCAACAAAGTATCTTCTGATTTTGAACAAATCATTCAGTACTGTGCTTCAATCCTATCTCTACCTCCAAAGCCGGCTTCGGTAAACATGAAACATGCCCGCAAGACTTGCATAACATCCACATGACCGCGAAGACTACTTTACATCATGATTCGCACGACTAAGGCCATTTACTTTTGTTCGATGGCTCATGTGATGAGTTGCACAAGATTAAATTTCCCACAACTCACCAGGATTTTCCTGTTTTCGACTTCACAGATTAATCCGTGTCCAGGTATTGCTTCAAAGGCAGATGCCTTCTTTATCCAGCTCGTGTCCTTGGATTTTGCAGTGTCCGAAGTATCAGCAGCCATATGTGGAGGTGCGTCATATCCCAGAAAATGGTGCGTGTAGTCTATAACAGCTTGCGCCAACGGATGCTCACTGCTAGCCTGTTATGGTCGATAAGACGAGATAAGATCACAGTCAGAAGAGAAGTTTACAAAAGGAAAGAAGTTACAACAGGTGTTGTAACGTAAACAATTTCAAGTGATATTCCAGTTTGTAGAGAGACAATAACTGTACCTCTGCAGCAGCAACAAAAGAGAGGAAGTCGGCCGTATCCATTTTGATGAAAACCTTAGTGCCAACAACTGACGGTTTGCCTTTAGTCAGTGTTCCTGTTTTGTCAAAAACGACGCACTGAATCTTGTGTGCGCGTTCGAGCGCATCACCTCCCTTAATTAAAATTCCATGGCTAGCACCAACACCAGTAGCCACCATCACGGCGGTTGGCGTAGCAAGGCCCAGGGCACATGGGCATGCGATGACTAGCACGGATATAGCAAACATGAGAGCAAAAACAAAGTGTCCAGTGCCCTCTGGCAGCCAAGAATCCGGGTACGTGCCTAACGCTCCCGCTAAATACCTGTCACAGGTGCAGCAGATTATCAACAAGCGAGTCGCAGTTTACTTAAATCTATGCAAAGATTTCGGTATGTCCTAACTTAGAACTGTGACAACAGTCGAAACCCGTCCTCTCGTGAGGACGGGTTTCGACTGATCGCTTGTGATCTCAACTAAGTATTATAAAACACAAGATGCTTCATATTGCGGACTTGATGCGTCTACGTCAACATTTAAGAAAAATCGAGATTCATCTGTCCTGAAAATGTCAGAAAGGTAGAAGGACGTGGGAAGCAATAGCGCACCATCCAAATAATGTGAGCAACGATAAACACACAACGATTGGAACGAATACACTGGCAACCTGCAAGCAGTCGAACATATTCAATATCAGTACGTTTCCCGAGAGCAGTTTTCACTTTCACAAGACGATTGGAAACGAGTGCAAATGAGGTTCATCCATAAAATTACATTCTTGACTTATTCTGCTTAACGCTCGACAAAATCCAGACCCGGACCAGGAGTTTGTCAGACGTTGAGCAAAATAAATCAAGGGTATGAACTGATTAAACTCACGGCGTTTCTCATATGCACACAATGACACATATCAATTTGAGAAAGTAGGCCAGAGATATTACAAAATCGGCGTATTTCTGGATAGGAGCTTTTGCCATTTGAGCTGTTTCGACTAAATTGACGATCCGAGCAAGCGCAGTGTCACGGCCAACTCGAGTGGCACGGATGTTCATCACACCCTTCATGTTCACGGTCCCGCCGATGACAGCACCACCTATGACTTTAGCAACCTGGGCAGATTCACCAGTTATCATGCTTTCATCCACATGACTAGACCCCCATACAACCTGGCCATCTGCTGGTACTTTTGATCCTGGTTGCACTTTCAAGATATCCCCTTTGTGGATGAGCTGGACGTCAATTTCTCTTTCAGTGAGAGGTCGGCCTTCTGCAGACGTCAGGCAAATTCGGTGCTCGTTAGTTTAGAGAAAATTCTGTTCGAAGTGCAAAAGTGGTGAAAACAGCTTCCGGATGATACCATCTGCAAAGTTTCAACTGAGTTCGCTTCGTGAGGGCGATAGTCATATCAACTATGCCCTCACGCCAAGGCCTCGGAGAGTATTTACAGAAATCTTAACACTGAAAGTATGAACGGACCTGAGTCGACAGTCAACAGTAGAGCAGTCGTCGGTGCAAGCTCTAAAAGCTTTCCAATGGCCTCCGAGGTCTTCCCCTTAGCTTTCGCTTCCAGAAACTTGCCAAATAGCACGAAGGTGATGATCATAGCACTAGTTTCGAAGTAGGAAGCTGGCCAAAACCCATACAACGCCCCGTACATGATAGCACTGACAGAATATACATACGCAACAGTACTCGCAAGAACTACGAGCACATCCATATTTGCAGAACCATTGCGTAGGGCTCGGTAGGCTGCAATGTAAAACCGTTGGCCGAGAGAAAACTGCACAGGTGTCACAAGTATCCACTTGATCCAATCTGATATGCGGAACAGCCCACATTGCAGCATGAGGACTTTGCGGAACGATATTATGTGCGGAAATACCACAGCAACCAAAAAGACCGGTATCTGCATCGACACGCAGCACAGACACAGCAACCGTTACTAGCGTCAACAAGATCATGCTTTACATTTCTCAACAGACAGGATCTGTGTAAGTGATGTCATAAACAATTGATAGATAACACTCTTGGTCTTCTCCACGAACAAAATCTTCAAATAAGAAGAAATTTCTTATGATAGATCTGGTTGACTCTTTTGAGAAACAACTAATATGTTAGTCTAAACGCCTTGTTCAGAGTCTCAAAATCCAATACCCAGGGCATGCTGTTTCCCCTCAACAATTGGACAGAGCCCTTCGGCCTTGCCAAACCCTATTAGTGACATCTAAGACACAAAACCTCTGACAAATAATCGAAATCCCCTGGTTAAAAAATGAAGTCAGGCCCAAAGTACCTAATAAGGTTTAAGGCATTACGACCAGAACGGAATTCTGATGGGAATCACTCAATGGAAGGTTATGAAACTAAATTTAACAAAATTAGACGAGGACCCCAGGCAGGCTATATCATTAGACATTCTACAGAAAGTCAGATGCTCCTTGATATCGATAAGGAACCCAGAACACGTGTTTTGGCGGGAAATGAGCAGGCTAGAGGAGGAACTCACGCTAAAACACAGTGCGTACTTCAGGAGGTGAAAAACCTCGCGAACCTCCTCTGTCCTGTCGGGAGAATATGATGTGTAAGGATTAGGCAGTTTCACGCTGTAATCCCCTTCACCTGGACCCTCAGCTGCATCGACGATCGTTCTCACTCCCGTAATCTCGGGATCAAACAACACTTCGACCCTTCTTGCTTCGTAGTCCACAGCAAATTGTCTCACACCTTTTAATGCGCCCAGTATCGTCTTGATAGACTCGCTATCCTCAGGTGTGAATGCTCCATCGATGCTCATTAGCAATTTGTCTCGCTGCATACTATCTATAAGTTCTGCTTCCCAGCATCCATCATCAAGCGCATTCAGTATGTCCTGTTTGGTAGCCACATTCGGATCGTACTCCACTTCACCCATCTCAGTTGCCAGAGCAACACTAGCTCGAACTACACCAGGGATACTAGTAAGAAGCCCCTCAACGGATTTCACACATGCTGCACATGTCATGCCATGAATCTGGAAATGACCTATAGCCGTGGCAGATGCGTCTCCCCCAGAAGTCGAAGCAATCTTTGCTAGGATTTCCGCGTCAAAACCGGCATCCTCAATTGCCTCCTTAATATCGTCCTCCTGAGATTTTCAAATTCATTCACGTTAGCATCACGATAAACAACGCACCTCTCTGTGTGTCTCTAGAGCGAAACATTCTCTCAACTCAAGATGCCACCCACACGTCCAAGTACATTCCGAAAATTCTCTTCATGAAGGGTTCTCTCACTTGCAGAATCAAACCTAGGGTTCGAAAAAACACAGATGTAATCAACTCATTCTGTGCATTCGATATGTCAGAGCTGAGCTCGACTGCTGATGCATTTCGTAGCAAATGGATCGTGGCATCCCGGAAAAGCAGCAGAAGGCAATTTGGAAAATTCCAGCCGATGGAGTGGGATTTGATAGCGAAAGAGGGGCGGACAAGGACACATACCTTGAGGAGGGACGAATCATAAATAACTTCGGCTTTATTTTGGAGCAAGGCAACTGAAGCAGAGCGCACGCCAGCCAATCTCATCAAGGCTTTCTCTACGGAGGTAGAGCACGCAGAGCAGGTCATGCCAACAATTCTGACCTCCACTTTCTCCTCGCTCGCAGCGATCTCCACTACGCTCATTCCTGCCTGGGCCTCCTCGGGTTGGGACAGGAGTGGCACCGATTCCAAATCAGCGTCATCATGCCGGAGATTCGCATCTGAATCTCCGAATTGGCTGACGAGGGGCCGAAGCCCCATCTCAGAGAGCTGCACATCCCTATTCGGCGACATGGCCCTCTCCCTGCGTCCTCCTAACAAAAAACCGACTACCACAATCGGAGCTGCGATGACTCCTTCCTTAATCCACAACCAATTTCAAACCCTCGGAGCGGATCTTTCCAGCCGAAGGCAAGCTAACAAAATGTCCACGATTACGCCTATGATTCGTCACCCGACTCGAGTTCATCCCGCTGGTGGTGAATTTTTTGTGGTAAGAAATCACTACAGCATCAAAATCACCAGCAAAGAGCGAAGGGCGTATGCAAAGGCGCACAAATGGAGAAGAAGACTTTTTCTCAGGACGTCCCCCTCCTCCTGCCACTCAACTCAATTTCCGGTACTAGGTGACAGAGCGCGAGAAAGAGAAAGAGCGCAGCAGCAACAGCAGCAGTGGTGGTGGTGGTGAAAACTTCACAACGCGGTACCGACCGAGTCAAACCTCCGGCAACTAGGCACCGATCGTAGATCATCATCAAACAAACGAACGAAAGAACGAACGAATGGATGACAGCGAAACGTGCCCAGATTCAAATTCCCTGCTTCAAGAGGAAGGGAATGCAAGAGAGGTCGCAGGAGAAGGAAGGAAGGAAGGAATGAAAGCAAAGGAAAGGAAGGAGGGAAGGATAAATGGATCGATGGATTACCCGGCGGCCAGACCAACTGCTGCACAACTCGTCGCTCGAAGGCAGGCCCAAGTACAGGACAGGGAATTGCGCACGCGGGCCCGGCCCAGCCAACGCGTCGTCGGTCTGTCGTGGTGGTGGTCGTTCAGCACCGAGCCCGACTCCGCTGCTGCTTCTCCCTCTACTGCTGCATGCGCTACGACAGGGTGGTCAACCCCTTCCCTCCCCGCCCCTGGCCTGCCGTGGCCACGCCCCGCCCGGGCTCTTGTCGTGTCGTTGCGCGTCGAACTTCGGTCGGACTCGCAGGATTAGATTCGCAAATTTCACGTCGATCGCCCCTTGCCTGCCGCCGGACCCAGCAGACCCGACCGGACTCCACCGGAGCAGAGCAGAGCAGAGCGGAGAAGTATGGAGGGGGCGAGAGCGAGGGACTCCGAGACGGCCGGCTAAATTTGCAGAGGGAAGATTCAGGGGAGTGCGCTGAGCTCAGCTGATGTCCAGATTGTCGTTGGCGTCGTCGTCGTCGTCGTCGCCTTTTCCTTGCGCTTCTTGCTGGTGCTGATTCGGCAGGAACTCGTGCCCTGGCGTCAGCGGGAAGCGTAGCAGCACTTGAATCTGGAAAATCTAGGAAGTCGCTCCTTCCATTCTTGGCCTCTTGGCTTTAGCTTTTACGAAAGACTCTCCGGCGAACTTATCCCCCACACCCAGCGCACCACCTTTCGTCTGCCGCAGCTGCTGCTGCTGCAGCGACACTAGAGCTTGGATGGCACTGGCTGCTCTTGTATAACAGTAATGCCCCCCACCCGTCCCCTCCTCCTGCTCTGCTCCCGTTGCCACCGAACCTGCCGCAGCCCAGCCCTCCTCCGTTCCGGCCCTCGTCCTCGTCCTCGCCTGGCCTCTGCTCTCTCGTGCCTCCTTCCTTCTCCGCCCTGCCCTGCTCTGCTCTGGCTCTGCTCCGCCGATCTTCTATTGCTGCCGAGCTCTCTGAATCTACCTCTTTGTACCTACGGTTTAATATGTCCATCTCCCTGTCGTGGACCAGTCGCTCCTTCCGCGTTCGATCCGGACTGGTGGGTGCGGTAAGGCTGCAAAAGTTAGTACGAATGATTTTAAAAGATGATTTTCTTCAAAGACTGTGAGTCTGAAAGGGAAACGAGGTACTTCTCGGCGTGGCGTTGCGGACATTTTTGGGGAATGCGGATTTTTGCTGTGAATGAGTGTTTACGTTTGTCTCCGTAGCGGCGACTTTTTGTTTTTATTCTTTTTTTTGAGAGGTTTTTAATGGTGTGCATCATCGAGTTACGTGGTCGAACTCTTGATTACGATTTTGTTTATTATTTCGTGAAGGAGTGCACCAACGTGTCGGTGAGTTGAATCGGATGCTTGTGGGGGGGGGAACTGCCATATCCTGCAAGATCATGCGGCGAAATTTTTACAAGATCTAACTCGAAGAGTTATCGTCGTAGCTCACGCCAACTGGATACATGCAAATGACAGTAACTGAAAATGACACATATCGAAACATAGAACATCACTGATGTTGACATCTCAACAGATGGCCAACTTCAAAGATCAGCGAAAGGGACATACTAGTGTGCCCAGTTTCCAAGTCAATTCCTGACGCTGGCCTTCCTCCAAGGGCAATCAAGAAAGAGAACAGACGTAGAAAGTAACAAGAGGAAGGAGAAGAATATTCAAGAAAAAATATCAAGAATTGTGTTTCCCGAAAAATAAAAGACATTCTGGTCCGAATAGGGCAGGTATCCAACAAGGACACAGTTCTCTTGGTTTAGGAAATCACATGCAGATACCAAAAGATGGTAGGTGCATGTCTTGATATTTTCCTCATCAACCTCAATTGTCACTATGTCTCGTCAGTCCAAAATCCTTTAGATGAAATTGTGAAAAGCGAATTGCTAGCGGTTGTAAGGGCTAGGCCCAACTCCATCTTCATGCTCGTAACCGATTATCTAATATTAACTATTTTTTAAACTGAATCTGGTGATGGATGCTTGTTATAGCAGCGACCGACCAAGCAACGAAGCAAACCAGCCAACAAGTTTGAAATTCTTGTTCGAATCACTGGGCACCTTTAGCAGGTGCCCACAACATACCGCCTAAAAGTGAAGCTCGGTTGATCATTGATGCAAATACGAGCCCCAATGGACAGTTAGTCTGGACTCTGGAGGCAGTTCTTCCAGAATCCAGTTCCTGCTTGACTGACGGACTCTCTCCCCACATTGGTTCAAAATAAAGATAATCATAAGGGCTTGGCACGTAAACACGCCATCAACAGTCAACGAGAACCGGCAACGAGTTCTGAGCGTAACTCCGGACTGACTCCATAACTGTACTACCGACTTGTCCTACCTTCGTCTAGGTGCCGAGCCCAAAGTACAAGAGTACAACATGGCAGTAATTCTCTAGTAAATTTGTACTGATCTACCAGCTTCCGGCTCCAGCCCTGCCCTAATCACAATATCATATGATTTATGTCGTTAATTTTATCAGAATAGTACAACATGCTCGTGATCCTATACGAACTTGTACTACGGTACTACCATCTTCCCTGGTGTTCCGCCGCTTCCGCCCATGTTCCGGGCCTTCCGGTCCGACTTGTGTCTGCAATGCTTTTCTTTGCCTTTTGGTCCTACCCGTCCTTGATCTCTGCAGGATTGAGTCAAATAATGATGGCAGGGAGTGAGTAACACGTGCGAGGACGAAAGGCGTTCTTCAAATGTGCACGATGGCGCAGCACAGCGAAGATATTCTTTGGAATCTTGCTCTCATGCAGAAATTGCAGATTCAAGTTTAGTCGAGGTTTCCCATCCTTTTTGTTATTTTACTGTGTCTTTTACAAAAAGTTTAGGCAATGGTTGGGAAAGCGAAGATGACTTTGGTGCCAGGTTCAGTGAAAACTTTCTACGAGGTTGGTTGATTTCATGGACCTTGTCCAAATCCTGTTTTCCGGTGCGTTTGCCCTTAACGTTGATGGTGACGATATTGCCTTTAAACCTTTTTACCGAATGTGATGGAGCATTATGTTAGTTTAAGGGCAATCAGCGACACGGCATTTATACTTTGATGATGGTTGAACACTTTTTGTTGCATCATCTCTGAGTTCATGCCCAAATCCGAGGAAGAATGTCAAGACTCCACAAAGACCCGGTCCAAGCGAATATTTGCTAGCGTTGGGAAGTTGTGGCAAGTACAATCGAGGTTTGTCTCTGAGAGGTTTAATGGGTTACTGAATTAAAGATTTGCATAGACAAATGCAAATCTTCATCTCCTCTCGTCTTGTCCCTCTGGCATGTTGCAACCGGGTCTAACTCTTCTACCTGCACATGCCCTTCTCAAACAACTCGGCAAGTCAAGTCATATCACAACACACTTATCAAAACGTTATAAATAAACTCAAAAGATGCAAAGGCTCTTTAGTAAACAAACGGGTGAGAAAAATTGTCGGAAATGTTAAGAATGTCTTTGACACAATCGAGGAAAAAGTGAAAAATCAGAGAACTCACAAGGTTTAGCCAATAGAAGGGGGCAACGAGCATGCACGCCGCATAATCTCGAGAATGATGTGGATATGATGAACTAATCGTCCTCGTTGCTGTACTAGTTTGGTCTTTGGGAGCAAAAAGTAGGAGAAATACCGGAAGTATGAGGGCAGGAGCGCCAACGGTGTGAAAGGCATCCATGCACGAGAGAAGAAAAGGGCGCGCGAAACGTGTTGACGGTTCCTGCTTTTGGTGCTCCGAGCAATCGCCCCCCGCCCTTGTCATTGCAGAGGACTGCTGCTGCAATCTCTCGGAGGAGTAAAAAGTTTCAATTAGTCCTGCCCTTACAAGGGCTGGGGAGGTATGGGAAGGATCTGAACTGGAGCTAAGGTCTGGAGCTCCGAACCGACGGGCGTGGTTCGGACGAAGCAGGTCGAAAGGTCACGGTGGGAAATACCTTCCTCCTTGATTCTTCTTAGGGACTGGGAAGGGAAGACGCGAGGCCACGACAGGGTACGACGAGTTGCAGGAATTTCGCGTGAGTTAGTTAAATCTAGATGTGTTTGGCAGAAGCTAGTCAACGAATTGCTGGTAACATATCTGGGGAAACAAATTCTGGGCAGAACAGAATGGCCAGAGAATGTTGGGGCTACGCTGCCTTCGATCATTCTGGGACAATGAAACCTTTTAGATTCACACGCAGGTGAATTCTCCACACGTTTCTCTAACTAACGGGAAAGTTGGGGTGGAATTGAGTCGAATTAGCTGCCCAATTGATTCTTCGCCTCTTTCAGCCTCCCTTGTTCTTGTAAGCTTTCCCCATGGAAGTATGACAAGCCGATCCACGTTGTCTGGGATCTGACCTACAGTGCAGCTTCACGAAAACAGCAGCTTGAATTCGCGTATATTTTAATCTGTAGAGCTCCAAATGCAAAAGGATACTCCAACATTAGATTGTGCAGCTTGATTCGTCACATTGATGGTTAACGGAGGAAGAATGAAGTAGAATTCTTCCGATTGTTTATTTTGTAAAATTTTGTCAAACGTCCATTTTGTAAAATCCGATATTACACATCGCCATTAGATATCATGCGAGTGCATGCCTGAATTTTTAGCAAACCAGAATCTCATAGACACTGAAAAGCAGGTAATCACTGATCAGCTACTCCCTTACCCGACATATAGTGCTGACGCATTTCCGTATGGTGAATCACAGAGCATGTCGTGCAGAAGATATATGCTTCGAGGTGAAGTATTGCGGAATTTGCCATACCGACTTGCACCAAATTAAAGATGACTGGAAGGAGCTACCAGCAACGTACCCAATGGTTCCAGGGTCAGTAGTCCATCCATAGAGCAGACTCTTTACACCCTTGTTTGTTGCATCTAATGAGAATTTATTTTCTGATGGTTTTCCATGCAGCAGTTGTGTGGTTGATGATGCTTGAATTGCTTGGAATGATGGTTCACCGCGTGATCGTGCGTGGTCCGGTTACCAGTCATGAGGTTGTAGGAATCGTGTGTGAAGTGGGGCGCGATGTGAAGACTTTCAAACCGGGCGATAGGATTGGTGTGGGATGCATAGTCAACAGCTGCGGACAGTGCGATCATTGTAAGAGGCATCTCGAGCAATACTGCGAACGAAAGTTTGTCTGGACGTACAATGACAAGGATATTTACGTTGATGGAAACATCACGTACGGTGGCTACTCCACCCTGATGGTGATTCCTGAGAGGTAATATTTAGTTTGAGTTTTCATCGCTTCGTCTGCGCTTCGTGAGAGTTTAAGCAATGCTGAGGTGCAATAATCGTCCTCTCTTTTCTAGCCATCCTGCTGATCTGCTAATGAGGAACTTTTTTTTCAAGACTTTTGTATCAGGAAGTGGCTTAAGGATGGTCAACACATTACGCATTGAAGGGTAAGTGGTTAGGGCTGTTAGATTTGGTGGATATCATGTGATTTGAGTCGTTTCAAGCACCTAGATTGTGGTACAGGGTGCACATGCAGGAAGCCCTGATTTGAAGATAGATTGATAGTTTGGAAGAAAGGGCTATCCTGTCTGCAGATAGAGGGATCCTCAACCTCGGAGAGACTTACGTTTTTCGTTTATCCTGTTTTCGTTTGCCTTCTTAGGTACGCTTTGAAAATCCCAGAAGCCTTGCCCCTGGATGCTGCTGCACCTTTATTATGCGCAGGTGTTACGGTTTACAGTCCAATGAAGCACTATGAAATGGAGAGGGGAGGTAAAAACTTTGGAGTGATAGGGTTGGGAGGTCTGGGCTTCATGGCTGCTAAGTTCGCCAAAGCGTTTGGCATGAGGATTACGGTTATCAGTACCTCGCCCAGCAAAGAGCAAGAGGCTCGTCACGCTCTACACGCCGATCACTTTGTCGTGAGCACCGATCCGAAACAAATGAAGGTATCGATGATCTGCTCAAACCACTTCTCAAATCTCAAGCACTAGAGTCGTTAAGTTTCAAACACAGACGAAGGTACTTGTGTGAAAGTGAATCAGATCAGTTGTTGCCATATTCTGTCAAGGTATTTTAGCAGCCCGATGAAGGAGAAAGGTTTCATTTTTTTAATTAGCCAAAAAATATCAAAGGTTGCATTCCTTCAGACATGTTGTTGTCTTACAAAAGTAAGACAAGTTGAACGAAAAGTTGAGTAAACGAAATGCACAAAATCAGGTAACTTCCTGCGCTTGGTTTTACTGCGATTTCTGGGGCTTTCCTTTTTTGAATTTGTGATTGAGGCAATGAGTAGACTGTCAATCCTGCCTGTCAATCATATTGTTGAGCTCAGGGGCGCAGTCTCCCTCCTGGATTAAGAGCTGAATGTTGGGTGCTGAAACTTTTGGAAAATTAAATCAAGAGAGTATAGCTGGAGTTACACGGTGAAACAGCGTGTATGCACTTTTGTTTTCCCCCCAACGCATTGCGGTGCCTTAAGGTTCAATGTTCTCTTATTTAAGCACGAGTTAATTCCCTCGTGATCAGACTTCAGTACCACAAGAACGTTCTTTTGCATCAGACACCATTCAGGAACGTAGATTGTAGATTATTTTGATATGCGAATGTCAGAGACATGCTTCTCCTGTGGTTGTCAATGCACATCATGAAATAGAACGCCACAGGCGATTTGTTTCGTCTTGTTGCTTTCTAGTTTTTTTGTTCGATTTAAACAACAGAAATTATCTGTTTGCAGGCAGCAGAAAAATCGTTGGATTTCATTATAGATACAGTCTCTGCTGAACATTCCATGGATCAATATCTCCCTCTTCTTAGAACAAACGGAAAGATCATCCTCGTGGGTATTCCTGCAAAGCCTCTGGAGGTCTCAGCTTTCAATCTTCACGCTGGTAAGCACCATATCAGTCTGCATAGTTTAACCTGCCAGAAACTCAAAAGCTGTGTTTTTGGTGCGATCAACAGTAGTTTTAGAAGCAGTGTTTAGGAAAGAGGTGTAGGCTTTTGATTCATGTTCAACAAATCAGAGTTACTTTTGCTCTTACCTTTGGTTTCCTACAAGGTAATGTTTTGCAGTGACTGAGCTCTGTTTTTCCTATTCCTACAGCTCGGAGATGTGTGGGTGGCAGTCTGATTGGAGGAATCAGAGAAACTCAAGATATGCTTGATTTCTGCGGGAAGCATCATATCTTTTGCAAGATCGAAGTAATACCCATAGGTTACGTGAATGAAGCTATGGGAAGGTTGGTTAAATCAGATGTGAAGTATCGCTTCGTGATCGATGTCGCAGCATCCACCCCACCCGAATTCAGACCACAGTGAAGTTCAAACCTATTTTCTCCCTACGAATCAAAGATATTCATGGCCGTGCAGTCAATGAGAGATTAGATGATGTTCTGGTATCCTTCTGCGCTGGCTGCCAAACAAAATCTGGAGGAAGATTCTTGCTCTGGACACTACTTACATACCGGAGGATATCCACATTTCCTTCGTGTACATTTTGGCCAGGCTTGTAATCAATCCACAATGCCGAGATGAACATGTAAATACTTACGATCACTTCGTAGTCGGCCTTCCCTTTCAATTAGACGAACCACGAACTCCACGTTCCCCGATATTAGTTCAAGGGTTAAGAAACTAAGAAGAGAGTAATTTGACAAAAGCAAACAAGAAACATGACTACAAGAACCTGTAACTGAGCACTACATAGCAGTACCTCGGACGGCTTTCTAGGGATACCACCAAGTCCAATGACAGCAGTTGGCACTGCTCCACCATCCTGAAATCCTCCAAACCTCCATCTTGACGCCAAACGCACTTCAGAAGCATCTTGAGTGTTCGATGCATTAACCCATGTCGAAACTGACAATGTTGTCAGTTAGAGAAAAGGGGCAATAACAGTGGGACGGGATATCTTTTGCTTAAGATGAGCGTTCCGTACGTCTTGGGGAATTTCAGTCGTAAGAGGCAAGCAATCGCTTTCGACCTGAGTTGAGATCGATACACTTTGCGGGGACATTGTAACTGAGAACTGCATATTCTACAAGTGTCGATCAGTTTACATAAAGGTCCAACAAGCCCTAGCTTGAGAAATTCGAAACAGCTTTAGCCTGCACAACATGTAACTTGAATAGCGAGCATGACCACGCAGGAGTAAGGGAAACAGGTAGAGATGTCCTAAATGTTTACCACTCCCATGATGAATGAACCTTTGTCATCCACTTGTTGGAGTGGAGGTTTGGATGGGTGTTGGAGACTTATTTGTTAGCAAGACCTGGTGAAGGAAATGACTACTCTTTTTCCAAGTGTTTGACGACCTACTGCCGTTATTGCTCCAAACTGGAAGGGCAAAGGCAGAACGTTTCAGGGAAGTTCTGGATGCTGACACAGTATTTCTCGAAGATCATGTGTCACGGCAAGACCTCAAGCAAATTCTCCAGTCCGTGAGGCCGTAAGCAATGGTTCAACATATTATCCAAATTCCTTTAACCCCAGCCAATCCTAATCAGAAAAAGTGCTTAAAATTTGTGCGCAACTGTCCACTGCTCGAAACTTCTCAGAGTCTCTTATTAAAATCTTATTTTTTTATGAGATTGTCTCAGAAATCTTCTCTATAACATAATCCTGGACCTGAATATACTCCTATTTCCGACTTTGAATGAGGGAAATCAGGACCTAAACGCTAGGGCAAACTGCAATGGCATGTTACGTAGCAGCTCATGACTCCAAATCTCTCCCCTAAAAATCATTCCTTTCCCACACATTGTGTACTTTCACTAAATTCATACCCAGAACTGCTACACCTCCACAACCCGGTTGCTATTCATGTTCTGGAGACGACACAATAATAGCGAGATTTAATGCTGTTCCTGGAGCCCGACCGTTGTTCTAAACATGAAATCAAGCCTTCACTGCCGTAGAGTACATGCAAATTTAATTACCTGAATGACGCTACGGTAACCGTTGTTATCAAACGATGCAGTTATAAGTACGTTGCGAATACGTATAAAATGCACCAACAGAAGACCGTCCACCGTCTGCATGTTTTTCTCAAAAGAGATCAGATATTCACTTGGTCGTTTCAAAAACTTGACCGTTCTCCTTTGTTCAGAGTGTCCCCATATAAAGCTTAGTTATGAAATTTTGGCTGCCGCTAGCTAATTTTTACAACGGACAATATTTGTAGAACAACCTGCTCATCTACTGCACGTAGAGTCCTGATCGTCTACATTGAGTGAAAGAGCTTAGTTGTGTGCCATTGGAAGAGATACACGGTCTACCAGATGCAATCTGTTCAGGTAAGTTGTTAGTTGCTGTTCGGTCTCATCTTTGTTCAATTCGTTATCTTTTGAGATTTACTCGTGCATTATTGATCAATATATATAACAGACCAGCACCAGACCAACCATCTTTCTTGTCGATTCAAAGCTTGTAAACAGCTTCTACTGGAAATTAATCTTGGATCACTGGACAGCCATTTGACTCCTGACTGTTTCGATTCAAGAATACTAGCTTGACAACTGTAAGCTAGGACTGACTTTTTTACCTTTTCCAGCAATATTAGTTGTAGCCAGGCTCCATCGTCAGCTGTGAGTCAACTGATCTTTGGATTGTATGGGGAGCGAAACTTCTCCTGGCCCTTTGAATGACCACAATCCTGAGCTATCCCAAACGGTGTGAACACACTATATTGCAGGACTGACCGCATCGCATTGTTATCATATTTCTTTTATGCATACCCATGCGCGGATTTCCCTCTTTGATCCATCAGCTTACTTGATCATGAGACAGATTGCAATATCATGAACATTGCAAAGGAATGCTCTCACAGAAGCAGATTCATCATGCCTGAAACCTTCATTGATATGTTTGATCTCTTCTCTTGGGAACAGCTTCGCTTATCAGGATCCTCCACCTATCTACGTTGCAAGGTCGATAGCAGACTGTCCCTATCTTGGAAATGGCGGCATTGCCTTTGAAGGCTCCGAATGCTCAAGTGCCAGGAGACGTCCACTGCCACACACTCTCCACTCTTCAGTTCCTTTCTAAATCTGGGTCAAGGATTCACTGGCCAGCGTTTTTGCGGTCAGTAAACATTGGGAGTAGAGATCCGAATACTTGGATGTGACATGGAAAAAGGATATCTGTGCGGAAGTATGAAGGACATGATCGATCTGAACGCTACATATCTCGAAGGAAGGGTTGAGCATAACATTTTCTGGGAAAAGTTAATAGATGACAAGAATTACTCATTCAAACGTAGCAAGTGGAAATATGAGCTAGATTCTTGGTTCATGTTCGCCGAATTCTTGACACTAGTGGGCGAGGGTATCAAGGAAGAATCTGAAGGTCGTCGTCTGGACATCCGCACTTCTCCATTCATATTCATGAGGTGGAACAAAACTAAGTGGTCTCGGCATTCAGACCTAGCGGAACCGGCCGATTGCGGAATATATAATGTCTGTCTGTCCAGAAAGGATGGTACGGGAATGGGTTACAATGCAAATACATCGATCCCACCTCCCATAGCAGATTTAAGGTTTACTTTCTCGCCCACAGCAGAAGGCCACTCTGGTTCTATTTATCCTAGGAAGTCCAATAGACTCTAACTTTTCAATGTACAGAGATTTCCGGGTCTCGTGCACGACTTCCCGTAAGGGTTTGCCTTCATCTTTGAGTTTTTTCATGCTGAACTTATGAGCTCCTGAAATTCTAATTTCCCGAGCTCCGAAGTGTTGAAGTGAGCCTGCAAAGTTTTAATTTTATATTTAATATAAATCAAGATTGTGATTGAATTATATTAGTGATATTAATATTTTATATATTTTAATAAAATATCATATATTTGTTAATTTTATAATTATAGTTTTGAAGATATTTGAAAATTTATTAAATATTCAAAATTTTTTAATGATAGATTTATTTTTCAATGATAATTTTCATAATTATATTAATTTTGAAGTCAACAAAAATTTATATGATGAATTTTTAACTCATTATAAATATATCATTAGATTATTTATAATTTAATTAATGTAATATTTACTTGATTTATTAATTTTTTATATTAAATATATTTAAGAATAAAATTTTATTGTTAAAATATAATATATTATTTAATTTAACATTAAAAAATTTTAATTCAAATTATATTTTTGATTTCATTTATTAGTAATTTATAAATCAAATAATCATTATTTTTCATGTGAATTATATTTAATTAATTTAAATGAAAAAATTAAATCTTCATATGTTTATTTCGAAAAATTCAAATTAATACTAAAAAAAAATTAACACCGTGAAACAATTCTGGGTTGGTCTGCATCACAATAGAACCACGTATGAAGGTGGAGTCTCGGTCCGAAAACAACTCCAAACAGCCCATGGTGTGTGATGGTTGGTTACCAGCCTAGACATGCAGTAAATTGAGCTACGTAAGCACAAGATTCCAGTCTAAGAGTATCATATGATGTGTTTATAATGCAAACTTCAAATGTTTATTTATTTATTTTCTATAGCTAAAAGTGCATTCATGCATGCAATATTTTATCATGTATATTGTACATTTACAGAAAATTTAGCAAAGAGTCCCCAAGTTGATTGAAACCCTGTTTATGTCAAGTGCATGTTAACTTATGATTGGGTCAGCAATCATATTCCAGACGTGACAGGAAGCGTAATCATTGCTGTGTCTTGAGAGACATAGTCGCCACATTGTTAGCAAGACATTCTAATCTGTGAAGAATGATGTTATTGGCTATTTCCGATCTTGAACATGATTAGAGGGACAACTCCCGACGTTCCGCTTACAGACAGGGACCATTCCTGGACATTCGGGGAATACTCCTGGACTCATCGACTGACGAGATCTGCACTTCCAGACCAGATAACTCGCATTCCTAAACGCAAGGAGATCAATCTCTCGGTCGGAGGTCGGTGGCAGCATACTCCATCAGCATATCTGACTATTCATCCCAAGCAGTGGCAATGCAAGCCCTTCGGGGCGGGGGTGGCGATGCACCGCAGGCAAACAAAATTTGCTCTGTGCGGAAGGACTTTTCCCGTGAAAAAACTTCTTCAACTTGAAACGTCTGTCTTTCAAAACCAGTAATCAATGATACACCGATTTTGCACACTGCAGTCAACTTCTTTCTCTATGTACAACAGCAGGCAGTCATCCTTCAGGGGTGGCCGCGGCCCCCTCCCTGATCCCAACAATATTTGACACCATGTCTTTAGGACAGTTCTGACAATCGGACAATAATAAAATAGTGGCTAGGACACCAATCCCACCCAAAAGTTCAATCGTTGCTTTTGCTGGATTCTTGGTGGTGTTTTAAACAAGATCATTGTGCCACAGCATGAGGATGGACCGACAGACTGTGACAGCCCGCAGGGATAAGAATTGGAACAGATCAGACAGGAATGGCATACGATCTGTAAATCAAGGAATTATACAAACAAGTAAAGTAAAGTAAATAAACTACGAATCACTTCAGAGCCAGAGTTCATTTTGGTCACGTGACTTAAGACGGGTGAAGATAAACACTGAAAGTCCATAGACGGTAATTTAGGAGAAATGAACTTCGTTGCTGGAACAGAACCTGGTCATACTAACATGGCATGGTACAAGCCGCTCTGAGTCGCGTGCGGTGACATGACAGCCACAGGACTCCAGTTAAACGCCTGCAGGAGGATCTGGGCAACCAGCATCCGTTGAATAAATAGCAAGCCCGAAGTCAGGCCAACACACTTTGTTCTACCGCTTGCAGGAGAGAAACCAGCATCCGTTGAGACAATAGCGGCTCCGATTTCATTATCGTTAGCACGTTGGTTGCCATGCTTTTTGGCGAACTTGGCAACCGCGTGATGAAGTCGTCCTGCTAGAGACAGATCGCCTCAATGAAAGACCCCGGAGGCAGTATATGAATCGGAGATCGTGACCAGCTCTGCCTGCAGAAAACAGAGCGATCCAGGTTAATTTAATCCACGAAGCCATGGGACTGGATCTACATATCTTCTGCCAAAGAACCAGGATGTTAAGTCACTTCAGTCTTCCATCAATTCTTCCCACAACGGAGTGCGGTAGCCACTTGCCTTACCCTCTCCAGTGAATCCCTTCATCCTTCCTTGAAAGGAATCTCTGAGAGCATCAGCAGAAACAATCTTGTAATATCCTCGATTGTTTTGCTGACAGTCTCAGGAATCGAGTCACATGGACTGGTAAGATATAGTTGATTATCAGAGCTAGGAAGAATCTTGCAAATGGCTATCGGTTTAGAGAACATCAAAACTAAGACGAATACAAAGTATAATAACAAAAGGGATGGGAAGACCCCATCAAATCGTACAAGGATGGAACCGAACCGGTAACATGGGGCTAGGCCCCAATAGACTCATCAAAACAGACTTCGCAGATTGTCGACGAGACGTCCCCCTGTGTGTATCAGAAGCAAGGGAACAAGTAATATAAAGCATACAATTGATGCTGAATGATGGCAAGACACAATCAGTGTTTATCTTTGAATGGCACCCTCAAGTTTCAGTATGATGGATCGAGTAGAAATTTACAGTGAAATGTTGATATAAATAACTGCATCTTTTTTCAAAGTTACCTTCCTTTCATGGTTAAATGTTGCTCGTTGTTTGAGTGTGAACCATTTCGCTGATGTTCTCCGTAGTTTCTCTTCAATCCAGAGTTACGGAATTTAGCAATCTTGTTCATTTGATATGTCAGGTCCATTTATCTAAATTCTTGTCATGTAAATTTAAGTATTTAACTAAAAGTTAGATCTACCCACATTTTTTTTTTTGAATTTTACTTTCAAAATCCTTTGTGAGAATGTACCATGTTTGTTGGTTTAAATGGTGTTATTTGCCAAAAGAAAAATAAATGTGGCCAACGAACTTGCTATTCCCCTCACTTGCTATTTACATATCAATTTTCAAGCTTCAAATATGTAATTTTGATTATATGTGTCAACTCCTCTAATTCTTCCTTACATATGATTATAATGAATGGAATTTTTTCAGTTAAAAAAAATTTCCAAAGTCTATGTAATCAAATCTGAACTTGCTTATCTCTCTTGTCCTGATTATCAGTGTAACATGTGGGAACAAAAAGACTAGTACAAGTTAGTTCATTCAACTCTACAAATCCATCACAAAATTCATTTACTAGCAAAGGCACATACATGCAAGATAGACACAACTATGATAATAGCCTTATCATCAGTTATGTAATGTCATTCCTAGTTTGTTATTTGGGTGTGCTACTTAGGTTGAGATACAACAATTAGAATCATAAGTGCAGTTAGCATCATTGGCTGCCATTGGAGCCAACAATATTCTTTGAAAACCTAAAGCTCAAGGCTAGAGTTTGAATAGGGTCCTAATCACTAATAATTAAAATGCAGATTTTACTTTTGAAATTGCAGCTATGTTGATAGTAGCTAGTGTTATAACCTAGAGTGTATTTAGCACATAGTCAGGTTGATTCAACTACAATTTTTTTGTTTTGCCTCGATCAGCTTTTGATGCTCCATTTCGAAGAGCTTATGCACGACAGGGAAATTCCACTCGATTCGTTGAGCAGGGGACTTTCGTGGATGAACTGCAGCAGCACGACAAGACCCACTTGCTCTCGGAGTGCGGGACCGTGGATCAGATGTCAGAAACCCAGCAAAAGGGTTCAGGTCCCTCGTAGCTGCTGGAGCCTTCACCTTCTTGCCGAACAAAGTGAGCAGCTTCATGGTGGCCCGTTCGACTTTCCGAGCGTTGTTCCACAATCAGCTAAAAATGAGTCGCCTCTATTGTGAGCTCTGTCGGAGGGCGAGAAGTATGGCTGTTGTCTGTTGTCTGTTGTAATGCCTGGTCATGTGAGTGTTGCTCCTCTCTATATAGACGCAGCTCCAGGCCGGACATGGATGGGCGACATTGATCGAAGCATCTGAAATTGACTGGGAATCAGCGTGGAGGGAAAGGGTTGACCGCACCGTCGACCTCGACGTGGAGAAGGAGTCCAAGCCTCCGAGGTTAGTGAAAGTACAGTAGAGGAACTCGGCCGTTTCCTTGCGGGTTTGACTATGATTCCGTTGAGAGTGCCGGTATCGGTGAGTAGCGGTTGCGGTACTTTCCAAACTGGGACGTGGCACTTGCCGTTGTTGTGAGAAGAATTTGTAATGTTTCCCGTTTGAGCCTCATCACTGATTTTTGCTCCCCTGGAGATGGAAACTGTCTGTATATTACGGAGATCCCGCACAAAAAGTCTTAGATCTAAATTGTCCAAGAAGAAACCGAGTAATAAAGGATGGGAAGACCCCTTCAAGTCGTAAAGGGATGAAACCAAAGGGGTAAGAAACGGATGTAGCAATATCATCACCATGGTAAATATGTCCTCATGAAAAGAAGATATCCACACCTTCTACAAACTACTCGAGTGCATTAATAAATATAATCTAACTCTAAAACAATGGAAATATTTTGTCTAAAATATACTACACAATATAATAACCTTTCTTGAATTCTCTAATGAATGTATTGAAGTCGGATTCAATAGTTCCATATAACTCCAAAGTATAGAGTAATAAAAAGATGAACTCTACACATACATATAATCAATTTTGGTTAGTTATATTTAATTTAATAATTAAAATAATAATAATAACATGCATATCAAAAAAGAAATTAAAATTTGGTTTATAAAGATACATGATGAGATGGTTCCCATGCATTGATGGATTAGATAAAAATACTATAGATTAGGATAAGATAAATAAACATGAAATTTACACATATTAGCCATGTGACATAGATTGGATTTTAGGCTCTATCTAATATTATAATATATAAAGCAAAGAGAGTCATTGAAAAATCATCTCATCTTTGAAAGTCAAGCAGAAGTCATTGCATTCATTGTTACACTAGTATGTGAGCATGCTTATTGAAATTATGAGCGTGGTTTAGTATTATAAGAAGATGATATTACTTTTGTGTTGAAAATCTTGAGGATTTGGAGAGTGTTCATCTTAACTCTATACTGAGAGAGTACAAAATGTCGAGATACAAATGATGGAAGACAATTTGAGAGAAATTATTTGTGAGTTGAAAGATTTGAGAGTGTAATTTCAAAATCGTCAAATTCAAATATAAGAGCTAACTCAAGAATTGATATAAGTCAAATTGAGAGAAATAAAAAACAAGAGAATGAGAGAAATACATATGGAGATAGAGATATCGTTATCAATGATAGAGAGTGAAAAAATGATAATAGCTCAAGCTTTTGAATCCCAAGGGTCACAATAAGCAAGAGAGTTAGATATTTAAATATCTATGATACTGAAGGTGAAAAAAACTTGTAAGATAGAATTTTATGGAAGAAGTTGGGTCATGAGAGTTTTGGAAGGTTGGAGTGAGACAATGAAAAAGTCTACCATAGTGATGTACGCCACATCATCAATCCACAAAGAGTTGGATGGATGGTGGTTGTGTGATCTTTTTTTTAGTATTGCATATAGAGTAATGGAAACCATTGAGATTATCTTTCATCTTCAGAATTTTTGAACTATTCGAGTGGTCTGCCCTCACTTCCATAATGCTATAGTAATAGTTCTGTCTAGGAGATAATTTTGGTAATTAGAATTAAGAAGTATATATAAATGAATTCAACATAGATATGGGGTTCATCATTGTAAATTATTTTGGAAAGAACATAATCATAGTGAAAGAGTAGTATGAGAATCTTTGGATATGATGAGAATTCTTGAAAAAATAAAACAAGATTTTTTTAAGTTGACAAATGATGTGCATTGATGGTGGACTGGTGACTAATAAAAACATGTGAATATTAATAAAAATTCTACATATTTGGATATTGAACAATTGCATTGTTCTAAATAAAATTTTTTGAAATATACATTTAATACCAACATTTATTTGTGTTATGAAGAGACACCCATATAGAGTAAAAAAATTTATTATGAATTTTTGAATCTTGTATTGGTTGTGATTTTATTGATGGTTTAAGGATATAATCATGACTTTGAATTGATTTACGTGCTATTATGTGGGCTAATTCAGATTTCAAAGTCCAAAGTTTCCTAAAAAGATATAACTCGACTACTGATTTTATATTTGATCTACTTGGTAATTCATTTCATTGGGAATAAATTTGAAGTACCACAATGTATATTTTTGATATATAACTTGTGTGTTACATTGCCAAAAAAATTATTGTATTTACCACAAGAGATAAGACCATAGATTTATTGATAACTAAGATTTTATTATACACATATTGATTTTAGTTCACATATATGAATATAATATATGTTGAAGTCTTGTCCTTGTCAAAATTAAAATTAAAAAAAATTATATTTTCATTAGATAATTGATAACAATATTCATCCATTCACCATCATCAATCAACATTGTTTCTTTTTTATGGTACCCAATGTCATCAAATATTCTTATATGTGATCAATTGAAATTACTTCTTCATCACTTCATCTCATTTTTTTAATAGCAATTCTAACACTTTTGACATTGATTGCGGCTTGCATGTTGAAATATTGTTGTGTAAAATGTTGAGATTATCTTCAATGATGTTACTTGATGAATCAATTTCAAAAGATTATTTGGAGACTTAAAAGCTTCTGAAAATAACCAAAGATTTGCTTGTATTTATTTTCATATAATTTTTATAAATATAATTTCAGATTTTTATAAAGTGAACAAGTCAGATGTCTCTACTTCAATGGTTTGACAATGTTTTATTATTTGATGAAGGTTCTCAAAAGACACGAGATGATTTAAAAGATGCACAACAATTTTTATCTTCTCTTGAAAATAATTAAAATTTTTAACAACCTTATTTTTAATGTATGTATCTGACGATAAAAATATTTATACTTGTGATGCTTATATCGAATTTTTTTTAAATGAATTCAGTGTTACAATTTTTTCAAAAAGATTTCTTAAATATGTACAAGTGAACCTAATTCAGTGATATAAATATAGCTATTATTCACATGAAACAAGCTTTTTGTATCAAAGAATGTGGATGTTATTCATGTTGTCATTTTAGAATGGGTATCAAAATTTATGATTCTTATATTACTTCATTTATTATTTGAAATCTAACGACTAAAATTTCTTTAACTTTATTATATCATTTTTTTACCCTATATAAAAAACAAGAATTCAATTGCATTATCCATCTAATTGGTCACTCTATTTAATATTCATCAAAAAATGATCAAAATTATGACAATTAACACAAGTATTTTTATTTTCTCACTATAGGTGAGAAACAAGATTTCATTAACATTATGGATCTAGTTGATCATTCTATTTAATATTCATCCAATAAATGATCTAACTTATTACAATTAACATAAGTATTTTTTTTTGTGGATGCATAAAAAATCATCAGATTTTTGACAGTTGAAACGTGGTGATGTCAAGTGTTATTCAAGATTTTTCTTTTCAAAAATTACCGCATATCTTAATTGTTCTTGAGAGCTACAAGTAAACCACTTGATTTTGATTGGATGTCTAATACATCATACCTTTTTCTTTTTACAATAATGTGACTATATGTTGAACTCTCATTGCAATTAAGAACATTGTTTGGATATGAGTTGAAATTGTTCAAACTATAAAGCTCATAAAGATTATGAGTTGATATTGTTTAGCCCCATGTTACATGTTTGGTTCCATCCTTGTGCGCTTGGATGGGGTCTTCCCCACTCTTGTTGATATTGTTCATAAACAATGAAACTTATTGATTACATTTGTGAGACAATTTGTTCACGTACCATACTGGTTGCAGACTGCATGTTGGTGACACAGTCAAGAGTTTGAAATTTGAGATGTTGTGCATTTGTGTGACAAGGTGGGTGGTTTAAAATTTTATATTAACTAATCCCAAACTTTAAGGGATATAAGGCATGGAATTTAGAACCTTGGCACCTACCATGTTATGTGGGTGCACATCAAACAAGGCAAGATAGAGAATACAAGGTAGATTATTAATTAAAAGAGTAGAACTGAATAGAAAGACTCCAGGTCATGTACATGAGATTAGAGGGGGCACACCTAATCGGTGAGGCACCTGATCTCAATAGTGGGTCTAGTTAGAATAGCTATGTAGTAAGTAATCCAATCGGGATTAGGTTTTCTTCCCCACAGCGAGCAAATGTCCCATTGCCCTCTAGGTCGCTGGGTTTCTCTCTGATTTTCCCATTCTCTCGGGTTTCCCCCTCCCTTCCCTTCGCTTCCCCAAAAGCGTCCTCCTGTGCTGCAGGAGAGATGGAAGAATTCGCTGATGTTATGTTCTCTTCCGCACCTCCGGCCGTCTGTAGGAATTTCGTTTCTTTCAAAATGAGCAACAGCGTGAATGCGAGGTGCAACGGATATCGCAAGACTCGGATGATCATGCAAAAGTTCTTACTTCTACCTTCAAATCGTGGATCTTGCCCTCTGGTGTAGTATCAGGGGACCGGACCACTGAAAGTTCACGATAAGAGCTGTGCATGTAGACAGATTACTGAATGCTGGTCATGACATTTGTAACTGGGAACACATCTAGTTGCCGAGATGGGGAGACGGTGTGTCACCATGGACATAGATCAATCTAACCCGTCTTGAAAGAGAACGCGAACAGTAAGAGAGAGAGAGTAGAAAAGCCCACCTTTCTTACTGCTCCATACACAAGACAAGCAGAAAATGCACACAAATATTCTCTGTACGGGCTCTATACAGAGCAGGAGGATTCCGAGGACGTGCATGCGCAAACATGATGTGATAATGACCGAGATGTGGGCCGAAACCTTTGACAGGAAAACAAAGCGGAGTGAACATGCGAAGAGACTGAAATTTCAGACTCCGCATGGAGGAATAGCGTCCAAATCGTCCTAATTGGTGGCAATTGATCAACCTCTTTACTCGCCTACAGGTAATCACCATTTTACACGACCATTCTAGATCAAGTACAGGACTGACCTATGAACCAGGGTGTCGGGAATAAGAAATATATCACGGTCTACACATGTACAATCTCCGGAAGTAACAGACTCCAAGACACACAAAAGAAACCTAGGAAGAAGATGGCTAGATAAGTAAAGAAACCAATATTCCACTGTCCAGTAATGTCCAGTGTGCTTCCTAGTTTTCCACCCGTTTGAGTCCTCTAGAGAAAACACCAAGCGAATCTCCTCATCCTGACGCCAGAGGAAAGACCCCGAGCACATATAGCTTGAACTGACGCGGTCCTTTCAGCGATCAAACTGGTTTTCAAGAAATAAGGAGCCTGCTTGACTCCACTGAATTCTGCTGGAATATATTTCCACTCATTTTTACTCACGGCTTAGCACTTGAGACATTGCACTTCTCAGGTTAGTGAGCCCCTTCTCCAGGAACTGCTCAGATTCGTTGAACTATGGATATTTGGTAATTTGATGTGGAAATCTTACTCGGTTTCTTACATCGTACGGAAACTAGGAATATCAAGCCTTGTAAAGTAAGTCCGTTCCGAGTTTAGGAAAGTGACTTCGGGGACCCGCTTGTTTCGTCCTGAACATTCACCAACACCTAGAACTCTTTAGATGCGATGAAGGTTGATAAATGAGCCTGAACTCGCAGTTCGTGTGCAGCAAAGTACCTTCAATTACAAAGACTCGGACTGAGGTCAAACACAAAAGCTCCAGACTGCAGAAATCACAGACTGCTCCGGAACCTTCTTGCTTCATTCTCCTCGATCCTCCGTCGTTGCCCAGTGACAAGAGATCCAGACAGGCTTCATCTGTCATCCCTCCTTTTCTTTTGAAGTCGTTTGTTTTGAAGATCACGTAGAATCATCAAACAACTGCAATTAGTTGGTGACTTTCTCATTGATTCACCCTTTCTACAACGCGGAAGACTCCTCTCCAGAAAGTCCCAAGTTTTTCTTCGCGGCTAACACCTCTTTCTTCTTATACAATAATCACATGGAACATGCCAGCACCTGATAAATAGAATAGATTTTTTATCTCGAGTAAAGCCGTTAAGTTTGTATCCTCTCCGTGATCATGACTGGTTTATTTGCGCTAGTTGATGGTCACATACTGATCCGAAATCAGGTAATCAAGTAAAAGGATTTTGCACAATTGGGATATAGCACTTAACATTGATGCGGAAAGTCAAAAACCAAGTAATAAAGCAAAACGGATGGGAAGACCCCATCAAGTCTTAAATGGATGAAACCAATGGCCTAGGATGAGGCTAGGCTCCAATAGCATCACAATACCAAATTATGTCCTTGTGTACATAAGATATCCCAACTATTGAGATCAATCTGTCCACATACACCTAGAGCATCCTAAGAAGATTTGACTGACTTGATTGCTCTCATATGGATTGCACTAGCCGGAGCTCCATGTACAGGAATCTATTCACGCTACCTAAAATATGCTACATAATATGATAAAGAAAGTGATACCCACATCCCAACTAACACATTAACTAGCACACTAGAAACACAACCTAATAAGTACATGGATGACTGTTGTGACATCTACTAATAATCAACTCAAAACTATCAATCTCCACCTTGTGTGACCTCTACTTTAGTTTCACTAACTAAAGATGTTACAACTACTGCTCAATATTCAACTATTCTTTTACTTGACCAATAATATCTACTAATTTCAAAGAAATGTATAAATTCTCAATTACAATTTCATGATGCTATCTATAATCTCTCTCTGATGCACCTCATTAACTCTTGGCACTCACAACCCATATCTTAAACATGTTCTTTTTTTTGTCTTTGTTGTCGTTTGGATTGACTATCATTTTATCCAATTGCTCCAACAGTTAGATTTTCATTTCATCACATCGACCCAAAAGGTATTTTGTGCATCTACTCGCAAAAGTCTCCAATGTTGTAAATTTTTCCACATTCAATGGGTTCATTTACCTCTTCAACACCTGATCTTGAAGTTGTTCATTCTGAGTTGTTACAAATTTCACTTTTGCACTCATGATCTTGTAGATCTCCAATTAAGATATCTTTGACTCCTTCATTTCCTCCTTTTTGTTCACCTTATACTTCTTTAGACTCTCAATGCTCTAAGTGAGCTGTGAAATTATCTAAGTATGATATGTAAGACTCTTTATCTATATAATAAATTATGATTATATATAAAGTGTGATTTTAGCTAGAATTAAATTTTAACACTAAGTTTAGCTCAATGATTAATATGTTTAGTTATTTATGATTAAGTCATATGATTAGATTTGTAGTTGTTGTTATAATAGAGTGGATGATGAAAATAATTATTTTATTTTTTAGTGGAAATCAATGATCATATGACTAGTATTTAATTGGTTTGATTTGGTGAGGATCGCTCGAGGTAACCCCATGAGGGAAAGTGAAACTATAATTAGCACAATAAAAATAATAAGAACACATGGCACTCCATAAAAAAACCTTAAATTCTAAAAATACTTATAAATTATTATTCTGATATTTATAATTTTCTAACTATGTCTTAATAGAACCAATGTAGGAAAAGATTGGAGAAAAGAAACCTAATCCACATGTCAGATTTGAATAATATCACTCAAATCCATAAAAATAATAAATTCACTAATATTCATATGTACAATTATATAAAGTGTTCAGTCAATGGAATCAAAATTTTTAAAAAAAATTGTCTATTTATTTTCCATCTTTAACAAAATATAATATTACAATATGTGGAGAACTAATCCGGACTGCTCTCCCCTCTCCCTTTCGCTCCCCCCATAGTTAATGGTTAGAGATTAGTTCATAACTCTACTATAGTGATCACGGAGGTTGAAAGTAAAGCTCACTTGTAACTATTCTAATCGCGGTTTGCTTCAAACGGTAGAATGCATGTTCTTGGCAGAATTTCGTTTCGAAGTTGAGACGCTAATGGAAAACGAAAGAATATGCATTTTACGCTTACATAAACTTCATGGACCTAAATCAAGTCATAGATATGGAGATTCCGCTACATTGATTATGTTATGGAGTTAGCAATGGAGAGTCCTGAACAGCTTGGCCTCTTTCATATTACATTCTTCAAAAAAATGATTGGCCTTCATTCTCATCCAGTTGCTATGGCAATGGAAGAGTGTGTGCTCTTCTTGCCTTTACGAAAATGGACACAGCTCTCAAAATCAACTTTCGTGAGACATATTGCGTTGATTGACTAGGCGTGAATGAGACAATCGATGTGTTTCCTCACGTAAACGTGATGTTGATGTTGAAGATGGGTGTAATGTTGACGTTATGTCTAGTGCCCCGAGCTCGCTTACCTGGGCCACATTCTTGACCGTCCGCAGGTAGAAGAAGGGCAGATATCTTTCAGATCGCATTAGCCTTGACACCCTCCACTGTGCAACTTATGTTCATAGTCTAAGGCCGAAACATCATCTGTTCGCCATCCTCTCTGCAGCTGTAGCGAATATTGCCTGACGGGTGGGAGAGATAAGTCGACTGGACCTCGCCTTCTGACAGAAACAGTGTTTAATCAAACTATCTCCGGGTTGTAGTTATCGGACGTTTTGATCGTCTGAGCTTTCATAAATTCTACTACCGGCAGGGAAGAAATGTGTAATGAATGAGTTTGATCACTAGCGAGCTATATACGATTCTTGGCGTACCGTGTTATTACCTCATTCAAGCAACGTTGGCCGGTGAATGACTCTAACCGACATAATCGAACATATGGCCACGAAAGAGTGTGGTGTGTGGATTGTGCAAATATCGTAACCAAGCATGTTCCTGTCAAGAAGGTCGGCCAGATGTTATCTCACTCACATCAAAGTACTCAAGGCACGCATCGTTATGAAGCAACAAGTGATGAAAATTAGAAATATATAAGGAGTTTAGTGATGACAAAGTGCTCGTGCTCAACAGCGACAATAAAACTTTGATTGATAATGTTTTACACGCGACACGAAGAAATCTAGTTTGTGTCCAATCGTCAAGAAGTACAGGGAGATTTATTCGGCACATAGATACTCCATCGCACCTTGTCGAGCAACGGGCACATAAGTTTGTCCCTGATGAGAATAAAATCAACTGTGCAACGAATCATGAGATGTATCAGACTACAAGTAGACCACAACCGCAGAGAACTATCTGCTTTGGCTGCCGATCCAAGCATGCTATAGACAGTGATCACGGGATTCGAGCACAGGAATTTAGAAGGTCGCATTTGGAGAGAGCACGACATTACAAACGGTTTTTGATTCACATTTATTGAAGGTCGTGCCAAATCGACCATACTTTTCAGTGATACAAAGGTAGAGATATCGATCAGAGTGGATATCCATTTCTTATAACGGGCACCAATGTAATGCAAACTTTGGTTTTAAATTTGAAGGTAATCCTTCAGTAGATTGCTTCCAAGATGTGTATCCATATTGGGTTCAGATGACAATGTAACTATTTTCAATTTATATCAATTGTTCGCCAGAATGTTCAATACCTCTGATTCTGTGATTCTTAGAAATTTTTCATAAACGATAGAAATGGTCAGAACAGGTATGTAAGTGGATACCCATCCAGACAATGTCTAAATGTATCCTTTCGAGCAACTAAAAGTGTTACTTCTCGATATTCTTATTTGATCCAAATATTTTATTATATACGAGTGTCTTTTGAAAAAACGTCATTGACTGATTTTTGTATGACAACTTTGACCCTAAAAAGGATCCATATTTTTAAATTCATTCAGATGTCGTCAATTACAAAACCGACGGTTTGCCACCGTTTGCTTTAGTACATTTTCACGTACTCTAGAAGCTTCCTATTTTTCTGAAAATGTGCCCATTCTATCTAGTATATAAGGTTCGTTTGTATCAGGAATTATAACACATTTTTGGTTTTGTTGATTAGGTATTCAAAGTTTCTCTTGAAGTGTGGTCCTAGCCCGATAACGTATGAAGATTTGTTCTAAGTCATGTGAATCGCCGAAGACTATCATTCGAACGATGTCAAACTTAATCGTTTATGGTACGTATGACATCATATTCAAAGAATGGTATTTGACCATGGACTATAGTCAATGATGGTCATCGATAGAAATAAGAGTTTGAACTGTCTGAACTGCATCGCAGTTTCTAGAGTTTCACAAGTTGACCATACTTCAATAATTCTTCAGTCCTTGTTTGAATATCTAGAACATTGTTCCTTATACAGGCTTTATATTAACATGGATTCGCTCTAAAGTCTCGGACGGAGCAGACCCGACATGTCATCCGGGCCCACTCGTGTAACTTTTTGCCTTTTGAAGTACAATAAACAATGAAGGATTTCCAAGAACTCTTTGTCCTTTGGCACTCAAAACATTATTAGAATGTAGGGCTGCGGGCACTTTTATTTTAGATATCATTCATTAACACCGTGAACGTATGAAATAATCAGTCTCAATTCATAATAAATAATATCAATTATAATCTTTGTTATTAAATACTTATTGTTGTTGGAACCATTATTTGTTAAGAATGTTGAATATATTAGAGCAATCACCTATAAGTAGACAATGCTTTAGAAGATATGAAGCAAAGAAAGGAGATAATGAAGGTTTTGAGAAATTAGAAGTGAAACGTTTCACTTCTAATTTGAAATTTTCACTTCTAATTTCTAAAGTTCAACATAAAGGTTTGAGCATCCAAATATTGATTGCAGATTATACATTGTAGTATAGATATAGTAAAAAAGTATGAATGTGTAATTATATTGATTAAAAAACACTTCATAGGTATAATGCACAAAGACTGCTAATTTTAAATTTATATTTTGGTTTTTTTAGTTCTTGACTTAACAAGTGTGTAAACCCTAACATGTAGCATAACACAAATATCAAACTACCTTTACACATGTGAAATTTTAATCTTCTCAATTATAACATCTTTTGCTGCATTTTCACACATGTTAGAATGACATGAACAGATTAAATTCCCTGCAAAAAATGTTGATTCATAATAAACGCATGTAAATGGAATGACATTTAATATCCTTTCATCTCATAAGTTTAATGTTGTCTCCAATATTTTTTTAATAGTCGTCCCATCCTTCCTTACGTTTTTTGCTATTAATTTCAAGATTCATAAAAGATAAGTTTTATAGAATTTATCTGATCAAAAATACTATTTTCAAAAAAAAATAGAAATTAAAGCCTCATATTTTTTGTTTTCTTTGAGCTTTAGCCTATGTTTTATAAACTGGTCAAACATATTTGGAAACTCTAGAAATCTCCTTTCAATTTTTTTTAATAAAGCAGCAAAAAATTAAACTTTATTTAAGGAAAAAATAATTTTTATCCATTTTAATTTTCTCGATAAATTTTAAATTTGAATATGTTTAAAATATTTGCATTTTTTTAAGATCATTTTTTAAATAACTTCAATACAAATCATGACTTGACGTGAATCAAATCATTATTTTTTAAATCAATTAATCATGTAAAATAATTTTTTGAATTAAAAAATAATTGACATTTAGATCATTCTCGTAAAAAAAATATGTAACGTCAAGATTCTTTAAATTTTTTAATCTGAAATATTTTTATCATATATAAGTTTACTTCTATAAATTTAAAATATAACAAGATTCTTAGAATACATCTGAACATGAAATTTTTTTCTTAAAAATATTCAATATTTAAGTCATACATTGGATTGATTTGGGTAAACAGATTTGTTACTAAAAAAGTTGATATTCTTTCTTTACATCATATGTCACATCAAGCTATTACAAAGATTTTATCAACTGCAACATCTTCAACATTTTATTTTATTTTATTTTCCAAAATTCAGAGATATGTTGTAATAGCCTAAATGAATTTGAATTTTTTTCCTGGAGATCTTTTCACAACACTCCTGATGTTATGATTACATAATCAAATGAAGCTAATTTGAAGTAATATACTGATCAAATATCTCCATAAATAAAAATAAAAATAATTTATAAAGAGCTGCAAAGTCTCTTTCTCCTAACTGATTTGAGTGATAACAAGAGATGAAGTTACATTGAAACGTTCATATTGCATCAATGCAAAATTCCTCCACGTATTTGGAGGAAATCCTTCAAAAAAGAGCTTTATGAAAAACTGTACACTCATGTACAAACAAGGCTCATATTTTTTATAATAAATATAAAACTAATGAAGTCATTAGAGAATGAAAGTGAGATGATGTTAAACTAGGAGCAAAAAAATATATTTTCTTATACAAAATTATATATTGGATCATATCAAAAGTCATCCTCCTAATAAATATCCCATTTAATGGAATTTTAACATAAATTTAAATTATTCATATTTTTTTATTATTTTAGATTTATGATAGTTATAGTTTTTAAACATCTTTAATCCATGATATGAGATTTTGGATATAATTTATATCTAATAAGTTGATGAAATAAGAGATATTTAAAAAGTTACATGCTAGAGATTATGCTTGAAAATTTTTTGGATAAAATTATGGAAAGAAAATGATATCCATCTTTTTAAATGACGCAAAAGTTTAAATTTTTTGGGTTCTGTTTGTAGTTACATTCATATTTTACCGATTTTGAGTTGTTTTTTTGACTCTATATTAATAACGGCTCATGTTATTTATGTGATAGTCAAGTAAAGTTTTTAGGTTACTTGTAAAGCTTTAAGTCAATATGGAGCTAATTTGACCACACAAGAAGTCAAAAAAATGACTCTTCATGCTTATTGGTCGTTATTTTTTTAACAACCAAGGTGGAGTAAGCTAAACTTGTTGTGAAAAAAATTCATGATGTTTATTACCTGCCTTAAACAAAAATCATTGTATGATTTCAAAATTTGGCATTTTTTATTTGGTAATATTGAAAAAACAAAATTTAAATATCATGAAATCTGATTTCTTACTTTATATCAAGTCCAAATATTTTTTAGTTCTTTACAATTGTTTAATTTAACATGTTGAACAAGAAGATTGAACAGAAAATGACGCAGAATACAAAAATTGAAGAAAATATTTCTCTTATCATATATAAGTTAATAATATGAATGTGTTTTGATTTTTGATAAGAATACTAAAACTTAATTTACATTTTTACGTTTGAAAAAATCTTGCAAATATAAAACCATTGCTAGTCTTGGCAGTAAAAAAGAATAGTTATTTTTTAGCTGTGTCAAATTTTCAATTTCATTTTTTAAAATTTTTTTATGAGCTTGTGGTGAAAATACGAATTTTTGTATCATAACATTCTTTTTTAGCTCAACAAATGTTAAACATCAACAAAAGTATATAAAAATCTCCCCAAAAATTTTTTCTCTCTCAAAATCTCTACAAGAACGGGGATGGGAAGATTTCGCAGCAGGAGTTACGAGCCATGTGGGCGAGCCTCGGGGAGAAAGTTACGAACGAGGAGCTTCGCCTCATGGTTCAGGAGGTCGATGTGAACGGGGACGGAGAAATAGATTTGGGAGAGTTCGTCATTCTGAACACCAAGTTCGCTCTGGGATTCGATGATGTCGAAGAACGAGCTGCCAAGCTAAGAGTAGCATTCAGCGTAGCGGATGCAGACCGAGACGGCCATATTTCAGCTTCTGATCTGCAGAAGTTGATGAAACGACTGGGAAAGAAGAAGGTCACCATCGCCGAGTGTTCTGTGATGCTCAAATGCGTGTACTCCGACGGTGACAGCTTGATCAACTCTCAGGAATTTGAGAAGTTGATGACTTCCTCCATCTTCTCAAGTAAACTCTGAGTACAGCCCACGTCAAGAACATGCGTCCTCGCACCTTTAAGTCACAAGCAAGCGACCTCAGAGTTTCTGCTGCAGTGTGTCCGGCCGTATGGCAGGCCTGAAATACATAGCCTAATCTCAACCTAAGTGGACCTGTCGAAGACCACCAAGACCCGAGGGAACGAGCAGGTTCAGAGTTCCTCTTACAGCCGTACGGCGTGCACTCCCGTCCACTCGGAGGTGAAGAAATTTAGGCGAACCCGGTGACCTTGATGCAGACTCTCACATCGAGAAAATATGTACCTCAGGGAGCCTGAAAGTTTTTAAGACCTGTCTACAGCAGTCAGCCACATTAAGGGGCACAGATAAATGGGTGGATGTTGGTGACAGGCTTTGCAGATCAATCCATGAGATGGAGCCCGGAAGGATTTGCATGATTTGTTGAGGTCTTCCTGTCACGCAGTGGAATTCCATGGCGCAGAATTTACACTAGTCTTCTACTGATAATTGAGCTGATAGTGGAATTCCATTGCGCAGAATTTACACTAGTCTTCTGCTGATAATTGAGCTGATAGTTTACATATGTTCCACACCGAGTCCCATCCTGTGGATCACAGAGGAGGCAAATGAAGTTTCCAACAGCGGTTAATTATACTTCGAGCAGATAATTCATCTGCAGCGCATTCGGTCTGCATATGCGGGCCGAGATATCTAGGCCACAGATTAAGACTTCTTTCTACTAGACGAGGCCACTTAAAGTTTAAGCAAGCGAGCGTTTCGAACTATTGATTTCAAATAGTTTCAATTTATCAACATATACACTGCTAAAACCAGCATACTGAAAGTCTGAAGAAGATGTTCTTACAATTTTGATGTAAAGGTTGTCTTACTATCCTTCCGTCGAGAGAGGTTGGACTGATGTGACAAAGATATGATTGCGAAGCTTGTGACACAAATGAAAAACGCTGACACCTTTGAAATCTTTGATCATGCTCTCCCATACTTCGCCGGAGCTCTTATCTACGCAACACTCTCAGTAGTGCTGTGTTATGCCTCAAAGATTACCTCCGAATGAGTGATGCAGAGCAGACTTACGTACACAATCTGTTCTCACTTCTAACACCAAAGATCACGGGTTTTCATATTGGTCGGTCGACCCTGGAAATATTTGACATTTATTATTTCACGAATCAGACAATAAATGCAAACCTATGTTTGAAAGATGGCGAATATTTCAATCAAACTAGCGCGATTTGAGGACCTGGACTGAATTTGAGAGGCTATAGATTGTTCTGGGCTTTCCACCTCAGCCGCCATGCCAGACCTCATACCTTCTCTGGATACCAGGGTGACTCATGGCAGAAGGAGAAATACCAACGAGGTATGGAAGAACTACGATAGCAGAAACTGATGCTGCTCTTTGAAAACGGTAAGAACTGAGGCCGGGTTTAGAAGAGAGAATCTTCTGTGACAAAGTCAGCCCTTCATTCTCTTAAGCGCCAACATTCTGGTTTCATTCTTAACTGAGGTGTCACACATAGAAGGGTTACTACAAAGTTGTGACAAAGTCAGGTCTTTTCAAACATTTTACCATCTCTGCTTTTTCTTGCAGCAGCTTGTAATAAGCCTCCAAGTGTCAAATTCAGGGAGCTCAGCCATAATAACTACCTGCTTCACCATTGGCAGAGAAGTTATTCTTGCAAGAACATGATTAAAGTATACCAGATGCCGAACGGAGTCAGCGATGATGTCCTCAAAGGGGCCAGAGGTCCGACTTCGTCTTCTCTTCCCAAAAGCTTTTCAGTCCCTTTCATCAAGTGACGAGTGCATCTTTCTAAACTTTTTTTTTTTAATTTCAATTCTCAGTTTATCATTCTCACATGGTTAGGATTAAAAAATTATTACTATCACAAGAGATGAAGTCTTACATTTTGTCTGAAATCCTATGCTTCTCAAAATATCTCAACCGTCATTTTTATATATTGTGACAGGTTATAATTTATTATTAAGATAACTCATTCATCGATCCATATTGCATCGAACGCCTTGTATGGTATACTTTACCGTTCATACTTGCGCCTGTACTTTGGGGGTCTCTGTCCATGCTGATATTTATATTATTTGAGACGTCTACTTGGAGGAGCGGAACCTAGCGAAGCCGCCACGTTTTACAGTCGTAACACTTTCTTCACTCTTATCATGTACCAATATTGATCACCGAGACAAGTTGTAATTCTTCATAGAGATAGAGCACGTTATTATCACCAAAGAACACAATGATCACATCCGTCAATATAATTTTGTATTCTTTCTTTTTAGAAAGAATGTGGCACTGCATAATTTTACATGAAGATATAGCTTCCAAAACTGAGCCAAAGATAACCAAGTAGTACAAGCTTGTAAAATCATTTCACGCTTCTTCCACCAAAATCATCCGAGAGCGATATAGTTACTTTCTAGGGTGTTTTAGATTGGCGGACGATTGGGTGACAGGGGTCACGGGATTTCCAAACAGATAAAGTTAAGACTAGCAAGATAGCAATATCTCGCTAGTCTTAACTCAGGATCACTAGTTATTGTGTTCTCTGATTAGAACTCAATATTTTATGCAATTGATGCACAAACTATTCATATACACTTTAATTGTGAAAATAAAATAGACAGTTGGCTTCACTGATTGCATTGAATATATGATTAAAATGAGTACCAATAACATTTCTTCGAAGAGTATTAGTGAAAATGGGCCAAATGAAAGACATGACTCGTAGTACTAAGAAATTTAAAGCAGCAGAGATTCAAAATGGGGTGTATCCTCCCCATCTTGTTCAACAACATGACGAGATAGGACTCCTCCTTCATCATAATAACTGAAAGAACATAATAAGTTGAGTTGGCTCAGTTTGTTACCAGATCGAATCTCAATCGTGAATCTTCTTTTCCCTCACAACTTAACGAATTCTTTGACAGGTGGTCACTAAGTCTGTCTTACCTTCTATTGACGAAATCGCGGATATCGTGCAACAGACATTATTCAACTGACGGAAGCAAGAAAAATCTACAATATAAAACACAAATATAAGTACAGTCTCCAACACAAGCGCAACCGGTAAAACTGCGACCAGAGGCAGAAGGTTCCGTCAACTTCCTTGAACCTGAAGGGGAATAATAAGCCCTTTACGTACAAGGTTTGTAAAGGTTGATGGACGTCCCCTTCAAAGTGACATCTACGAAACTGCTGTGCTTCTTTTCTGACTTATAATGACCATCCACAACGGAAAAGCCGCAAGAAATGAGGCTAAATCTGGCTTTCCTGCGGCCCCCTGAAGCTTCCTCCTCCGGCAGTAGCTGGACCCTCATCTCTTGTCCCAGACCCGCATGTTCAGCACACAGATCTGCCTCTATATAAAGCCGGGGAATCCCGAGATCACTAGGCACTCATTCATTCAGTGGGCGAACACTCCAGCGACTACAATTTACAAGTGGACAATTTTGGATTCACACTCTCATCGGGTTGGGCTAGTGAGAATTTGTGGGTTCGAATTCACGATTCATTTGTGGATACGACCTTCGCTGCAACAACTGTGGGTGAGCTGATGATGAAACTCCTCAGTTTCTTCGGTAAGAAGGTGAAATCGCGAGCTTCGGAGAGGTATTCGAACCCTTTCGCTGAGTTCTTATCAGGTGAGTCGCCCCGGCGCTCCTCAGAACGTTGTCCACCGTCGTCCGTGAATTTTTCTGTTGTCCATCAGAGAGATATCGAGCGGAGACGTGGTGTTGTAGATGAGCTGTTTGAGATTCAGGATCAGGAGCTGAGTGAGGCTTTCAGGATTATCGACAAGAATGGGGATGGGAAGATCTCCAAGGAGGAACTAGGCACCATGTGGAAGGCGCTCGGTGAGAGAGTTACAGACCGGGAACTTACACTCATGGTGGAAGAGCTTGATCAGAATGGGGATGGAGAGATCGACATTTTAGAGTTCGCGAGTCTGAACACGACGGTTGGTTTGGCTACTCACGATCCAGATACTCATGCTGAAGAACTGAGAGTGGCATTTTGCGTGGCAGACGCAAATCGCGATGGCCACATCTCAGCTGCTGAGCTGCAGAACGTGATGAAACGATTGGGAATGAAGAAAGTGAGCCTTGCAGAGAGTTCAGCCATGTTGAAAATTGCGGGCTCCAACTTCGGTGGCCTGATCAACTTTGAGCATTTTGCCAAATTGATGACATCCAGCATATTCACTAAACACGGCGTACTGTGAGATCCGAGCAAATTCCCAGATATATACCAGCACATCGACCATGTTTGGATGCAACTACATCAAATGTACTTCACGTTGGGACGTGAGGTGACGTAGTCTGATCGGGGTTTGGATCCTTCGGACGGGATTCTTCGCGCTCGAGATGTACAATGAGGTGGGCAAGCTTTCAGCTCAGGTTCAGATTCACAAAGAACAAAGCTCTATTGCTGTCTGTCATTCACCTGCCCATCTACTCATAGACTAGCAGCTCATGACGTGACATGCCACGTCGTAAATAGCCAATGTTGCTGATGACCAAGCTTGACCTGAGCTGACCTGGTGATCAGCAACATGGACGAGTGTGGCATAGGACACAGGGCCACCTCTCGAGATCACATCAGCATACGAGTAGGCATTGATCGCAAAGTTGACTATCAACAAAAACAGAGGGAAAGAAAGTTCTGGAACCGTTTCGGGTCAAGTTTGTATGCGCTCATGAAAGAAGATGATCATCCGGCTTACTCTGCTAATATTCTGATGAAGTAGACAGGTTGAATTTGTCACTACAAATTCAAAATTTTACTGCCATATTAGCATCATTCACTTGAACGAAACTTCCTGCTTATTTGCATACTGAAATTGTCAAATAGCAGAGTAATTGACTTCTCTTTTGTTGTAGTATGCAAGATGCAGGCATCAGCTGCAGCCACCCATGCACCAAGGCACATGCGGATGTCAGATTTAGCCAAGATCACATACACGTGACTATCCATAGTGACAATTCTGAAGTTGATCAATTGCTTCAACTCTTGATCACAATGAACTCCTGTGGGTTTCAGTATCACAAGGCTATTATGTAAGCAAAGTATTTTAGAGAATGTAGCAATACAGGAACTTCAATCATCATCAGAAACGATGATGTTACGTTGGAAGCTTTCGAGGGGTCCATATGTACACATAATTTTGAATAAAAGCCGTTTCTGATTTCTATCTGATTATGCATTTCTATCAGTTTGCAGTTTGAGCAGTCGAGGGTTGATAGTTCTGCTAAGTTATAGTACCAAAAATATGGCCTGCAACACATTTCTGGACCAAATCTCTGTAGTCTCTATATCGGTCCATGAAATAATCTACTAGTTACATTTGAAAGTACTTCCAAATTGAGTGTTGCAGGAAAGCTTCTGGAAATGGACCTTCGCCTCACAAATCGACGCCGTGAATTCATGTCTAAAAACAAGATCCGTATTCAACTACATCCGGATCAATTCTCGCTCCTGATCAATGAGGAGTCCCTTGAGTCCAAAGACGGTTCCTGCAGACCTCATATTAACCACAGGTTCGAGTGTAAGTGGCTTGGGGGCCCATGCCACTGCCAAGCCATGCCATACTTTTCGTGGACTTTAATTTCATTCCTTCATTCATTTTCTTGCCTAAAATTATTTCCTGTCTGTGAGAGAGTATAAGACGCACCGTTGAACCATGATGCCAAATCACAAAACCAGTGTTCACAGGATAATATTCAAAGATACAGCCATTGGCTGGAAACCAAGTCATAGTTGTAATTTATGACTTTCCACCATATCTTGTTATATCATGCATCTAATTTTTTTCCAATGACTTTGAATCCATGTGCATGCGCTTCTGTCATCCTCAGATCAGAATACACACTGAACAGTAGAGGGAACGACAAAGCTGAAATGCAGCGAGCGATGTTGTTGCCCTTGGTGGATATCACTCTTCACATTCTAGAGAGTTTCCTCCATCAAGCCTAATTGGGACACATCAAATTCCGAAGGAAAGCCCTTTGAATTTCAAACATGTGGAAAATTTGACTAACGTAATTACGCTAGTGGAAGTAAAGTCACATCCAACTTTTTCTTAACTTGGGTGTGAGCTTGAATTAAGTAAGCTCCTGCAAATTGAGGCCTCATGGATGGGGCCTTAGCTTGCAGTTTAACGTACCAGCTCATGGACGTCCAAATGAGCAGCAGAAGAGAAGCGGCTTTTGGGTCACCTTAAGAGCTAAATGTCATGCTCAGCTTATGATTGAAAAGGTAGCAACAGTCCTACTTGATGAATCTTCTGTTTGATATGACCTAAACATGTCAAGAAAAGTGTATGTACAAACGGCAAATGCAGAGCACGCGCGGGATGCGAGGTGTGATTTGCAACTAGTCGTCGGCTCAGAATGGAGGTGGCGCAGGTCAAGTGAGTACACCCAATAAAATCATTAATCATAGCAAGGTAAAGTGCGTATGATGTTACTGCTGAATCGCTACTGGACCTACAAGAGTGAGACGGCACTATAAACTAAACCCTCTGGTGCAAACATGACATACATTGTGTGCCATGTATGCTGCTTTACAAGAATAAGAACGTAGATTTCATGCAGTCTCTCCTATAAACTAAGATGCTAACGAGATATTTCTTATATGACTGTTTAAGCCCACATGAATGCAAAACACTCCATGTAAATTACATTTCAGATTTCTTAGCTCTCTTTCAATATATATATGTTAATCTGACTACCACTCATTCTTCGTAGGGAGTTTCAAACATTCGATAAAACAAATTACTTATAGTTGACAATAGTCATCTGAGTACTAATCTTCACATGTTAGTAAATATATATATATATACTTAATAAATAATGTGAAAGGCCAACAGAACATAAAAATAATTTTTGAATGGGCAAATGTTCCATTCAATTCCAAGCAGAGGTATCAAAAAGTACATCAAATTTGATCAAGATTTGAATATGAGGTCACATTTTGATGCAAAGCTCCTGGATTCCCTCAAAACTTGATCATTGTATCATTGGGAGAATTTACTTTGATCCAAGTTCAAAGACTGTATAATGGAGATTTAGGGCAATTTGTGTGATTTTAGTTCCAACCAGAACTTTATGATGAAAGAAGATGAAAGAATGTCCAATATATATATATTTACCGCATTTATTAGATTTTATAAACTGTACAAAACTTTTCTAATAAGCAGCCTGGTGGTACAATCACTATGGCTGCACCATGATTTACCATGAGCTCTGACTTTAGAGTTAACATGGTGATCCATATAAACTGTTTACTACAGTCAAGTTATATTTAATCCAGGCGGCTAGGGTTTAATTTGTATATGAAACAGTCATATCTAGACTGATCTACAGCCCTGGCTGCGAATCTGTTTTGATTGCGAGTCTTGGCGTCGGATGAATTCGCAACGGAAGAGCTGTCTGAACAACGAGACCAAATCCATGATCGTTGGGCACATCCATGGGTGCCAAGCCAGGCGGAGGACTCCAATCGAACTCTTGGAGGAGCGAAACCAGCATCCGTTGGAATATCAGCAGCCCCAGGTTGATCCTACCGCTGCCAAATGGCAACAGCTTGAAGTCGTTAGCGCCGATAGGCCCATTCTTTCCCATTTTTTTCTGTCTGGATCAAAGGCCAACGGATTCTGCCGCAATTTTGGATCGCGTGATATCCACAGACAGTTTACAAAAACTGCTGAATTAGCAGGGATGAAATACCCGCCGAGAGTTGTGGCATTGAAATCGGAACGTGGTTTCAGCAATGGGAGTGGACTACGCACCCGGTAAGTTTATGATATAACAGCTTGAAGAAATGGCATTTCGGAGAAGACTGAATCTGATGCAGCTCGTTCTATGCCAACAACGGTATCAATCTCGTCTTGAAGCCATTTCAGCAGGTGCGGATGTCGAACTAGCTCCAGAAGTGACCATTCTGTGCTCGAAGCACTGGTCTCCATTCCAGCTATCATCAGATCCTGCGTAGGAAACAGAGAAAAAAAATAAACAAGTGAAAATCACGGCATTTATATACTCCTTCAACCACTTTTTGATAATAATATAATTTGAGCTTGCTCACCCACTCTCTCTCACGTCTATGACTGGATGCATGTCCAGGTGCAACAAAATCGTTGAATTACTGTATCTCATTCGTAAGTCTGTAGATCAAGGGTGAGACCGTTTTTCCCGGAACTTTTGCAGAAGTTCTGATGTAACAAATGAAGTAGAAGTGTTCGGATAATTATATAAGAAGTCTGTGAGAGCAGACTTTCTAAAGAAATTTCTGAAATGATCATCAATCAGTTTTGGATTGGTTGATATGGGAGTAGTAACCAGGAGAAGTGATATTATACCATCCTCCGTAATCTTCTGATTTTCGTGATGGGTAAGAAGGATGTCAACGAAATCCTCGTCTACGTAGCTCTCCAAGCTTGACCTGACGCCTCTGTGTTCCTTCAAAACTTGCTCGAAGATGTCCCGGAGACGTTTGTTGAGATTTTTGAACTTTTTGACCTGTCCTTGGGGATCCAGACGCTCCAAGCTCGGGAAAAATCCACCACGTTGAACCAAAGAAGTAGCTCCAAGATCTCGGCGACAATCTCCTTGTAGTCCCTCAGCTGAGACGCAACAGATAGAGTGCCATCTAGGATCCGCTTCCCGAAGAGCATAGCTGCCAGAAGCCCATCAGTCGTTGTCAGGAGCATATTTCGCACGTCCACAATCTCCTCAGCCTGGGCTTTGATCGCCATGTGACCCTTCCGGCGCTGCACCGTCACCATAAAAAGTTAATCGTCACCCCAAGTGCAAAACAGATCTCTCCATTGCTGAATGACATCCAACTAGAACTGTTTACCTCTGGGACATTCAGAAAACTTTCAAGCTGGAGGTCAGACTGCGATCGACGTACATGTGCAGATCTGGAGTCAATTGCAATATGCATACGAAGACATGGTCTTGAAAATGACGCTTTCCAGTAGACTTGAATGGTCAGAGGAGACGAACCAGCTGTGAACTGGATTCGTTGAGATAGATGAGACGATTTTTATGGAGAGATGAACACCTGCAATTGTCTGCATACCTGTTCGTACTGCTTTAACCTGGACGCAGTGAGAAACTCTGCAGTGCACATTTTTTTAAGAAACACTTGGTTTGGAGTGTATCCTTGAGATGAGATATTCGTAGCTCCGAATTGTTGTCGGGCGCTGCGCGAACTCAGCGTCCTTGTGTTTCAATACCTCTTGGGCGAGCTCCACAGACGATACCACCACTACGTCATAAGTGGTGGTATCGAAGATAAAAGATGGGACCATACTTTTTCGCCAACTTGGCAAATGCATGATGAAGTTTTGGTTCTAGAGACAGAATGCCCCCAATGACGGGCCAGTTCAGAGGCCCCGGAGGCAGTCTATGATTACGTGATTTCGACCATCTGCGAATAAACCAGACCGTAGCTTTTCCAAGTACGACTAGGATCGACGTTATAAATCCCCATGAAGCTATGAGACTTGCACTTGTGTGCCGAATGCTGAGCTGAACCAGTGAAGCAGCAGACGGAAAGCACTGATGATCCCAAATCAGTGCAGCAAAATTTATGCACATAATCCGAAGTGTACGATGACATTGTCCAGGCTCCTTAGGAGGGGAGAAAGATGCTCGCAGGAACCAGCCCCGCGCCTCTTGACTCACCTGACTGTGAAGCAGCTTCAGTTGCAGCCCCGAGGCACCGTCTCTTTTGACTATTTTTTGAAAACGAGTGATAAATTTTTTAAATAAATATATATATTATAAATAATTGCACGAATCATGAAAATTTATAATATATTTAACAAAATATTGATTAAAAAAATTATAAATTCTAAACTCTTCAAAAACTTCTACGAACGTGAGGGCGAGATTCCATCACGACAGTCAGGAAGGTCGACGGGCAGAAAAGCAGGTGTTTCGGTTTCCTATCCAACCGTATTCCAGAATCTTCTTCGTCGAATTGATATATCCTTGGCAGTATTCGATTGACAACAATTGCAGGAAATTCTGTGAGTGGGTTTGATTAAGTTCCCACTAGGCCCATAACTCAAATTTGCTTCACACTCCTGCAGGGCATTCTAATTCTAATTCATTTGTTACATTCCTTGCCTAAAAATTGCTGCAAAACATAGTTGCAGGAAATACAATCAGAATAAAAAATCTTCACTACGCGACCGGCTAACTTATTCTAAGACTCCGGGTAGGTTGAGCTGGTGTCGAAATTGACCCAGCTGTCGACGTTTGCCTTCTGGTATGTGTACCCGAGAGCTTCTGCGCTGAGGAAGTCCCTCACTCTGAATCTGTTCATAACCGCATTCTCATCCCACAGAAGAAACTCCCCATCCAGCCAATCCGAGCTCGTCGGATTCTTGTGATAGTCACGGAGAGATACCCAGACATCCCAAAGCCTCTCGAGGTTGGCATGGAACGGGAAAAATACAGGATCCTCCGGGGCGCTCTTAGGCTCGAACATCTTTCCGCCGATGTAGCAGTGCATGCTGGTGTGTGAATACTTCTCTTGCATACCAGCTCCATTGGCAATGCCAATAGCCTGCGGATCTCCCACTCTGTACTCCTTACCCATGAACGCGATCGTATCATTTCCCCATGTGAGGAAAGTTCTGTGCATGAGCTCGTTGTTCCTCCAGATGATCTGAGCCAAAGTCAGGTTGTCTGGAAACGATGGGGCGCCTAAAGTAGGATCGTAGTGAGTACCGTCGAATGCGAGGTCCACCGGTCTGTATGGAATAAATGCCTTCTCCGAGCGATTCCACTGGAATGTAGCCTTAGTCGGGTCGTTGTACATGGGGGGGAAGTAAAGACCAGACTTGTAGCAGCCGCCATCATTGCGCCCTTCGGTTTTGTTGAGAGTGTAAGTGTTGTCGTAATTCCAGTAGTGAAGAGTGAACTCTGTATCGTTGAGTAGCTTCTGCAGAATTTTCTCGTGGAAGTACACGTAAGCTCGGTGCCACGGATGGAAGTACCAGCCGATGTGGATGTCGATGGTCAGATTGTTGGAGCCATCTTGGATGAATGAGCCTGTTGCGTAAGCGCAGTGGATCCCGTATTGCCTCACGTAAGAACGGGGATCAGTGTCTGGAAGAGAGCGCATCAATCTGTACCCCTTCTGCAGCTTCTTGGTGTACGTCCTCAGCTCCTTGCCGCTCAGGCACTGCAGGGCCTTTCTGACTCTCAGGGGTTTGGAGGGATCAAGCTTCGGAGGACTGAAGTCGATGATGGGTCCGTCGATGATCTTTGGCGGGCAGCAGTCAGCTGGAATGCCAGCCCACTGACCACGCCTGCACTCCTTGAATGTTTCCCTGGTGATTTTGATAGGAGCTGACTGAACATTTGATAGCATGCAGCAGAGCAAGAACGGCACCAAGAGCACTATTCGACTCCTGGAAGCCATAGTGCACAGCTGCTGATAGTACTTCAGTCGTGGGAACCACCAACTTTAATCTAATTTTGCTCGGATCCAGAGTGTACGTGACTATATGCCTAAAAGCTTGACTAATTCCAGAGCAACGTTTACGAACAAGTTCAATATCAAGCTTTCAGCTGATCTACATGCTACGACCCTGAGAAAGCTAACCTTCGATCTGCACGATGAACTGTTATCTCCACAGCTACTAGGACTCTAAGATCAGAGCTAGCAGCTGCAGTGTGAAGAATACAGTTCCAGATGTCTGCTATTTATATGAAGCATTTCACGCAAGATAGCCACAACTGGGACTTGAAAGTCGTCGTAGTGAAAGACTCCTCACCTCGACAGACCAGAGTCTGTTCGTCGAAAGACTCAAACCACATGGTCAACCATAGCGTGCACCTCATATCTCTTGACCGTGATCCTGTTGAGTTTCCTTGATCTTTACCAACTTTACAGTTGGTAAAGATCTCCAAGCAAATTCATTATTCAAAGCTAGCTACCTGCTGTCCTACGCCCTCTAGCAAGAAACCGACACTCGCAAACTAACTGGATCATAGAAATCTGATGGAATCAAATCCCTTTATTCTTCCGAAGGTCGAAAGTTAGGTTAATGCCGAAGGCAGGAACAGAATCGTTCAAGATAAATCCTGAACACCTGACTGCTGGACCTATGTGTTCAGTAGCACACTTTCCTGAGCGTACTCGTCTTTCATATGTGCGTTCTAGAACATGTTGAAACGTGACTCTCGTCAGTCAAACAAACACATTGGTTCAGAAAGCTTGAATTTGATGTTGCCGGTGCTGTTGTTGTACGATCACGTGATCCCTTTGGTTCGCGCGACTCGGTCTTCCCGCTGTGTAGTATGAGAAACCTGATAGTGTGATGCCTACGTCAGCGACAGGAACCTGTAATTGAGCCTCGGCCTGGCTCAGTTGTAAGATTTGTATGTCTCCTGTACTTTGGACAAATCTGTTGGTCGGCACCAAGAGAAAGAACTTCACGGTGTATCCTGTGAGGAATGTTGTCGAGATTCACAAGATCAGGAGGAGCTGCACATGAGGAACTGCAGCTCGTTGTTGCATACATACATATCGCTTGCCTTATGCCACAAGTAAATGATTCTGTAGATGTTACATCGATCGTGATGATTCACAGAAACCCGGGGCAAGGCCTTCTGAATGATGGCTGAAAAGAAGGAAATACCTGTCAACAGGAAAGGCTAGCGTGTCGACCATATAGAAGGAAACTTGGAGGGGAAGGGTAGAAGGATATGGAGATTAAGGGGAGAAAGAGAGTAGAAAAGTGTACTACATTTTCGTGCATATTGTGTGGCCACATTTTGCCAAACATGGAGATTTTATAGTCCGTTCTCTTGGTCTTTCAATTTTGGTTCCATTGGTAACTAAATTGAATACTATGGAGAATGATATAGTGAGATATGAGTATTTTTTTTTTGGGTTTGGAGTGATTTTTAAGTGACTTTTCTTGAATTAGACATATGGATTAGGTTTTTTTTTCACATCTCTTCCTTTCCTTGCATTGGTTTGATTGGAATCTTGTTGGAAAATTACGGAGATCTGAATAAAAAAATATGAATGTTTTTAGATTTTAGGGTTTTCATAGTTAACATTTTCCAATGTGAGGTGGGGTGTTAGGGGGTGTGGTTCTGCAGGTGGCAGTAGATACATGATGAAGTATCTGGGTTTCTTTATCGTTCTCTTTGTGCTAGCTATAGCTTCACTTTCCGTTATGGGCCCCCAAAAGCGATGCGTGATACACCATGTCCGGTGTGTCATTGTCTCTTTACCTTGCAAGGGGTAAAGACCCACATGGAAAACATGTACAAAGATTATGATTGGACTACTTGGGATGCGCATGTGTTTAGGACGGTCACATTGACATCATTATTTGTCACTTCTATGAACACGCAGACTACATCGACTCCTTCGTTGTGCATTCAGTGTATACCGATCGGGTCGTGGGAATAGTTAGCTTCCCATGCAACTTCGATTCTAGAGCTTTTTGAGACTAGGTTTCCAAGTCCACGTTTATTCCATAGGCTTCCTCGTGCACTCCATGATGAGGCTAGATGTGCTTTTCGCTTAATGCTCAATCGGTTGGCTTGCGATTCCATGCACGAGTTAGCATGGTTTTTGTTTCTATTACTTCCGCGATGGTGTCTTTGTTATACAAGAGGTGGACTTGCTGGACATAGGGAGGTGGCAGCTAGATTTCAAAGATTCCAAACGGGGGATTGGGCTACATTGTAGTAGCCTATTCCGGCCACACAGGTTAGGAGTCGGGTTTAGTCACATGATACTTATGATTTGGTGTGATTGCGACGGTGTAGCATCTTGGGGCATGCCCGGGAGTATGCACAGCCCCATGCTTATGCTTAGAGGGTTTGTCATGGATGGTATATGAGCATCTTCGAGATTACTTTCAGGCGGATGATCCCTTTAGTGGTTTCATTGAGTTGTTCCAAATGGTTGCATCAGTTGCGACAGGGGAGATTCTGTTGTCAATAAGTCAGGTTCTATGTGCTAGTCGGCGTCTCGCGATGGAGAAGGACACTGGGAGCATTAGACCGATTGCTATTGGAGAGGTCTTATTACGATTAGTCAGTTGCACCATTGTCTTACAACATCGTTCATACTTCCAGGAGCATCTTTGTCCACATCAGTTTGGAGTCGCCACACCATGAGGCTGTGAGGTGGTATCGTTGGACATTAGAGCACTTCTAGATATCCATCTGGATTGGGTTATCTTGCAAGTAGACGTTGAGAACGATTTTAACAGTGTCTCACGTGCATCCATTTTTAGAAAGGCTAGTGGATCCTTATCAAGCCTCATTCCTTTCGTATGTCTTTCTACGGTTCACATTCTTCTCTTTTTTATCAGCATGGCTTTTCCCAGGAGAAAGTCATCGTTCTACAGTATGCCATTGGCACTCGACAGGGAGATCCTTTGGGAGGACCCCTATTTGCCATGGCTCATTATAGAGCTCTTTTGTCTATTGCTTTGGCCGTGTCTGGTTATGTGTTCCACTACTTAGCGAATGATACACACATTGTGGGCCATATAGACAACATTAGGCAAGCCTTTGATTACTTGACTACCAAGCTTCATCTTGTAGGCTTGAGACTCAAGGTGTTAAAGTGTATGGCTTGATCTCCTTTGGGCATTCCGCCTCATCTCCAGCTTCCAAAGGGATATATGATATCGACAGACGGTTTACGTATTCTAGGAGTGTGAGTAGGGTCTGAGGATTTTGTTTCACGCTACTTTGAAATTGCACTTATCAAGGATGTTTTGCATGTAGACAACCTTCCTCTACTAGAGGATCCGTAGGTGACGTTTGATATATTGTCATCTAGTATTGCTTGTCGATCCACCTACCTTCTTCGCACGGTTCCTCCTTCACCTACATTCATATCACGTTTGGTAGCTTTTGATAGAAGGATCATGGATGTCTTTGGTGATATCATCGGACCAGGGATATTCGAGTGTGTGACATGAGATTTAGCAAGCAGACAGACATCTTTGCCAATTTCGTGTGGAGGGGTAGGCTTATTATCGATAGAGGAGATGGCACCTACGGCATTCTTGACGAGTTGGATGCTCATTGCACCTTTGTTAACTTCTCGATTTGTGATCACAGATAGACCTATCTTGGAGATATATGAGAGGGACGTGGATACGGGATCATTTCCCTTACAGATATTATTACGACATACGAGAGATGTTTTATCACGAGAGGTACGACATGAGTTCCCATCTTTTTCCTCTTTGGCTACTGATTGGACTAGAGGTCTATAGTCTATCTTGATGGACCGACAGTTTCAAGAGGCTCTACATTCACTCTTAATGGATCCGGCCATTCCTCGTACTACTAGAGCTCGTCTACGCTCTTGCTCGGGCAAGGGTGCAATCTCGTGGATCTTGGATCGACAATGAATCAAGTCTTTCTGACTCACACCAGTTACTTTCTCCATATTGATGAGTATCCATCTTGGCTTGGTCCATACATCTACATCTTCATTACTCACATGTGAATGTGGTATCACTTTAGATGTAGCAGATGTTCATATGACTTTTTGTCCATTTGGATGGCATAGGATAGCTACCTATGATGCCATTAGGGATGTGGTGTTTGCTATGGCACGAGAGGGTGGATACCTCACATGGAGAGAGTGTTGGTATGCCTTGTAGTCGACTAGGGTTAGGGCATACCTGTACTTATTTTGGGAGGATCATGTCATTGTGGCAGATGTGGTGATTACCGATCCTACTAAAGACACAGTTTCAGAGGGGGTGATCACCCATCCTCTAGGATGGACAGCGAGTCGAGTGGTAGCAGCCAAGGTCTCCAAGTATAGAGGTATGCAGAGAGGTCACCTCTTTGTTCCTCTAGCTTTGGAGTGATATGAAGCTATGGATACCTATTTCGACATGTTAGTGAAAAAGTGCGTGAGAGCCTACCATACTAGGCGGCATGGAGTATCACTATCTTTAGTTTACTGTATAGTCTAGTTTAGACAATGTGTTTCCATTGCTCTACAGAGAGCACTCTATAGCAGAGCAATCACGTTAGGTGATGCTTCTTCGGATGCTCTTTGTTTGTAGAAAGTTTGACCTAGGTAGTTCGGATATCTTAGGTGTTGCACTACATATTTCCGAGTGTGATACTTCCCATCCCTTTTCGTTGTCCACTGTCTGTTTATCCGCGGGCAGACGAAGTTGTCAAATATCCCCGGCTACCCCTAAATTTGACTGAAAAGGAAGGTCATAAGATGTATGCGACTTTTACATCACATATTCCTGACCAACGGCAGTCGGATCCGAGATTTACCTTCGAAATCTGCCATGTCTAGCCAATGCGTTGTGGTAATGTCGTCATGCCGCGATCACTCTTTGAACTTTCTGGAGGACTTCACTCGTGGTCACTACAATTAGGCACCGGCTAAGGCTCACGTCAGTCTAGTTAGGTACACTAAACGTTCAACTTATTGGAGCAAGTACCTAGATTGAATCCTCTATTTCACTACTAAACTACGGGATAAATCACAGCATGATTCGAGAACATTTAAGATACTCCGCATGGGCGAAGTGTCGTAAATAACGGTAAGCAATGGAGGAAGCTCGTCGGACCTACAGCTGTAGAAGGCTGTATTTAACAGTAGAAACCCGACTCAAAGTCAAAAGAAGGTGAAGTCTGATGCTTTCCTTGTAGCGGATATGATATCTAAAAAGTCGAGTTTTGTTTTCCTTGTTTGGCAAGATCATTCTTTTCACGTGGTTGTGCAATTTACAAAGCATATCTGATAAACGAAACCTTTATAGTTACCGCCTAGACGAAAATGTCTTACTACAAAAATATGTAATAACTGTGGGACAAAGTCCAATAGAGAAGGTACAGGCATTGAAGAGTATGATTACGACAAATCCAAAAGAGATGTTATGAAATATGTGATCAATGCATTTTCAAAAAATTTACAAACTTCACCAACTCTCCCCACAAGTCAGTCTAACCCTTACTCAGTATTCAACACAATGTCATATTAATGTAAAATATACACGGTATGTACATTCTCCCACACATTACAAAGAACATCTTCAGTGGAATTGCAAGTGGCTATCTAGTATACACGATACTTAGAATGTGAAATGAATAAAGGTGGAAAGTATTCAGTCATAAAGAATTTCCGATAATTTGAATAAGTTGAATGTTTTATGAAATATCTAACAATAATGAAATGGGTATATGCTTGTCTATGAAATCTATGCGTTGGGCGCATGTGTTAGAAGTTAATTTAGGTCTTGAGTAACTCTGGTTAGTTTGACTATATTTAGTTAGACTAGGGTTAGGCGGATACTACTATATAAGAGGGCATATACTAGCAGAAGCTCTTTGTGACACAATTAGGGTATTCAGTAAAGTGACTCTGTTCCGTGAATGTAGCCTCAGCGAGGTGAATCACGTATCTTCTGTATCGACTCTTGATTGCATATTTTTCTCCGTGTATTTCTATTTCGGATAACAATTGGTATGAGAGTGATCGGACAACAATTGGTATCAAAGTGATTGGGTTGAGCGATTGATCGGGGCCTACTTTCTAGAGAGGAAAAATCCATGGAAGGCAAGTGAAGGATGTCATCACATACCACAAGTGGTTGGAAGAGGAGTTCACTCCGCGAGTGCAAACTCGTGGAGATGATTTGATCAAGAAGTGGGGGCATTCCTCTGCAGCATCTACGGCCGTGTCTATTGCCGATGTCATGAAGTCTCTCATTACTCCTACTCCGGAGGGCGATTTGTTTTCATCGGAAATCCTTATGGTATTGCCGAAGACATTGTATTCATCATGCCTTGCCATTCAAAGGACGATGGTGATTACGAAGTAGTACCTCACTGTCTGATTGATGATTATCTCTACACACGCATCAAGAAGAGCGAGGATGAGCTCGTTGCCGAGAAGAAGTGTGTCGCCCACCTTATTGGGGAGTCTGGCGGCGTTTGCAGTATCACGGAGGACACCATGCTTCCGGGTTGAAGTATAAACGTGCCGAGTTATATAAGTTTGACGTAGAAATCTCTAAACGAGGTTAACTCAAGAGTTATGGAAGGAGGGAAAGACGACTGTGGGTACATGAAGTAGCAAAGCAGTGTTGGTCCCCCCATCACATTGGTCGCACCATTCCTCGGCAGGTGCACTTCAGCAACTTCAATACATGTCGCCACCTGAGCTTCATTGACACAGCATAAAGACCTCCAGGCTAGATGAATGAAGAAGGAGTGAAAGCTGAGAATTCTGTTTTTCAACCGTAGGTCAAGTTTTGTGGTATTAATACGTTCGTGTCATTTCAATTCAAAACTCACGGCTGCTGTAGTGAAAAGTCCAGGTGAATGCTGCAGCGCCCTTTGGTGGAATGCTTGGCTGGAGAGTGTAAGGATGTTCTACTGGCAGTGCAGATTTTGGTTCGCGAAGTAAGAGAAAAAGAGATACGAAGGTTCAAACTGCAAGCATATGAGGTGAAGCGTTCACTGTATCGTTTGCCAAGAGGCAAACCAAATATTCGGTTGATTCTGGAAGGCATGTCTGATCATTGGGTTGGTGAAAGAAGAGGCGGTGAAGGGAGTGGGCATTCATGTGGCCGATCCGGATTTCTGATAGAGTGCCCCGGAGAAGTGTGACGAGCAGCAGTTTACTATATCTTTTTCCAAAAGAAGAGGAAGGACATGTGTCGAAGGGAATTGCGTATGTGCCTTTGTTGTTTGTGGCACTAGCAGCAGCAAGCAGAGCAGCAGTATCTCTTGTGGTTTAGGGATTTCTACCTAGGGTAAATTTTCTTTATTCTCACATGAGTGGGAAGAAGTCAAGTTTGGAGGTTCCATTTGACAATCGAACGATACAAGGGACGAGTTCAAGGGCTAGACAAAGCAAGATAGCAGTCATGAAGATAGAAGGAGCCGGATTTGACATTGTCAAATATGATTGGCATGGTGACTATCTTGTATGGAAGAGGCAAGTCAAAGGCAAGTTGAAGGCTTCTGGTTTGGGCAAGTCATTGAGGCCTAACCCTTTACATTCAATGATTAAGACTGGAAGGATCAAGCAATGAGTATTGTTATAATCCATCTACAACCTTCAGTTCTAAAGCAAGTTGATGAGTATGACAATTGTACTTTATTGTTTGAGGCTCTTCAGCGACAATTTCATCGCAAAAAGTTATCAAACAGGTTGTACACCTCCTTGAAACTGATGAGCTTCAAGATGAAAGATTCAGATACGAATATACAAGATCACATTGATGCCTTTGATGATCTTGTTATTGATCTTCAGAATCTGGGAGAGAAGATAATTGATGAGAGGAAGGTCCTTCATCTGTTAAGTTCATTACCTGCTTCATATCAGTCATTGTCACGATTGTTGCTCCATCTTGATAGACAAACGATCATTGACAATGAGGTTGTAAGTGCTCTATTAACTGATGACCTACATCAGAAGATGATGATGCCCTCTACTCCATCCTCTTCATCTGGTACAGCACTGAATATGACCCGTGGACGATCACAATCAAGGAATGAGAAGGATAGGAAGAAGGTTGGATCTAGAGATAGATCCATGTCTAGGGGTAAATCCCAAGACATAAAGACGGTGGTCTGTTGGAAATGTGGCAAGAATGGTCACTTTAAGAAGGACTACCATGTGAAGACCAAGGCTAATGATCTTCCTTTGGTCAATATGGCTCAAGATTTTGATGAGGAGTATGACTTGCTCCAATATGGACTTTGAATCCAGAGGTATGCCCTATGCAACTCACCAAAGGGCGTTGGTGATGTATGGATTCTGGATAATGCTTGTCAAATTCAAACAATAGAACCATATTTATCACTTTACGAAATTATATTCAGAAAATTGAAATTTTATTTAAAAATAAAATATTTTTTCAATGATATGATATAATTATTCATAAAATTAAATTCAAAAACCTCAATTATGTCAACTATTCGAAGATATCTCTATATACAATTTTTTAAATATGTAATTTCAAAATTATGATTATAAAAACTGCTCATATGATATATATAGTCAAATTTCTATTTATAATTAATATATATATATATAACATATGATAAAAGATATTTCACTATCTTTTATAATCAAGATATATGTCTAATTTAGCACATAAATTATTATTTTTTATCTAAGAAATAAAGTTTTAAGAGAAAATCAAAAAAATATTTAGAATAAATAATTGGATTTTTTGGATGATCAAAATGATTATAAATATTCTAAATATAATTATTTTTGCAAACATAGAAATTAAAAAAAAATTCTGAATTTATTTTTTATTAAAATTATAATATAAAAAATATTTAAGATTACAATCTCAATAATATGAATAAGTTATGTGGTATAAAGACAGAAAATATCTGCAGCAAAAGTAATTTATAAAGTTATAGCAAAAATAATAGTTCCTTGCAAAATTCTATAGTATATCAAACTTTTTTTATTTGAGAAGATGCATGTTGATTAATGAGCTCAACATGATCAATGTCGCAACTTATGAAGCGACTCTACTAGTAGATAGGTGTGTGTAAATAGAAGCAAGTATATCAATTAGAACTAATAGTTAGATTAGCACTAATCATATTGGACATGCCATTAGAATCAAAAGCACGATTAGAAGACAGTGCTCAATGCGTTAAGTTTGAATTAAGACTCCTCACAGATCAGTTTTTGAAGCTGAGTGTTTGAGAGTGTGGCCATGATGGAACAAGCTAATTCATGAACTTGGATTCTTTGAAGCTCAAATTGGATCTTTCTTTTATGCTTTGGTCATGAGCAAAGTGTCCTTGCGCATGTTTTGAGACTATGAAAGATCATTTTTAAACTCAAATTGGATTATATGGTGAGAATTATGACTTTTTTGAGTGTTAAAAGTATTTTGGTGAGTTTTTATTGAAAGTATCTTTGATTTATTTGATGTTCATTGTATAGGGAGATGATTGTATGAAAAAAATGATGGTGATCCAAAATAAGATTCAAAGTTTGTGTGATAAATTTTCAGTTCTGATTTTTTGAATTGAGTGCTTGATTTTTGAATTGAGATGTTGGAGGACAAAAATATTACTAAAAATAAAATAAGTGGATAAATACTTATAATAAAGTTGATGGTTAAATTTGATATTGATGGAAAATTTGATCAAAGTTCAAGAATTTTTTTCAAATTTTGGAATCAAAAATAGGATTGGTGGGCTATAAGATTATCAAATAATGTCCATTTGATCTGAAATATGATGGAATCATAGAAGATGTAAAGTAGTTTGAGTGGAGATTGAGATGTTAGACATAGGGTTAAAAGTGTTAGAATTGAGAAATTTTGATTTTTTTGGGCTATGAAATTTGACAAAGCTTGTCAAATTCCTGCAAAAATTACAACCGATGTACTTTTTTTTAAAAAAATTACAGTATATAAAATATAATCATGTTTTATAAGCCCATAACTTAGAAATCCAGATTTTATAAATCGTACTATCTATTTGGAGAGCTTAAGGCCTCCAAATTTGAGTTTTAGTGTTTTTTTTTTCTTTACTAAAATTATTTTAGTCTAGGTTGGATTTGTTTGACACTTTTGATGAATATTTTTGACATGAAAGATTTATTTATATCTTTTTTATATATATCCATTTTATTTTATGTTTGTGTATCATATTTATTTGTATTGAAGTTTTGTTATTTGTAGTGTATTTAATACTATGTGCTACATATTGTGAGGTTGGATTTTTGGACAAGTGTGTTTCTCCATAATGAGACATGACTTATGGACATGAAGATTTGGTGAGTATCTATGGTGATGTTAGGTTTCAGGTTGCCCTTGTGTTATCACTTTACGATATTTTTGATACATTAAAAAGCAATTTTTTGATTTCAGTTGAGGAAATGTTATTCATACAATTACAAAGGTTGTACATTGATAATACAATGGAGTTTTCATGAGGTTTTGAATGAAATATTACTAGGGTTAGCAGTGGGTGCACCTATAATGAAGTGCAATACCAATCTTGGCCATTGAGTTTTATGGAAGACTTTGATTTGATGTTGGAAAGTGACAGAGATGAGCTTTTTGATATCTTGGAGTGTGTTACAATACTATTTTTTGGAATAAGAAAAATATCTATAGATTCCTAACTTTATTTTAGTATAGTGTGTGACTTCATTTAAGAGTTTGACTCATGATGTGATATATATCAGATGCATAAATCTAAGTTATTTAGTCTATTTATGAATTAGGAGGGACTATTCCAGCTTTTGGAGGATGATTATCATGAAATCTGACATGAATATCATAAGTAGATTGAGTTTGGAAACAATTATAGTCTCAAAACTACATCTTTATTACTTCTCGTACATTTTTGAGTCTAGCAAATTCATCTATCACAAATGATACAGTTGGAGCTGCTTAAGTTATGAAGACTTCAGAAGTTCCCACTTTTAACTATATTTTGGAGTTTTTTTACTTGGCTAAAGAGAAAGTATTAAGGGGTGAGGATTGACAAACTTAGAGGTTTGTAGAAGTTCCAACAAAAGAATGAAAAAAGTATTCTAAAGACGTATACTCGGATGCGTCAATTCATGGGCGTTATCTGTGGAGTGATAAAGGTACGGGGGTACAATATTGGTATGGAAAATTGGGCAAGGAGTAAAGACATAGAATGAGAGTAGAAGATGATGGTAGAGTACCAACCTTAATCTAGTGGTAGCCAATGAGGCTAGTCATGAGGTGAATATGACATTTCAATTGGAGCACAAGATAGCTAATATAGTTATGTCCCAACAAAGATTAAATCTTGGAACTAGTGACTCTACTTCATGTGGAGATATTGTTTAGTTCATGTGTTAAGCGGCACAACCATGTGGTGGGAAAGATTTTTTTTCATCTCTTGTTTTCTCAATCAAAGAATTATTGCCATTGGGGAGTCATCAACCCATATATTACGATTGGCAACCATGTTTTATGAAAGCAAAAAGATATGCTGATTACTTATGGTACTAACATCATTAGTCCTCTTGATCCTAGAATCAAGACTACTACTAATGGAACTTGGCAAATTGTTGCCTCTAGACTTATGGAGTTACCAACAAGGCTAGCATATGAGCATACTAGAATGTCACCAAGTGCGGTGATGTTGGATAACATGAACATTGTTATCTATTTGGTTGGGCCTTTAGTAAAGGTTTATCAATCTTAAGAGGGGTTGTTAGATTTTGGTGCACAACCCCTTACGTTGGTTAGATATACTCCTTGGTCTTGGTTTGCAAAAGATCAATGAGGAGAGATTTATATTTTAGATTAAGACATATCTAAAGGTTCCGGTGATGCAACACCACCATATATTAACTAGATGAAATTGACTGTGCAAGTTTAACTACATCATCTCACTGCCAGTTATATTACGCAAGCAAGTGTTGTTGTTACACTTGCAAAGTCATATGATGTATTGGGGGGTGCAGGAGTGTTATACTATATGGGATTTAGCATTAATTATTGGGAAGAGATAGCCTCTTATTAGCTAGGTTGGCAATACGATGAGGACCAAATGAGTCAATTATCAATGTGGTTCATAACCGGTTCTAGTCGTTTATTGAGTGGAGGTTTGACATACGTTGCAGACTTCAGCGCTTGTGTTACTTGGCCTATTGATTAGTTTGAGGGACCCATGGATGCAAATGATAGTTACTAGGTACTTCACGTGTAGAGCTACAACAGTTGGTGGATCAATTTATACATCAGGCTTGGAGTGAGTCTTTTGCTCTAGGGATGAGGTTATTTCCACTTTTGCTATGTTGTCACCTTTGGATACAACACCTATTGCTTGATAGTATCAAGAAAAAGGCATATGTTTGCTGGATCTATTTGGAGGTATCAACATAGATTGAGTTGTTGTTTTGCAACTTGGCGTACAAGTACATGGATGATGTGTATGTGGAGCAAGATGAGATTGCAAGGGTTGTTTCATTATGTTATATGGCATAGTCATTGCAATGATACTCATATCTTTAACCAATTTTGGAGATTCAAGGGTATCAACAAGCCTTGTTGTAAGATATTTCATTGCCATGGCACAAGATCTTGCTTGACATGTCAACATTCATTTGGTTATTGTTGGATGTCAATGTTTCAAATATACACATGAACTGGTCATGATCATGGGTTATTAGATTCACATCCTCAAATATTTAGAGAGATGTTTTAGGATCTTTCGCGATACCTCAAACCTATTCATTAACATACATTTTGAAGAATATTTTCTTGTTGAGTGATCCACCTGCTCGAATGATGACTAGTATACATCAAGTGTGATTATGGATTGTAGCAACGGTATTGTTAAATGCAACGAGAGTAAAATCTTATGGACATCATCCATGTCTATGGCGGACAAACCTTCTTATGGAGAAGGTTATATTAGAAGCATATGATGAAGTGCAGAGACCCTTGCATCTCACCGTGGATAGTATTTTGATGTGGGTAGTGTGAGGATAGATTTTGATTTCTACAAGCACATCAATAATGCAACCAACACAACATACAACACAAATATCAGATATAATTGGTTCACCAATAGGCTATATCCACGAGCATGAATGAGGATTTTACTGAAACTTAAAGTACATGAAAGTCCATAGTGAGGGTCTACATACTAATCATCCAAAGGGGGCAACCTAGTATATATAGCCTTGAGGCTAGCATATAACTAATCTAACTTAATCATGGCTAACTATGGTTTACAAGACAAGAGTTACCCTTACAAACTCCTTGTTAACTCTAGTCTAGGGGAACAACAATTACTACAATCTATTTGTAGCTCAATGGGAAGTCCTAGAAGGTAAAACTAAGAAACTCTATGAATAAGAGTTAACTATAACTAAGCCGTAGACAACAATATGTTGGATAGAAACCACATAAAAATAAACGATTTACATAACTCAATGATGCAAAATTTGTAATAATGCATAATGTGTTCAAAATTTATCTAGAAAAATCACTGTGGTAGATACTAGGTTTAAGCTCTCCATCAATCTTGACAAGTTTAAGCTCATTATCAAACAAGTCCTATCTGATAAAATTATATGTGATGTCAATGTTCTTCATTCTATTATTCATCACCTGGTTTTCTGTAATATGAAGTGTATTATAGCTATCACAATGTAGGTTCATGTTATCATGTGACAATCCCATCTCAATTATGAGCTTGTTCAACCAGATTGCTTCCTTTGATGCCTCTAGTTCAACAATATAGTCAACTTCTGTGGATGATTAAGAGACATATTTTTGAGGTCTAGATGTCCAACTTATCCATCTAGCTACGATAGTGAAAACATACCTAGTTATAAATTTTTGGTTGTTTGGATCTCCACCATAATCTGCATCCACATAGTCCAAAAATGACATGACATCAATTGACTTTGCATGAAATTACAGTCCATGTCAAGTGGAACCCTTTAGATACCTAAGTATCCACTTCACTACTTCTTAGTCCACCTTGCTTTGATTTGACATATATTTGTTCACCTTTCTTATAGAAAATTCTAAATCCAATCATATGCACACCATCAAATACATGAGACTACTTACTATGCTCTCATAAAGAATCTTAAACATCATGCCCTTTTCAATCGTGTCTGTTGAACAAAAGACAACATGAAGCTTGAGATGAGCAACCAAAGTAATATGCACATCCTTAGCACTTACCATGTTGAAATTGACAAACACTTTCTTTGTATACTATTTTTGCATCAACCACAGTTTCCTTGATTTCTGATCCTTATGAATATCCATGCCTAAGATGTTCCTCTTTGGACCCAAATTCTTCATGTTAAAGGTTGAACTCAAGTGAACATTGAGCTTAATAACATTTGATTCGTTCTTAGCCGCAATAAGTATGTTATCAATGTACAAGACAAGAATAATGAGCATAAAACTTGGGCTATTTTTCCGGTTGAGATACACACATGGATCGTATATACTCCTTATAAATCATTGTGAGCACATGAAATCATTGAAGTTCTTGTTCAATTGCCTCTTACATTACTTAATCCATACAAGGATTTAAGCAACATGCATACCATTCTCATATTATCCTTGACCACAAAATCTTGCGGTTGTCATATGAAGATCATTTCATAAAGTGATCCATACATAACATCATTACAACATCCATATAATCAAGAAACGTATTGAACAAAACTACAAGAGCACATAGCAAACATATTGTAGAATACTTTGCTACCAAAGGAAAAACTTCATTGTAATCCACAACTTTCTTATGTGTGAATCCCTTGGCTACTAGCATGGACTTGCAAATTTTATTTTCTGCTTCAGTAGCTCCATCTTTCATTGTGTATACCCACTTACAATCTACCACTTGTTTGGCTGGGGAAAAATCCATGAGGTCATATGTCTTATTGTTGAGATGATCTTGTGTGTATTATTGGGAAAAAAAGAATCAAGTTAATTATGGATACAAGTTGTGAATACAATAATGTACATTGTCAATAAATCTATTCAGAAAATTGTTCTAGTTGAAACATATTGGATCAAAACTCATCTTTTGCTCATCTCAAAGTATTTGAGATGAGCAAAAGATGTGAAGCCTATATGCATATTCATGATACCAATAGAAAAAACTAGGTTCAAAAAGCAAGAAATGTATCTTCTTATGCTACATATGTAATCAAATTCTTATACAGTTTATGAAATCTGAAACCAAACTATTTTTTTCTCCACTTGTTGGACTAAACACTTTGCCAAATTTCTAAATGAGAAATCTGAAATTTTTGACTTTTTTTTCTCTCGTCCATGACTTTTCCATGACAGGTTAGACAAGTTACACAAAAGGTTGACGAATTGTAGTATAAATTAAGTTGTTGCCAAGAGAATGAAGTGTAAGACGAATCCCCCTGGCAAATATGTGAGTTAGATATCTTTATTTGCATAGACAATCATAGTCCAAAAAGTAAAAACACACATACACACACACACACTTATCCCATCAGCAAAATTAAATCTTCAAGAAATTTCCAAAGAAATTTCTTTATTGATTGTGGGTGATCATCAATTATAGGAATTGATGATCAACGTTGTAGAAGTTCTTCCGGAGAAACTATTGATGATCAAACTCGTGGGTTGAATTTTTTGTTATCTTCATAAGAATTTGGACACCAATAAGATAGATCGTCGTAATCTCCACCCGGCTTCAAAAGGTTTCTTTCTACCCAAGCTACTCATAAATAATTTTCAATCTTGCTCTTGCAAATTGAAGATATCCCGCCTAACTAATTGAGTCATATTTAATCATAATTCTAACATCGTATCCGAATTGCTATCTACACGGATTGTGATCGACTACTTCTTCAAAGAGTTATTGCATCTTTTGATGATGACTCCACTCTCCATGCAAAAGCATCAATGCTCATTTGAAATTCTTGGATGTCTTTTGTGATCTTCTTCGGATGGACGTGCATCACTTTTTTACATTTGCGACCCACGGCTTTGTACATCTCCTTTGGCTTCTTCTTTGAATCACCAGGAGTGTTCATTATCACTGTCAATTACTCCAATCTTTCAGTTTCTACTTCATCATACTAGGAAAAAGGTTATTGCAAGCATTTACTTGCCAAAACTTCTAATCTAGTTGCTCGCTCTACCTTGACTTCTTGCAACTGCTCGTTCACGTTCTTCAATTGACTCTCGAGCTTCCCATTCTCCATCTCTATGAACTTCAACTCCGCTCCTCTTATGTTACAAATCTCACCAAAGGCTTGTTTTGTTACCTTTGCTTCCTTCTTCGCCTCTACCTTTTGTGTCTCGAGGCGTCCCACCGATTATGTCAACGGCTTGATGATCTACATCTAGTCCATCCATCTTGTTGAAGTACGGTATTGTGTTGTGACGCGGCTACTATGAGAAGATAATGACATGTGTCATGTTCAAAGTTGTTGTCATGTTCAAAGTTGTTGTCATGACAGTGATATTTTAGGTTAGGATAACCGACGGCGTATTGTAAGGTTGTTAAGAGCCCATAGTTGGATCGATTTTGTAGGGTCATGATGTTGAAAAGGCTCGAAGAGATATTATCTTGGACCTTATCAGGTATTTGGATTTTTGGGAACAGGGTTGGAAAGCTAACAAGAAGAGCTACGACGTGGGCTCAAGAATGGATGCATTTGAGGGGTTTGACACCATGATATGATGATTCAAAGAAAGAGAGGGAAATTTAGACCTTTGAGTGTATTTGGGATGTTTCTGAGAATCCTACGAGGGTTTTGAGAGATCTGATTCAACTGAGATATAGTTTACGACTCACGCTTGTGCTTGGATTGAAATTTCGACTCAATTGGATGAGTTTTGAGTACAAAGTGATAGCTTGAAATTTGTGTATATAGATAGAGTTGCAGGATTGCACTGACTGTCACGAAGTTAGTACATCGATCTGTGACCTCTGGGTTGACTCTCACTCAGGTTTACCTCCGATGGTTTTTTGGAAATTCATCATGAATCTAAAAGGATTTGTTTCCACACTAAGCAATATGTGGGTTCAAATTTCATTGAGAGATCATTTTTAGAGAGAAAGTTATGATACCTGAAGTATAGGGGGGTATAAAAGTGAGCAAAACCGCTTTACTTTTCAGATTTGATTTTTCCTTGTTTATGATCATTTTGAGAGAGTTAGTGCATGAGTGTTTGGCATAGTGACTATGACTTGAAACTCATTGGAAAATGGGAGATCAACCTCTTTGGAAGATCCGATTGTCCAAGATAGCTCAAGGGTTGGAAGTGATTGTTTCAGCAGATTCGAACACAAGGGAGTTCAGAGTGGAGTTTGAAGAGAGTACACTAAAAAGTTCACCAATAGGAAAACGTGAGAGTTGTTTCTATTGTAGAGAGGAGAGACATAAGCTTGTGAGCTAAACCTTTATATGGGAGCATCGTCTCCCCATGAATCCAAGAGTGGACCTTTTGTGAAAATTGTGGTGTGACAGTACTTCCCTTAAGACACGAGTGTAGTGGTGTGAAAGCTTTGTTGGAGTCACTAGTGGAGGGCTTTGAAGATAAATTGAGTGCAGATACCGAAAAGTTGAAATCTGCAGATGGCTCAAGTTCTCACTGAAGATGGAGATCATTTTCAGAATGATCGAGAAGATGTCGATGAGCGTAAGGCTCACCGTGTGTTTAGGAGAAGATAGAGTCATGACAATCTTGGACCAACCAATTCCATTCATTTTGCCATTGATGAATTACTCTAGAATGGAGCTAGTTTTGTTTGTGTTATATTAGGGACTCCCATATAAATTTCCGACAACAAAAACAAAAGAAGTTGGAAATGGAAAAGCTTCTGATGGTCTATGGGAGAGAGAAAGAAGATGTAGAAGCTTTTGTGAGGGACTTCAAGAGAGCATGTATTGGAAACAATGAGAGAAGGAAGCCGGAATGGGCTATCCTTTTGCCCGACTTCTTGGAGGATTCTGCGTTGAAGTGGTACAATGAGTTCGAGAAGGAACATGTGGAGGAAGACACTTGGGAGAGTTTGACGGAGAATCTTGTTGAAAATTTTCTTCTGGATGAAAGTTACGAGAAGCTGATGTGTGAAGTCACCTTTTTGAAGCAAGGAGAGAGTGAGAAGGTGAGGTCATACGTGGAAAGAACAGAGAAGCTAGAGTCACATTTTTGTATGGTGTTGAGAAAGAGTGGAGACGAGGTGGAGCCAACCATGATGGGGATTGTGGCGATATTGACAAAGAACTTCATTGGAGGTTTGAAGCCTCAGATTTGAAAAGCCCTCTTCTAAGGTTGAGGCTATTCGCATTGCTATTCGAATAGGGGAGAGCCTAGAAGATGATGGTTAGAGAAGCCTTACCACCTGTTGTGGTAAGAATGACAACTTCTATTTTTGTTGCTTCGCCAGTAATAAATACTCCAGTGATAGACTTGCACCATGAGTTGAAATCTATCACGGAAACACTCGCTGATCTCAAGATCAACGTAGTACAACTATGGAAGTGGAGGAATCAGAATGTATGGGGAGGATCTAGAGGGTATGGAAATTATCCTCCTAAAGGAAATCCACTGCAAGGGAACTTCACAGTTTCATGCTTTAGTTGTGGAGGCCCTCATTTCCAGCAAAATTGTCTTAATCCCCGACAACATGATGGAGTTAGACACAACAATCGTACTCCTACTCCAAGTCAATCGAAAGATAAGGGAGTAGCATCTATTGATGTGTCTCCTCATCAGTGCACGTTTGAGAAAAGAGATAGCTCTATAAGTTTGAGAGTAGATATTCTTGCACACGAGAAGAAGAGAGCAAGATTTGCAAAGGAGTCCATCTCAATGGAAGATCAACGAAGCTGGAGCACTCGATACAGTGGTGTGAATCAACCGAGAGCACCGAGGAAGAAGTTAGGAATGGATGATTTCTCCATTTCATCTACCCAACTCAAATACGACGTGGTGGAGGATGTGGGAAATCAAAAAGCCGATATAATTGTTGGCCAATTGATTGTTTTAAAACCTACGATAAGAAAGGAGTTGAGAGGAGGCCTCCAAAAGGACCAAGAATTGACGATCCAAGGGGAAAGCTTCCATGGTTAATGTTGGAGTAGGAGTGGTGGATGCCGCTGCCTCGGATGTATGTACTCATGCTTTGAAGATTAAAGTACGCATTAATGGACGTGATGTTTCGGATGTGCTTGTGGATGATGGATCTGCAGTGAATGCCATGTTGGAAAGTTTGTTGAAGAAGTTGGGGATGAAGCCTTCAAGGCCTTCCAACATCATTTTTGGGATGGCCAACAAGCAAAAGGTTCGACCCATTGGAGTGGTGGACAAGGTGAGTAAGTGTGATGGGAGTTCAAACCCATCACACTGAGGCTAGCTACGACTTGTTGTTAGGAAGACCTTGGTTGAGGGCGGTGAGGACCACTGATCGGTGGCATAAGGGTTACCTTCGTATAGGGCTAAAAAACCATCGAGTGAAGATCCCTCTCAAAAAAGACGGAGGAGCAGTCTCGGACTCGGATAGGCCTACCAGTGAATACTCTGAGTCTTAAAGTGAAGAAAGTGACATCTTTTCAGAGGTTGATACCAACATGTCGACCGATGAGGAGACATTTTCTGAAGACACCTCACATGATGATGTTCAAGTTCAAGTTTTTGCTGCAATGGATTTAGTTCCTAGGCCAGGGGTGGTGAAAGATCCCGACAAGATGAAGATGAGTGAAGATGAGATAACTCGAAGGCTTTCCACTCTCAAGTTTGGTCCCAAGGTTACTACGGAGGAGAAGTCAAGGTTCTTGGATATATTTTGTAAATATATCCATGTCTTTGCCTTTAGCTACAAGGATTTGAAGGAAGTAAACCTTAGAAACTCATCGTATTGAGTTAGAGGAGAACCGTCTGAAATACGTCAGAAGCAATGTCGGATAAATCCACCAACGGCTGTGGTGGTGAAGGAGGAGATTGACAAGCTAAAGGATGACGGTTTCATCTATGAGGTAGAGAATTCTAAATGGGTTTCTCCTATATTGATAGTCAAGAAGAAGAATGGTAAGCTACGTGTATGCGTAGATTACAAGAAGTTGAATGTTGTCACAAAGAAAGATTATTATCCTTTGCCATTCATCGACAAGATTTTGGAGGAGGTAGCAGGTCATGAGTGGTATAGCTTTGGGGATGGTTATAGTGGTTATAATCAAATTCAAATTGCTCGTGAAGATCAGCTCAAAATCACTTTTACCACGCCATGGGGAACTTTTGCCTTTAGGGTAATACCTTTTGGTCTATGTAATGCTCCAACAACTTTTCAGAGTTTCATGAACAAGGTGTTTGAACCTTTTATTGGGAAATTTGTGTGAGATTTCATAGATGATTTTTGTATAAACGGGAAGAAGGAGGATCATTTTGATCATTTGATCAAAATTCTACAACGTTTGGAGAAAGCCAAGGCCTCGCTTAATCCAGAAAAATGCATTTTTGGATGTGAGGAAGGTTTGTTGTTAGTGCACATCATCTCCAAGGATGATATAGCGGTGGATCTAGATATAAGAGAGCAAGAAAGAAATTTCTTCCAAAGTACTTAGGTACTTTCATAGTTCACAAAGTGTGAGAAAACTTTACTTACGACTTGAAGGAGTTGGGAGGACGACATTTTGACCAGATGAATCATGACAAGTTGAAGCCGTTTCATCGACGATCATATCATTCACTCTGAGGACGGAGTGAAATCTTGGTTCGGGGGTAAATGTAAGACCCATGGTTGTACATATATGATAAAATTTAAGTATATCTAAATTGTGTCTAAATTTATCTTCATCATGACTATATTTAGCTAGTTATGGTTAAGTTGGAGGAAATATAGAGTAATTTTTGGTGTGGTAGATGAGAACTACTATTTTGTTGTTTAGTAGGAATCAAGTAACAGATTTCATCACATGGGTATCTTGACTTTCCTTGACTTGGACTAGTTTTCATTGGTTGGACTTGGTGAAGACCTTTAAATCTAGGGGTGAGATTGACTTGGTACACTAAAGTCAATTAGAGAGTAGTTGGGCTTCTAAAAAATCCAATGCCTCAACACACTAAATTGCACCCCATGTATCATGATGTCCTCATAACCTCATAAGATTACTAATCTTCTTAGCGCGGACTTCATCACACAACTCCGAACAGACATAATCTCATCGCCATGCTAAAAATATGCCTTCAAGATTCTTGACTTACAATAACTTTTCTATAGTCCAGTCTGGTTTTGGCATCAAAGGTCTAATCACCCCTAATGTCATCTTCTATGTTGGATGCAATTGAATAGACTCTCTTGGTCCCTATAGAATTGCAGTTTGTTTCTTCATCGTGTCAAGCTCACTTGTTCTATTCAAACTGCTTTTTTTTCTCATTTTATAATTAAATATCATATTTTAAAAAAATTTAAAAATTAATATATATAAACATTTATTATAATTAATTAATAAAAACGCAACGTATTGACGTTGGATGCCAGCGTTTTTATGGGATGAAATGCTCCATCGCAGTTAGTTGGATATCGGGAGAGTAACACCACTGCAAATGCTATTTGCATTGTATCAATTCTTTCTTTCCAGATTTCGATTTCAACTGTCTTCGACATGGAATCTTCATACTGAAAAGAATGTAATTGTAATTCAAAGACTACGCACCAATTCGCCAATTCGCGTCTAGAAAACATCGGCCTCCCAATCTAGACACCAGTCGCCAGCTCATTCGCTCTTCAATTTACAACGAACCTCGTGCTTCAATAGGAACTAGGTAGAGCGAATCATCCACTCGTACATGAGCGGCGAGGGTTGGCGCTTCGCTCAGCAGCAATTACAACCTCATAATCTGCATGCTAGTGAAGACTTGATCAGGGTAGAAACTCGTCGGTGCTGATCGAAACTAGGTCGTTGAATCAAGGTATAGGACTTACCAGAAGGAGCATCACGATCAGGAGTGTTGAGAGTGTCATAAATATGTTTACGTCAGCTTACTTCTGGGACAATAGTGCTGTTATCCATTTCTGAACTTATACAGCTCTGAAAGTCGTAGATCTCGGACTCTGTTTATATATACTGGTACTGATGCATTTTGACCAGAGTGATAGCACTGGACATCCATACAAAACAATTGATACACTCAACAATTCCAGGAATTTATGTTATATTTTCATTTTTGTCACGCTACACTAAGCCTGCTGAGTCCACTTGAAATCCTGATGAGATCCACAGCTTCATGTTAGACTCTGCTCCAGCTTTGGAGTAACAATGGTTCAATCAAAGATCCATAAATATGAACGGGCGAGACTAGAAACTATTTAGTGCTCTCTACATCTTCATAGTGTAGAGAGCACTAAATATACGAGTTCTCGGAGGAGTATATGCATGACCATTGACTTTTTCTGAACTTCTGGATCTAAAGCAATTCATCATTTCTTAATCCGAAGAAAATTAGCTCTAATAATCAAATATTTCTCTAAAACTACCACAATAGCATAACTGTATTCTCATAGATTCCCAAATAGTTTGCCCCAGAGTCTAACTGACTCTGACTATAACATGACGATCTGCATTGAGGAGACATCAGAGTCGAGGTTGGAGACTTAGAGATTTATCACGAGAGACATTAGCTCTCTCCTTTTCTTTTGGCCCCGGGTTGATCTTTAGCCTTCGATCCCTAGCCTGCTTTGGCTTTTGCTTTGTACCTGAGTGGATCAGATTTCATGGCGCTTTTTCATTCCATACGTCTCCCATTATCATAAATAAATAAGATGCTTTACCCGTACACATGTAAGGTGCTCATCCTTGTTTCCTTCCCTCATAAGTATGGGATTTGTGCTTGTAGTAGTAGAACGTCCAGGCCAAATGGTATCCTTTGATCTGCAGGCCCATCTTCGAGGGAGGCCGATGCGCTCCGCCTCCTTCAAGAACGGGTCTACCATCGGTTATCGGGCACCCGCCTCACAAGTACTGGCGTCAGCCTGCATACGCCAGTACTCTTGGACCTCTAATGTGGGGTTCTTCGAGATGCTCCATAATAGTATAAGCCCGATAACGCTGGCTAGTAAAGCTACGTCACGAATGTAATCCCCATCGCCATTCCTGCATGTCTTCGTTCGGCTCATCCAACTTCCAAGTAAATTATAAATCTGAATGAGTGTCATCAGCCAAATTTCGAAACTTAAGCAAAAAACAGACGAAACCGAGAAGTTGCGATGACAACTGAACTGACGACTGCTGATCTCAAAATCATTTTGGAAGGCTGCAGTTGTTGAACGAGGTGGACTTTCTAATTTGGCCGCATAAATTTGTTCAGTTGACGTTGAACAAGTCCAACATGACTTCAACCTCCTGGGATGATTTCATCTGTAGACAAGGATGGCGTGTATGAAACAAGAAATCTGGACATGAGCATTTACTGTTCCCCTCACTGTGAATGTCAGCATGACTATAGCAGTACTGTAACGTGGTACCTTCTGGTCAGTTCAGAGCTGTGCGGATCAATCTGATAAATTCGGACCAGACAGTTCAAAAGTCCGCTACAGGCTACGGGATTCTCACCCAGATGAACAATGCCACGAATAGACTATACCAAACTCTTAAGCACAAAATCCTCAATCCGTGGTCGGTATCAGATTTATGACCAGTATTGAAAGAATCACTCGAAGCCAGGTCGTTAGGTCAAGATAACCCTTGCCCGTGTAAATGATTAACTATGGGGTTTAGTTAACGTAAGTATCATGGGTAGTGGGCATCCGGCCCACTACCCATGTTCCTAAGCTCCGATCCAAAGTTGGAGATTTTCTTATTTATATATCCCATTTAGAAAATGTGTGCCCATTACATCTTTAATTCGTGAACAACTGCAAAAATGAATGACTCACAAGGTTAAGTGAACCGGCCACGCGGTGAAGGTGGTTAGCTCGTGGTTAGCTCAAATGTCCTTGGCTATTCGATTAAAAGAAAAGAACTGAAAAAAATCTTAAACAGTCGTCAACTCTGACTGGTCCGTGACAATCAGGTAGTCAATTTGGGACACTCAACGCATTCTCTATTTACTTCGGCTCGCCATTAAATGTCACCTCGAATGGTTGGTGAATTGGCAGTACTTTATTGTTGGTTATGTCCATCTCGCCCGTTTTTTGCATGTAATTTGCATTTGTATCTCGCTAGCTTTCCTTCTTCGCCAAGTTCCAACCCCCTTATGTGTTGAGGAGGTAGACATTCAACCATGTGAACTCGCGACCATCAACTTCCACTTGCCCAGAGGATCACCAGATTGACCAGGTTGTGGGACTGACCACATAGCCAGACTGGCTGTTGGGGAGCTTGTTAGAGTAGCCATTTTGACAACACCATATAATTTTTACGAAAAACACTGATCAGCATGTTCCAAAAAGTGACATGTACATCACATCATCTTGACATAGAATCAACAAAACAGATATTGAATATTCGCAAACAGTCAAACAAAATCCAGACTCGTCCCACATAAGCAAAACAATGACACGGTATGAAACAGCAATCAAAGGATTGATGACAAACCGATGATTTATTTCCCTTCAACATACAAACACATGGGATGGGCAGTATATTGTGTATGTGATCTGAACATATATTGTACTCTTACTCTCAATGGGGTTCAAAATGTTGGGTTTTTCTTAAGAGCGGTGTCAACAACGGAGCCTTACAAACCATTTAGCTTCGCTCTTTTGTGGTCCTACCGACCCCCTGGTGCTGCTCCATGTCTTACCATGAATATCAAACCAGATGCCACATATATTGCCAAGATTAGTGATTATAGAAGATCCGAATTCGATGGTGAGGGAGGACCAGCAAAGAAGTTGGATGAGGAGGATGGAAAATTCTGGAATCGCTGCTCTTCGTCCTTCGAAAGATCCTTGTAGCTTGGTGGCTCCTCATTTCTCGTAGAAGTCCTGTAATTATGTTCTTCATCCTTGTAACCAGCTGCGTCCAATCTCGCGTAATTCTTTGATTCTCCAACAAGTGACTTTCTGACGTTGCTTATAACCCCACCTTCACCCATCATGCCACCTGGCCTCTGCTGCGTCAGTGGAGCCGGTGAGAAGCCTGGTGGACTTTGTGGCCTCCCCGCCCCAATACTACCAAACGCGTCTGGTGTCATCATAAGTGACTTCCTCACAGCGCTGTGTTCCGGTCCATGAGTCCTGGATTTCCTCCTCTCTTCCACGGCCTCCCTCCTTTCTTCCTTCAATGAATTCCTTCGTGCTTGTCTGTTCGCCCGTCCAGCCGAAGCTTCATTCCATGATCCACTTTCCATCTCAACTCCACCTGTCACGGTTCCATGTGAGACAGCACATGTGGGGTTGATGTTTTAATTTTCCTTCCTATAGTACTAGTAGGCAATGTGTAGTGCTTTCGAAAACAAGATGATTAAGGCTTTGAAAGCTTACTGACCAGATATGTTTCCATCCTGTGCGTTACTGGCTGCTCCGAGGCCAAGAGCCTGAAGAGCCCCCAAGGCCGCAGGTCCACTGCTGAATCTCTGGCCATGAGTTTTCCAACACATATAGAAAGCGCCACCAAATATCAATATGCAGATAATAACTCCAACTGCGCTGCCAGCTGAACTTCCTTTCGGTACGTTGCCATCAGTGCTTTTTATCGATATATTGAAGCTCATGCTCAATCTCTTTATTACAAGCGCATCTGGAACTTTTATGCAATGTCCGTCTGGAATCTTTATGTACCCCTTTAAGCACATGTCGCATGCTTCTCCTTGATATCCTGAAATACAAGAAATTTCGTCCATGTCAATCTCACCGGATACTACCAGGTAGTAAATGGAAAGTGTCTAACATTCAAGATGGACAGTCAACGACCTTCATACGTGGGTAAGATGTGGACCCAATACTAAAGCTTAATGTTTCGGTCCGTAATAGTAATGAAGAGAGGACACAACAATGCTTGAAGCTACAAAGATGCCACCAAAGCTTGCTAGTTGCCAGTAAGACTAGCCAGTCGCTCCATAGACAGAATATTGTATTCGTCTGCTCCACCCTATGACATAACGACTTCTGCTACGGTGTTCCAAGTTGGGAAGAGCCCATTGAGGGGTATCCGACTTAATCCTGATCGAGAACACCATCTGCCTAGACCTGCGGTCCAGCGGCTTTCTGATCTGTTTATGTCTTACACCTGATCCAGGATCTGATTCAGGAACAGTATGTTTGATTTCTATACCCTCGAAGCAATCACACTGGCCGCTGGCGTCAAGGCAGAGGCCGTTTTTGGAGCAAGGCACATGGCTTCGTGGACCATCGAGAGTGATGGGACAGCCGATAGGTACATAAGGGCAGTCTGCTGAGCAGCAAGGTCCGTCTGTTGTCGAACTTTGTCCATTCTGACTACACCTTTCACCCCGCTCGCACATTCCGTTTCCACAAATTCCAGCTCTTGCCACATGCCGCACCTCCTTTATCTTTAGGCCTTTTATAAACTGTAAGATGCACGCGTATTATTGTTCTGTATCAGTCAGTTGAATAAGGTTGCAGGAGTCCATTACGGTTTACATCTGAGCCAACAACCCTAAGTCACGCTCTAGAACATCTGTTTTTTCTGAGAAATGTATCGACCCGAATTTTGAAAGACTAACAAGAGGACGAAACTAACAACATTTGAAAAAAAATGTAATGAAATTACTGTCCTCGTTCTGTTTCCCGTCATAACCTGGAGACGATAGACGTAAAAGGTAAGAAATTAAAAGCGACGTGCTCTCGGGTACATCCGTCCTAAGCCTTTTCTTAGATGATCATTGGTGTTGGTGGAAAGAATTCATGTTGTGAAAAGATTGGATAAGGAAAGGAGTTTACAGCAACAAGAAAAGATGTCAAAGGTTATGCATTTCAAGGGCTGGGTCTTTATTCCATTGGAGTATAGATATATTGAAAAATAATAAATACATTTAACTAACATTTCAAGGGTTCGGTCTTTATCCATTGGAATAAAGATAGTGTTGTGAATTAATCTTAGAGTCATACCATATTAGTAACTCGGAATTGGACTCTAAAGTAAATAGAAATTTACTTTAGGGTTTTCTTTTTAGGGTTACTTTTGTGGCTAAAGAATATCTAGTCACCATGGTTAAGGGTTTAGAATTTGTGTGACCAAGCTCAAGACTTAGACTGAGAAGTGTATAGATTGCTGTTCTGTTAATAAAGCAATCAGGTCGAGAGTTCACCTTGCGAGTGATCATTTCCTCAAGTATTGATCACACCTTGAGTGCTGGATTGCTGAGAAATGGAAGTGGAGTTAACACTCTAATTGAATTTCGAGTTGGTCTCAATTCAGGAGTGAGGAGTATTATCTAGAATTTGATCTCAATGTTGTTTCTCATAACCCACCTGAGGATAAAGGAGAATGGTAACAAGCTATGGCTACTCCAAGAGGTCAGGCACATACATTTTTGTGTTTATTTCATATATACTTTAGATTACGTAAGTGGTTCATCTAATAAGTGTGAGAACCTATCCATATAGGAATTATACAGTTATATGCCATGTCACTATTTACACATGATAAATTGTAATGTTCTGAAAAATGCTGACACATTTTCAGACGTGAAAACTAACCAAGATAGCTACATAATCCACATCACAAAATTGTTTTTACTAAAGACACGTGAATAAAAGAAGAATGATGACATGAAGAGGGAGGACTATGTCGCAGGGAAGAGTTACTCTCTTAGAGTAAGATTGCTCTAGATACATAGGTTCGTTCGGAGCTTACGGAAAGAATGAAAACCTTAACAAGCACATACAATTGTAGACTTTGATAATAACAAAATTGGAAGAAACGGGAAAAAAAATACAAACCAATTAGAACATAAAATAGTCTCAAATGCCATTTTTTTAAATACTTTTGATATTCTTAATTTTGTTGCAGCATTTCATTAGGATGTCTCCTAGATGTATCACCAACAGTGCCTGACCTCTCAATTGACTCTCCTGGAGTAGCCATAGCTAGCTACTACTCTCCCTTACCCTCATGTGGGCTATGAGAAAACAATACTAAGATCAAATTCTAGATAGTACTCGCCACTCCAGAATTGAGACCAACTCGAAATTCAACTAGAGTACTAACTCCACCCCCACTTCCCAGCAATCCAGCACTCAAGGTGTGATCAATACCTGAGGAAATGATCACTGGCAAAATGAACACTTGATCTGATTGCTTTACTAACATACTAACAATATATATACCTCTCAGGCTAAGCCTTGAGTCTAGTCACACAAATTCGAAACCCTAAACCATGGTGGCCGATGATTCATTAACCACAAAGGTAACCCTACAAAAAAACCCTAAAGTAAATTTCTATATACTGTAAGTCCAAATGTAAATTGGACCGACAGTAAATAGAAATTATGGTCTGACTATGAGATTAATTCACAACATATACGATTTTGACTACTTAGAACCACAAGAGTATCAGGTCTTACAAATAGATAATGGGCATTGACAGAGACAATGAGTTACTTCTATCTTTTGATCAGGACAATCATGGCTTCTAGAGTCCAAAAACAAGCGGAAATAAGGTGCAACTTACCTCTCCATTTGGGGTATCATCAAGGCTCATCAAGTTTTGACTGACATCAGCCTCTTCAATTGCCATAAAAGTCAGGTTTTGCTGCAAAAATGAGACGAGCACCATGCAGTCAGACAGTGACAAAGTTTTGGATCAAGTGAAACCTCAGAAGTTTTGATAGTCAACGAGCACTTTATCCTACACAATCCTATTGATATGGAGGTTGTGAAAGCTGCCCGTGTGTTGAATATTACTGCATTCTGATGGAGGCCCTTACGTTCTATGAGATTGATAGTTACCAAAGGAATGGGAAGAACACTGAAGTTAAAAATTGCTAACAGCTGCGCACGTCCAGTTCCAAGACAGCCAAGCTTTATTTCAGAAATGGTGCTACAGTCTCCGACTAGAGTGTTCATTGTCTCCACTCCTGTCAAAACCAGTGCCTCCGTGGCAACATTCAGTCTGGCGGCAACCTGCACCAAATTCCGTCGTAAGATGGGAGAAAGCACCTTAGACTAGTCGGCACCCGGTTTCGAATCACCGGTACTTAAGGGCGTATCTCAGCCGCCTGGCTGAGATACGCTACAGTCTGTAAGCTAGGACCCCAGATCGCTAAGTACCGAGAAAAAAAAAAATAGATGCGTTGTCTACACAGTGTTAATGTAAATGTCCACTGAATTAGAAACTACGGAGGCTAAAACAGACCTATGGATCAAACGCGGCACTATGGACCTCTTGAGTGAACGACGAAGTTATTGATAGCTGATAGAACTCTATCTACAAAATTTTGTAAATCTTACAAAATGTTAGTATGACAAAGAGGTTCACACAAAAGTACGAAGAGCATCTACCTTCATCATAAAGTCTATCATAAAAGCTTTCCAATTTACAGAAGAATTTCTGGTGACGTCCAGGGAATCGTCGAGATGTCCTAGCATTGAGACATTAGTTGCACACGTCGTGCCATCACCGTCACAAATATAACACTCATCCAGTCTTCCGCTTAGACAGCAAACACCTTTCTCATCGCGAATGGTGGGGCAGCAATGGTTTTGTGAGTCGACCGATCTGAGGCCAGTAAAATGCATACCGGGAATTTAGTTCGACTCGATTGAAAGTTACAATATACGTCATTCACGGGTTTGATAAAAAAACCTATCTTTGAGATTTCTAGCTAGAGAAAGTCACTTTGTTCTTAGCACCACGTCCGTTTTTAATCTAGTTCTGCAATCGTATGGAATCATTGTCAATTTTCTTTTTGTATGAAGCAAATATGAAACGGTGGAGCAGCTTATCGCACAAACACAAGGTATATGTTGCCTAAGAGTCTAAGTCCCTTCTTTTCATCAAGGAAACATATTTATATATACATTGTTCGGAATTAATCTCACAATCAAACCATATTAGTAACTCGGTAGAAATAAAGTGTAAATTGGACTTACACTGAATAGAAATTTATTTTAGAGTTAGCTTTGTGGCTGAGGAATCTCCACCTATTATGGTTTAGAGTTTCGGATTTGTATGACCAAACTCAAAGCTAACCCTGAGAGGTGTATATATTGATGTTCAATTGGTAAAGTAATCTGTTCATTTTGCCAATGATCATTCCTTCAAGTATTGATCACACCTGTGAGCTGTTGAAATACTGAGATGTGAAGATGATGATAGCAATCTAGCTGAATTCGAGTTGGAGCTTAGTTCAAAGTGGGGAATGCTACATTGAGAGTTCTGATCTCAAAAGCATTGTCTAAATCTAACTGAGGGTTAGATTGAGTGTAAGCAAACTATGGCAAATGCAAGGGAATCCACAAGACCTGTTGTGTAGAAACATCATCTAGAAAAGATCTATATGGATCACATTCACACACTGATCATCAAAATACATAACAGTATAGCAAGTCATACTTAATTTACAAGCACAGAGTTATGACTGAGTGGCACAGGTACTGAATACTACCTCGGAATACCTGCATAGAGCCCTATCATATTGAAAAAGTTAATGACACTTCTGTACGAGACGACTCAATCGAATAATAGTCATATCCGTGATGAACGTGATTCCTCAAGATATGAGGAAACGAGTACCTCCTGACACCTGAGACTTCAGTTCTAACTAACAAAATCTACCATCTTCCATAATGTGAATCTTGCTTACGGCATATCTTCGCAGAACTGTCAGAAAATGTTCAGCTTGTTTATGTTTAGCTTAAGATTTTGAAAATCAATGTCTACACTCAATCCAACCCTCAGGTAGATTTAGACAATGCTCTCTTGAGGTCAGAACTCTCAATGTAACACTCCCCACCTTGAACCAAGCTCCAACTAGATTTCAACTAGATTGCTATCACCACCCCCACATCTCAATAATCCAACAGCTAACAGGTGTGATCAGTACCTGAAGGAATGATCACTGGCAAGATGAATACTCTGACCTGATTGCTTTACTAACTCATCAGCAATATATACACTTCTCAGACTGAGCTTTGACCCTGGTCACACAAATTCGAAACCCTAAACCATGGTGACCGGAGACTCATTAGCCACAAAGGTAACCTTAAAAGAACCCCTAAAGTAAATTTCTATTTCCAATCAGTCCAAATTTACACTTTACTTCTGCTGAGTTACTAATTTGGTATGAGATTAATTCACAATATTAAGAATTATCAATTTGCAACTTTGACTCAGAACTACAGCCCTATAAGAAAAAGTTTCTTTCCGAACAAACATGAAACATTGTCAGAAAATAAGTTTCATGTACACAGTTTCCTTAAGTTTCTGATCCTCCTCCTCTATGAAGAGCCGTCCTAAATTCTTGTACGTCTACTCTGAGGGCCCCATTGAGCATGCAAGTGATCAGTGTTAGTTCTGACCTTTGAGAGAAAAATGATGTTCCGTGTTTGCTACTATCCTACATCATAGGAGTCTCGCGTCCAAAAGTCACCACTTACATGTGAGGTCCATTACAGATTCCACAAGCGTCGAGCGAGCCATCGCAGCATGCACCATCCTACGGAAGAATACGCAGAGTGAATAACTCAGCAGACGCAGGTAGCTCAAGGTCAATCATATTTAAGTGGTCACAGAAGGACCTAACACTTGGTGGACCATATCAGAAGAGACAGGGCAAGGGATGAAACTGACAACGTCTATTTTTGCGTCATGAACCAAACAGCATTGTTGCTTGACGTCGATAGTTGCATATGGGCAGCAGCCGACAGATCCATCTTTCAACACGCCCATAGGATTGCCTTTGCAGACTAAAGGTCTCTCACAGTAATCTCCTCCCCACTTGTCCATGCAAGCGCACGTGCCATTCTGTGGCTCAATCAGTAGTCTATGTTAGAAATTGCGTAATAAAATTTAGTCTAGATTTATACAACTTTTGAGGATGTATGTTTTCCTCACATGACAAATAGAAGTGAGCAGGGCACTACATATTGTGTTATGTAGTGTCAATAAAGTTAGATGTTAGATAAGAGTTAAAGAGATAATAACTAGCGTCAGACGGCAAACAAATTGGCATCTATTTCAAATTCACAAATGTAAATCGATGTTTAAGATACTTAGCATACTCTGTCAAATACAAATCAACGCCTCAATGTGGGCTTGCAAACATTCCACTCGTTTCAAGTCACCTGGTTGTGTACCTTGCATAGTCCGTTGTTTGAACAGTTGTTATAAGCGCAATAGTCGCAGACCAGAGAAGGTTGTTGACAGGCAGTTCTACTTTTCGGCTTAGTCTCAGGATCACAAAATGCATCTGCTACGAGTTGCCCTCCACCATCTACACACTGGTATTAACGACTTGGAATTACCTTCTCATTCCACGAATGTTGAAAGAAAACCAATAGGTATTTTCTTACACGCACACGAGGGATATTTATAAGATGGATCCCCAAAAGAGGGCATACCGCAACTACACGATCTTTTGTAGCGTTGCACACATATGGGCAGTCCTCCCAGCGTCCTACCAACCAACCGTAGGTTTGACATGGCTGACACAAGTAAAATGTACTGTAAGTATCAAACGATCTGGTTACATTTTCTATATACACGTCGACTGTGAGACTACTCGGGTGGACTGAGTTGAAGATTTGTTAGAGTAGGTATACTAGCAGGGAGTGGAACTATGCAGTGTATCTAACGACTGTGTCTCATGGGGTCAACGAGTGTCTTGGACCATGTCTCGTTTCATGTTAGCATTACCATAACTGCGTAATTTGAGCTTAGCGTCAATTGCTTGCTCTGCTCCTTAATGACCATGACTAAGTGAACTTGCCGGATGAGGTGTTTCGCTGAAAGCAGCACAAGCTAAACGTAAACTTTTATTCCAGTAAATTACGTAAAAGATTCACAAATCATGGCGCTTCTATGAACAGAGATCATGAAGTTGTAAAAACATCAACACTGTGGGGCTTACTTGAGTGTTGCACTCTAGCTCTCTCAAAGGTGCAAAAAGGTCATCGCACATCCCGTCATCTACAACCGCGCCATTTGAATAACAAGCAGTGTTTCGATACTTCCTGCCTCCTGCACAGGGAACGTTGCAGTAGTCCCAGGGTGCAGCTTCCCAGCGTGACTCATTGCATGCTTGTTTGTTACAGGTCTGTATTATGTCAGAATCAATTTCTCCGCCACACCTTTCTGGATGTGCAGTGTTCCCCATGTTGTCCATACAGATGACCTGTCTGCGAGTACAGTAAACAAATTAATTATATTGTCAAAACTATCATTACCCCTTGTTTGTTCACTTTCGGAAATCAACAATCTCTCAAATAAGTACGCATGGCAAAGAAAGAATATTCTCTGGACGCAGCGGCTAAGCTTCCTCACGGTTCATGCCAAGTTCAACTGATTCACGAAAAATCACCTCTTCTGTATGCCTGCTCCGCAACTCTGACTACATTCATCCCAGGGTCCTTCGAAGATGGTGTGGTTATTACATGCTACCAGATTGCACGCCTGGAGATGAAGAGTTCATAAGTTTGGCATTAGTAGCAATCCATAGACGCCTTTCAGCCACTTCAATAGCAAGGTTTAGCATAAAGCCACGATGTAAAATACAAAGACCTACAACAGTATGGGGATCGATGACCAAGCATTCACACAATATTTCAATTACCCTGACCGGAAACTTGAAAAATCATTGTACCTGGTATATATCGGGTACTGGTATTTGGGCACAGTTCCATGTATCAACCTTTGAGTAATTTCCTGTGAAGCATTGCATCACTGCTTGCTGCCAACAAAATTGAGTAAAGAAGTGGAGACCATAGTGTCTCGCTTTTGACCAGAACACATTTTACATCCACAATTTACGCTAAATTGGATGACAGAGGGAAGTACATTGCAATCTGCTTTTTTGACTCAGGTCGACTCTATTTCGTAACGTTGATAATTGCACGCAGAGATGCTGATACGGGCTCATGATTCAAGCAAAGGTCACCTACTACTACTATATTTTGCCATTCAGTGATATTAGCTAAGTTCCTCAATTATGAGTAGCGAAGATCTCAACACAAGATTGCAAATCATTTTGCCATCAGACAATCTTGTCCTGGTTAAACACACGAACAGCTTTACTCGCTACTAATAAGATCGCCGAGCAACCTGACTGAACCCAACAGAGCAGATAACTCAGAGTGTAAATTCTAATATGAGTTTTCAGTTTGTTATACTTTATTATAACGGACAGAGTCGACTGTCTTCACGACTTGAAACTCTTGACTCGATCTCTGTGGATACCTGGAGACCACCAGCACAATGCTTGTCACAAGGACCCCACCTCACTGGACTCCAGAAGAACTCGGCCTGAATGGGTAACGGAGCTGGAACGGGTTGACAGTCGGCACCCTTCCAACGTGTGCAGATATCCTGGGCTGACCGGATAGAGGTAAAGCTAGAGAGCATCACAGGGATTGATGTTGGAACAGACTGCACGTTTGGTACCACTGCACAAAATAGGGACCCAGACCGCACTTTAGATTACTGGGATGATGACTTACTTAACCATTAAGTTTCTTACACTCTAAAAACATGATTTCTTTCAGTAGATCGGGAAACAAGTTTCTCCGCTGCAGGAGTAAATTTTCTCGACATATATTTTGGACATTCAATGCTCGCTCAGTGCAATATCAATATATTATACGAGTCACACATAAGTAGAAAATTAATCTCACACCCGTGGAAAGGTACACTAAGCTTTTTAGTTGCTTCAAAGAATTCATTACTGAGGTTTTGATTACTATGGAAGTAATTCTAGTCCAGAGAAAGTTTTATCTCAATCGTGTTGAAACTAACAAATTTATTACTGCAATATCGCGAGTGATGATGAGTCTGATAATCAGCTAAGACGAGTTTCATCCGAGGAAGATAGAAAAAATAGCAAAGCAGTAACTGTTACCCTCTGTTATGAATGCTGTTAATGCAATTTCAGTACGGAAGTTGCTGGTTACGGCGATAAGTCCTGTGCTGGAAAAAAGTAGTTATACCAACTTGAAAGTGCTGAAACACTCTTATTGCTGCCGGATGAAACAAAATAATTTCCTTCTAGCATGGAACTAAACTGCAGCTGAACAAGAACCCGACCAGTTCAAGTGGTTACCACAGTTAACACTAATGAGATGATTGAACACGACTGCAATCCAACCCTGTGCTCGAAGAATACTATCTCAGTGTTGTAAAAATAATTTCTGTTGAAAACTGCCTTCACGTTCAACTAAAACATTGCAGGGGATGAGAGGGGTTGATTTGCAGCGAACCAACTTTATCTAACATTTCGCAGGTTGGTGGTCAGAGTTGTTTTGAATGTTATTGCTGTTGAATCAATTTCATGATCGCTACTCTATCGATCAGAGATAGGTGCTAACGGAAAGGGTACTCCTTGCGGTAAGAAGATACTGAAAAAATGGAGCCCATGTGTTTGATATCCAACAATAGTTGTTTTAAATAAGATGTTAATTGTTGTTAATGACTCCCTTTTTTATAGGGGAGATACGGCAATACTAAGACAGCTAGTAGAATGTGAAAAACGCAAAACTTGAACTCAACATATATCGAACGATATCATCTTTAGCAGAAAGGAGTACTCACAAGGAGAACCGAGACCGTATATATAAATTTCCAAAGGACCACCTCCTCCATGGTATCCATCGATCATCTGCAAACGAAGGCAACGGGAAAATCTTAACCTATACTTCCAAGTTGTCTGAGTGATTATGCAGAGCGAGGCTCAGTCGTGTAGGCTAGGTTAATGCAATCTCGTTCCATGCAGTTAAACTTGGAGCATGAAGGGTCATCGAAGAGTACAATTTGAGCCCTTTGACACTCTATTCAAGCAGATTAAAATGGTTCAGACTTCAGACTTCATCTTGTAGAATACTTTGTTAGTGATCATCGCTGGGCATGGTGCATATCAACTTGAGGAAAGGATCAGAAGCATACTATGATATATACATGACCGGCCACCACTGGAACATTAATGAGCATAGATTTTGAGCCACAATAATCGTCATTGCAGGCGACCAAAGATAGATTCTTCTTCTCAAGCTTTTTGTAGTCATACACTGACAAAAGCGAGTCGAACTGAGTAGTTGCGCCACATAACGAGATATTGATAAACTGCGAGCAAGAAGTTGGTTTCTCCACGATTTAGAAGGACAGCAATAGAAATGACAGTCCACTTTCAACAAATCAAGCCATATATTTATTTTCCAGAACACAGCGCAAACTAGCATGAAATTTACGATAAATTTTTTGGCCCAATATTGGCCAAATATTGGCCCTAAGAGATTTTTTGTAAGGGGTAATAGAGCCCTCGTTGTCAACCATCTTGTTAAGTTTGCTTTGAGTTGTTCATTCGCAATCAGCGTATACTGCGAGTTCAATCAACTAAAGAATCAAGGAGAGGCTCAAACAATGGTGGTATACAGGATATGTAAGATATCAATAAGAAGGTCAGATAACTCACATCTGTAATAAGATCTGTTTAGACCGAAAATATGACAAATGAATACACGCGTCTCAAGTTAGAAAATAGGGTAGGACAGTGTGTAAGTAGCATACCGTATTTACAGAAGGTGTGTACTGAAACAACAAATCGGGCCCATTGCTATGGCAGCTTGCATCGAATGATTCATTGTAGATATCCTGATATTGGGAAGAATCATCAATGTAGTAAAAAGGTAGTGAAGGTATCACTTTCGGATGATCGACATCCTGGCCGCAGCTGTTGGTTGCTGTCTTTTTACAGACACCTGCAGATCAATATAACTGACATTCAGTGCATGTAATACGAAAAAAAACTAAACCGAGAAAAAAGAATTTCCTAAGAAGACGCAACTTCCGTGAAGCCCATATTCAGAGCATAGCTTTTCTGAACAGGTAATGGAGACACATAAACATGATATAGCAAGACGATTTTCAACATCCTGAGCTTTTGTCCAGATAAAAAGAGATGGTTCAGTCAAAGTCATGTACAGTCCCGAATATCAGACATAGTGACCAATAATGAATAGATTTGATTTTACATCTCGCATAATCCGATCACTCAGTGCACAGAAACTAGTTGCACAGCCGGTAGCATCGGCTTCATCTAACATGATGTATACATTTATGTGTTGGCTGTTGGATATCGGAAAAACGTTTCATTCAGTATGATAATTAGAAGGATAATGTGGAGGAACGTAAAAAATAGCAAAATGTGGAGGTAGTCAGAGTCAGATGTCAAAAACATGAAATAGTTCTCAAAATATAATGCCATACAGCTTACAATCTTAACACAAACTTAATTGAAATTAGATATACCTGTATCTTGAGCAGTTACCCAGCCTTCTGGAGATGCTACGAAACGTGTATCCTTACTATTGAAGATCCATTGTATCGCGGCAGAATGGTCCAAGAAATCTATTGAAAGATTGGAATGGGAAAGTAAGTATGTGGTCTGAAATAGCTGCACTGTGAGGTTTCAGCTTTACGACGCGACGACAAGTAGAATGAGGAACAAGCCAAAATGTGTAAGCGTCAAGCACCTGATCAAAAAGTACAGAAACGATGCATGCTTAACTCGGCCGTCCAGCACAAGTCCAGGAATGAGAACTTTACATGTGGCGGAAAAATAGGACTGACTGACTGACCAACGCCTTTATCAGCTCTCAACGCTAGCTTCTTGTAGATTCTCAAAGTAATTCCATCGGCGATTTGTACATATCGAAACAGTAAACTATCAACTAAACTTAACTTTGAACATGAGCAAACCTTAGGAGCAAACCCGATATATGCCTTTTATATAATCAACAACAGGACTGTTCCGTTTGTCCTGTAAACTGTTGTAACAGATGTCCAAGGAGAACAAATAGCATCCTCTAATCTGCTGGCTATCCCATCGTGCACACTACGTACATGAAGCGACGAGAAACATTTTCGAGGGTAGAAACTGAAGACCTCGCAGAATTATGAGTCAGTCGATGCATAATGTTGAGAACTTCTAGCAGAGGGAACAAGGCTGATCCGGGTGAAGAAGGGCACAAACTGATAATGAAGATATTATCATGAGGCACACATTTTCTCAAGATAGAAGCTGACCTGAATTCGGAAGCAACACAAGATTTATGGTTTTCGAATTTGACCATGTAGCATCTGCCGGGAACAGTAGTAGTTTGGGGGAGAAATATCCTGACAAAGACAACACAAACAACTAGTTACAGATCCAAGATACCATCAGCAATATATATGCTTACTGTGTTAAGATGAAGAGAAGTTAATTTGGGAGGCAGCCAAACAATCTGCTGTTGTAGTCAATTGGGTCTGTCTGAACCATTACATAACTTACGTACACATCTCGTACAATAGAGCAAATGAAATCAAATAATAATTTCAGTTAAGAAGCGCAAGACTGCAATTATATACCTATGGTTGGGTCAACTGCTGGTGTCAAAAATACCGTAGTAGCGGGTTTTATGAGGAGATTAACCACAACTGGGTACGTTGAATTTTCTGAAGCATTGTAGAAGGAGCGTGGGCTAATCCTGTAGAATATTTGTTTTGTATTTGTGTTGAGGAGCCTTGTTGTCGTTCCAGGTTTCAAATTGGTTGTGGATACGGCATTGGATTCTGTAGCATCCATAAGACTCTGTCTTATGTCGACAGGTTTGGCGAGAGAATTCTGACTAAGATATAGAGCGGCGGCTCCAGCCTGCTAACAGAGCAGGAGCATCAAACCTTTGTATGTCAAAAGATGTGGCAACTCTCAACTCCAGTACAGATGTAGAGACAAGTACCGAACTCTCAACTTCAAATTTAGATGGCAAATCCAGATGGTGAATGACGCACCACGTGAGGACATGCCATGGAGGTCCCTGAGAGAGTGGCATAAGATGTATCATTTTGAAAGTATGAGCTGTAGACCAATTCACCCTGAAACTCCAATCCCAAGTACAAGAGAAAGCACGGTTTAGGTGTCTTTATATGTCCGAGTCTGCAACGTTCAGGCAATATTCAACTCGGAATCTCTGAAAGGCTTACAGTGCCTTCTTTATAGGTAAAGGGTCAAGGCCCCCTAAATAAGCCATGGTTAGGTTAGGTCCATAACATCAGCAAGTGAGACCAGACCTGTGGGAGAATGTCATTGGGCCCTTCGAAACCTTAGTGTCGATACGAAAGAGAGGTTTAAGACAAACAGAACATGGAGGAAGCAAACCACACATCTGACCTCTCCCTGTCTACGATATACCCTCAACCCATGGCTTTCAAGCAATATTTTCAGGGGATTCCGTGCCTTGGGACACAAGTTTTTTCAAGTTCTGAACTGGGATCATCCCACTTAAACACAAGAAGAGCAAGATGGAATACCCCCTGATCTGGATGGTTTCCCATCCACAGTGTGTAGCATACAGTACAAAACTCCTCTCCAAAGTGCAGCAACTTTTGACAGAAGAGGAGCGACATTAAACAACGTTCGTTTAAAAGTATTTGGTTCTTTGTTCGGAAAAGAACTCATCATCATCGACTTCCAGGTTCTGGAAGTGGATGATGATGAGTGTTGATTCACATGCACTGCTCTTAAGGAAGGCAAGGTAACAACAACTCCTGGCTTCAGAGCAGTGCATGTGAACTAGAACTAAACTGAGCTAAAGCGCACTGACAGTTGTAGACATGGGAAATAACTCACATGGAGCAAGACTAATATATGGGACCAGCTAAAGTCTGTACGAAATGAACATAACTTTTATTAAGATCAGCGGGTTAAAAAAAATTACGATGACACACCTGTTGGCGAACAATGGATAGAACAAAGGGGACATCCAAGTATGCAAAACTGAATGCAGAGATAAGCATCAAGGCCTATTGGAAGTCAAATGTATAGTCTAAATGTGGACATGTTTCATGAAGGATCGACAGCTGGGATGAAGCAGGACGAGAACACGATTAACGGGCAACTGCAAAAGCTTCAACCTGGCTCTTCAACCAGTCCAGATTTGAAAGAAGACAAATGGTATATGGCCCTACTCTTTGCAAACATCATTACTCGTATAAAGGGCCGAAGTCGGACTTTCCTCGGTACATTTGTCCATCCACGCGTAGACTTTTACTACGTCAAGAATGCAAATTTTTGAGAACGGTAAAAAATGATAACTTACTGGGGCAAACATCGTTGTGCAAGGACCGTAGTTAGAAAACCAGCTCATTTCATTGAGGGAACTTGTGGATCCGACAGTTATAACAGATGCTGCACGTGCTGGTGAGAAGTTGCAAGCTTCCTGCATAAAGTTTCCGGCTGCAGCAATCTGGCAAAGGACCAGTGATCTGCTTAGTAAAATGGTGGCAAGTTTCACCACCTAGAAGAGCAACAAAGCAAGATCCTCGATCATTGTGCTAAAGCTATTATAAGATCCAAAAGAATAAATTGATGCTTACACCGATGACCCCAGTTCGATTGACCATATTGTTGATTGCTTGGTCAATACTGATAGACGCTCGTGTCGATACAGACATCGATAATACAGCTGGACGAATCAGATTTAATGAAACCCAGTCCAGACCAGCGATAATAGCACCATATGAGCCACTTCCATCGCACCCCATTATACGTACTGGATGCAATAACACATCTTTTGCGACACCCGTCCTTACACCACCCACAATACCTGCATTTTTTGTAGATCGAGAAATGTCTCAATTGGCTTCGGTGCTTGAGATGTATATTGCAACACTCCTGGAAGTAAAGCTGTCTTGAGACAAATGTCGCGAATAGTATTTGTAAATTTTCATGGTCCTCAATGGCCTGTTTTACAGAGTAATCAACAAACTGATAGAAGTAAAAACTGCTATTAACTTAAACTCAACTTGCTAGAAAGCTGTTCATATATTATGAACCCTCTAAGAAAGTAAGGGCATTCGATATAGCCTGCTTACTTCGTGTCTGCTGTAAACAGATATTTAATACCTGCACAATGTGTACCGTGACCATTACAATCGCTGGTGCCGTTTCCATCCTGAACACCATCAAAGCCATCAAGACATCTTGATAGTGGAATGCCTGTTGACTTATTAAGTCTCCCATCTTGGTAGCGAAACTCTCTATGGCTGCATCTTATACCCTATGGAAAGGAGAAGCACTTATCAACACTTTTAGGCTGCTCATTTTGATCAGATACTTCATCTACAATTTCTAAGGAAGAACAAGATAAAAGTCTTTCTTCTTCATCGCAGGAATGTGTTTCATTGAAGTGAATATACTATATGGAGTTATCGCTCTTGAAAACAAAAGTTTTAGTCCAATATATTCGGGCTTTTGAATTTCATTAATTCTAGTGGTTTTCCATACCGTGTCCAGTATATAAACATGAACACCAGTTCCACTTGCAGTAGAAGTATAGAGCCCATTCAAGAGACTTTGACCAGGTAAATGATCGATCCGGTCAAGGCCCCAACTAGGAGGATTTCCTTGTACAGTACTTCCGCAGACTCTCAACGTTCCATCAACCTCCACAAAATCAACAGAAGTAGCCTCTTTTGATAGCAGTTGAGACAAATTGCCTCCGTTGATCAAAATGAGCATTCCAAGCCAAACCGTTGTGTACCTGCATACTTAAAGATGAGACGACAGAACATTCACTTTTAGGATGATCATATGAGCAGTAAATTCGGGACAACTTGCCTCCAAATTAAAGTTGCCAAAGAAAATTGACTCCATAAGATACATCATAATTGTCCACAAAAGTAGCCTCCTTGATTCCGACTGAGTGCTCCTTTCAAACTCTATTCTACACAGCCATACTCACTGAAGCCAAACTCAGAAACTTACGATGTTTATCACGTACGAAAAGGAAATACGTATCCGATGAAGAAACTAATAAGGAGCGTGATACTTGGGAAACTTAATCCTACTTGGAGAGAATACACGCACAGACATCCAGCAGAAATCGACGCCCACTTTCCTACAGCCATCGTGGAAGTAAGAAATATCATACTTGTAGATGCAGGTGCCTGAATACATATCAGACTTACGCGACACCGCTCGATCACAAATCGCATTGACAGTATTTGACGTTTCGTTGTTATTCAATTTGATCAAATACCTGACATATAAGGTAGAAAAGATTTTAATATTCTAATACAAATTTCTTCGGTTAAATCTTGTAGGGCATGCGAAAGAAAAAATTAATTTGTCTTTATCGTTAGCATCATGTCTTTAATGCAATGATTCTGCCTTGCGGTTTAATATGAAACGGTTGAAACGCCTGATATGATACAGATATGTTGATTTCAGCTGGTGAGCAACAGAAGAACTTTGGAAAAACAAGAACTCAAAATGCTGTGGCAGCTGAACATCTAACTAGATATTGATCAGAAAATGCAAGATGCATGTTCCAGCCACAGAGTTCGCCCAAAGTCAAAGACACATCGGTATAGAAAAGGAATTGACAAGGCCCATTATTTTAAAAACCGCAAAATAAGTATATATCGAAAGACTCCATCATACAAGCCCTCGAACAGGAAGTAGAAACATGTCTGTAGGCTAGTATCAAACAATGCAGGCAACTGTACTGGTCTAATGTAATTGACTGTCGTGAGTCACTTGAGAACGTGCAGTAGCCATTCAGTTGAGCTATATACTGATCCAGCTGAGAACAATGCAGTGCTGCTTCGGTTGGTGCAGCAGTGCTGCAAACTGCACTGTGATTTGATGTCCTACAGATAAGGGTGTGAGATTATCCAGTGCTCAGAATGGCTACCGTGCAGGAGTTTTGAAGTTTTGGAGTTGAACCACCCCGCTACCGTTCATGTCGTATAGTTTGCCACAATTGTATAGCTTAACCTGCCCTTTGCCCAGGCTGCATTCCTTGTAATGTGGGCGAGTATGAGCAGTGCCGTCGTCGGCATTCGCCTGCACCACAAAAACTATAAAGAACAACCATTGAGCCACTACACCAGCGTGAGCGGGGGATTTCTTCCTCTCCATGTCCACGTTCAATCCGCTCAAGTGATGGGGTGTCACAAATACACTGATAAACTTATAGAATCATAGCGAATTCGCAAGGTTTCATTGTCTCTTCTCCCCGAAATTCATAATTCGACCTGGAAACAAGAAGTTTTCGAAGAAGATGTAAAGACAAAAGGAAGAGTACGCCATCGCCAGAGGCAAATAAAGACGAATGTCGCTCACATCAAGCTCCGACACGAAATTGAGCAAATCAACCCTTAAGAGAGTAATCGAGAAGCAGTGACAGAGATAGAGAAGGGTTTCGATCTTTGCGCCAGCTGAGGCCGTAAAAGGCTGGGAGTGTGGACACACGACTGACAGCGCAGAAAAGGGTTCGGCTTAACTGCCTCTAGAAAGTACCTCGTGCCCCTTGAAAAACCACGATAATCAAACACTGGTGGATGACCACTCATCCCTCCTAATGCCCCTCCATATCCTTCTAGCACCTTCGGAAAATCTTGGTACTTAGCTCACATCCTTGACATACGGAAATCTCCGGGAGCGAGTTCAGATCACTGATCATCCTCATTCGCGATCAAATTACCAACATCATAAAACATCATCTTCCAGAACGTTAGACCTTACGCCGAATACAGCCGCATGATCGATTATCAATCACATTTCAACCACATCGCAAATCATACCTTGAAATTCGGTTGGTTCACCCCCGCCAATTCAAAAGTCTTACCAAAACCGGAACGGTTTTGGGTTTCCAATCTGAAGTTGTAGATGATATGTTACGTGACATGCCGACAACCAGTGCAGTAAAGCCGAGCCTGTTGGATGACATCGAGATCGTGCTTGCGAGTACGTGCCAATCTTTGGCATTTCTAACGAAAAATCGTCTTCAAATCCCCGGGGAGTTCTCGTCGTTCTTTTTTTCATTTCAATATTCATTCTGTAAATATTAAGTAAGTGGAATTCAAATTAGCAATTCCACGAGGATTGTACGATGCATACCAGTGGCATGGTTTGGAAGTGATGATGATCTGAGCAATTTTCAGAGTGAATTCAAGCACCACCACTTTCATGATATTTCGTAACTCATCTGTCTTCAACACAGTACATGTATTCAAATTCAGTGATAATTCATGTCTGTCGATGTCATCTGGGTAGCAAGCGTAAACTCTATGTCTCTGCCCCTCCACCCGCTTCATGACATTCGAGTGGATGGGACTAAAATCATTTCACATGTCACTAACGTAGCACCCGCGCCTTTTTCTCCACTCCTCTTTCGTGCAGTTTGAATTCATTCGAATAATTTTTAATAATATATATTTAATTGATCTACAGATTGATCATCTCAGGATTCGTGGCGCAATGGTAGCGCGTCTGACTCCAGAACAGAAGGTCGCGTGTTCGATAAGCGTAGAGTTCAGAACTCGTTCGACACCCTCACGCTGCATCCCGATTAGAATGCAGAGTTCTGAATTATCAAATCTAAATTAAAGTCAATTTCACTTCTGGGGATGCTAGAAGCAAGTGGGATTTAAATTACTATTGATTTTATTTAGTTTTGGAGGTGTTAGTACCTGAGTGATTTAAATTACTATTCTTCTCATTAGAACATATGTCCCATTGTGATGATATTGGGGCTAGACCATCTTACCATGTGATTTATCCTTGATAGGGTATTCCCATCCTTTTGGCTATATTACTTGGTGTCTTCTATTACTATTCTTCTCTCTTACTAGGGACAAAGTATAATAACAAAAGGGATGGGAAGACCTCATCAAAGCCTACAAGAATGGAACCAAACTGGTAACATGGGGCTACCCTAATAGTATCACATTGGGAAATATGTACTACAAAACCTAAGATATCCGAACTATCTAGGTCAAACAGTCTACAAACAACAGAGCATCCGAAGATAGGCTCCATATAATATCTAGCATGATAGGCTCTCGTGCACTCACTCACGAACATGTCGAAGTTGATGTCCATAGCTCCATATAACTCCAAAGCTAGAGGAACAAAGAGGTAAACTCTCCGCATACCTCTATACTTGGAGACATTGGTTGTTGCCTCTCCACTTGCCGCCCATCCTGGAGTATGGGTGATCACCCCCTCTGAAACTGTGTCTCTAGTAGGATCGATAACCACCACATCCACCACAATGACCTGGTCCTCCCAAACCATGTACAAGTCTGCTCTAACGACTGCAAGGCATACCAACAAATTGACCCGGTCCTCCGAACCAAGTACATGTCTGCCCTAACCCTAATCGACTGCAAGGCATACCAACGCTCTCTCCATTTGAGGTATACACCCTCTTGCGCCATAGCAAACACCACATCCCTAATGGCATCATGGGTAGCTATCCTCTGCCCTCCGAATGGGCAACGAGTCATATGAACACCAGCATCTAAAGTGAAACCACACTCACATGTGAGTAATGAAGATGTAAATAGAAGGACCAAGCCAAGACGGAACCTCATCGCTGAGGAGAAAGTAGTTGGTAGTTATTTTTCTCTCTACTCATGTGCTCTTCCCCTTGGGCTTTGCCTTTGATAAGGTGCATTTTCTTTCCCTTCCCCTCAACAAAACTAAGAAGGTTTATGGATTTACTACTTCTTACATATTTTAAACACTATTATTTCCCAATACCCTAGAACATGTGTAAACTTCCTCATACTAACTACAATCATGTGATAAATTGAGGGTCATTGAATCCTTATGAGTTTGTTCAAACACAATACATGTGTTAGGAACAAAAGTGAACATAATTTAATGGGGATTGGGTTACTCTTGAGAACTAATTTATCGTTAGAAATAATCAATTAGATTCATATAAAATTGATACATATGTTTTTTACCTTTGGCATCTCATACATAATTGAGGTTTGAGCTCAGACTATCGAACATAATTTAGTGGAGATTGGGTTATTCTTGAGAACTAATTTATCGTTAGAAATAATCAATTAGATTCATATAAAATTGATACATATGTTTTTTACCTTTGGCATCTCATACATAATTGAGGTTTGAGCTCAGACTATCAAATTTAGAAGCGTTCCAATATTTAAAGTCTTCCAATGGAAATTATAAGTCATACATCACTCATACAAGGATTTATCTTCTATGTTTTACAAATTTTGCCCCACATTGCTTATGATTACTTGCATTTCTTCAATGATCTCAAGATTTGCATAATCTTCTCTTTGTCATTTGATCTATTTGGTTTTATTTCTACTTTGAATCACTACTAGTGAAAAGTTTATGTATTATCATGCATCAAATTAAACTCCTTCCAAAATGCACAACTCCTTTGTATACATTTTTTTTAACCATCATGAGATATGACGTAAAAAAAATTACCTTACTCATTGAGAACAAAACCTCTTCACTCTCAATGTCATTTTCACTATTTTCTCAATCTCAACTTCAAATCTTTTACTCATTAAAAACTTTAAAATCATAAATTTTATATCAAAAACATATGACAATCGGGGTAATCATGCAAATTGTAGTAATAAACGCAATATTAAACTCTACCCTTGTTAAATTGGACAAAATGTTCATTTTATTTCATATGATCATTGAAATCCTTTTAGATTTCTCAAATTTTTTCATTTCAAATGTCAATTTTATTATGTGGCTTCAAATCATTATAGCATTTTGAGCAAATTGAAGACATCTTCAAATCCTCCCATATACACGATCAAATAGCAATTATAATAAACTTATTAATCATAAGTTTAAATTTGTAAATGATTTTCAATAATAAAATTATAAAATTCATGAAAAATCTTGAAATACTTGGACAAAATATCATTATTAGCCAAAAAAATCATAAGAAAAAAAATGCATACTGATATATTTGTGATCAGAATAAATCATTTTGACCTAGAGCTTCAAATCAAACCTAAATATCTACTTATGCATCATACAAACAAGTTCGGTAGTACATATCAATATTGAATGAAAATAATGATAAAACCAAAGTAAGTAAAAAAGAAATTCTATATAAAATTGACAAATTTATTGATTGAAATTAATAATTGCGGTAAGTTTTTAATAGTGAACTTTATATGATTTGACGCGAATGATATGATGTATCATATCTTATTTGTCACGACTTATGTAGTGGCATCTCTAGTTACGTAGGTGCGCGTATGCAGGAGCAGATACATCAATTAAAGCGGGTTGTGCAGTTAGCGTCGTTTGCACTGGAACTGTCGTTAGGGCCGAGAGCGCCGTTAGGGGTCCTAGGGCTCAAGGGGTAGAGTTTGAATTAGGGCTCCTTGGAGGGCAATTTTCGAAGTTGAGACTTTGAGAGTGTGACTATGGTGGATAGTAGCTAGTGACGGAACCTGGAGTCTTTGAAGCACAAAGTGGGTTTGGCTTGACTGTAATCTCTCTTTTATGCTATGGTTATGAGCGGAGTGTCCTTGTGGAAATTTTGAGAGTACAAAAGATTACTTCTAAAACTCAAATTGGATTCTGTGGTGAGAACTGTGAGTTCTTGGAGCGCTGAAGGTGTTTTGGCGAGTTTAGATCGATGGTAGCTTCGATCTGTTGGCTATTGAGTATGCATGACGTTGATGGAGTGCAGCCCGTGGTGGTTATTTAGAAGTAGAGTCGATTGGAAGCTGATCTTATTGATTTTGAATTTCTGTATTTTCTGTTTTAGTGTAAATCCGAATCATAAATTTTGGAGGGAGGAAGCATTGCTCAAAATTGATGAAGTGGGTCGATGCTTATAATTTCTTGGAGCATTAATTTGAGATTGGTTTAAAAATATTTCAAACAGAAGTGATCAAAGTTCAAGATTTGGTGTTTTGAAGTTTTCGGATCGAAAATAGGAGCAGCAGACTATCATATTATCATATACTGTCCGTTTGATTTGAAATTTGGTGGGGTGATAGAAAATGTAAAGTTTGTCAAGCAGAAGTAGAGACGTCAAATCAAAGGCTGATAGTGTCAGAATTGTGAAATTTTGACATTTAGGGGTCTGAAATCAAAGTTGAAGATTTTCAGAGTACCGCAGAAGTTTCAAACAGTGTCCGTTTGCGAAATTTTTTTTTGCTTTAGGTAGCAAATTGAAAAAGGCTAGTTTAGGCACTATTGAGTTGGATGATTTCATCCAAGAGTTTGACTCATGGTGTGATTTAGAGCGGATGTGCAACTCTACGTTGTTCAGGAGAGGCCCTCACATCTCACAGTGGAGAGTATTTTGGATGTGGGTAGATACTCCTAGGCAGTGCTCTATGCGGACAGGTCACCCATGGCAGTGGTGAATCTTGTGGGTCAGCCAAGAGCAGCATTACCCACATTGTTGAGTTATCCAGCTTCCCATGCTTACAGAGAGGGAGGACCTGGACTTGTATGGGATTCTCACTTGCAGCGGTTGGTGGAACCCAACGCTCAAGAGATAGAGAGCGAGGTATGGGATTTTGTACCGGTACTACAGCAGTTCCTACATTGTCAGAGGCATCACGACGTCAGGTGTTGGGTCAGGCTATGGACCTGAACTGTTTGACATGGATTGTGAGCCTTGGATTGGCTCAGCAGAGATGCATGCAATCCACATGTATGACTATAAGACCATTGGTAAGCTCTTTGCCTACCGAGACGGTGGAGGCAAAAGTTGGGGGCGAGAAGTGCCAAAGATCTCATCCTTGGTCTTATGGGGATGTTAGAGAAGGAGAGGTAGGGTCTTCTTCGAGTATTATTGGAGTTTTTTGCGCGGAGCAAGCGGTGTTAATACTTTAGACCTTTGTGATAGAACACAAGAGGTTAGAGCTATCGCAACAGGAGTTGTTCACACTGAGATAATGGAGCCTGGTATGAGAGAACAGAAAAAGCTTTCTGCTCAAGAGGTTGTCATTTAGCAACCATATACTACGTCTTCTATCTCTAGTGTTGATGGAGAGGAGATTTGGGATATTGAAATTGGTCCCAAAGTGACAGGAGAAGAAAGACGTAGGGTGTGGAGGTTTTTGAGGAGTTTCAGAAATTGTTTTGCCTTTAGTATGAAGGATTTAGGCTATTTAAAGGGACCTAGTAAACGGATTGACTTGACAACAGATGCACCAGTCTTCTGTCGTCCCTATCAATACAGTGATATGGAGAGAGATCTGATCCAAAGTAGGTGTCAAGACCTTCTTGAGGCTGGATTAATGGAGATATCATATGGAGAATATGCCTCTGTTGTGGTGATGTCAGTCAAGAAGGATATACATGGCAATTATATAGATAGACGCATGTGTAGTGACTACCGATCTATCAATCGACAGACAAAATCTGATCGATATGCTATGCATATCGATCGATGCTATGCTACATGAGGAGACCTTTGATGCAGTTGGGCATGCAAAGGTTTTCAATACATTAGTTCTGACGAGGATATCATCAGTTCGGATTCGAGATGAGGATGAGGCCAAGGCGACCTTTTTGGGCAATTGATTCGCATGGCAAGGATGTGTTGTATCAGTGGAAGTTCTTACCATTTGGGTTGAAGAATGCAACTGCTGAGTTCCAAAGAGTGATGGATAGGATCCTAGCCGGACTTGATTGTGCCCGAGCCTACATCGATGATATTCTAGTGTATAGTGCTACAGTGAGGGAGCATGAGATACATTTGCATGAGGTATTTGAGCGACTGATTGCTCATGGTCTCAAGTTGCATCCTGGAAAGTGCAAGTTCTTTTAGGAGTAGGTAGAGTATTTGGGTCATACCATATACCAAGGAGGATTGGGAGTTCATCAAACCAAGGTGGAGGCAATCTTGCGTATTCCACAACCCTCATATGTGAGTAGGGTTCGAGCCTTCCTTGGACTTGCAAACTTCTATCGTTGATATGTGCGAGGATTTAGCACTATTGCCAAAGCCTTGAAAAAGCTAACAAAGCTAAATCAAGAGTGGAATATGGGGAGATGAACATGAGAGAGCTTTTGTTGAGCTCAAGGGATGGTTGACATTTGCCCATATTTTGAGGAGACATGTGAGAGGTCATCAATATCAAATACATACTAATTGGAGTATGTTGGATTTGGGAGCAATGCTTATCCAACATGATGATGAGGGGAACTAGTTTGTAGTGGCTTATGCAAGTCGTTCCAACAATGCAGTGGAGTCGAAGTATAGTTCTTATGAAGGAGAATGTTTGGCAGCTATTTGGGCGGTGGCACATTTCAGATGTTATTTGTTTGGAAACTCCTTCACTCTCATCACTAATCATGAATCATTGAAATTGTTGATGGAATCAGACAAGCTTACAGAATAGCTTGCACGATGGACTCTTATCCTACATGAGTATGATTTCACGGTTGTTTGGGGTGGTGAACCGTGATGCAGATGGATTAAGTCGAAACCCATGTACAAGTCAAGTTGACAAAACCGGGGCTCGATGGCATGGTGATACATGAGGAGATGGTATCGGGTTGGCATGCATATGCCTTTTTGAGTATGTTGGCGCTTGAGAGCTATATGATATCTCTCTTGGATCAGAGAGCAGATATGTTAGCCTTGGACGCTGAGACTGAGGACGGTTTGATGGTAAACCGAGACATCCATGATGACATGCTCGTGTTGGAGTATCTTCGTACAGGTGCTTTGGTGGGCACCTTGAGTGCAAAGGAGCGGGATCGAGTACTACAAAGAGCTCAACGGTTCAGATGGGAAGGTATACACCTTCTTTGAGTATGGGAAGATGGCACTGTTCGTGTTGTGCCACTTCCATCTCAGAGAGCATAGTTGGTCAAACATGCTCATGAGGAGTTAGATCATTTTGGAGTAAAGCGGACATATAGCTTACTTCAAAGTCATTATTGGTGGAGAGGTATGCAAACTGAGGTGCAAAAGTTTGTGGCAAGATGTATGGTATGTGATCGTGTTCGAGCATCATTCAATGCCCCTACACCACAATTACATCCTCTACCGATTATGGGACTTGGTTATCATTTGGAATTTGGATTTTGCGGGGACCTTTGCCATTGACTATACAACATCATCGATATGTGTTGGTCATGATGGAGCATTTCTCCAAGTGAGTTGGTGGCCTTGCCCGACAAGTCAAGTGAGGAAACAACTTATGCGTTCTTAACTGCAGTGCTTAGCCGATTTGGTGCACCAGCAGAAGTGTTGACTGATTAGGGTACTGAGTTTTTAGGCGAGTTTCAGACTTTGTGTGATCGAGCATTGATCGATCATTGTACCTCCTCAAGAGATCATCCTGAGGTTGATGGTCTAGCAGAGAGAGTTGTTCAGACAGTGAAGAGAGTACTAAGAAAGTTTGGCTTGGAGAAAGGTCATCTGGGAGGTCCAGCTTTCATGGTTGGCCATGGGTTATCGATTTAGCCGGCAAGCATATGTAGCGTCATTCTTACCGTACTTTTTATTATATGGTAGAGATCCAGACTTACCTGCAGCTATCCGTCGAGAGTCAGGTGAAGTCTTGGACTTGGATAACCCTGATGTTTGGGTTATGGTGTGTTCTCAAAGGACAGAGCTCTTCCGTAAAGTCATGCCCATGGCATTTGAGAACCTGACTATTGCTCAGCATAGAGATACTTTGCGTTATGCTACCATCCGAGGAGGTGGATATCGACCTTCAATTCATAGATTTCATGTTGGTGATTATGTTTACTTGCAGCAAAGTGCACCGACCACATTGGATGTTACGGCTAGTTGCACGATTCTACGAGTACGTGAGGTTTTACCTTCTGGAGTTTTGGTATTGGAGGGTCGTGATGGTGTGATTTGGAAGGATCATGTGCGTAATTGTGCGCCATGTCACCTTCCAAACATTGATGGTACTATGGATCCAAGCCTGGCAGTCGTACGTGTAGGCTTGAGATGTATGTTATGTGGATCAGCTAGTGGAGCAGTCAGTATGTTGATTTGTGATTCTTATTCGAGAGTATAGCATATGTCATGTTTGACACCTCCTCTCAATACGGTGTCCAGTGGGCGGTGGAGATGTCCTCGATGCGTTTAGCAAGCAAGCAAATATGACCGTTACATGATATGGATTGCATATAGGCGACTAACGATGGGGCATTGTAGCACACGGCCTCTTGGCCCTTCGTGGGGCTAAGGGCATATCATGTTATGGACTAGATGGCTACCTCGTGTTAAAGGGACTTAACCGCCGGTTAGGGGGATGATTGTGGTACACTTGTGTTGGTGTATGACGATCAATGTGTTGTGATGTATGTTGTGATGCGATATGTATGTGCACGACAACTGTCACGACTTATGTAGTGGCATCTCTAGTTAGGTAGGTGCGCGTATGCAGAGCAAATACATTAGTTAGAGCCGGTTGTGCAGTTAGCGCCGTTCGCACTACAACTGCTGTTAGGGCCAACAACGCCGGCCCTAATGGCAGTAGAGTTCAAGGGATAGAGTTCGAATTAGGGCTCCTTGGAGGGCAATTTTCGAAGTTGAGACTTTGAGAGTGTGGTTATGGTGGATAATAGCTAGTGCGGGAACTTGGAGTCTTTGAAGCACAAAGTGGGTTTGGCTTGACTATAATCTCTCTTTTATGCTATGGTTATGAGCGGAGTGTCCTTGTGGACGTTTTGAGAGTAGAAAAGATTTGTTGTGGTACACTTGTGTTGGTGAATGACGATCTATGTGTTGTGATGTTTGATGTGAGAGCGATGTATGTTGTGATGCGACATGTATGTGCATGACATATCTCTTGAAAGCAACAACCATTAAAAACTTCACTATAGAATAATCTAATAGAATATTGTATTTATGATCAAATCTTAAAATATGAGATAATTATAATAAAAATAATTAGTTCATGTGAGTTAATCAATATTAATATAATAACCATATAACAAAATGATAACAATGAAAATATCACAAACTTTTGTTATATTTAAAGTAACAACTCACCTCTTATTGAAATCCAACATGTCTAAACTATTTAAAAAGTAAGATTTGCAGTCAATAATACAACCATCCAATCATTTTTTATTTCTTTTCCATCCTAAATGCTATATATATGTATTAATTATTTTCCATGATAAGATACTTTTTCAAACTTGATGAACTCTCAATCTTATAAGGTTGAGAGTTCATCACATCTCATAGTAGCAAACCCACAAGAGGTATGAATGCACTAGGTTGTTTATGTTCTCTATCATAGCTAAGATTTTTGCAGTCCCACCAACGATGGGGTGTGAAATATGCATAAGTTAGTCTCAATTGTAGGTAATAGGAAGAGTTGCTCTATATCTACCATGGGGAATTTACTATAATTGTAGCCTCTTTCACAAAATAGAGACACGAGTCAAATGCTAAAACCTGCAACATTATATTGCTTGGAATAGTAGGTAGTGAACGTGGCGCGAGCAAAAACAACTCAAAATGGTGTTTCAAAATTTTGATATTGGATGTAAATTGATGTGATTAAGGTATTTCTCATAGTCATGGAAAGATCTTCCGTTGCATTAAATCATACACTTACATGAGGTAGGACAAGAAGGTTTAACAATTTTGAGAATGTGTAAGGACAACTCTAGCAAGTGTTAGAGCTCGATGTGACGGTGACATTTCATTGCAGATATCTTTATAAAGAAGCAATGAAACCCAAATGCATGTTTAGAAAGGATAGGAGGAAGTAAATCTTTGGCGAAGGTCTGCTCAAGGCAGAAAAGTTCCCTGCTTTTACAAAGAACGAAACAAAAACTGTATATACACAAAATATTAAGAGCATGTCACTGAGGTGTGCAGTGGCTCAGATCCACGTCGGCAGATTCTATTGTATTGAGAAAGATGTACTGTTCTTCTACCGCTACTGCACATTACTGCATTGTCCCCAACGGATGATGAAATCGGGAGTTGCCGCGGGTGGACTGGTCACGTCGGGCCTCGGAGGTTGGAGTTTGAAAGGGAGACCAAATTTGACTGTCCACTGTGTCTGAAAATTAATAGAGGGACAGAGTTGGGCTCGGAATTGGCAAATTTCAATTTTAACATTTCCGATTCAGAGACACGGAGTACGAGAGCAGTTCGAGGGCTCAGTCTGTGTGAGACGTTTAGTGAGCTCGGAAGTTTTAGTGTATTTTTTTCCATCTCCGAATTGAGGTTGCGATGTTCGTGTTGACGAAGTTGAAACATGAACTGCGGATTGCGCCGCAGAAGCTTTCGTTACCACTGCTGGATGCTATAACGAGCGAAATTCAGAATTTGTTTTTTGATAAGGTTTGAAGCTCTGATTTAGTTATGTTCATCTCCATGGCCATTTTAAATTTTGTTCGATCATGTTATGGGATTGTTCCTGTAGAAACGGGTCGCCAGAGATTGGTACCAGCTGAATTCGTCCTTAAAGTTCGAAAACTGCCTGTGATCTTCAGCTATCAATGTTTGGTTGTTGTCATTTAATTCTGCGATGTCCTAGAGTGAAAAAATTCTAGGATCTAAAGTCTTGCTAAATACAGCACCGCAATGAGAGCAATAGCGAGTCCTACAGAATGGTATGAACATTAGGGCAATTAGATATTCTGTCTCTTCCATCTATGATATTGGAATGCTAACCCCTGCTAGTTTCAACCTTGTTCAATAACTATCTGTCCCTCAGGTTATAGTTCCTTGAGGATGCCAGTCTTCGAATGCTGTACTTCGTACTTTCTTGAGTATTTTGATACACCTCGTTATAATGACGTGAATCGCTGCTGATTTTTCTTTCTTGGCATTCCAGGTCTTGAAAGATATTGGTCTCTGTATAACGCTGTATGATGTGAGGGCAGTAGAAGGTGGATTTGTGTTTCCTGGCGACGGATCTCCTCGCTTTACGGTACTCTCCGATTTTTTTAAGCGTTAAATTGTTCTACTTGACATATTCCACTCTTCGTTAGACACATCGTTAGATGTAATCATGGAATTGCATATAATGCACATACTCTAATCAGTGCCGATTGTTCCCTAGGACAATTCCAGGTCGATTTCCAGCTGGTCATGTTCCGGCCTTTCATTGGAGAAGTTTTGACAGGGAAACTGAGAAAATGTGACAAAACTGGACTTTACAGTACGTTCTGATGCCGAAGACATTTTGTTGTTTAATTCCAAAATTTGGTTAGCTACTTGATTCAATATCGTACCTCGAGCGCTTTCAATATGGATGAAGTAGGAAGTTTCAAATGATTGGAACGAGTTTTTATTTGTAGTGCAACGAGTTCGCTCGGCAGGTCAATTAGGTTTCGTTTGAATCAATTCAAGCTCATAACCCCTGTCTCTCTGATGATGTGAACGCAGCAATTATTGTGAAGAACTTAGTTTGGTAGTGAAAAGAGACGCTGACTGCTCTCATATATAATGTTGTTAAAAGTATCTCTGCAGTTCTTCGAGGATATTCACATCCCAGAGCACCTTCTCCAGCAACCCTCTGTATTGTAAGGGCCCCTCCAGACAGACCGATCCAGACCCGTGCATCTTCATTTTTCCTTCAATTGGTGGGTTCATCTGGATTGAATATACAGTTGTTCTGACTGGAGTACTGAGTCCATCAACTTTTCTAGTCCAAGCAAGTACTGTCAAAATTACTGACATGAAAGATTTTATGCAGTGATGAAGAGGAGAAGCTCTGGATTTGGAATTTCAACGGGAATGATATGTTCATGGATCTTGATGAGGAGGTAAATTCTTTTCTTGCCATCATGATTAACCACTTCGTGCTTTTAAGAAATGCTGTATTGAACTTTATTAAACATTTCGACGTTTTGTAGGTCCGGTTTCGGGTGGTGCAAGTGAAATATCCTACCATTCCTATCGAACAAGACAAGGGTGCAAAACCTTTTGCCCCCATGGAGATAATTGTAAGGCACCCTTCTCTGTATATGATTCATTGCAATTATGAAAAAATTGATGGGTGTTCCCGCAACTGGATCTGTTGTGAAAATTGAGTGGAATATTGCGGATTACTTGGTGGATTTGTTCGATGATGCAGGGAGACATCAATGCTGATGGGCTAGGACTTGTTTCGTGGTGGTGAGAGTCATTTATGTTTGAAGCAATCAGGCATTACTGGAAGCAGCTTAACTCGCCCGTACCCACTGAACCGACCAGGTCCCACCATATGTCAATATGGTGGTCTATATAAGAGGGACGTCACATTCTGAGTTGCTGTTCTGGGAGGTCACAAAAAGATTGTTTCATAATTTATTACCTCCTGAGTTTAGATGAACTCGAAATTTTCAGAAATAAGTTATCTCTTTTGTATTTCTCAGTGGCCCTCGGACGACCCGGTCTATTTTAATATCAAATTTCACTTTTTGCAAAGCGCGAGCTTTGCGGTTGTAAATCAGTTTATGATGCATGGTAATTGGACATGTGTGGGATGACTCTCGTTGTCTTGACAAGCCGTACATCGACGATTCTGCTGGAGTGTAAGTACAAATCGTAAGTAGATGGTGGTCGGAGTGTTAAAGAACAAAGTGTAAACCTCCTACTACCCTTTACACATGATTCACATGGAAAATCACCATTCAAATGTCCCGTGGAAGAAACACGGCTTTCAGGTAATCAATCAAAAGTTGCCTCGTTCATCCATGTGACAAACTCACGTCACATGGATGAAAACAAAGTTACCAATATTCTAAAGTTGAACCCTGGCCTTGAAGGGTTTGGCTACCAAATTTGGCACGTCCCCATCACCTCAATTGCCGGGTTTCTGCCCGGCAGAAAGAATTGCAGAGCTGCATCCCTGTTACCTAGAGTACAGTAAACCATCTGCGTATGATGTCTTCGGCACAAACAAAGCTGGCAATCGGTGAGTCTGATCCGGTATTACAATTACATGGTTGTACTGACACTAACGTGATTTGGAGTGATACGTACATAAATCGGTTCTACATATTGGATTGCCTCTCAAAGATGCTAAAGTCGTCGAGACAATATGGACTTCGACGTGATCTCCTACTTCTAACTTGACCTTGGACTGTTCATCAACGTCCGACCATTGGTGTTGTGACGTATTTGCGCCATCAGACACCTGACTAGGAGAGAAAGAAAGTGCGTCAGGCACTGGGATATTGGTCAAGACAACCTTATGGCCTCTGTCAGTACGGCCAATGAGCTCCTCTTCCGGATTCCTCTTGTTCGGTGCTTCTATGAGAACTAGTTGGGTGGTACCCAGCTGAGCCTTGTAATTTTGTCCTGTACTTCCTCTGAAAGTCGTAATAAGCTCGGCAAGTCTGCGCTGCTTCACATCTTCTGGAACATCATCTACGTAGTTCCGATGTGCGTGAGTCTTCTCCCTCATGCTGTAGGCAAACATGTAGGCCATATCATATCCCACCGTTTCTACCAGACTCAAAGTGTCTTGGTGGTCTTCTTCTGTCTCCCCGCAAAATCCTTCACATTCATCAAATCAAAACGGTTCAGGTTACAATTAAAAGCGTTGTTGAGCTGGACACAGAGCAACTAAACACACTCTCAGCTGTCTGGAAGGATGACTGTACTCTCTCACTTCCGGGATCTGTCAACAGTGCACGGTTGACACGCAGGCATAATAAGTGAAAATTACGCTGGACGACAGCAAACTGTGAAAAAAATACAAGTTACACGCGGTAGGAGTTAATCCCCATAATCATTCCACTGATTTGTCTGCAATCCTGAGGCGAAATCGTCAATGCATCTCTGATTGGAATCCGGTGTATCTCTACATAAAGGGATGTTACCAGTTATGAAGTCACTGCTGATGCTCGCTTCTGGTAAGATAGTGCGGATCCTTTCAACCAACTCTAAATACGCCTCCCTTGTGTATCCTCTGCGCATCCTTTCGAGCACAGCAGAGCTTCCGCTTTGAGCTGGCAGATGAATGGCCTTGCATATGTTCGGACGATCTTTCATGAGGTAGAGTAGCTCCTCTGGAAAATGCTTTGGGTGGGGAGATGTGAAGCGAAAGCGCATTTGTGGATAAATGGTAGATAAACAATCTAGCAGATGTGCAAAGGTCAATCCAACCTCCTTCACGTTGGAAATACTCGTGAATCCAGGGCTCAGCAAATTGGCTGATGTCTGTTGAGCTGCTTCACGGGCATTCTGTTCTATCCACGCTCCATCATAACCTTCCACAACATTCCCAGATATATCGTTGTAGCTGTTCACATTCTGCCCTAGAAGCACTACTTCTTTCACACCCTGCTCCCATAATTCCCCAACCTCCCTAACGATTGAATCCACAGGCCGTGACCTTTCTCTTCCCCTGGTGAAGGGAACAATGCAGAAAGAGCACATGTTGTTGCAGCCACGCATAATGGAAACGTAAGCAGAGACCTGACTTGAAGACAACCTCACAGGTGAAACATCTGCATAAGTCTCCTCTAGTGACAACATTGTATTGATACCTGTTTGACCTTCATCGACCAACGATAGAAGCCGAGGAAGGTCGCGGTAAGCATCTGGCCCACAGACCACGTCTACCATCTTTTCGGACTCAAGAAGCTTAACTTTCAGCCTCTCAGCCATGCAACCTAGAACGGCAACTTTAGGGGGATACCTTGACCGAGTGGAAGAACTAACCACATTCCGATTCCAGTGCCTCTTCATATGCCGGAACACATTCAATCTCTGCCAAACTTTGTGTTCAGCATTTTCCCGAATTGCACAAGTGTTGATAAATATGATATCTGCCTGCTCGGGCTCATATACAATTTCATTGTACCCCGCATCCTTCATGATAGCCAGCACAATTTCCATGTCATTCACGTTCATCTGACAACCATACGTCTCCACGTACATTCGACCATTTCTTATTGCCTTCTCGGCGTCTTTTGCAAGGTATGGCACTGAGGTAGGCCTGCAGCAAGAGAAAGGGAATTATAATATATCGAAACTTAATCCAAACAAAGAATCTCTCGACCATCCTTTTGACTCGAAAATTGTAGAAATTGTATTACAAACCTGCAACCATCTCTAAATCCTGTTCAAATCAAAGCAATCCACATTTTAATTGCACAACATATATAAAGAATCCTGTCTACATGCTTGAATCACGTTGCCTACGAACCTGCCACCCAGCTCTTTTTCGAGCACAAGCATCTAAATCGAAATTGGCGTTCAGTAATTAACCATAGTATTTAAACATGGTTAACAACTCACGACAATGCTGACAATTCAGAAATTTACAAATCACTCGCATTCTTTCACAACAGTAGCTGCTGTGTTTACTCACTCAGAGTTCACAAGAGCTGGAGATGGGCCCTGCCCTAAAAAATCCTGGAAGATAGATCCCTCTCTCACCACCTTGCCATTTTTGAAACTCCAGTCTCCGGGCTTAATTGAAGCAGGAGAGGGAGTAGGAGTTGCGTTTTCCGTGGAGGATGAGGCTTGAGAAGAAAGATGCGCAACGCAAACACGAGCAGACGAGACAGTCCTTGCACTCGTCCTCAAGCATCTAGACAACGAAGCGCCAACCAAGGTCGAATTGCTAAACCCGAGTCCTCCAACAACTTGGCACTGGATAGATTGAGCCATTGCAACCTTGAAAGGCTGAATTCGGATCTGACTCCAAAATCCCACCGAAGAAACGACACTCCTGGAAGAAATCAGCAAACGGCACGGACCAGAGGACTGAGCCACCGAGGTGAACTTGAGAGGCATGGACAGCATTCTCGCTCAAGTGTCAGTGGCAGCTGAGAAATTCCCGACCAACATGATTCGAACAGCCCGAACTCGACAGAAGCGATCGAATCCTCTGCTTCATCTGATCTGCAACAGCTCACCTCGTCGTCTAATTTCGCTCCGGCCCAGTGACAACCATGTCGGTCGTCGTCGTCGTCGCGGAAGAAGATTGAGACGGTGGGAGTGTAACACACTTGGGGAGATTTTGTCCATCCAACCGTGACAGGCGCAGGCCCCATCCACCCTTCGTCTCGTCTCGTCTCGTCTCGACGTCCGGCTCGGCTGGGCCTTCAGCTGGCCTGGAGGATGAGGTATCAGCTTTGCCGATTCATCCCCGACGGGATGGGCCCACTGGAGTTCTGGTTCTTAAGAGCTCCCGACGTGAGAATCTTGGAAGAATCTCGCAACCATGTCGAAAGTGATTCTCATGGGACGGAATCCGGATAGGTGCCGGGCGGATGTGAGAACCCGTAGTAACATTGGGCTTAGTAACGGAAAACGGCGACGCAGTAAGATAACAAAGGATGGGAAGACCCCATCAAATCGCACAAGGATGGAACCAAATAGGTAAAATGGGGCTAGGCCCCAATAACATCACACTTAGGAACACAAAAGTCTGCTGTGAATGATGAAGTCGCCTTGTTGTTTAGCTTGGAGTGTTGTCATATATCCCTTGAACACTGGGTTATGTTCTTCACAGTCATTAGACTGATCGTTCTTTCTAAACCCTTGAACAGTGTCCAAATTCATAATACTCTGATTTAATTTTCAAACAATATAAGGTTTATAATGAATGTAACCAGTGTTTTTTTATTGCACCATAAAAACTAAAATAAATAAATGAATAAACCGATTTCAGTTAACAACCCGCGGTGTAACTTGACACATAGTCTTGTTATTGAGACATGGCATGCAGTGGCATAAATTTGATGATAACAACTAGTGCCGGTGCATACACAATTACATGCATAATATGTCACAGGCCCACCTGCGCAAGCCCTATCACAGACCTACCTATCCCACCTAGGCAAATCCACTACCCTAGTTCGGACCACTAATAACCTAGATCATGCGAAGTTTTTCCCATCCCAGGTATTTAAACTCTTCGCACAAGGCACAAAAGTCACTTCTTAGGGTTTTTCATAGGTTTTAAGAGATAGAGATCAAAAAGTACAAATAGAGAGCACAATACACACAAAAAGGAGAGAATAGAGGGAAAAAGGAAAAGGAGATGATAGTTCCATGAATCTTTTTGATATGAAAGTAGGTCAGATTAGAGATTTGGAAAGCCCTTGGACTAGGTAAGGGAAGGCAGTGACAACCCAATGGAATGATCATGTCCTTTGGCAATTGCGGGTATTCTGAGCTTTCGCAAGGCAGTCTGAGTTGAGATTTAGTTTGGCTAAAGACTAAAAACCTTACTATCCCAAGGAGCTCATCAGAAAACTGTTTGCATGTTGGGTCAGATCATTTAGAATTCAGGCTAGAATAGGAAAGACTTAGTATAAACTAGAACTGCCAAATAATATACGAAACTATTATCATACTTTTCATGTATCTAATCTCAAGAGTTATGTGGTCAATGATGACCCATCTAGGATAGCTAAGTGTGCGTGTGCACCTGCTACTTGTGGTTTACCACACCCAGATGAATTTCGCATAGAAGAAATCCTACATGAAAAGTTGGTTAGAACTGCATAAGGTAACTATCAAAAAGAATATTTGATGAAGTGAAAACATCAAGAATATGCATATGCTACTTGGGAGCCTTTGGCTTACTTGCCATTCAAAAGTAATCATATTTCTTTGAGATGTTGGTGACATAATTTAGTCCGAAAAGCAAAAGAGGAAGAATTTAAACGATTGAAAAACAATTGATTTGTTTGTTGTGATATCAAAGTTTCAATAAACATGCTTGTAATTATTGTTAAAGCACTGTCGCATAGACATTTCTTTGCTCTGAGAACGCCCGAGCACCTGGCTGTAGAAAAACCCTCTAGAACCTCGTGTGAGTCGACAATTTCTTCTTCTTCTCCTCAGCACTCCACATTCGAGTTTATTATAAACCGGTAAAACTTCAGCGGAAGAAGATTATGATAACCGATGATTCGACCAATAATTCTCGCTTAAACTTTACAAAAAATTTCTCCACAACCCTTTCAATCTCTCAGAGAAGTTTCAAATGTTTTTCTCCTCTAGATCTCTCAGAACAATTGTTGATCTGCACACTGTATCACAAGGCAATATGCGGATCCTTGTGTACAAAACCCATCACACATCCCAATCCTTGACTCCAATTGCTCCCAGATTTTATGACAATGTCACTCATCATTAGAACTTGAACTGTGCAAAGTTTTATTGACATAACTTTTTTAGATCAAAAGATATAATCTTTGTACTAACTTCGTGACAGTAAGTACAATCCTGCAACTCTAACTGTATACACAAACTTCAAGCTATCACTCTGTACTCAAAACTCATCCAATTGAGTCAAAATTTCAATCCAAACGCAAGCCCGAATTGTAAACTGTATCAAGTTGACTCAGATCTCCCAAAACCCTCGTAAGATTCTCATAAACACCCCAAATACACTCAAAGATCTAAATTTCTCACTCTATCTTTGAATCACCATTTCATAGTGAAAAATCCTTCAAATCTGTAACACTAGGGAAGTGAGGAGAGACCACTCGAATAGCTCAAGAAATTCTGAAGTTGAGAGATCCCTCAATGGTCTCTCTTTCTCCATATATAGTCCTCAAAAAGGTACAAACAAGATGAGGTTACACAACCACCATCCACTCAATTTCTCGTGGATCGATGACGTGGCGGACATCCCTATGAGCACACGGATTGCTGACGTGTACTCCAACTAACACACAAGAAACACAACCTAAAAAGCACACGGATTGTTGACGTGGCACCTTTAGATACTCCACTAATAGTCAACTCAAGACCATCTATCTCATCCTTGCGTAACCTCTACTTTAGTTCTCACTAACTAAAGATGGTTACAAATCTCCCTCCTTTTAAGATGCAACGTCCTCGTTGCACACGCGTTCAAACTCTTGAACGATCAAAGGTGCATTGGCTAAGTTCTTTGCCGGCTCCCAAGTTGATTCGTATGATGGATATCCCTTCCATTGAACCAAATACTCCGTTTTTGGGTATCTATGACCCCGAATCCATTTTTTGAGAATCTTGTCAACCTCAAATTCTGCAAAATCTGCTACCATAGTAGGTAAAGGAGGAGGGTTTGATGGATTTGTGAACTGCTTGGGACGTGGTACATGTTTTCGCAATCGTGACACATGAAATACGGCATGTATTTTCATATGCAACGGGAGCTCTAACTTGTAAGACACCTCGCCAACACGTTTCAACACCACAAAAGGACCGATGAATCGAGGGTTAAATTTTGGTGTTCCTACAAGTGACAAATTGGTCATGGATAGCCAAACTTGATCTCCTTCCTGAAAATTCACCTCCCTGCGATGAGCATCTGCATATTGCTTTTGTCGATTTTGAGCAATTACCAACTTCTCCTTTGCTTGATGCAGTCCTTTGTGTATGTGCTCCACAAAATCATTGGATCGCCCGCGACTTTGGTTGAAAACTCCTGCCTCTTAGGAATTCCCAACAAACTAGAAGGTGTCAAAGGATGAGCACCATACATCGAGATAAAATGGAGACACTTTTGTGGATGCATTACTTGAAATTGTTATATGCAAATTCCACTAGAGGCGAGAAGAGTATCCCACTCTTGTTGTTCCTCCCAAGTGAATCTTTCGCAACATATCCTCTATTGTTCTATTGGCCCTCTACTGTTTTGACCATCCGTTTGAGGATGATAGGGGTAGACATTGCTAGCTTTGTTTTTGAATAAACCAAACAAGGTTTTCCAAAACAAACTAGTAAAATGAGTTCCTCTCGTATGTGATCAAGACTTTCTTAATCCGTGATTCACAAAAAGCGCATCTAGATACGGATGAGCAAGTTGTGGTGCCGTCCTTGTCTTTTGTGGTAGGTCGGATGTGTATCATCTTACTCAATTTATCCACAAAGACCACAACCGAATCATGTCCTAAAGAGGTTTTTGGTAACTCACACACTAGATCCATGGTAACATGTTCCCATCGTTGTTCAGGAATGGGAAGAGGTTGTAATAAACCTGTTGGTTTTTGATTCCCCGCCTTATTTTGTTGACATGCGACACAACTTCGAACATATGCCTCCACATCTTCCCGCATCCTTGGCCAAAAGTACACTTGTTGGATGCTCTCCAAAGTCTTTTCAGCTCCCACGTGCCCCCCGCAATGGCGTATCGTGGCCTTCCGACAATATCATTGTGCGTAAATTTGGATCTTGTGGGATCCATATACGCTGCTCCTGAAATGCTAGACCTCGAACCTTCCTTGCCGTTTGTGCCTGAAGTGCTTTCATGATCTCCTCATCCTCCTTTGTTGCAGCCATCATTTGAGACCACTAGTCAACTTGGATTTTCACCTCTGTGATGTTGTTGAGACACGGCATCCGCGTGAGAACATCTGCAAGTTGTTTCTTGCCCTCCACATACACTATCTTCATGTTGAACGGTTGACGCCATTCTGCCCATCGAATTTGTCGTTTGGAGAGATCTTTCTCAGTTTCCAAATACACCAATGGTTTGTGGTCGGTTTCTACCACAAACTCCTTGTTTCCCAGGTAATGCTTCCAATGTTTCGTGGCGGAACAATGGCTAACTCCTCTCGTTACGTTGTGTGATAGTTTTGCTTTCACTACCCACCAACTTTTCGGGAGAAAAAGGCAACGGATGCCAACCATCCTCCCACTCTGTTGAAGAATTCCACCCTTTGTTGTACACGATGCATCGGTGAAGCCAACTTGATGGGTCGATTCGGATCATACCACTTAAGGATAGGTGCATTCAAAAGTGCATCCTTCAAAGATTGAAAAGCTATCTCTTGTGCCGTTCCCCATCTCCATTTTGACCCTTTCCTAGCATAGATGTTAAAGGCTTAGGCAAGGCGTGCAAAAGCTTTAACAAATCTACGATAAAATCACTGTAAGACCTAAAAAACTCTTTAGTTGAGTTTGATCCTACGGTCTTTGTCCATTTTACGTATGGCTTCTATCTTATCACTCATGACTTGGATTCCCTCCGTTGTGACTCGATGGTATAAATAATCTACTTCTGATTTGCCAAATTCACATTTTGAAGCTTTGGCATATAACTCATTCTCTCATAAAACCTGGAGTACCTCTCTAAGTAAAATGTCGCCTATGATCTTCTAAGGTTGTACTATATACCAAAATATCATCCAAAAAGACAATAACAGATTTGTCTAAATAAGGGACGAAAAATATCATTCATTAATCCCATGAATGTGGCGGAGTGCGTTGGTGAGACCAAAAGACATCACTAGATACTCAAAGTGACCGTATCTAAAATGCTAAAAGTCGTCTTATGAACATCTTCATCTGCAATTCGTATCTGATTGTACCCACTCCGGAGATCCAACTTGGTGAAGTAGCGTGCACCATGAAGTTGATCAAACAAATCATCCATTCGAGGCAATGGATACTTGTTTTTCCTTTGTTTGTTGATTCAACCCCACGATAGTCAATGCACATTCGCATACTCTCGTCCTTCTTCTTCACAAAGCACACGAGGGGGCTCCATAAGGTGAAATGCTTTCGGTTGTATGAATCCCTTTCTCAACATCTCCTCCACTTGAGCTTTACATTCTTCCAACTCATTTTGGAGCCAAGCGGTATGGAGCTTTGCACGTTGGATTGCTTCCGGGTATCATCTCAATCTTGTGATCTACACGCCTCTTAGGTGGCAATCCTACAGGTAGATCATGCGGGAAGACATCACGATACTCGTAATAATATCGCTCAATGATTCCGGAATGTATAGATTGTCCTTAGAACCAACAACATCTCTTATCAGTCCCAAGAAACATACATCACCTCTAGAAATGGCGGTCTTACCAATCACAAAAGAGAGGTAAACTTCTATTACGATATCTACTTCTATCTCCGTAAATCTTCCATCCACCACTTTTTACTACTTTCTTCCTCCAATCTACTTCTGGATTATATTGCTCCATCCAAGGCATTCCTAGGATGACATCATATCGAGCTAATCGGATTACTCTCCATTCAATCTCTTCGGTTTTGCCTATGGCTAGTTGTACACTCCGTGCTAATGTCTCAATTGGTTCGGTTTGGCCATTTGGCAACTCCACTTCCTCACTCACATCCTTCATCAAACTCAATCCTAATTTCATTGCAACGGATCGTGATAGAAAGTTTTACATTTGCTCCGGGATCAATTAGGACTCTCACCTGTGTCCTTCCATCATCCCATCTGTGACAATCAATCGTGCTTGTTTCTTGCTCCCTCCATGAGCTTCCAATCGTTGTCTTCTTCAACCCCGCCTTTTCTTCGTTTAGTGGAACCAGGTAAAGGCCGAGGCAAGTTTCTTGGTGATCTTCGTTTCCTGCAAGATCTCATCTTCATTGTCGTACTCCCTTCCTTCCATATTGTTGAAAGGCCCCGCAACATAGGTCTTCCTCCGGGTGGTGCGATCGAGTTCTGAGAACTTGGCAATGTGACCTATCCTCCCACATGTATAGCATTGCCGATTGTCACGAACCGCCATTCCTCCTCGATTAACTTGTTCCATTATTTGCGGGGAAGATCCGGCAAATTTGGAATAAATGGTAAACGATTATCACCTCCATACCCAGGCGGTGGTCGCCGTGGTGGTGCATATCCTTCCCTACGTCGAAGGTTTCCCAACTCCATGGGTGTTGGGCCAAATGGTTACCGAACATTGCTTGATGGTTCACCGTGTGTGATCCCATAAGCACCGAAATCCATTGAGCAATTGCGATTGCTTCATTCACTTTGTGGATGGATTACTTACCATCACCTCCTTTTCGCACTCTCTCCTTCGGACCTCGTTTGAAGACATCTAAAACTACGCTCCACTCATATCCATAATGGATACTTGAAGATCACGAAATTCTTCAATGTATTCATGTATGCCTCCCTTTACGCTTCAAATCCCACAACTTCATTCTCGCGGTTTGAAGGGAATCCACCGCTTGAAAGTTCTGAAGAAGTCCCTCTTGCATCCCACTCCATGAAATAGAAGCATCTTGTTTAAAGCATTCGTTCCCATGTAGTGTACCATGTAAGAGCCTTATCCATGAGGTAAGACCGCATGAACATTCATGATAAAATCAGAAACATGAAAATGTGATAGATGTATATTCATCCTCATGATCCATCCCTCCAAAACTCCCATGGCCCTCTTGCTCTTGTAGGCTTCCACCTTACATGACTTTCCCATCAGTAAGAGATTGGCTTGATCTTCCATCTCTTCAAGTCTTCTCCTATTTGCCTCTTCGTTGGCAATAGCGATTAAACTTGCGGTTGGGGTTGAGTCTCTTGTATCGGATTTTCCACTTCCATCTCACCAACTCTCTCTCTCTCTACCTTCTCACTCTCTAATGCCGAGATCTTGTCCTCCATGGCTTGTTGCTTTGTATGTCCATCTACAATAGCTTTTCTTAACTCTTTCATTTCTATCATGATTGAGTTGAACTTCACTCAGAAACCGACTTCCATGCTTCTCCACCACTCAAACTAATACAATGTAAGTATAATAACAATCCAATCTCTCAAAATAGGGATCACAAAAGGCCGAGATGATCCTATTCTGACTCTATAGTACTCTTCACCATAATTCCTAACAATAAAAGTCCCTCCATACTCTCTTACGTCGGTAAATTGTTCTAATTTCTACATACGTGTTGAACGGAACCGGTGCGGGTGGTTCACGATTCAAATCCATCCAACATTCGGTATAGAATGTAAATGGTACAATCCCACGTTTCTCCATAATTGACAATCGAAGTATCATTGGTATTGGTGATGCCATAACTTTCGAGCACTCGAGCCATAAAATCTGCACCCCAATTTGCCACAAGGTACAACTCGAAAACATCCTTCTCCATGAATCGAATATGGATGTTGAATAGATTGGGAAATGGAAAGTTCGATGCGAGTTTCCCTCGGGCACATCCATACACTGCCCCACAATTTTCCCTTTCCCCCTTACCCTACATGCGGATCAATGACCTCTGTAGGTCTCTATAAAACTCTCAAGAACTTAAAGTTATCATCATGATCTTGCTATTCCAAGAGGGGTAGTCCACACTCAAGGAAAGAGCAAGTTCGCTCTGATACCATTGTAACACTAGGGAAGTGAGGAGAGACCACTCGAATAGCTCAAGAAATTCTGAAGTTGAGAGATCCCTCAATGGTCTCTCTTTCTCCATATATAAGTCCTCAAAAGGTACAAACAAGATGAGATTTACAGAACCACCATCCACTCAATTCCTCGTGGATCGATGACGTGGCGGACATCCCTATGAGCACACGGATTGCTGACGTGTACTCCAACTAACACACCAAAAGGGTCCCCCCAAAGGATCTCATTGTCGAGTGCCAGCGGCGGACTGTAGAACAATGACTCTCTCCTCGGAAAAGCCATGGTGATAAAATAAAGAAGAATGTGAACCGTAGAATGATCGTACGAAAGTAATGAGTCTTGATAGGGGTCCACCAGCCTCTCTAAGTTCTCTAAAAATGGATGCACGCGAGACGCTCTTAAAAGCGTTCTCAACGTTCACTTGCAAGTTAACCCAATCCGGATGGATATCTAAAAGTGCTCTAATGCCCAACGATACTGCCTCACAGCCTCTTGGTGTGGCGACTCCAAACTAACGTAGACAAAGATGAGTTATGAAGTGGAAGTAGGTCTAGTAGGTCAAGAGTTCAAGACTCTTTGATGGCTCCATAGTGCAGGTTTAAGAAAGGTGCATGGCTAACTAAGAAAGAGCGAGAATCGACCAAAACGACCAACTTGGTTTCGAAAAGTATAGTAAAAATACGTCAAATAACCCCTAAATCTTGTCTCCTGTACAATTTCATCAAGTCACACACCATAGCAGGGATGTATAGCGTATGATTATACCGATGCAGACACAATCTTTACCGTATATGAATACGTAAAGTCTGTAGCTGTGAGGGCACTAACACCCGAATGCTTAATAAATACTCGAATCAAACCCGACAAACGAAACGTGGAGCCAACCATATATAGTGTGCAATGTTCTTGAAATTCATCATTGGACTCATACATAATGCGCGCCCGCGTACACGTTGTCACATGCTCAGGCGCGGCTGCACTGTTGAGTTTGAAGAGGCGCCCGGACGACGTCGTAGCTCCTTCTGATCCCAGCGATCGATCGAGTCTGCTGCCCTTCCTGTTCGTTCGTGACCCGTAATACTCCGTGGGATGTGGATCCGGAGAACTTCTTCTTTCTCTCTCTCTCTCTCGGAGGTGGGTCTACATCTTTCTCGTACTCAGAGCTCAGATTTCAAGCACTTGCCACTTCCGGGCTGGGGAGGGGGAGATTTCTTAATCTCGAATCGGCCAGCCTGGTTCTTTCCCGGGAGTGGAAAGGTTCGTCGTCCGTTGGATGCGCATGTGCGAGGAATTTTAACTCTACGAAGTGGGCGGCTGTCTTTGTGTACTGACCCACACCTCGTATTCCACTTCACCGGGAAATTTTATGTCTTGTAGTTTGGATCGATACGTAATATCTTCTGGAGATCCCATTAGATGCTTACATCCCGTCTCTTCCCTACGGTGATAGATCTTCAGCATGATACTAATCTGTCTTTGTTTCTTGTAACGAGACTGACGTACGCAAGCGCATTTATATATCCATTGCGACAACCATATTCGTGTTAGAGAAACTGCTTCGAGTTCGAGATCCGGTCAAGTAGACGTAGAATTTGAATTATTGACACTGTTCATGAACTGGTAAGGGAGGAGAAATAATCTCAGGTTTGTGCTAGTATGGGTCGTTGCTGCGCGCACTGTGAAGCACGTAGCTCTTGAAATTATAACCTTATGCGCTAGCAAGTTATGCACCCGATCGTTTTGGACCTTGTTCTACATCTGGACTTCCTGTACATTTTCAAATGCGAAGCAGAGTGAACGGTGGTGAAAGCAATCATTGTTTAGGTGACACTGGAGCATTCTAGAGGCATTGTTTTCGAAGATGCAAATGACATTTTGCGCGTCTTTATTTTTTTGTCTCACCATCCTGTCTCAGGTCAAGGTGGAATTGCTTACCACTTCCGATTGTCGGTCGTCGCAGTGAGGCTGGACACTTCAGACTTTCATCCGAACTGAAGGCATGGCTACAACTTGGATAACATATTCAGGCACCGCCTGTTTCAGCCAGGTCTGTTATAAAGGCTACACTCCAGACGTTGATCTAATTGAAACAATCAGTCCACGGAGAGGAAATTTCCGCTTCTCCGTGTAGAGCGAAATGGTTGCCTCTTCGATTTCTCGCTTTCATTCTGTATAACATCTTTGTAGACATGAGGAGAAGAGAAGTCCTGAAAACGACTACGTTTGGAGTCGCGACAGTAGACCCCGCGCTTTTAAGTGTTTGTTGTACATCTAAGTTCTAGTTTGGATCTTCTTGGTTGATCTGTAACAAACAAATGCCTGCAAAACTGCAGCCCATGAAAGTGCTGATGTATCTGTCTTAAATAAGTGCACTTGTCACCTGAACGTGACTTTCAATTTTAGAAACACAGTGTGTTTATTGACAAAACGTGTCTCATCAAGCTTAATTGCCACGATCGTGCAGGATTTGAAAGCTGAACACGTAAGGAAAGCCACGGCCACCAGGATGTACTGCACTGCTGTAAGATCTTCGCCATCGTTGACGTATCGCCATTCCTTCTCAGCTCCTAATGCAGGGCCACGCAAACTGTCTATGAGAATTCCAAGAAGAGTGAGTTTCTTAACTTCATATCTCATTGTGTGCGCTATTTACGAGTTAAAATTCACTGTTGGCGTAAGCAGCATCTAGGTTCGACTGGTTTGATATCCTCCACGACCTGAGTGCGAATTGATCTTCAGTTTCTACCAACTTGATGACACTCCCACTTCGTGATTCAGAGCAATCTTCGAAAATTGGCAAATGACCTCATAGTAAGAGCGGTTTCTGCACATCCAAACGCGACATTTCAGTCTCTTCCCGGTTTTACTCAACTCGCAGACACCGTAAGTTTTCAGCATATTCTGAATCTACTCTTGACATCTCAAGAACATCTCCTCGCCATTTCGTTAATTTCGAAGCTCTCCTCTCTTAAGTGCGAGAGTTATGTAAATGTTGACACCTGCACACCTTATTGTCCATTTTTCCTCTACAATAATAATTACACTGACAAGTTTTCCAGATTCCAAATTGACAATTTATACTGTAATTTTTTTTTAGGAACTTTTAGTTACCTCCAAAAATTGCGAACATAGACTGTTTCTACCTTCGATTTGATCATGAAATGTATCTTTCATTGCTGACGGGTTGTTACTTGTGGTTCTAGGCTATACCGGAAACATTGACTTTGCCGGACATTGTGAAGACTTTACCACCAGAGGTAAGCGTTCCACATATAGGTTCAGTTGTGTAAATCTGTTGATATTAGAAGACTTTTCGGACTTCTAGGCTGGATGCCCAGTAAAAAATCCTCGCAGCTCGATGTCTGTAATAGTTTTAGTTGATTCTAAAATTGCATTACCGTCACTTTTCGCAGCAAGAAATTACTGAATATTCTGGAATGCTCTAGCAAATCATTAGTGTTTTCTCATGTGTTGTTCCGAGAAATTTTCATTATAATCTTCCAAATGTGTTTGTGATTATAATCACTAGATTTGGAGAAACATGAAGGGCACCACTTGTGATTCTGCGACGTTTCGCGTACCTTCTGTTGCCGTTCACTGTACCATTGTTTTCCCGGTACGGATCTTCTCATCCGATGTCTATGTCTTTGCCTGCAGGTGTTCGAGATAGATGATGTGAAAGCGTGGAAGACTGTAGTCATAACTGTGACAGCAGTGGCCGCGGGATACGCCGCTTTGGCAGCGGCACCTTGGTACCTGTACCCAATTGTGTATGCCTATTTGGGAACAGCTGTCACCGGAATGTTTGTAGTTGCTCACGACTGTGGTCATTCTTCATTTTCGAACAACAAGATGGTGAACGATGTCGTCGGAACCGTCATGATGATGCCGCTGATCTACCCCTTCGAGCCATGGAGAATCAAGCACAACACCCATCACGCACACACTAACAAGTGAGTACCGACGCGAGGTTGAACTATTCTCTCTGTTTTCCAAAATTAATGTTAGTACTGTTCAAGCAGAACTGACGCTAGATGAGTTGAATGTATTGCAGTCCTGCACAGAAATGTACAGAGATAATTAGCGCATTATAGAATCGAAATTGTATTTTATGCTCTGGCACATGAGGGGTACAATCGAACCGAACTAAATAATTGGACATTGATCTGCAGATTGATAATGGACACAGCGTGGCAACCGTTTCGTCCACATCAATATGACAGGTCGCCACCATCCGCCAAAGCTCTGATGGAGGCCATGATGGGCCCATTCTGGTGGGCTGCTTCTGTGGGCCACTGGCTATTGTGGCATTTTGATCTCAACAAATTCCGTCCCCAAGAGAGAGCTAAGGTGAAGGTACGTGTGTGGTATGAAGAAAAAGTTCTCAAGCACTGGGACGACTCAACATACAGGAGATCCAAAATCTGCTCGTGACAGCAAATGGAATCTAATCGACAGTGAGCAGAGAAGACGAAGCTACTGCATTTAGTTTCAAAACGCATTATTCAAGATCATTTTTCCAATTATTTGGAAGGTATTCAAATGATTTAAAATTACCTTCCTCTCTTGTTTCAGGTGAGTTTGATTGCTGTTGGAGCCTTCTTGGTTGGGGTACTGGTACCACTTCTTGTGACTCAAGGCCCTGTCGGCTTTGTGAAATGGTGGTTTCTTCCTTGGTTGGGATTTCATTTCTGGATGAGTACTTTCACAATGGTACATCACACCGCCCCTCATATTCCATTCAAAGGAGGTCGCGAATGGAATGCAGCTGAGGCACAGCTTACCGGAACAGTTCACTGTGATTATCCAGCTTGGTATGTATATATTAAGCATGTACCACTAAGATCTGTGATCCATGTCATATTTTACTGGTAGATCTCATGAATTCAACTGAGCTCCTATGTTTCGATCCATAAGGGGCTTTGTACTGCCTCAAGTTCGTTAGTCTCACATGTTGTAAGCCTATTCTCGTTTATTCCCCACCGTCGCTTTCTTACTTTCTCTTCGTCTTCTCTTTTTCATGTTTCTTTTTCCTCAGAAAGAAAGATGAAATACTTTGTCTCATTTTCGAGGTTATTCCATGTTCGTTTATAATCTCGTGGGTAGGTAGAATAATCTATGAATTTTTGCATGGGAAAGATGCATTCATATGAGCTTTTGCTTTGGGCCCTTCTCCCCATAATCGGTCATATGGTCACGTAACCCCTTTCAGATGTCATGGATCATGTACACACATAATGACTCTCCGTCCATTGCTTCGATTTTGCAGGGTGGAGTTTCTGTGCCACGATATCAGTGTGCACATTCCACATCATATTTCCTCGCGGATCCCAAGCTACAATCTGCGAAAGGCTTATGATTCGATCCGAGAGAACTACGATAAGCACTTGAACAAAGCAGTTTTCGGTCCCGATCTGATTTCCACGATTATCTTCAACTGTCAGTTGTTTGATACGCACGACAAGAAGTGGCTTAAGTTCGACAAGAGGTCACGCGAGAAGTCTACCTCAGAATCCGAAAATTCCACAAACTAGTCCACAGAAGGACAAACCCTATCCAATTCACTGTTCACGGCTCTATGATTAGTATCATTGAAACCTCGAGTTCATGAGATTTCCCAAGGACGGACAAGAACGAGGTCACATGGCTTGGTACCATATTTCACATATTTCAAAAATGACCATCAACTGAAGCTTGGTGGAGTTCAGATCTTATAATATGTCGACTACTGATACCCATATGTTTTTGTATCACATTTTCTTGTATTCACGAAAACCAAAACTCGACACACTAAAATCATCATATCAACTCTCACTGGCCGCTGATGTACTTGCAAACCAAAATCAGCCGAAACAAGCCATCGACTCAACAAGACTGAAGCTTTACTTCTCAATCCAAAGTAGTTGTGTGAGAGAGTTGGATTTCTGCTTGCTTTGCACAGTTCCCGTGTCGTCAAGTTGGTCAGAATGTACGTCCGACGGTAGAATTTGTACGAACTTACTGTGTACCACAAAGAAAGCTTCAGAGAAGCACAGGGTCCATCTGTTTGTAGTAAGGCCTCGTGGGCAGAACCGCGCCTCAAATTCACATCGAAGGGTCTAGAAAGAAGAAGGGCTCCTGTCCGCCAAAGACCTCTCAAAATCCAGTTTCGTCGCCTTTTCTTGGCCTGCTGATTTTCTCATCCTGTCTGGTTCATGGCAGTCTCTTGAATGTCAATGAGCGTTGCTCGAAATGAGAAATACTTTTGTCATCACAACCCAAGATTCAGCGCATGAAGAAATCGAGCGCATCTGTAGAGATTCCTCTGCCCCGTTCTCCCCTTGGTATAAATCTCTGCCCTTGCCATTGTAAACTAGAACGCCTTACGACAATAATGCGAATTGGCTACATGATGAGTTCCATAAAGTTCATCTCGTCATCGACTTTTCACAGCCTAGCGTGCTCCATATCAGCCGCTTTTTCATCGATGAAACCATATCTTAGGACCGAAGACCCGTCAAAAGTTCATTTTTCCCAGTAAGTCAATGCCATGTAACGTTTGCAGGCGATGGGCAACGGAATTTGGTAGGTGGAGTCTAGGACCCGAAATATGAAAAGGATGCTTTTAAACAACATTTCTATCATGCTTGTTTCCGAAACTGGACAGTGAATGCCGTCTTAGAATCTAGTATTTGAATATTGTTCCCACTATCACGGAAAGCCCGTCTTTGGACAGTTGTGCTTAATAAATGTGTTTCAGGCTGCGTCGCGGGGGCTTTTGAAACGAAATGGCTAGCAGATGATCTTATGGTCTAGGAGACAAATGACGTCCTTGGTGCTGACTGTACGGTTCTCGTACTCGTTTAATAGACGGACAGTTACGATCATACAGTGTCGAAATTAGTATAAAAAGTATAATTTAAATTCGTTGTACCTTTGCGGGGATTTTAAAAAATTAAGAAATAAGAAGGTCGATATGGTACTCATGAACATTTTAGAACTCACGAGGAGGACTACAGCATGGCTCGCCTCGCACATGGTCACGGACGAGCCACTATTAGCCGGCAACACGATTCTCTCGATAGACCTTGGGACTCGTGACCCAAAGTCGTCGGGATTGCCGAAATATCATTTCTCTGCCCTTCTCTTCTCGTCTCCTTCCATCTCCTCGCCTACGCCTTTGTATCCCCGTGGAGAGGGGTCCATCTCAATCCGGTCGGAAAAGCTGAGACTGGATTTTGGGATTCGAAGTCAGACGAAGGAGGGAGGTAGGAGGCGTAGCTGATTTTCGTGCCGCATCGATCGTTGGAGTGAAGTGAGGCCGTGGAGACTGGAGACGAGAGTCCATCTCCGGGGGTTTGGGATTCCTCACGGAGACGGGGAGCGTCTTGAATAGGTCATCAAGGCTGGAAGTAAGCATGGGTAGCTGGAGGAGGAGGAGGAGGAGGTCGCCATGAAGGACCAGCATTGTTGGCCTCGCTCCCGAAGGAGAAGGTAGGGATTGATTGTGGAAAGCCGATCGACTGCAGAATGCCCATATACGCAAACTTCGATAGCGATTCGGAGTCGGGAGCGGGGTTGGATTTGGAACTCGGTGTGCAGAGGAGGACGAGGAGAAGAAAATCATTCTCTCTGAGCAGCTGGGCGCGAAAGATGTTGCAGTCCGTGTCTCGCCAGCTCCAAATACACTACAAGCTGCGACCTTTCTTCATTCTTTGTTTATCCTTTGCGTTCGTTTGTGGTTTATTGTTTCTCGTCGTGTTCTATGAAAACATCGACGGGTATCAATTCTCCCGAGATTACGAGTTAGAGCCTCGGAACGACGGTACTCTTGCATTTAGAAATCTTCGCAATCTGGTCATGGTAGCCGGGCATGCCGTGTACACCAGTTCTAGTTGTTCGAAAGCAGAGGGTGAGGATTCTTGGTTCCTCGAATCTTACCAAAAGCATCCCGGCCAGGCTTCCACTTTTGTCGAGCACATCAAAACCGGTGTGGAGGTTGCTGCTCAGGATGAACGTTCTCTGCTCTTGTTTAGTGGGGGAGAGACACGCAAGGAGGCCGGCCCTAGAAGCGAAGCTCAGAGTTACTGGCTTGTTGCCGAGAGCAAGGATTGGTTCGGTATGTTCGTCAACAGCATACAATTTCTGGTCGATGTATTTTCCCCTTTTCAGGTCGAATTTGTCATTGAAATGCTGGAATCGCACTTCTTGTTGGTCCATTGAGGTGGCCTGACACCGTTCTTACTTATCACCTTTTTTTCCTCCTGAATGTTTACCCACTTTTTTCTAGGGAATTTACATGTCCGATTAGTGACATACATTCTGATTTTGTGTTTCGACATTTGAATCTGTGACAGGTAAGAGAGAAGATGTCCGTGACAGATCTTTGACAGAGGAGCACGCCAGGGACAGTTTTGAGAATCTGCTGTTTAGTGTCTGCAGATTCAGGGAGATCACTGGCGCATATCCGATCAATATCACGGTATGTTGAAGTCTTTTGTGGACATATTTTTTTGAATGTCTTATCACCTTGCACCTTGTTTATTGCAACGGCATCTGATATATTGACACAGAAGAGCAGCCGTTATATTATACCTGAATTAGGGATTCAGGTAAGCAGTTGTATCAAATGCGAATGATAACTCAGAAGGTTTGGGTCGCTTACCTGGTACGGGTTTGATTGCAGGTGGTTAGTTATGATTTCAAAGAATACAGGTTTGCAAACCTTCATAGATCTGCACTACATTTTCCTGCTTCACGTTTCTTTTTCAAGGGAACACCGTCTGCTCCCTCGTCTACTCTTGCAGCGCAGCAGGGTGAGTTGCGAGTGCAGGGAAGCTTCGAGAGAGATCCATATGGATGTGAGGGGTCCTTACGCATGAAGCGCTTGACTCGAGACCCTTTTCTACGGACTGTGCCATATCCTGCTGGTTGCCCAGAGTTGAAAGGTTTGTTTTCTTATTGTGGGACCCAACTCTACTCCCGACGATTGCCTTGGCATAGTTAGCTATAGTTAGCTCTGTATCCTCATAATCTAACGACCAGGAACAGAGAATTAGATTATTAATATGTGCAGATATGAGCACACGCTCCATGTTAAGGAGAGAATCCGGGATATACTCTGTCTTGATCAATTAACCCCAGAATCTCACCATTCTTTCAGGAAGAGATCTTGCATTATTGTTGATCTTGCATTATTATTGCATCGATCGCCAGCTTAGCCAAGCCAAGCAGCTAACGCATGCTTGAAGGACAGTATCGCTCATATGATTGGAGGTTCACTGCAAGTTGAGCAAGATTGATGTAAGACATTCTTATGAGGAGTGAGGAATCCTCAACTAGTTTCTCGAAGCTTCAGGTGTTCTCTCGTAGGACCGCACCGGCAGTTGGTAAACGCTTGTCGGAACTAATACTGGAAGAAGTTAGGATTTGTTTCCTATGCATAAGCACTTTCTTCCGCTGGCAAATTGAAGACGACGAGTAAGAATGACCAACAGGAAAATTCTGATCTACCTTGTGGAACGAGGATGTTGAAATTGCGTTTTGCCGGATTTGCTCTACATTTGTTGAATGTGGAAGTTGAGATTGCATCAATGTTGCACTTTCAAAATTTAGGAAAATTCTCGGTTCCTTTTGATTCCCTCTTCGTGTGATTTCAGCTGCTTAGGCCAGCATGTCCTGCAGCTGATTGTCATACAACTCAAAAGTCGAACAGGATTGTACAATTCTTATGCCAATTGTCATCCACTGATGTAATCTGTCAAACTAAAATCATATTACCTGAGGCAGTTATGTGAGCTTACTAAACGCACCAGGATGGATCTCATCAACGTTATTGAGACACTGTGTAGATTAGAGATGCCCGAATCCTGAGTGTTTCATGTGTTGATTTGCCGAGACATGAAGTTGCAATCATAGTCCTTGGCTTTGTATACTTGTAAGGCCATTTCCGTATGAAGGCCTAATTTCACAGTACCAAGTCCGAAATACCGTTGTCCTATGTTGTGGTATCTGTCATAGTGCAGAATATATTATTTCCAATCTACTTAACGCTCAGAAAAACATTCTAATTCAAGCCATCGTGTTTCCTTGTGCTCGTGCTTCACTGTTCGCTCTTATTCATGTGGACTCAAGTCCCTTAAATTAACCAAATTTCAAAGAAGCCCATTCTCCATTCTTGGAACACCCTCGCTGTTACAATCTTGGCGTGGTGGCTGGCTTCCAAAGGTAGGAATAAAAAGGTGCGTTTCTCCAAACCTCGTCCTGATCCATAACCTTTTTTCATGGATTGTTCAATGTTCATCCTCGAGATGTACTCTCATAGCCTTTGGGGCACACACATGCGACAAGAAACACTTGAACGGAAGTAGTGAGGGCATAGAAATTAACAACTTTTTGCCAAGCCTTGTCTAGAACTTTATCGATTCCGTCAGTCATTGAAAAAATCCTTTGAGAGTAATGGTGTGCAGAAGAAGCCAGGGTGAAAGACCCACTCTGAAATAATGAATATCCGCCAAGGTCAAGGAAGATAAGTGCATGTTTAACAACGTGCGAAAGAATACGTCGGTTATCATCGTGTCGATTCCGGGGGTAGCAATCATATTTCTACTTCAAACCAACTGTACTATGAACTGACAATTTGTGCAAAGAATTATAAGTAGTGGTTTCAATTTGCAATGTTCTTATTAAAGCATACTGAAACAATTATGAGATTATTTGTGTTGCGTAGGAGCAGTGTTTGTTATTTTTTGGGAGGTTTCAATAAATTTCTTTTCGGTTTACGTCACGGAATCAATATGAAGATTTTTCCTAGAAGTAAATTTACAATGACCTGATTATGAGTAACACGGTTTGGATACTGCCATAAACAATGCAAGGATCTATTCCTTGCAATTTTAGTAAGTAGTTTCGGTTATTCCCTCTTTCATATCAATAGTATTTACAAAATTAATTTAGTATAAATTTTATATTATCAAAATTTCACAATATCAACATTAATTTTAAATCATCAAAATCCTAACAACATTTTGTGTACAAAGATTTATAACAAGTAAAGTTTACTAGAATTAAAAAATAATATAAAAATTTCTTCATAAAAAAGTTTAAGATTATGTTACTCAAGGACATATGATTGCATAATATATGGAATAGTTTAATGTATGATAAAATATAGTAATTATTATTTTATCATAATCAACCAGATCATTTGGAAAAGTTTTCAGAACAATTGTTTGGTATTACCGATATTAGAATAAGTGTCCTACGCATGCCTTCATTCCTCATCAAGTAATCACTTTACACCAAAATTCATCAATAGAAACAATATTCACGTGTTTCTGGAGCAAATTGATATCTTAAACCCATATACTGATCAATAACAGCGGGATGAACACTAGACTAGGAAACAAATCTTCATGAATATATCTGCATCAAAATTGACACTTTCAAGTAGACAGTTTATGAAAGAGAGTATATGATAGAAATGTTAAAGAAGATTATAGAAAAAACGCATTACTACGGTAAGATAATGCAATAACGCGGTACATAACCTTCCAAATTACTCCACGAAATAGGTGACACAAACATTAACCTTTTACTTTTTCTCCTTCGTGTGTTGTACAGAGCTGAGAGGCCTCCCCAGTGGAGGATTGTGCAGCCAAACACAATCGACCAACGTCACAAGAGTGCTGCGAAGTCGGGAATTGCCGAGTTCCAACTGGATCCTACACTGGAGTTCAAATCGAACAGCTCTCTCTTCGATGTCACGCCTCCACCTTCTCAATTGAGAGCGCATTACGAATCCGGGTAATGTAAGCAGCAGGAATATTAGGGTTGGCGACAGAGTCTGACCGACATCACAGTGCATTCGTGGTTCGAGCCAAGTCAGATACGCAGCAGTGGATAGATCCGTGGAAGTTTAGAAACATTGCCAGTGGTCGGTGTGAAGAACTCGTTGATCGGTGTGAGAGAAGGGGTTTCGAGAGGAAGCAGCACAAATTGGAGAGAAGAGTTTGGGAATTGGGCTTCAGCGAGGGGAAGACATGGTTGCGGAATCGAAGACTGCTAAAATGCAGATGGTTTGGAAGCAGCCCAAGAAACGGTCGCGTCCGCTGGTTTTGAACCCTTTTCAATTCCAAGCCGCGGTTGAGAACGATGCGCGATCCGAGAGGGGTGGTGGAGCCTCCAGCGGAAGGGTATCGGCAGAATTTGGTGAATTGAGTGTGATGGATGCTGTAGAGAAAGAGGAGCGTGCCAACAGTAAGTTGTCTGAGCAATTGTTGGGTGAAGGAAATGCCTTGGCAGAGGAAGGGAAATTCGGAGAGGCGTTGGGGAAGTGGGAAACAGCAATTTTTCTTACTCCGCAGAAAGCATTGCTTCACGAGCAAAAGGCACAAGTTCTGCTGGAAATTGGCAAAACTTGGAGCGCGGTTCAAGCTGCAACGAGTGCTACACTGTTGCAGCCCACTTGGACCGACGCGTGGGTGACTCTTGCACGAGCTCAGCTCAATTATGGAGAGCCTTATCTTGCTGTCGAGAGTGCACGCACTGCCCTGAAGCTCGATCCTTCTCACAAGGATGCCAATACCGAACTTGAAAGAGCACAGTTTCTTGCTGTCAGACAACGCCAGGCTGCAAGAGAGTCGGCAGCCTTGAATGTGGATGCAGAAGCAATTTTACCTGATGGGAAAAATAGATTGCCTTCTTGTCGACGAGCAAAGGTTTACGATTCACAAGATATAGGTTTTGGTGAAGAGCATCATCAGGTTGCACACAAAGAGGTCAAAATTGAGAAAGAGGATACTGGTGAAGAGAAACTATTTGATAAGTACGATGACGATGATTATGATTGGGTAGACGAAGTTAGGAAGCCACCAGAGCTAACTGATGAGAATTTGCTTTCTGATTTTTCAGACATTTAGAGGATAATGGTCGAGGCAGGTAGGAGAAGTCATATTGTATATAATAACAGCTGACGTGAGGTTTGCTTCAGGCTTTTGCTGTAAATATGATGTTCTTTGATTGGATGGAACATTCAAGTTAATTGCAAAGAATCTTTATTAGCTACAAGTGATGACCAAAAACGCTGGAGCTTTACCAGGATGAGTTTTACGATCTGGCACATTGAACCTCGTGCTGTTATGGAATCTGAGCTCAGAACATCCAATTCCATCTTCTTGCCATCTCAGCGTGGATGTGAGCTGAGTCATTCTAACTTTGAAAGTATATGGTTGCAAGACAACGTACTCGAGGGTCCGGATCATAATTGGACCTTTGAGTTAAAAACAAGGGTCCAACAGATTCTCAACAATGCATCTGCATGTTGGGCGAAGTCTCAGTTTCTTTTTGGTACAACCTATGTATTGAAGTTTTTTCCGGTTAGATAGGGGGTGATCAGTGCGTAAATTGTTTGGAGAAGTATCTTTTAGCAGGTGAGCATATCAATTGAAGGAGTGGGCAAGCGGGATTCACAATTGTCTCAGGGTAAGGATGCTTCTTGTGCTCATGAGGGATCTACGTCTGAACTTTGTGTGAGGAAATCCACATCGGGAGACTTGTCTGTTCAGAGTTGCTGTAAGCTGGTCAGGAGGCACATGATTGTGTTTGGTACAAACAGAGGGAAGTAGGATGAATTTAGATACAGAATTATAACCGGCAGGAGATATCTGGAGCTAGTGGAGAGGCGAGGAGAAAGAGGCAGTTATCATTTCTCATCAAACAGGAGAGGACATTTTGCTTGGAGGCTTCAGAACACACATGGGGACCTCGTTACAACGCAGTTCAGGAGACAGGTTTGCATTGTTGGAGTGCACGGCTGAGGAAATGGTGATTTACCGGAACAGATGAGAAATTCCAGTTGCTGGACCCGTACACTGTGCAAGCCATGACATGCCTCTCATCTCGTTCAACCTCTTCATTTGGTCGCTTATTTTCTTCTTGGTGAATAAATATATGGACTAGTCCTTGGAAGGCAACATGAATTGCAGATCACATGGTCCGAAGTCACTTTTCACTCCTGAAAGTCTTACTACAGTACTTTAATCATGCTTCCCAGACATGCCTTGTACTAGAGTAGTCATCATGAAAACATTTAGAAGCAGGCTATTAAATATCCAACAGAGAGGAGGCCTTTGAGGAAGTTTCTTTGTAATGCTCCAGAGTGAGTTATCAACACTAATACCTGAATTTTCTGGTTATCAATCTGTGCAGTTTAGGAGACAGCTTCATAATCAGTAGGTACCCATCTCAGCTTCAGGTCATGTCCTGTACATTTTACTATGTGCCAGAAAGTTTTATCTCTCGGTGTGGATGAGCTCTCTATTATTCGCATTGTTATTAATGTAGAGATTCACGTGAACTAACAACCAAGTGATATATGTTTTCCACACCATTATCGCTCTTTACCGTGCATGCCTGTGATATGATAACTAAGACCTATTTGATGAGAACGATAGCCTTGGAGTGCATCGAATCATGGTACTAATCCTCCGAGAGGTCAGTAGTATCTACTTAGTAGGATAACGAAAATATATAAATTTTGTATCTATTCAACAAATTTATTTGTGTGCTCATTCATGCGTTCCATCACATCTCACTTCTACTTGAATTATCAATTTGAAATTTTGCGGAGCGGAGGGCACACTCTTCCTCGTTTTCGTTGGATGATGTATTCTGTTGCGGAGGACTACAGCTGATGCTACTGCTTCTTTACCAATTTTCTGTATCGCTTGGAAGTACACAAGGTTCTACCAAAAGCACATTGTATGGTATCAGCCAACGATATTTCTCTAACACTAGTCTCAACATGATTAGGGCTGGCTTACAGGGAGTCCCTTCCTACGTTACATGACCTATGGGCTTCGCTTCTGCACCAAACGGGTTTACATACTCCTGAATAATGGGGTTTGCAGTGTCATCCACGAGTCCAACCGAAATCGCCAATGTCGAGATCACTGCCCTCCACTTCTCTCATGCTATGACTTCACCACCCGCTACGCTAATATTAACCTTACTGATCTCAAACAGAGGATGGCTACCCTAGTTAGATGTCTTTTCACTCATGTTTTCTTCACATAAACAGAAGGACCTGCTTTAGATTCACCAAGGCAAGTTGTCCACTTGATGTCGTTGGGTTCGACAGTGTTCAGAGGTTTCCGAAAGCTTCTCATCACAAGGAAGTTTCCTGTCTCCAGATGTCCTCATTATTTGGATGGATTTCTTTCTAGATAAGCTGTACTTAAGTCTCGAAGTAACCTCCATCGTCGAACCATTGTGATGCCCATGGGAACTAACTGTACTGTCTTCTTGGCTAACTTTTACCTGTTAAATTTGAATTCGACTTCATACAGCGGTTACTCTTCTCTCCTGAACACCACGACCTTCTAGCCAGACCTCTCAACATTTGACAATACGTAGATGATCTCCTCTTCCCCGCAAATATGGAGTTCATAGATCTATTGCATATCTCCCCACACGCTATTGCAGGGGTATATATCCTAGGGAATTCTCCGAGCTTAATCAGACTTTCTAGGCTGACACTTGCTGTGTTATGGACCTGACTAATTCCCATTCTGCTCCTAAACTGGAGATCCAGGTCTACTTATAAACAACGAGAATCACATTTTAGCTTATTAGTCTTCCACATGGGCTCTCTAGGATTTTCTAAAAGTCTAAATTAGAAATCATCAGGCTTTCCAGTAAGGAAGAAAAGTATCTTGAAAAGTTAACCCGTAAAGTTAATGGACTGCAAACCACTCCTTAAAATTTTTTGTTCAATACCTCCATTAAGAAGAACATATTATTTTTCAAATGATATGTTCTTCAAAGTTTTGGAGAAAACTAGGAAAAATTATTTGTTTTCTGGATTCATTCGTAAAAATTTCTATAGACCCGTTCCACTTAGCTGTAAAAAAATTTATGGGAACGGGAATTCAAGGAAATTACTCCATTGCAGTCAAGTTTTGTATAGATCTATTTTGAAACCCCAAATTGTCTTCATAGTTAGACTAAGTTAAGCAATATTTTTTATATGTATATGCAACAGCCATAAACACATTACTTGGTTTGTTGGGCTCCCAGTTATCCTCGTAACCGCGTGGTCTTGTGCATCTCGATATCCGCCGATAAAGCAGAACGAGAATTCGACCCCCACATCTAGATATTGTTGAAGGTCATTAAAGGCCTTTCTTGTGTAGGAAGCTGCTCTGGGTGAGATTATTTAGGTGCTCCGGTATGTATACGTAGATCATATTTTGATCCTCGTATTCACAATATCCTTGTCTCCAGTATCCGGAACATTTTAAACTTCCAAACACAAAACACGGGAAAAAAATATTTCTTCCTTGGATGAATCCGTCTATGAAAAATACCTTTCGGAAAGACTCTCAGTATCTCGTTCTAAACCATAAACTTCATTTATAAACTGTAAAGTTTCATAAAATATGAACGAAAAACATCTACCAATAATTCATCCAAACCAGATTCCGTACCTTTAATTTCATGTCCTTCCATATTGATTCGTAAGACCATATCTACATTCTCGACTGAGAGAATTTTCAGTTGTATGTTATTAACTTCTGAATCAAAAATGCTCTTTCAGATTGTGTTGTTGAAACACATTGAATATCGACAATCATAACAAGCCTTTCTAGTTGAGGATAGTTTATCTAGAAGCTTATCAGAAAGATCAAACATTGAACAAAGATTTCTAAAGGATAAATCTCTGAAACGAGTCACATCATGAGATTAAACTGTAAAAACTTCATTTATTAAAGCAAGAAAGTGTAGTATACAGCCCTGAGATTTTCATGCACATACTTTACCTCTCATAAGTGATTACAAAGAACATACAATACATATGTCCCCCAACCTGGAAAATCATTACTTTTTTTTGGCATGTTTGAAGTTGAGAATATCTTAAATGCACTAATTATTTCATTGTGAGTAAAATGATACTAAAACGAAGCACTCAACTTTTAAAAGAAAAATTTGAATTTAAAAAACAATCTCAAAATCTTTTCCAATTTGACTTCTTTGCAACATTATGCTTTAATTTATATGAAAAACTGTATAGCCTATTTTAGGCAACGTGTTTCCATTGTTCTACAGAGAGCACTAGCTGGTGCAATCCATATGAAAGCAATCACGGTGATGCTTCTTCGGATGCTTGTGTTGTTTGTAGACCTTTTGACTTGCATAGTTCAGATATCTTAGGTGATGTATGACATATTTCCCAGTGTGATACTATTGGGGTCTAGCCCCATGTTACCGGTTTGGTTCCATCCTTGTACAATTTGATGGCGCCTTCCCATCCTTTTTGTTATTATATTTTGTCTTCAGATAAAAAAAAAATTATATGAAAAAAGATATAATTTATCTATGATTATTGATTATAATCTTCTTAAAAAATAAACCTACATGTTCTTACTTGTGCAATAGATGATATTTATAATACTCAATTACTAGTATAATGTTTACATCTAATTTATATATGAAATAAGTATTGAAAATTGTGCTAACCTTACAATCTATATTATTCTTCCAACTCAAATATTAATTTTTTTGTAAAAATGGTGCATAGAACTCATGACCTAAAAAAGATTGAAAGTATTAATCAAAATTATAAAGTAAATGGTCGTACAGAAACTGATATGCTAACATAATCACAACAACAAACAATTATTGTTGTTGTTTAGTGACTTTTATCACGTCCTTACAAAAATTGACATGATGGATAAAAAAATCCACAATAGTGGATGAAGATGAAATGTTAGTTGCTCTAAAGGTTTTAGTAACTAGTATTCTTTGAATATCAATTGAAATCTTTGCATTTAAATTCAATCTTCTTTGCACATTTATTCCATAAAGTCTTGCGCTAAATTTTGATGACAATTATTAGGTCTCAATCATTTTACAAGATTTGAAAACAAATGTTGGTGGCTTCTTTTGCCCTAATGTAGAATGTTTAGTTCATGAAAAGGACGATTTGAAAGTCAAGTAATGGTGAAATGATTTGAAAGCCTTCATCAATGTTGGCAACTGACAATGTGATGTATATGTAAAATTTTATCATTATGTAGTCATTCCACATATAACCTCGCGTTGTGATTGAAATCAATCAATTGAAAGTGGATTCTTGATTATAAGACAAGTTTGTGTTAGAAAGCATTGATATAAATTTTCAGAATTTAGATTTTGAGCCCATGTTTTGATTAACTACAACAAATTTCATCCCAAATTATTATTGCAAGTTTTTTATTATATTTTATATTCCAACCCTACAATAATTATTTGCATTATATTCTTTCTTTTTCTTAATCCTCCAAGACAAAGTGATATGAGTGGTTGGTTAAGAAACAATAGCCTACTACTGGTTCAACTAAGTTCATTTCTTGAAATAGGAAAAAAATGACCATAATAATATTTTTTTTAAAATTTGAATCTTTTTTTCTAGATTAAAATATTCTATTAAACTTATTTGAAGAAAATTTATATTCGATCAATAAGAAAGTTTCCTAAACTACATTCTTAATTGAACTAAATTATAATATTTTTTCATTTTATTTTTCACCAATCAACACACCTAGATTTTTTATCATGTGAGAAACTAAGATCACTTCACACTTAGTTTCACCCATATAGTGCAAATTTCTCAAAGTTGTGAATTGATCATTGGAATTTATTGAAAACTTTGAGGTCAATGCACATAAGATTTCATGTGTTATATGGAAAAAAAAAGTGTAAAAGTTTAGATGACCAATAATAAATCTCTTACTTAATGAAAAAAATGATTTGGAACAACCAACTGGAATGCACATCACATGATCTTGACTTATTGTTCTACCTCTCATAACATTCTTAGTATGTTTTAGAAAGCTAAAGCGAAAAAGGAGAGAAAGAGTGCAACTTTGTAAAGCATTTTGTTGTAGTATGAAGCTTGATTTATTGTTCCACCTCTCATAACATTCTTAGTATGATTTAGATAGCTAAAGTAAACAAAAGCAGAAAGAGATCAACCTTGTAAAACTCTTTGCTGCAGTGTGAAGGATTTTGATCTACTGTCATTTACATATATATGTTTGATTCCATGATTACTTGTGTGTCAATAACATGAAGGCAGATGGACGTACAAGATCAACTCTACGAGTTATAATAAAAACACTGAAAGATTTGTCAATGTCTTCAATTTCGGGCTGACGGAACCTACAGGAGAAGGATATGAGCAAGATTTTATAGAAAAGGATTATCAAAATCTCCGAGAAAGGGTGGAAATGCTTTAGAAGAATGTGAAAGATGAAGGAGAGAAGCAAACTAGGATTAATGTACCAACGGAAAAAGTCTTGGCTTTATCTACAATGTAGAGCAACTTTCGTGCTATACACTGTAGATATAGCCCCCTTCGCGTGAGAAAGTAAAGAGTGAGAAAGTAAAAAAATGTCCAACAAATTAACGTAACGGTTCCAGTTTACTACAACAACTCAAGAAGGCACAGACACATCTTTAATGGTTTCATCACTTTCATATCTAGAGACACAGTATACACAGTTTCATCACTATACATGGGACAAGTATGGTGTTTTTTGTTCCTTGGTTTGCTAGATTCAATGTTCTGAATATAGAGGAAAATAAGGTTCCAACACGGGTGATGTTAACGAATGTCACTAGTGCTCATCTTTGTGCAAAATTGTTCATTTCGGAACCCCATCTTTCAATAATACCATGCTTTGTATCCAGGAACTTACTGAGTTCCTCCACCTTCTCCACAATGTCTACCCCGTATAGATCTTTCAGGGCTTGTCTAACTTCTTATTCGACCCTGAGGTTTCCAAGGGATTTAGCCTCTCGAATCCACTGCTCAGCTTTTTATCATAATAGATAGATCCACCCCTGGCTATATTTTGAAGTATCTTTTTATCTTTTTGACCTATACCCAAACTAGGTTGTGCTTGGCATAAGCCAACTCTTCCAAGGTATCCTAGGTATCAGATATCCTAGGTGCTGTAGTACATATTTCCCAGTGTGATACTATTGGGGCCTAGCCCGCTGTTACCGGTTTGGTTCCTTCCTTGTACGATTTGATGGGGTCTTCCCATCCTTTTTGTTATTTTACTTCGTCTTTCACTCTTCCAAGGCCGATTCAAGGGTATGAATTTTCCGCAATGGGCGAAAGCCTGACGGAGCAATGCCGCGTGGAGGTAGAAGGCTCACGGGTCGTAAACTCCTTTTCTCAGAGAAGATGCAATGACGGTATTTGAGGAATAAGCATCGGCTAACTCTGTGCCAGCAGCCGCGGTAAGACTGAGGTTGGGCAGAATAGTGCTGGAATCCTTGGGGAAGGTGCTACATGTGAGGTTTGACGCTGATCATGTGAACTCATAATATGGTACAATACAAGGGTGAGTTTTATCAACACCACCAACGACCCGAAGAAATACATAGAATGTCTGGAACCGTTTACAGTGAAAAATCACGCTACATAAAGTGATGTATATTTGAACCGATGCATGTTTCGCCTATCATTACGATCATTGTAGGGGTCATCTAGCATGAGTTTACCCAACGAGAATGGGTAAGCCTATACCGGTAGAGAAGAAGGAAGAAAACTTTCAAGTGGTAACAAAAAAGAAAGGAGTGTAGCAAAATCTGGAAAATCAAGTACAAGAAGCTGAAGATGAAGGAGGTGGAATATTTAGGGTATTTACAATCATATGAAAGATTAAGGGATACAAATGACATTCAAGAGAACAATGGAAATTCAAGAAAAAAATTTAAGAGGAACAACACCCTTATCAAAAATTTGAAGGGAGTAATAGAGAAGAAGAAATAGAGGATGATGCAAATTCCAAAGAAAATCCAAAAAACATAGAGAATCTGAGTGAAGAAACATGAGACTAAAATATCGATAGTGAAGCATACGATGAAGCCTTATTTGGTATTAACTAGGACGGGATATCATATCATTTGATAGAAGATGCTCTAAGTGATAGTAGAAAGAGGGAATGGAGGGGAGTATGTACTTTAAATTGACACCACCCAATTAGAATACATAGCTTGATGCCGGAGTCATCAAGGATATTTGAGGTCAAAGAGGACAACATGATAATTTAGCGAGGACATGTACATGTACAAGAGAAATGCATAAATAAGTTAGCAAGCCTAGATTCTTACGTGGTGAACAACTCGTTGGAAGGGTGAGCAAGAATGGCGGTGATAATTTTAAATGACTGAAAAGTCGTAAAAAATTGGATGAAACTCGAGCATAGATCTTGACCGAGACACCAATCGGAAGAGTAGGTTTTGTTTCTATTCATGGTCTTCACGTTGTTGCAAAGAATGGGGAGCTCTAGATCTAGATGGAGGAAAAATGGGAGCAAGGGAATTTTGTATTTGGAGGGGATTGGAATAACATTGAGGTTGCGCTATGTGTTAGTATCTCAATAGATAGCCCATGATCTTCAATAGTACAAAGAGGATGGGAAAGAAGAAAATGGCAGAGTTTTGCCAACAAACAAGACATTAGAAGATATGTGGTTATAGTTAGGAGTAAGGATTAACTCATACTTTAGAAAACAAGCGATTGTTGGTGGACAAGTTGATCAAGCTCGTTTAGTCATGATTTATTTTTCAAAAAGAGAAAAATGATTGGGGGAGCTTTTGCTGGTTGGATGCAGTTGCAGAAATGAAGCATAATGGGAGGTAAACAATGGGAGACCACATCCCGTATGGACGCATATGAAGCTAGCAAACCTAGTTGGGACCCAAAGACCATACCCGTACTTCAAAGTGGATCCATACATGCTTAAAGAGGAAAGGACCAGAGAATTAATGCTACAAGCTTGGGATGAGGCAGCCAAGAGGGGAAAGGATCCCATGGTAGAATTGCATATCAAATGATGTGTGTAAGCGAGTATTAAAGTAGAGGGACATGGAAAAAAAGACCATACAAAGAAAGAGAGAGTGAGGTCGAGAGATACCCTAGAAGCAAAAAGGTCCAAATTAGCAGCAGAAGGAGGCTATGTAGCTTGTTGAATGAGTTCAAGCTCTATTAAAAAAAATAGAAAGTCTAGACAAAGAGCAAGTCAGAACTTGGAGATGATGGAGTAGAAATCAATGGTTGAAGGAATAAGGACGCCTTGAGCACATTTTTCTTCTCCATTTTAAAGGCAAAGCGCGTGTAGGAGGCGCTGATCACTTTTGAAAGAGAAGATAGAGTATGACTAAGTACCCAAGAGGAGGTATTAGAAGAGATTTTTCAGTTCTGCATAAAACTATTCACAAGGGATCTTACGGTGGCAGTAGAGGAGGCAAAGAGTTCTGAACTTGATAAAGGAGGATTTCAGCGAGGAGTAAAATTGTCAATCACACTATGAAGGAGACTGAAGAAACCGTAAAGGAGCTAAAGGCAAAACAAAACAAAACAAAACAAAAACCCTTGGTTTAGACGGGATGACAGAAGAAGCATTCTCCGGGAGAGAAGAAAACAACAAATGAGTCACTTGTAGTCAAATTTTGGAATAAACAAAAACTAGCACGGACATATGTGCAAGGTGTAATTAAGCTCTTGGCAAAAGGAGAAAATCTCCAAAAGCTTAAAAATTGGAGGCCAATTACAGTTCTAAATATTGTGTACAAAGTCATAGCTCGCATACTCACTAAAAAGCTAGCATGGACACAAAAGCAAGGTGTAATTAAGCTTTTGACAAAAGGATATTCTAAATATTGTCTACAAAGTGATAACTCGCTAAAAGGTTAAGAGGAGAGATGAAAAACCTCGTGATCGTTAAAAGGTCGTGGACAAACATAAAAAGGGATTTGTGAAGGGAAAATCATAGTGGAAAATATTATAGCCTTCAAGGTGGCATAGGAAATAGCGAATAGGAACAACATCCCTTCAATTTTCCTAAATCTAGACTTTGAAAAGGCGTATGATAGATTAGATCACAAATTTCTATGGGAAATCATGAGGGAGCTTAATATTTACTCGATGTTCATAGCGCTAGCAAAAGAACTAGTAGAAAACGCCACATTTGTTGTACATGTGCACGGTATCTACACAAGGGAGATTCGGTTTAGGAGAAGCAAATAGAGTGATACAAGGGCTAAAATTGAGAGGAGCTAAACCTATATTACACCAACTCTTTGTAGACGATACGGTATAGCTCTCAAAGCCATGGAGGAGAATTTTAAGGCAACATACTATATAATAGCAGAGTACGAAGCTATTTCGGGAGCAAGGAGTAATACGTATGGGAATGGAGTTCCACTTTGGATTCACCAAACATGAGTACGAAGCTATTTCGGGAGCAGCGATGAACATACCAAAATTAAGAGTAATATCTATGGAGATGGGAAAGGTCCCCTCTCGATTCACCAAACATAATGCAAGGTGGTCAAAAGGGGGAGATGGTGAAGTATTTAGGCTTCTCCATTGGATGAGATATTACGGTAGCATAGCAAGTTAACTTCGTGGTGACAAAAATGAGGAAAAAAATTAGTTACTAGGGCTATAGCCTATTATTCTTCACATGCAAGTTGATAGTGGCAAAACATATGTTGAATGCTATGTCGGTGTATATTTTTGCAAACTTATTGTTGCCGAAAAAGGATATAGCACAGTTAGAAAGTCTGAGGATGAAGTTTGTGTGGGGACAAGGGAACATTGGAAGACCAAAAATGTCACTAGTTTGATGGAAGGTTATGCAGAGATCAAAGCTACAAGGAGGTTTAAATCTTATAGGTTTTGAGTCTTAAAACTAGACAATGATTATCAAGCAACTAGTACGGGTGTTTTTGCATGAAGCAGAAGAATGGATGTGCGTGATGACAAGTCTTATTGGTAGTAATGCACAGGTAGATAGCAAGAGAAAAGATAGCCATGTATGGACCTACAAGAACTTTTGTTGAAAAAACATAGTGGGAAGTCTAATGGGGTCATGAATGATAAAAACTTGGAAGTGTATGAGATAAAGGTTAACAATAGATATAAGCAGTGCTTTTTTGGAAGTTTGTAGGTGGAAGTACTTATAGAGCTTTCTTTGAATGAGATGTGGATTACCAAGGAAATTAGATAGGGCATAAAAACTTTAACAAGGTAGCATGGAAGAATGACACTGCAAGATCTCAAAGAAATGGCAAAAATAGGGACGCTTTGATATTTGTTGGATACAGATGAGAAGAAGTTGTAAGGTGGATTATGGAAATTAATATCCGCCCCTGAGGTGTACAATATCCAAGAAACTCAAGGATGGACATGGGAAATAAGAGAATTAGGAAATTAACTTGGAAACAATGGAGGGAAATGATTGAGGATAAGATCATGATGGAAGGTCAGTTGAACAAGAAGTGAGAATGGGAGGAGGAGGAGGAGGATTCGAATGCGGACATCTTTAACCACAAATAACATGAAGGTATGGATGTGGAGAATAGTACATCAAAGTTTTCCCACTCCATATAAGCTTGCTAAGTTAGTAATTTGTGAGAGTACGTCATATAGGCTTTCTAAGTTGGTAGTGTGTGAGAGTACATGTCCAAGATGTGGATATGAAGAAGAAACTATGGCACATTTGATTTTCAAGTGTTGAAAGTCTAGAGACATATGGAAGGAGTTTACATATATTACATTATGTTTGAGTAGAATAAAATAGCCTCAAACAGCATGATAGAGATGGTGGACAACTTGTGGAACAAGAAGGCATGGATTGCATCTCAACAAGTAGCTATTGTTGTAATGAAGGAAGTATGGCGAGTCAGAAATGCATCTACATTTGAGGCAAAGCCCGAAAAGTTTGTATGGCGGAAAGTTCTCCTTCATGCGATGGAATCGGTTTAGGAATATCACAAAACGGGGAATATTTTTCCCAAGTCAAATTCTATGTGTGAAGCTGCAATGGTTCTATGAGAGCCATGGTTCAGTTCAAGAGCAGATTTTGAGTTGGGATTAGTACAGGCAGAATATGCAGAGCAAATATACGTAAACAAATATGGATTTCGATTGCTCGAGACATAGAACAAAAAACTGATTTTCAACTAGAAGCTCAAGACAATTGGAATAGGCAGGAGGAAGAGCACAATTACCGTTTGCAACTCCGGACAATCTATCCATACAGATTAGGCAATTGGGAAGAGATTGAAGCAAAGCTAAATGCGTCCAGAAACCAGAGCAATGATGAAGCGAGTGGGGTGGCGGGACCTAGCGAATTGAGTTGATCATGCGACAATAAATGATTTTAAAAGCGGATGCAGGAGAAATGAGCAAGATTTCATGTAGGAACCGACGAGACACAGTAAAATAACAAAAGGGATGGGACCCATGTAGGAACCCAGAATGTGATACATAGTATAATAACAAAATGGATAGGAAAACTTTATCAAATCTTACAAGGAGTGAACCAAACCGAAAATATGTCCTAAAAGATATAAGATATACTAAATATCTAGGTCAAAGGGTTTATTAATAATTGAACATCCCAAGAAACATCATCAATTAGTGCTCTTTGTATAACAAATGAAATATGTTGTATAGTAAATTAAAGAGAATGATAATTCATTACGTCTAGTATGGTAGGTTTTCACGCATTCACTCACGAACATGTCAAAGTTGATGTTCATAACTCCAAAACCAGAAGAACAAAGAGATGATAGACATGAAGTTCCCGCACAAACATAATATCCAAAAAAGAACTGAAATCTAACACGAGTAGTAAAGGATGGAACCAAACCGGTAACGGGCAGGCCGTATAGAGGATCTCTCAGTCAACTGTCTTAGATAGAGAGTAACCAGATTGGAATGAACATGAAAAGTCAAGCTAGACCTAGAAGGTTTGAAATCTTGGTGTTACATAAGCAACGGGGATTTGGAGGGTTAAACCCCAGTAACCCTTGTAGGATTATGTATAGAGAGAAAACTCTCATTACAAGAATACCAGTAAAAAAATAGAGCACTGCCTCTGTTTACCAAAAAAAATTTAAAAAAATGCACGTTTTTTCTTCAAGTCGCTATTTTCTTCTTTCTTCAACCTCGATTTGTGTACTTTGGTTCTTTAGCTGGATGCACTCCAATGACCTCTAGCGTATTCCTTGGTCACAATGGTGCAGCACTAATTGTGACTTTGTAGTTCCCCAACATTTGGACCGACTTTGCAGAGCATCTAAATGGACCTTGCACAGCCGTCTTCCTCACGAACTTTCTGGGCATCCTGCGACATTTCCCACCTCTCGGCACTTTTCCCCAACTCTATCGTTCTCCGCCTTATCCAGACCTTACATCCCTAGATCCTCCATATTAGGGTTTACATGCAAGCCTTGAAGGTACTTGACGTTGTACAAAATATCCACAGATCCTGCTGTTGATTTCATGGCACCGTTGTTTGAAAGAAGTGAGAGTATAGTGATCACCCTGGGTGAGATCAGGGAGCATCCCATCCGATGAGGCTGAGCGACGATTGTGGACAACTGTCACAGAAATTAAGAAAGAAATGTCATGATTTCCTGAGGTTCTTGAACGAAAATAGTCAACTCACAAGTACTTTTTATCCTGGTACACAAGTCTTGGCATTCATGACAGCCACTGAAGATGATGTTAGAGCTTGGATTTGGATCTGACAAAAAAGGTTTATTCTTTGGATGTCTCAGGTAAATACGATCCATGGAAGTGCATGATTAAAGCATGGTATTCGCACACATAAGGATTATCTCCATCATCCTCCTGACCCTGGATTGCAGACATATTTATTCACGATTAGTGAACTCTGCAGTGCTTGAGAGATCTTTAGAAGGAAATATCTACATCTCTTTTTTCTCCAACGAGTGAACAATACTTTCTTCATTATCTTCAACATTTAATTTTCTTTGCCAGTTACCTGTGTCATGCAAAAATTTTACAACGCCACATATAATGTACCATCTCTATTGCAGGGAACCTTTCACCTTTCGAGTTATTATGTGGGTCTTATTACAATGAACTGAGCCTACTTACACGGCTTTATAATTCACATACAGCTGAAACAACTTTGTCTTCAGCTTACGTGAACAGTTTAGTCGTAACCTTACAGCTACAAGATCGTTGTATTTCTCTTATCAACCATAAGGAGTGAAATAACAAAAATGATAGTGATACCCCATCAAGCACCAACAGGATAATATAGGGCTAGGTCCCAATAGCATCACACTTAGAAATATGTCTATTGTTCCTCGTATATCCTAACTATCTAGGTCTAACGGTCTACAAACAACATAGCATCATAAGAAGCATCGCCTAACCTAATTGTTTTCTTATGGATTGCACCATTTAGTGTTCTATGTAGAGCAATGGACACATATTGACTAAAATAAACTATACAATAACCTAAAGAGAGTGATAACTCTTACCCTATATGTAGAGCAATGAAAACATATTGACTAAAATAAGCTATACAATAAGTTAAAGAGAATGATACCCCTACTTATAGGTATTTGGTAGGCTTTTGAACACTCCCTCATGAACATGTTGAAGTTGGTGTCCATAGTTCCATATAACTCCAAAACTTAAGGAACGAAGAGATGATTTCTTTACATATCCCTATACTTGGAGACCTTGTCTACTGCCACTCAACTCGCCACCCATCACGAAGAACAAATTATGTCAAACATTACGTTTGTCACATTAACTTGGTACTCCCGAACTAAATATAAGTATGTCCTAACCCTAGTTTACTGTAAAATATATCTATTCTCACTCTCATGCAATAACAAACATCACATCCTATGACATCATGGATACCTATCTTCTCTATTCTAAATGAACAACTAGTGATATCAACACTTGTTATATCTAGTGTGAGTATATTATTTTATTATATGTGATATTATTTTAGATATAACACTTGTTATATCTAAAATAATATCACGCTCACATTTGAATAAAGGTGATCAGAACTTTCTCAAGTGGGAATGCACATGCAAATACATGTTTGGCACTGCCCATAATCTCTCTTTGTAAGACAGAGAAAACGGCTTCACATTATGCACAGATGATATAATACATAGGACAAAAACTCCTGGAGGTGATGGTAATGTGTGATCCGTGGGAACATCGGAATTTGCAAGTTCCTTTTCCAAGGACCAACATTTATTTCAGCACATCGCGGAGTTAAAGCGAATTTGGAATGAGGAACGGGAACACCAAACAGTTTGTCAGTCAGGTTTCAGAACATTTGCCTTCAACAGAAGCTTGATTCCAAAATTGGAGAACGAAAGTTCTCCAATTTTGGAGCTTTCTGCACTTCAGCTCACACCGCAACCAGATTCGACATCTCAGCGTCACAGTACCATTCCACTGACCACAGTCTGTTGCACAGACTTTGCACTTCGAGCTTACTAACCTTCAGATCCCATTACCTTTCGTATATGCTGGAACTTGACAATCTGTTCATATCTTGATCCTCTATTTCTTTCTACTTGCAGATGAAATCAAAATTCCCATCCAGAATCATATAACCCTGCAAAGGTTCATGAATTTTACTTCCAATCGGAAGAGAAGAGAAAGGATAAACTGCTCACTGTTGTGGAGTAGCCTTTAGAAAAGGACGATATGAACAAGAAAACGAAGCCCTGCCAAAGAATCTTCGCACACGTCACGAACTTTATAAGGTTCGCACGGTGGCCACCGATCTCGTTCGCGTCAATAAATCCAAGCGGGGAGTTGACATTGAAATATCCATGACCACAGGTCACCTAGTTCGTTGTCTAGGGAGCTGTACAGAATGCATGTGATCGTCGTAGTGCAGTGAAAGTTTAACCACTTCAATGTGTCGCGGTCTGTATGAGCCTACCTCTGCTGGTGCTAACCAGATGCCAAGAGCCGGTTAAAGGCTCGGGGGACATTAGGTGAACTCATCCAAACCACATTGTCTGGCCTCGATCAAGACAGTGCGAAGTTGCAACCATCTCTGTGAATTTTCTATTGATCTCTGACTCCCGACAGACATGGCAACCGTCTACTGAATTCGCGCTGGGGTCCGCTGATGTTGTCAGATTCGGACATAGTCCGTGCACTTGGAGCCCGTAAGTCAACGACTTCAGAAGTAAAGCAATGCCACGTTCATCCACTGTGACTTTTCACATGAACCATTGAGTTCAATCGTTCCTTTACACTTGAGTCAACAAACTCGAAGAAGAAGAGGCAGAAGCCTACTGTGTACGGATGATGCCCAAAGTTGCATCAGAAAGCAGATCTGCGCTCAGTGCTGCCGTGATCAGGACCACAACCATGTTTTTTTCCGACCAGTCAAAGGTTTCCCTTCCTGTAGCCTCCCTTCCTCCATTCCTAGGGCCACGTTCATCCACTGACTTTTCACATGAACCATTGAATTCAATCATTCCTCTACAGTAAAGTCAAAAAACTCGAAGAAGAAGAAGCAGAAGACTACTGTGTACGGATGATACCCAAAGTTGTATCAGAAAGCAGATCTGCGCTCGGCACTGCCATTGATCAGGACCACAACCATGCTCTTTTAAACGATCAGTCGAAGGTTTTCCTTCGTGTAGCCTCCCTCCCTCAGAGGGAATCAATTAGGTCGAGGATTGTGCTGGGCTCTGTGTTGAGACCCCATACCTAGGGCCATCTACTCTCTCTCTCTCTCTCTCTCTCTCTCTCTTGTGTCTCTTCTCTCCAGGATATTAAAGCCAAACGTCCTCTGTTACAATTCATGATCTTTTCTCTTCTCTTTGGTGGTCAATCCTTCCGGAGAGCAGACCAGCCATCTCCCAGGCCAGGAGCTGTTCATCAGCCGGTCTTTTCTCGAATTGTAGGAGCTCGAAGTCAGCGGAGACAACAGGCTGGTCATCTAGCGATTCAGTCGTCAGAGTTGCTGGTGACAAGAAGAGAATGATACTTTTACCTCTACCGAATGAAGATCAGTCTAGACAGGTTGAACTACTCTTGGAATTATGTTGTAGTTCGCAGTGTTGTTCACTGCTGGGCTAGATGGCTCTTTTTCGATGGATCGAGGAGATTGAGTTTTGAATTACTCTTGAGGTGGACACCATGGACTCCGTCAGACGATCTACAGGTCGAGCATTGGTCATTTCCACTCTTGATCTGCCCGCTTTCGGCGACGGCTTCAGTATGCTGGTGATTCTGGTGTTGTGTTGCCTTCAGCTCAGTGCTTGTGCCGTTGGTCACGAGGATATCACATTTGGAGAAGTAAGCAGAATCGAGAATCTTGTTGAGACTCTCCGGGGTCCAGATTTTGATGCACGTGCAGACTCTGCCGGAAAAAAGCATGGCAGTATCAATGTCAAGAATGAGCTTCCTCCGCTGGAACCAGCGACCTCCATTGAAGCGCAGATGGGCCAACAAGCACATTGCGGTCCCAGCAGCCAGCAAGAGCTGCAGCGGTTGAGACTTCAGGTCGAAGACGTGGACACGTCGTTAACGATTCCTCATGAGCCTTACCATAGTTCTCGCGAGGAATCTGCACAGTTCCGAAGAATGTCTCGCACTTTGCTCCAAGACAGTTTTGGGTCAGTGAACTTGACCAGCAAATCAGCAATCTTCACCTCATCACCTGAATGAGACATGCACAATTCTGCACCTGTCGCTTGTTTCCTTCCTCCTAGAAATCACAAAGCTTTCTTCCTGCCGCATGTGCACAACAATGCGCAAGCAAGAGTGGAATTCATCTCTAACGCCATACAAGTACAATGTGTTGCTACTGACTCAGGGAGGCCGATGCGCTCCTGCAATTCAAGGAGCTAATCGAAAACTACACGGACAGTGCTTTGGATGGATGGAAAACGGGGAATCGCTCCACCTACTGCTCGTGGACGAGGGTCATCTGCAACGATGAGCTACACGTGATCTCCCTCAACTTTTCTGGGCTGAAGATGAACGGTACTTTGGGTCCTTCGTTGGGAAGGCTCGAGTACCTAGAGAACCTCGATCTGAGCCACAATTTTCTGTTGAGCAAGCTTCCAGTGGAGTGGGGCCAGCTGCAGAGGCTGCAGACCTTGAATGTCCACGACAATTTTCTCTTCGGAGGAGTTCCAGCAGAGTATGGCAACATGTCCAGCTTACGAGTCCTCTACATCGGAGTGCAGGGCTGGTTCTTCAACGGGTCTATTCCAGAAGAGCTGGGTCTACTCTCTGAGCTCGAGGTTCTGGCCCTGGGGACGCTCTTCAATTTCGACACCAAGCAGGAGTACTACCCTTACCGGTCGAATAAGATGACAGGCCCCATTCCCAAGTCCATCGCCAACTGCACGAAGTTGTGGTACTTGGATTTCTTCGGAAACAACAATCTGACAGGTCCCATTCCGAAAGAGTACGGCCAGCTCGTCAATCTGGAGTATCTGAGTTTCGAGCAGAACAATTTCACAGGCTCCATCCCATCCGAGTTCGGAAACTTGACGAAGCTCAAATTCCTGCACTTCGGAAACAATGCCCTGGAGGGAGAGTTCCCCGTGCAGCTGGCATCGCTGTCTGAGCTCGACTTCCTGAATGTGGGTACCAACTTCCTGACGGGGAGTTTTCTGACAGTGGAATCCACTTCATGGAGTCGGCTGGACAAGCTCTTCATCGACGGCAACAATTTTAGGGGAGGCTTCCCCAAAGCTGTAACGGCCATGACAGCGCTGACGAAGTTCTACATGTTCAACAACGAGTTCACCGGCAGCCTGCCTGAGAACCTGGGGCAGCTGGCGAAGCTCAAAGAGTTCAGCTTCCGCAGCAACCAGCTGGACGGGGAATTGCCCGACAGCCTGAACAACTGCACTCAGCTCTTTCTGCTCGACGCAGCGAACAACAAGCTCACAGGCACTCTCGACCCGCTGAGAAACCTCTCCCTGCTCACGTACATGAACCTCGGCAGCAGTTACAGCTCGAAGAACATCACTTGGGAGAACCTCCGAGGCCACACCCCCGACCTGGTCCTCAATTCCTTCACAGGCACCCTCACCGACGATGTGATTCTTCAGTGGCCGCTGCTGCAGTACCTGTATCTCGACACCAATGCCTTCATCGGCCCCATCCCCAAAGCGCTGGGCGATCTGGCCGACCTCAAGGACTTGCTCCTGAACGACAACGACTTCCGAGGGCCCATTCCCGACGAGCTGGAGAAGCTGTCAAACTTGACACTCCTTTTTCTGCACAATAACGAGCTGTCGGGACCCATACCCACCAGCTTAGCCAACCTGAAGAACATCAGACAGATCAATCTGAGCAACAACTCTCTGACGGGAGGGATTCCACTGGAGTTTGGAGGTCTTGAGAACTTGGAATACTTGCGACTGCATCTCAACGAACTCACGGGTGGAATCCCTCAAGAGCTGGGTCGACTGCAGAAGATGGTGTATCTCATCCTCCACAGCAACAAGCTCACGGGGTCCATTCCCGCCTCTCTAGCAAACTGCAGCTCGCTGAGAAATCTCAGGCTGAGCAACAACGAGTTCACAGGCACGGTGACTCAGATTGACTTCTTGCAGCTCCGATCCCTCGAGAGCTTCTCTGTCAATGGGAACCAGCTGGACGGAGGATTTCCTGTGAACATATACTACTGCACGGATCTCAAGCTTCTGGACCTGAGCAGCAACGGATTCTCAGGGAAGCTCCCGGACAACTATGAGTACTCTCAGCCAGTACTGCGCAAATTGCGAGTTTTGGGGTTATCATCCAACAACTTCAGCGGCAGCATACCCAGCTGGATCTGGAATCTGCCGGAGCTGCAAGTGCTCGACGTCTCGCACAACTCGTTCACGGGAGTGTGGGCGACCAATCTCTCGGGCTTGGAAGGCTTCAGTCACCTCGAAGCGTTGACAGACGACGCCGTGGGAGGCAGCAGTACCAACAACAACAACAACAACCCCACGCAGGTCGTGGGGTTGGGGAGGAGATTGTTCGAGCAGATCTCCATTCAGGCCAAAGGGCTGCGACTCGTTTACGAGTACGTCCTCGAGACTTTGGTCTCCATCGACCTGTCTTACAACCAGCTCTCCGGGGGGCTCCCGTACGCGCTTGGAACGCTGCAGGGGTTGGCGTACTTGAATCTCGCACATAATAATTTCTCGGGCGCAATTTCTCCGAAGTTGGGAGATCTGTTGCAGTTGCAGTCGCTGGACTTGTCGTCCAATTATCTCACGGGGAAGATTCCTGTGGGGCTGGCCAGGCCCAGCTTGGGCTATCTGAACCTGTCCTACAACTTCCTCGAGGGCGAGATCCCCACGGCGAATGCTTTCTCCACGAGGTACGATGTTTCGTCCTTCAAGCCTGGGAATGATCAGCTCTGTGGGCCCCCGCTCGAGACCATTTGTGTGGTGGAAGATAGCATCAGCGGAAACTCGTCCAACCCCCGGGCTTCGTCGCCCAAGATGTTGGATGGTACATTCTGGCAGGCCTTTGAGATCGGAACGGCGATTGGGCTTGTGATTGTGATTGGTTCGTTGGGCATAATCCCCTTCCTACGTTACTGGCTTCTGCATCCTGGATATTTTGTTCAACATTCCAAGGACTTGAGATTCGGAGTATACAAGGAACCAACTTAGACCAAATCATTCCAGAGCTGACGTCTGTGCACGTGACTGCTCGCAATGGAGGACACTCCAGATCGGAGGGGTCTGGGGCTTATAAGAGTGTGCATGAATTGGGAATCGTTGTCCGCCGAACACATTTGCTACATTACTGGACCCTAGAGAGCACAGCGTTGTCGGTACGGAGTCGTTCCAATTGGACCGTGTAAAGTGGAGTCCTCGAAAGCCCAGATTTCATGAGGCTGAGGCCATACTCCCTTAGGAAGCTTTTTCATCCACACTAGACTTCAGCAGACTAGAGCAGCGAAATTGTAATGTACAGGCTGAGAGCAATGAGCACATGCCACACACCGTTTGTTCGACGTATCATCTACCTGCTGTTCGTCTTCAATTGTCCCGTGCAAAAGCATTTTAGCGGTAAATACACTAAGAGGTTTTTTTGAATCTTTACGGTATTAGACTAGAGAGGAGTCATATAATGATCTGTTATCCAAAAAGAGAAAAAAAAACAACAATAGATCATTTCCATATTCCTGTTTGATAAGAAGAACCAGACACAGTAAAATAACAAAAGGATGGGAAGGCCCCATCGAGTCGTTTGATAAGAAGAGGGAAGTTACATACTAGAGTGAAATCTTCCACGACCACATTCTTATGTACTTCAGGGTTTCAGTAAGTTCCTATTGCCTTAAGATTTCGTCCATATGATATCTTCAACCGGTCGAAATCTAGTCTGATGACAATGAACTTTTTTCGACTCTCTTGAAATGTATTGTTTCCACTTAGTAGTATGAACTTTGGACTTGGAGATTTCAATTTTCAAAGGCTTCTTCCACCAATTGTTCCTTCTCACTTCAATACTTACACGTGAATTTACGGTATTTCCGCACGTGTATCTTTATGAAGAGACCTTTCTTTGATGAATTAATTTATTATGTTCCTCCCTTTTTTTTAATGAACATACGCTCCCACACCTGCTGCAAGCTATCTCTCTATTGAAATGGTATTTTAAAATTTGGCTACGATTAATTTATCAAATTTGTAGAAAAGACTCACCTCAAACAGGATTAACTCAAAAAACAAAACCCAGATAAGTACAAATTTAAAGGAAAATATGTTAAATTTTGATATCTGCATATCTTCGTTACAATGACATACATTATTGTTACTTCGTTACAATAACACCAAAGAAGTCAAAATGTGGATTTCTGAAGAAATTTGTACAATACCTGGAAAATCATATAGAGTATTAAGTGTACCCTTACAACTCTATATGCTTTTAGTAAAGGTATTACTTGGAATAAAAAATGCTGACATCTACTGTGTAGTGTGATTTAGTTAATTTAATATACAACTCATATCTTCATATCAGTTCTTTGGCTATAACATAAATCAAAATAAAAAATACTTAATACAAGTGATGAAACTTATTATAATAACACATTAAATTTTAGATAATATTTCAAAATGTATGGATTTTTGTAGCTTTAATTATAATATCCAAAATACGCATTTGATTGTAAATTACTACATTCAATTTTATACACTTGATAATAAAAAATATTTAATTAATGATTAATTAAATAAATTTTTCCTTTAAAAAAATATTTAATTTAAGTTGATTTAGATTTGATACTAAACTTCTACCAACTGAAATGAAAATGATTTGGAAGTTTAAGAACTTGAATAGGCTCAAAAAATTTGTTTTTATTGTTTTTTAATATGAATTGTTTTTTATTTAAAATTAATTTTTAAAAATTTAAAACTTCAAAAACTCATAGTAAATTTCAGTCGAATAATAAATTATGGTTTTATTATTTTTATTATTTTATAAAATTAATCCACTAACAAAATATATAAAAAATATTACTTATATCTATATCATGTTTTGAATTGTATTAAAATTTAACAAACTTAATTAAAATTCATTATGGAGTCAAGTCTTAAGTACATTTAATTTTAAAAAATATTTTTACATAAACACTTTCAGCGTGTGAAGCTTATTTATATACTTCATTTTCTGTGAGATAAAATTATATATTACTAAGTGTATGTATTTTTAAATCTATGAATTATTTAATTCAAAATAATAAATTAAATTTTCATAAATTTTCAGATGTTATTTATCCTCACAAACCTAAAAATTAGAAAATTGATAAAAAAAAAGTAATTATCCAAATTGATATTAAAAAAATGTAAGATATCTTACTTAAATCTTTGACATTTGTGGAAATTAAGTCCGTTGATGATTTGTGTAAGATTTTAATTGTTCTAAACTACATAAAAATTAGATCAAAATAATATTTAGGACAAAAATAAATTTTGGTATTTTTAGAGATATCTTGAGAAAATCTTTTCATTCCTAAAATTAGGTTTTGAAAACAAAACATGAAAATCCCTCATGCCATTAAGAATGGATATCAAATGATGCAATGACTAGTTTGAACTGTTGTTTCTTTTAAAGACATTTACAACCTTTGAAGTGTATCTAATATCTTCTGGTGACTCTGTTCACATGGAAATATAGCTAAAAAATGGGCCGTTCTCCCGATTATACAAGGAGATGTTCCACGAATTTGGATGGGGAAAGGGGCGCACGAGGCCACAAGTATATATATCATTTTTTCGGACGTCGAGGGTGGATACCAACAACATTGAATTCAGCCATGACTAAAATCATCCTAAAACCCGCATCCTCCTACAAGTGGATCGATCCTTTAATTGTACTCCGTGGTCCACCAAAGTCCGTCCTCATGGTAGAAAAGCAAATTAAAATAGGCAGTTTCAGTTTTGACAGTAAATTCCCTGGCGCTGTGCGAATTGGCCAAAAAGTGTCCAGAGCCCTAATGCTCATGCACTGCAGTATTCAGTTCACTGTCCTCTGTCCCGGTCGTCGGACCCTTGGCCCTCACCCTTCCGTCCCCTCCGGTCCCCTGTTTCTGGACTTCCAATTCTCTTGTCTTCTATTTCCCCCCCGCGATCGATCGAAGCAGCTTTTGATCCAGTCGATCGTCCCTCGGGCCGTCGGTGGGTTGGTCTGGGCAATTTTATAATTTTTGGATCCGTGGAGGTTTGTGGGATTGAAGAATCGGGGCTGGTCACAGTGGCGAGAAGCGCAAGTTTCGGTTGGGAGGTTTAGAGGCTCGAGAGAATGGAGTCTTGAGGTCGATCGATAGAGCTCGTGAGGCACTGATTGACTGGCGTGGGTGCTGGTCGGTAGAGGCGGATCTTGCGTTCGGATTTCCTCCACAGGCGGCAGCAAAGATGGAATCCGCAGCGGCAGCGGCAGCGTATATGGATGAAGTTCTTGCATTGTTTGAAAATGTCACTTACTCTGTCCGAAAGCAGTGGAAAAATATGGCCGGGCAGGGCAGCTTCTGGGAGCCTATTCTCGCCTTCATTCATGCCGTCGATTGGACCGTGAGTGCATTGTTGCCTTGTCCCCTCTCATTCTTTTCAAACTGATCGACCATTCGATTCAGGGGCGTACACATTATCGACTGTGTGTTCCCTAGCCATGCCAGTTCAGTGGATGATTATCATGTCCCTTAAATTGAGCTAATTTACAATGTGGATTGACCGATCGGTACACTGGTTATCTTCAAGACGCTTCGTGTCTCGTGAATTTTCATTTGATACAAAGATGCTGATTCAAACGTTTGTCGGACATCTCTTTGCGCCTGTCATATCTCATCTTCTCCTCGTGTTTGAAGACCTTTGATTCACGCTTATTTTGTGGTGACGGCAGTTCTGAGGGTTGGCGTTCAGGATCTTATCTAATGTTGTTGAGGTTTTTCTGAAATTGCAGGAACCGTGGTTGATAGGCCTTATGTGTACGCACGTTGTGCTTTTGGTGCTGGCCGTGCTGACTAGAAGAAATAACAAAGCTCAAATGATTCTCTTCTTCTCTGCCCGTGAGTTTCAGAGTGCACCTTCACTTCGACTCAGCGTCTATTCATAAACTCTGGATGCAAATTTTGCCCTTGCATTAGGTTTCTTCCCTCAAATCTAATTCCAACCGTTTCCCTTGTTGCAGTCGTGTGTGTCTACTTTGCAGAGAGACTGAACAGCATTCTTGATCGCTATTGGAAGAGCTTTGCTCGACAGCCGTACTTCGACCGTCATGGAGTGTTTCTCTCAACGGTCTGGTCCGTGCCACTTCTATTGATGTCAACCCTGATCCTGGTGAGTCCAGCTACGCCCAGCTCCTCCGGTGTCATCCCTTGTGCTTCCTGATGTACTTCAGCGCTATATCCTAGTTTCTTGCCACTGACCAGTGAGCGTTCTGTGATGAATTCAGGTCAACAGCCTTCTCACTCTTGCCAAGCTGTTAGTGAAGTGGAAGACAGCGGAACTCAGACACAGAGCGCGGTTGGCTCGGGAGAAGAAAGAGTAGGTAGGAGCAAATGCAAGCGTATGGTAGTTGATGCTGGACCTGACCGTGCAAGAAGTTTCACTTCATTGAGGGTGAGGAAGAACTCAGTAGACATCTGCCAAAGAGCGTATCCGACGTCTCTGATTTGAGGACGACCATTGACTTGTTGTCCTGTGTTTTGCATTAGCTACACCCCATACCGGCATTTTGATCATCTCCAAGAAATTGCCATGGTCATTTGTAAGATTCAAGTCATCAGCCATGTACCGTAATGAGAATATATATATATACACTAGATCATTGCTTCCATCGCCTCCTCCTTATTTTCACTGATGTCAAATTCCTTAAGCCGAACTATCTCCATTTCGTTGGCATGGAAGATTACACACTTGCGCGTTGGCCACCTCTCTTAACAACTGATTGCAACCATCTTCTGGCTTCCGGCATTGTCAACATTGCATGTAAGATTCTCTGTGAGCCTGGAGCCTTCGCCTGACACTTAGTACCTAACCTGCTCGAGCTAGGCTGTGTCTCGTTGAAGTCGTGTTTTACCGCATTATTATTGTCTCCATTTCGGAGCTCAGAGGTACAACACCACGTTAAGCAGTCGCTGAGAGAAGTCACCTTCAGCAAAGTGGGCATGAACTTTGACTTCGGGCAAACTGCACACGCACTCCGAGGCCGTACGCAGCATTCTTCATGCACCTGAACTTGTATCTCGTCCGGACATTTTCTTGCTGATATGAAGGTTGTAATGGTACCACAGATTTGTTGACTTAACTCGGATCATCAACCATTGGCTGAAGAATCCGCGAACACAATGATCAAGGAGAAGGGACAACACAAACCTTGACGATCTACTCACTCATCACCATATATTTAACATACTTAAGATAGACCAATGATATAGTGCCCGGGAATCCAGTAGTTCCCATGGTACCTTGTTCCCGTTTTCATAAGCTTTTTACGGCTAATGTGAATAGGTTTATAAAAGATTTTATGAGTAAATCTAGAAGAAATCGATCTTGTTAATTTACTCAAAAATGAAGAGAACAAACTTCTTTTCTTGAAATGCGACCAAAAGTGTTACGGGAATGTTACATAATCCGTGAATGATTTTAACTTTGCTCATAAAACATGTTCCCGGACTACCTTGGAGGGTCATGGGTCAGTTATGAAACCCCTATTATATATATATATATATACATATAGCAAAAGTTTTTAGCAACTAAACTCAATACAGCTTTAAATCATTTTTTTCACGAGCTACAAAAATTGTATGTATATTAGTATACCTTGGAACTTTGCGTCTCATCGTCCAATCAATCTGTTGACGTCTTTGCAAATATACAAACATCTACACAAACAATACATATATTACTGAAAATAGCTAACATAAAATTTATAGTAATTTTGCTTGAAATTCAATATACATCACAGTAGCAACAAATACTATCTTTGCAGCCACACATAACATTATCCGAGAACAGTATTTGTAATTTGATATAAGCTTCGTCCATCGAAAACTAAAAGATGATTACATCCATGTTGGATTGAGTTTCAAGGTTCTGATCGAAATAAAACAAAATTGTTATATATTTGATTTATTGACTAGAGCATTCTTTAGAGCGTTTAACACGATTAATTTGCATTCATCATAAAAATGTATTGATCTAAGATTAATATTCTCAACAACATTTTGAGTTGTAAAATTGGATTAAGAGTTACGTTTTATTATGGCAGATCTATTAGACTTGTGACAGGGGACACTGGTGCCCATCATCCTCTCTTGGTGCAACAAAGATATAATCCACATCCTCTAGAGCCCCAAGCAATGGAGCTGGGCAGGCAAAAAAACTTTTTGATCCATTTTCTCAATTGTAGAATTTGAACCTAAATTATCCGTTGACAGGACAAATGGAGTATATGTTCCTAAAGGTTTTTGTTTCCAAGTGTGAAACAGTTACAAACTGTGGGCAAGAAAAACACTTGCGTACATACTGGACACTTCATAATTGCTGCAAACCAGGGAATGCCGAAAGCATGTCACGTGATCGGTCATGGGACACGATCTTCACAAACAAGATGTTGGGTTCTTCTATTTACTATTATACAACATCATGTCACGAGAATGCATGGGCACTACCAAATGGGTAGATGACTGAAGAGAGAGGAGTCTTACAAATCTTTGTAACGAAGTCTAGGCCAATTCTTAAATAATTCTAAACACAGAATTATTCATCACTCCGCACAATTGTTCATCACTCCGCATTGAAGTAAAACAATTACACTCAAGTTTAACCAGATGAAATGTTTCAAATTTTCACCTAACGGAATCTGAGTCAACTCCAGGCTTTTCAGTCACGAGTTGACATTTGACTATGTTCTCGAAATAAATTGGAGATACAAGCTTCCTGAGTATTGTTCCTTAAGTTCTATAATATAGAAACTTGGCTAGTCTTGAACAAGCTGTCTGACTGATTTGAGTTGCGGTAAGGTTTTCTTCCAAAGCTCAAATAAAACAGCTTCAATAATGCATCTTACATCACGTACATTACATGTTCATCAGTCATTCGAGTTAAACTTGTTTCTACCTACTATGTCCCTTGCAAAGGCAACCAAAACAATCGCGAATGTCAGCCAGCCTGATCCCATGAACTTAAAGTACAGCTAGAGAGTTCTCCGTCCACTTCGCTGCCAATAATTGCCTTCGACTTCTGCAACAAAACGTGCGCTCAATTGATCAGTTCAATAATAGTCAGATAAGGCTGCGCCACCACAATTCAGACCAGACCATTCCTCACGTGCCTGGAAGACGATCATAAGCAAAATAGAACACATGGTGTACACCCGTAACTTACAATTTGGAGCATCTAGCTAGTGCCAGGCTTTGCAACTAGGACATTTTGAATAACTGCAAGGACACTTGTGACTTAAGAATTTGATATTAGCTAAGAAAGAAAATCCCTTCGAAAATGCGATATCAAGTCAACTTACAGCAGGATCAAAGTAATTCCGTCTTCATAGTAGGAAAAGTCAATGGTGCTAGCAAGCTAAGACCAAGGTATCACTGACAGGTTGTCAAAGACTTGCAAGGCTGATGTCTTTCTTGTTGAGCAGTAGACATCTAATGTTGCAAGACCACAGCATAGCTCGCTTGTGGAATTAGAATTCCTTCGCCTTCACATAGAACATATATACACCGGGGCATTCGCTTCGGGCAAAAGTGGCAACCAGAGCTTGCAGAACGCAGACATGGATTGGCTCTCTACAGCACAGGTAGTCGCTCAAAGTTCACAACGATGGAATTTCCAGCAATTTTGACGACAGAGCTTGCTTTCTTAAACCTGTCGGCACCCCGTAGCACACAGGAGAAGCACCTATTAAATATGGTAACCTGCAAGCGTTTCTACTGTGTCCGACGGCAGAGCTCATCCGCACTGTCTCAGTGGCATCACCTTTAGGATAAACTTTGCTAGTCGGTTGTACCGTGTCCATAGTTCCTTCTTCCAGCGATTCGTCTACATTCGACACTTCTTTCATAGCTTGTTCACAATCACCCAGATCTATGATTGATTTGTTGATTTCATCCTCTCCTGCTGATTCGGGTTCCAGAACCATCCACTTGTGCAACAGACATTTACTGAAGCGATCTATGTCTCCATCAGTCACATCCCACAAATTCGCTATAACTGAAGGGCATCCGGCCATCAGATAAGACTGAACTGTTCCAAACGGTTCATACTGACCGCGAGGAGATAGTTTGCCACTACTGCAGCCCATCAGCAAAGTTGCTGCACACTGATCCAGCTGCCGCACAAATCTCTCCGGAAAAAACTGATCTCCTGTAAAAACGTACGAATGTTAGAACAATATCCACGAGTTTGATCCGTAGTAGTCAATTTGACAGATTATTAAGCAACGATTCAATTATGGAGTAGTTTATTGCTTTAAAGGTATTATTTTTCACTTCTTCAAGTTTCGGCAAGTACCGGTTCCATGACCAAGGTAGACGAAGAGGTCAAAATCTTGAAGTCCTCTCTTGAACTCATCGGCTGATGGAGGCGTTCCTGCTTTACCCTGGTCATGTTCAACGACAAGAACCATAAGTGCTTTATCCCAATGAGTTCTTTTAGTCAAATACCAAGATATTCTTCATTCGAACAACGTTTTCTAGCATCCATGATTAACGTCAACTTAGTGCTTAAGAAACTGAGTACCTTCCATCCCCGCTGATGCATGAACCAGTCTTCAAATGATGATTGTGTACTTTTCAAATCCCCACTAGGATTCAAAATATAAAAAGTGTTACAGGGATTTATAAAAGTAACTTCCAGAGGTTGGTCCAGAGTCAGGTTCTTGATGGCACAAGCAGAGGTTTCGGCATCGTTCCTCGTAGGTCTACGGCTATTCGTTTCTTCCGCTTCTTGTAAGAGATGCGTGTCAACTGTACTTTCACTCTGGTGTTGGATATATATAGCATGCACATTACCCAGAGAAGGCATGCGATAGACTTCGTACTCTCTAACAACGGGCAGACTCTCCCAAGGTAATGCCTGAATCAAACATGATCAATAATCAGCAGAAATAACCAACACTGTGTACTCAAGATCCTTTGAACGCTTCTGCACACGAAGCATAAAGTCTAGTTTTTTCCTGGGCACTTGTCAAGTACCTGGGCATCAGAATCCAGAATCAGCTGGAGAGGCTGTCTCTTAACAGGAACATCTGAAGTCTTCAAGTTTTCGACGACTACATCAGGTATGATCTCCGTTGTACTCTTTTTCTTTCTTCCAGTTTGACCTCTCGGCTGTTTCCTCGAAGTTAGCTTCCCACCAATTTCGCCCCCAAGAACCTTCATCAAATCGGTTTCGGATGTGCAGTACAGATAATAGAATGCCGCACGGAACAATCGAGTTACTTTCTGCAGGTTTTCATCTTTGACCGGTTCCAGAGTCTCAAATCCACATTTTTTGCATTCTGTTTCACCATCAGCATCACGAGTGTCACAGTAGCAGTAGTCATTCCACCCTAAAACTTTTCCAATGGCTCTTCGGAGCTCCAAATCGGTAAAAGAGCCAACTCCTTTTAGAAGACTTCTTATTAGACTGCAGTTCAGATTTTTAACTCCCGCCTGTCTTTTGGTTGAAGCAATTGATTTCAGCATTTCAAACAGGTGGTCCGCAACAGTCTCGAACGCACTGAACGCTGATGCCTCCTTTGGCTCTCCCAGCAGAAGACACTTGTGAGGGCCCAACCAAGAAACTTCCATCGTTCTGTTGCATGACAGTAATGAAAATCATCGTACGGACCCATGTTATTTGTACATAGAACCTTCAAATGAAACATCAACCTGGAAGTAATGTCAGCTAATGCATATTTGGCAAACGAAGTTGAAATGAAATCATCGAGAGTACTTAACTGCTGCACTTTTCAGAGAAAGTAGAAAGAGCTGTAAAGAGGACGAGGTACGTATATGACTTCCCAAGTAGAAGACCTTATGACCAAACCCTACCTTACAAGCGCTGCAAGTCTTCTATCCAGCTGCATCCTCCATTTCCACCACAAGCTCTTCTCCTCCGGTGTAGCAACAGGATGAGTACCAGATGTTGACCGTCGACTTTCCTCCAGGACTGATTCGAACTCAGCAGCGACCTTCTGTAGCATCCTTTTGCGTTTATTTGAAGGATGATGGAAAGCCTTCGCTGGACTGACGTCTTCATCGGAAGTGGATGTTTCCTCATCGTCAGTCAAGTAGTATGGATTGGACGCTGATTCTCCTGCATTAGCACTGCAAGAGATGTCCATTTCACCTGCAGATGTATGTGTAGTCAGTTTCCGGATCCTTCCATTAATAACCGACGTGAGTATTCACAGTGAATATTGTGAAATGACGCACTCCAGATTTATTACTAGATCTGTGTTATTTTACAATCATTTTTTAAAGTCACCACCCAGTGATCGTCGTAATAAGGCTGTACACATCTCATACGTGAGCAGACACTTGGAAACAAACAACTTACCTGCATGAAGAGGGCCAACAGGTAATAGCGCAACTACTGGCGTACTCTGAGCAAAAAAGCGTGTTACGAGAAGCGAAACCGTTGCACCAGAATTGCTTTCAAAGTCAGAACACCAAGGCCCTCTTATCAAGTTCAAATCTTCTTCGTCAACAAAACTTATGCAGCAGACGGAGAGAGGGGGCACCGAGTTCAAGAAATCTTTCACTTGAACTCCTAGATTCTCTGCACTTAAGGGAAGAATTCTGCACCAAAGACAAGGAATACACAGTCATGTCTTTGTGAGGAGTTTGAAGATCGTAACCAAAAATGTCCTCCATCTAATGTATAAGAAACATCCCAGCATTGCATCAAATTTCTTTCCCTCCTGTGATACCAACATTTAGCCTGGGAAATGACCGGGAACTTTGAGACACAACAAAATATACTAATCAAAAGAAACATCAGAGTCAAACTTAGCTCACCTCAGAGCTTGCTGCATGCTAGGTACGCAGTCCTTCAAGCGCCGCTGGGACGAGGGCTGCAGACAGAGGAAAAGCCGTCTTTCATATATGAGCGGCTGATAGATCAGATATCACCGTACCAGGGCTAAAATGAGCAGGGTAGCTCCTAACTTCTTCAATGGTCCGAAACGAGAAAGACAGGCAAACATGTAACATACCTGGAAATTCAAAGGTTTTTCACTTAATTTCCAGTCAAGGACTGCAAGATGTTGCTGGCGCATCGTAGTTCCCAACGATATCTGATGAAAATAGGCAGCAACTTCTACTGCTTCCAGTCCAGAAGAAACCAAGCCCGGCTTCAAGAGTGGACTTTCCGGAGGAAGTGCCACGTAAACGATGGCAAGCAGCTTCGCGATCTTCAACCATTTGCATTGTGAACAGTAAGCTTGCCGATATCAAAGACAAAACAAAAATTCAAATGCTAAGTTATTTTCTTTCTCGAGCAAATCGACGCGAGTTACCTTTACGTTTCCTTGAATTTACATATATGAAATAGGCTTACCTTGCGAAGTACTGGAGGAAACTGATGGCTCAAAGAAAAAGCGCGGTAAAGTCTATCGACTATCTCCACCTTGTGCTTTTCCAGATCGTCAGTTCCTCGTCTGGATGATTTCAGCCGTTTCCTGTAAATGATCTCCACATGAGTTTAGGGAGCAAAATTGAACTTAGGCTGTCCTTCTCTGTTTCGGAGTTTAACCCGTACTAATAATTACATGCATGTCATCCGAACACAAGTTCTCCTAAAATCTCCGTTTGTCTGATCCAACTTCTTCCGGCATATTAACACTCAATAATGAGCTTACAGGAACCAAGCAATGCATGGCATACATAGCCCCTCCCTAGAATCTACTCCTTGAGGAGACTACATTCTATCTTACAGATGGGTAAATTGTCAGTTTAGAGCAAAATAGCACATTCACCTTAAAGATTCATCCTGCTGGTTTCTTTGCAAGCATAAACGGCTCATGTGATACAAAAGAACGCCCTCCTCAAGTGGAGCAGAACTGCAAGTTGAATCGTCACGAAGACAAGATGAAGAAATTGCGTACAAAGTTGACATAGCTTTCTCATAGACTTCTCCAGCTTCAGTCAGCTGCCCGAGATGAACAAGACACTTTCCTGCTCAGAATGATCAAAAACAAATGAGGATTTAGCCGGGAATCTGAGGATATCGGCGGATATTACTGACTGATACAAATATGTTGAACAAATGTAGTTCATACCTCTTTGCAGTAAAGTCCGAGCCAGAAGTTTTCGGTGCAGGTGATTCCAGCCATGACGTGGCCACTCCTCTAATGAAAGTGACCGCAGAGGCACCTCATCTTGCTCCTCATTACATTCCTCGGCAGCCTGAGCTTTGTCCATAATGTCACCCTGTCTATCGTCGAGGATCGTGAGCAGTTCCCTCTTCAACTTCGAAGGCTTCTGCGTGACTTGTGTTATTTCAGGAAGTTCTGCGGAAACAAGCTCCTCTACTGATTCGTTACTAACTAGAGCACCTTCTGCTTTGTGCTTCACACCATGACTTCCGGATTTCACGACTGACCTTGTTTTCCTCCGTTGAGGTTTAGAGAACTTTTCATCCTCAGCCGATAATGATGTCAAACTTAAATCCTCACACAATGCCTCCAAGTCTTTCTCGTGACTGTCATTGGGCCCAATCTGGATCAAAGTTGAGCTTCTAGTCTGCACAGACATCCTAAGGCGAGGTTTCCTTGCTCTTATAGTGGATTGGCCTGTTGTTTCCTCAACAGCATGAGCCATGATCTTCTTAGAAACCTTCTTTCCCTCCTCTCGCAAAGTGCTGAGCATCTGTCTCTGCTTGCTCTGCGAACTGGAAAATGATGGAGCTTCCACTACAAAACTAGAAACGTCAAATCCTCCTGATGATGTAGAAAGTGTAACAGTTGCAGTTGTATAACAAGATACTGCATCTGACAAATTTCTAGCCAGGAAGATTTTCAAGCCGCATGGAGGAGTGGAAGGGCTAAAACTTGATCCTTGTTGATGAAACCAATAATGACGTACTAAATCCCCAATACGAATTTCCAGGGAAGCCTTTCCTGTGCTGATACAATTTTTACAAGTTGCAGAATCATCCAACCTTTCAAATGTCTTCTTTGCCTTGCAAAAGTAATTCTCCGCAGATTCCCACATTAACCTTTTCCGATAGACCTCACCTGCGACGTAGAATGAAGTTACTCAGAGCTTTGGATAACCACAAATACGACTAGGGACGAGGATAAGTGTATTGAGCGAAGCAAGAAGCAGCAATATTGGTGTGAGGTTGGCTTACAAACCTAGAGAAGAGCTAAACCAACCCAAAACTATAGGCAAATTTTGGGCCGTTGCAATTCGATGACCTTCCCGAAATATTCTCTCAGCATCATCAGCAGCACCCATTTTCTCATATATAAGTCCAACCTACCAGATCAAGAAAGTACGACAGGCTTTGGAAAATGCTGAAGTCCTTACAAAAAATTGTAATTCAAGAATCAGGTCACACCTTTGTACAACGGTCAGAACATTTTAGGTGTACATACAGATTTGCACACGACAGCTCGAACGTTCGTGTGGTGGTATCAAGTATGGCTCTACTTTATGCTAATAAAGAATGAACCCGAAAAACTAAATATATATAAAGTACCTGCATCAAGCTCTCCACGTAACTTCCAAGTATTCGCCACTGGCTTGGAATTGACAAAAACTGTTGGATTTTCACCGTGCATGGCCAGGAGGACGCTGCCACTGAACCTGGAAGGTCTCTTTGTACTAAAACTTCGACCTCTTGAGTGGAGGATGGATTGTTAACGTTAAAGGATTGAGCAGATAGTCTCTCAAAACCGCGAAATATGCGCTTGAACAGTTTCAAACGCAGTTGATAGGCTTCATTTGCATACTTGATCGCCTGCAATCAAATGATAAATTGTGTGCTGTAAGTTTCATATTCTACTGATACCGTCGGTCTACACACCTGGCAACCAACGAAGAAATTGCTTCTCACGCAATCAATGCAAATTTGATCTGAGTGATCAATATAGGTCTGTGATCATACTAACTAAGAAGGCCGCAGATCATGTGAAGCCAGTCCTGAAATCTGCAAATCTTCGAATACTTATGCTGGGAAATGCTCGACGTACCTCTGTCAGATCACCTCTCTGTAAAGCGAGTTCGGCAATTACGTGACGCAGTTCTGCTGACTGAAGGACAATGTGGCTCGTTTTCTGTACCTGCAAGGCGTCAGCAGACTTTATACTATAACTGGCAACTTGCCAATGGGTAGACCATGACAAACCAGGGACATTGAATGCTTTTACAAAGAATTTGGTGAAAGCATCCTGTCGTTTATCAACTTTAAAACCCAAGTTTCACCGCCGAGATCTAAACATCTGAAAGAAAGTCCAGACCGTATACGCGCTTCAAGTTCGTAAAGAATAAAACAATCGTGCGGACCAACCATGTAGTTCGACATGAAATGACATCCACAGCCTCTACGTTCTAAAACGGACATGCGTTTCTTCCGTACTAGACGACAAAAGAGAGATAATAGCCGAGGCTCTTACGAATGCACATGATCAGGCATATTAACACTTACATCTAAGAGATTATAGCGAGTCATTTCCTTGATCTTCTGAACACAATGAAGCGCATTCATTTTCGTGTACTTGTCTTCCTTCGCTCCACACTGACAGCTACCACCCTCTTGAACGGTCAAGAGTTGAGCCTCCATCATTGACCCAGGATACAGCTTGACATTTTCTTGCCAATATTTCAGGGGCTTAGCTCCATGATCATAAAATTGTCTCGTGTTGGAAAGAATTTCCGAGGGAAAAAGTACTGGGCAGAGCAAGTGGCTCATTCGACTGTTCATTATAAAAAAATGCCAGTCTACCCTTGAAAGTGGCTGATTCAGATATGCTGACACCTTCAAAATCAGCTCGTGTATGTCAACTTGTAAGACAGAATAACCCTGCACAACGAAGTCCACCTGACGTAGTAAATATATAGAAATCGCCTAGCAAGTAGTCATGACAGCCCGACCAGCTTACCCAACTCAGCAACAAAAGCACACACAAAATATCTCAAATCTAGCAATATCTTCGACCTTATCAATAACGATTGTGACATTACCTGGATGTGAAGAAGATCCATCAGGCACAGCAGCAAGACAAGAGGCTGTTCATCTTGCTCTGCTGTATCCTGAGGATTCTGATACTCGCAAGTGCTATTGTGGCTTTCGAACAAATCTAAGAAATCTCTCCATGTGTGAAACGTTTGCAAAGCGTACGCATAGAAATCCTGAGGGTCACAACAGATGGTCACATACCGTTAGCTTCCTGAGACTACAGTAAACTCTTTACAAGTAAAATGATATTGGACCAGTTCCTTTGCCATGGGGAGTAACTCTCGTATATGCAATCTGGAAACATCGTCATGACAATCAACAACCGCAAAGGGGATTCTCTCATCCAACCGCTCATGGCATGTTCATTGCCTACTTGAGAATGCGGATCCACTTCGTAGGATAAGATAGCCATCATCGAAGAAGCGACAGCCATGTCTCTTTTTAACCTGCGGTTGAAAGACACATCCCGAGCGCTCCTTCCAGAGGTCTTCCAGGCTGCCTCCTGCGATAGAGTCAAACAAGATAAGATGGCCTATCTTTGAAGCTGGTTCAACACTTCGTACACGAAACAAAACAATCAAGAAAATTCATCAATGTACTCAAAACTAGAAAATTATCTTCATTAGGCTGCGAACTGTTGATCATAGAGACAATACGAGGACGTCCTTAAAGGCTTTGTGTATAGTTTCCGAAAATTTCTGAAACTGAACACCTGTGCTAGTTCGAAGTATGAAAGTCATGAAGGGCAATGTGATAACCGGTACTTACCATTATACGTAAGGCTTCAGAAATGTCCTTGATGCAGTTTCGAAGATTGCCAGAATCAATAAGTCTCGCGTGTCGGCTTTTCTCTAACAATATTCTAGACCTTTGAAGGAGGAAACTATCCCCGGTATAAACTTTGTCTAGAAGACAACCAAAAATTTGTGTTTCCAGTTCGCGAATTTGTTCTGGAAACTGTTCAATCAATGACTTGCATGCTGCAAGCTCCTGCAAAACCAATCAGAAGCTCAAGTGAGCAGGTTGTTCACCTCTTGTCCCTCCAAATTTGCAAACCATTTGGTAAATTACATGTTCGAGTACGCTCAACCAATTGGCGGGGAAAAGATAAGTTCTCTCTTCCATAGTCAACCAGCTAGACAGAAAACAACCAGAATCTTACCTCCTCCAGAACCACTCCCAGTGTTTCGGCATTTAGAGGAGGTTGAAGAGCACCTAACACCCCATATAAGGAGCAATCTTTTCCTTCACCGTAGCTGCAATATAAGGGCTTCATTTCTACACACATCAGCTGCAACGTATATTAGAAAGGATGAGTGCCAGATAGTAAGGTGCGGGTATTCTTTTAGACCAAATAACCGAATTGCTTCAGGTTCGGACTTCGGTAAAGAATCCTAAATTTCATTTATTGACAAACGGAAAGCAAAATTGTCTATTCAGAACAACACCTTGATGAAGGACTTTACTAATGCACGGGGAGGCTGTATATTAGAAGCGAGAGGCTGGACCCTCGCCCATTCTGTCACTCCTTCGATCAACAGCAACTTCGATACTTCGGATTCACCATTCCGATTCCGTGCATCAGCGAGGACTGAACACTTCGCACACGCTTCCGATATCATCTCACTGAGAGATGCATCAGCTTCCGTGATGCGGCGGGTCGAGTTGATTCTTGCCCACGCTGCCTTGTATGCCACTTCTAAGGGCCAGCAAGCCTGCAAGAGGTGGACGGCATATTCCGCTATTAAATGAATGAAAAACATACTCCTCATAACTTCAGAAAAGAAGGCTCTATCAATCGCACGTTAACATATGTAATATCAGCTAACAAACCAATACTAAAATCAAAGGTGGAAAGCGAAAGGCCAAAGTGAAAAACGTACCGAGGAATACTGCTTGGCATTAAACAGTTGAACTCCCATGTTGTAGGTTGATGACATAAGCCACCACTGCTCTTCAGGTAGAAGGTACTTGATACCTTCAGCAACAAGAGCAACGATATCCTAGAAATGATCGAAAACAAAATAGCAACATATAAAGAATTAGTCGGTAAAGAATGTTGTCTCCAAGAAAAACGATTATAAGGCGACCTTCCTAGATGCTGGTGATCCAAGATAAAAGCGAACCTTAACTATCTAGATCTCAAGCCAAAAAATGTTTACGTCAATACACTGTTCACTTTACAGAGATGGGCTTTACCTGAATGTCATCATCTTGCAGCAATGACAATCTCAGTGCAGCTACTGACACTTGAGAGGCTACTTGAAATCCTTTACTAAGGATATCCCTATCATTTTCATTCAGACCAGGGCATCTGCATTGACAGTAAAAATGGTATTCTCGAAGTTGATCAGTAAAATATTCGCGTCGTTTGATTTCGGACACCTGTTCTCTGTCAGGACATCATCTTTCTGCGGCCTATTGAGCATACAGAATTACGAAATAATCGCAACGAGTCGGCAACTTAGAATCAATTATTCTTTCTGTCGACCTAGGCCTTAAAGTTTTTGGACACCCATTCAGGCAACGTGAGGATAGTGTTTAAGAAGAGACAACGACGTGATAACAGTGGACATCCAAGGACCGCACAAACCAGCTGCCTCCAGTGGAACACTCATTCCGGCACATCAGTCATTGCGCTAAGTATGAAGATGAATGCTTCCTAAAAGGTAGATAAATTACTGTCCAAGTAAGGATGCGTACCTAATCCCTTTCTCGACCAGTGGATGACACAGTTTCAACACCTTCCTTAGATGGGTGTTGATGTTTCCGTCAAGTAAAGTAATTTTGCCACGAGACCCTGAAATGTACTCATTCCATAATGTTTGGGCGTATCTTGCAGTTGGCTTTTGCACGTGTTGCACAGCTCTTGCTATGCCCAAAAAAAGTCTTGGTAGAACCTCGTCCCCTTCTTGTTGCAAAGTAGACAAGTGATTCCGCCATTTTTCAGACGGAGAGAGGATCTCAAAGTTCCCCTCAGTTCTTGACTTGTCCAATGTAGAGGTTGAATGCAGCTGTAGAATGCAGTGAAGGACATCCTCCATACTTTGGAGTAGGAAGCAAGCTTCATGCAAGAAGCTTGTTTCGCTCTTCAGGCTTTTCAAATCACTAACAATTTGCCTCGAACCATTTTCACGACTCTCTTGTGTCTTGCGTACTGGCCTTTGTTCACCATCTAGATTCATCAGTAATAAGCCAATTCCATAGAGACCCGCGACTGCCACTGGTATGTCTGCACTCACCTGATAACATGGATCCGTCGGCAGTTAATTACCAAAATCACGAGTGTCAACATGACCACTTATCAGGAAAACATTATTCTCGTGGCTCAGAAAAAATTACTCTACCATCGTGAGTAGATCAATTGTGACATCAAAAGTATGGTTCATGCTTACTATCTGCTTTGAATGGGCTACTGACACAATCAAATACTTGTACCTGCCCATCTTTGTGCTTTCAAAATGATCAAAGTACAAGATGGCCATACAGTTTCTTGCACTGGCCCTCCAATAACTAGAAACTGCAACCGGGACTTTCATTCCATTTCTATGTACGTAGAGAACGAATTTATTTGACAGATATTACAAGCTAGTAAGGAGCCTTCAACTTAACATTCAGATACCTGCTGTTTGTGAAAGACGAAATTGTAGATTTGATGCCAGCCAAATTCAGCTTGGTTTGTTGCTTGGCACGCGCGAGAGAACCAGTCTACAAGTTCCAGCACCTCGATATTCCTCCGCATCACTTGTAACTGTACACAATTGAACCGCAACTGTTACTGGAACCCCTAGCAATGAGGAAGTAAAGCCTAAGTGGTTACACTGATATAAACTGGCAAGCAAAGATTCAGCTAGCTATGGCATACTGGTACAGTATATTAGCAATAATCCTGTGGGCCTCATAACACGTTATAAACTACTTTCCCTGTCAGTATTTATGCTGGAGATAGAGATGAACATAATACTATGCAGGAAACTGAAGTTGAAACAATTCATAATCTAAATGTACAGTGGGAATCGATGTGATATAAGGCAGGTGTTTCATAACAAACAGACGTCTCTTCGTGCTAAACGTTCTAAAGCGGTGAGTATCCCAAACCTCATCATGCGAAGCGATATTCGAAAGAGCTGTTGAACAAATGTCTACTGCTGTTCTTGACGCATCTGCATCTACGCTGCTCAATGAGGTGCAAAACTTCCTGGCGACCTAGTTTCAGTTCATAAGCGTGAGAAGGAGGAAAGTCAATGAAAGGAACCCATCGGGAGGATAAGCCTTGGCTTCACAAGCATGCATCAAACTCCAGGATAATGTTTAATATACACAACTCGATCGACGTGTCTGCGAAATATCCCTAAATTGACGTGAAACTGCACGATGTAGTGACCAGGGAGATTGTAGAGACCTTGGCATACTGATCACGTTGAGTTGATGACGCACAATATCCAAGAGTGAGCTTGCAGAGCTGTTGAACTAACTTAGTTCCAAATCGCGTTGGTTGAGCAACCACAACCAGTGTGCACTTGTATAAAGCTCTGAACAAAGCATCGCGCTGTTTGACGGCGTTTCCTGCATCCAACAAGCTGGGACCCAAAGTCTCAACAATCAGATACTGTCACTGCCTCTGCTCTTAAGTTGAACACCTGGGTTCAGCTGAGAGACTATTTCTTGTAGATAATTCGCTGATCTTGAAAGGTTCACCATCAAGTCACAAATATCGCTTTCTCTGCAAAATTTGGTTGTTTCCTGTCGCTGCATCACTTTATAAGCTGGCACACCAAATTCGCTGTCTAAGACTAATCCGTACACGTTTCAGGTTTTAAAGCATACTGATGTCACGCACTAGAATGCGTGCCGTGCCGTATCATGAATTATGCGTGAGTAAATCTTTTGTTAGTCACTTAAGAATATCCGCGAAACAAAACTGTAGTGCCGTTTGTGTAAATGCTTGATATTTGTAAATAGCGATAACCTCCTAGAAAACGCAATTCTCAGCCCTTTACTATTACCATTTCACAACATACAAATAGAGGGAACTGACCTGATCCATGGAACCAGTTGCTCAGGCAGACTCAGTAGCTTCTCAAAGCAACAGGTGGAGTCTGTTGCAGCTTCAGCTGTACACCAGATGAGATCAATGACTGCTGATACTATCAAAGGAGGCAATCCCACTGCTTCGTCACCTAATGGTGGCGAACCTAGGATTTCATTTTCTTCTGAAGAAAAATCTTCTGCTGCAGCTTTCTTCTTGGTACTTCCTGGTGAGCAATCAGAGAATGTAAGTTCATAGATGTGTATATGTTGAAATTGATATGAAGCTACATCCGAAGTTGCTCACACGCAGAACCCAGATAGACCCTCACCTCCTCTGTTGGCCTTCGCAGTAGTCGTTTGCTTCACGCTGGCAACATTAGCTCGGGAGAGAGAATTAAGCTGGCACAGACTGCGAAACAAGGTTTGGGACTGTGCTAAGGCGGCACTGAATCTCCTCCAGGCCATGAGACGGCGTACTAGTCCATATCTCTGAATCTCGATCTCGAATGAACATCCCGTGAGGAAGGATCGCAACTGATTCAAGCCATCCAGACCTACTATCATAGCTGAAAACAGCTCATCGGCCCTGCCCTGGTCAGCAGCATCTCCTGAAATTGGGACAGAAGCCAAACTACCTCCACAAACCTTCAAAAATTGCACAAGGAATGGGGTGAATTCTCTAGCCAGCTTGTGCAATTCAATTTTTGCATCATTCTCCTTCCCATGCCCAGAACCTCCTAACAAAGGTGCGACATATGTCTTCAGCGAAGAACTGAGTGCCCTGAGGTCTGAGTTGTGCAGAAGCTTCAAGATAGTCTCTCCCCTGCACGCTGCAACCGGTTTGGCCTGCCCACGCGCATCTTTGAGAACCATATCTCCTTGTTGCCTGCGTTCGGCCTTCCCTTACGAGAATAATTCTAGCTTGCGCACCTAAAACTAAACCGCATGTTCTTTTTCCCCCTGTGAAACACATCTCACACGGTCTGAATGACCAGCAAACTCGTTCTGCATTTCCTCCAAATCAAGTTATGATATCCAAAAAATTGCCCGCATTCTACTACTCCCTGTGAGTTAATATTTATACCATAAACTCGAGATTCTCCTCAACGTTCATTCTCGAATTCTGCGAAGGAAAGCTGAAAGTCTTCAATTCCCGAGATTGCGAATCCAAACTCTGCACGCAGACCCAAAATCGACGAGATTTCATTGTCTATTCCAAAATAACCCAACCAACCCCAAACTCAATCAACTTACTCAAACTCCCAAAATCCCAACGGAATTCTGGAGCGCACCGTCTTCTGCCTTGCAATTCATTCCCTGTAGGACATTCTGACAAGAGATTGTCAGCACGAGAAATGCTGAAAGAGATACAGTTGATCTAACTAATACACTTCAATGCCGACAATTTGTTCCAAGCTATGGTTTCTTTGCATTACTTCGATGGTTTTACGCAGTGTAATGATCCGCGAATGATGAGGATCGGATGGCGATTACAGAGCAGAAGTTGGGGGCAGGAAACGAGGAGCTGCGCTGACGCAACGGAGGCAGCCGTTGAGGCGCGAGAGCTGCAAATTTGAAAAGTTGGAGAAGACGACAGGATCCTCCTCTTGTGTAAAACGCGGCCTTCCAGTCAAGTTTTCCCTTCGCACCCGCAAACTTCATACCTGAGGTAAAGTTAACATCTAAAACTTCCCAGTCCTGTACACCTGCAGTTACAGACCTCCCGTCTTGCATAGACTACCAACGAAGTCGAACCCACGTTTATATGTCTTGTAGTAGCATCCATATTCAATTTGCAATAGCTTATCTTAGAACTCCGTCTAAGAAATCTTTAGATCACACGAAATATATATATTACCCTATAAAATTACGAAATAATTAACAATTTATCAATTTATCTCCGACTTTCTCCAGTGGAAACACTGCAGTAATTTTCAAAACAGCATATAGGAATATTTATTAAAAAACCCCCTTAGAGACGAAGATAAACATCTTTAAATAAAATATATATACCAGAAAGAACCAAATGGTAGAATATAAATCACCTATAAGCATTTAGTTGTAAGATGAATACATTTTTTTATTTGTGGAATGAAAGTAGAAAATATAGCTGTAATTAAGTTTATTTAAGTTATAAAACATCTTTCTGTTCTAGTATCTCAAGAATTGTTTAATATCCAAATTTTAACGACCATTTCAATTTGATAAATTATGGAAATCTATGTTTCAAACAAAATTTCAGAAAAGAAAATTTAAATGTGTTCATGAAGATCTTAGGTTTTAAAAATAAATCTTTGTTTTGATGCAAACAAAATAAAATATCAATTTAATAACAAATTATTCTCTTTAACATTTCAACATGATCCCAAATTTTAAATTGAAATATATTCATCAGATTAATATGCATGAAAACACACTTTATTTCAATTTTAAAATTAAAATTTTCAATCATAATTATAAATCTATAATTAAATACAATTTGTCAATTTTTAAAATTTTATATATCAATCAACTAATAAATTAAAAATACTTGATGACATGTTTTTATATTGTGAACCTGGAGTAAAAATAAAACTTGACAAATTTAAAAAGTTTTAAATGAATGTATGATCATATGTTACATAACCATTTCATGATGCAACAGAAGTGCATAAGATAAATTGCTAATTATTGGATTAAAGCTCTAATTATGAAATAAATTTCATATCTATTACATAATTATTAATAACAATAGTGTTCATAAGCTAAATATAAGCATTCCTTCGTTTCCCATAAACTCATAACTTGTTTAATTAATAAATATAATCTTTATAACATTGAAATATGAAAAATGATGAAAATATCAATTATTATCATGTAATAAATAATATATGTGATTATATATCTAACAAAACTCATTCAAATAAATGTTTCATACAAATTAAGTCAGTTAACATCATCAAAAGTTGTAAATTTTTCATTTGAAACATAATCAAATTTTTTATTGATAGTATATATATTCTAAATTTTATAAATCACGCTTTGTATTTAAAAAAATCAAAACTTCTAAAAATCATTAAAATAAAAATATAATTTATTATAATATTAATTAAAAATAATAATTATAAAATAAAGAAGATTAATTGATACAGTTATATATTAAATAATAAAAATTGAAAAAAAAAACAAATCTTTAAAAAAACTTTATCACAATAAATGTGTAGATAAAATTTAATAGATAATAACTTCACCATTTTTTTCATAAAAATATTTTTTTAATAAAATTCAATTTAAAAAAAATCAATCTAGTTTGATTGTGATAATCACTAATATTAACATTATTATCATCAAATATACTTTGAATAAGAAAGATGTAGCTTATTTTTGGATTGACAAATTATTCAATATAGACTAAATTGTTAACATTTATAATCAAATCATTGTTTTCAAAGAATATTTATAAAATATGACAATAAATTTATAATTATGGTTCAATGATTACTCATTTGAAATAATAAATTTAAGATTTTGGTCTTAAAAAAAGAAATCATTCATTCATAAATTATTATTTACTTAAAAATATTATTTTTGTACTATGGAATTTGTAATTTGTAACAACTTAAATTTAAAAAAATATGAATATACATGAATTATAAAAATTTATTGTTGATAAATTTATTTAAAATTAATCCCCAAAAATTCATAAATAAATACTGTTAAGATTAAGTATTTATCTTAAATTCCTTATCACTTAAAATTTCAAATATGCAATGTTTAAATATTTAAAACAAATAATTAACTTACAAATTTTTTAAATTCAAATATAATGAATATGTTTGCATGCGTAAAGTCAAACAAAATAAGTAAACAAAACGATATAGCTAATTGGTGAAGTGGATGAAGATATTATATGTGTTTAAAGCATTATCAAGTAAAATATAATGAAATATGAGATATAAACATGATAGCCATGTTTCATAAAGTGGATATTTAGTCTCTTAATAGTCTTAAGAAAAAACAAGGTGAAGATATAGAAACATTATATCTCATTTAAAAATCATTTTGAAATATATAATTCATTGCTTTAGAATAATTTGAACATCAATGATTTTTCATATAAGTTTGAATCATAATACCTTTAATATAAAGTGTTTCCTAGAGTGTATCAATTGTCATTAGGTTACAAATAATGAAAATTGGTTGTTGTGAGTGCTATTTATGACATGAGGATATCAAATAAAAAAAGAGATGTCATAGTGTTAAACATAATTTCTTTTGTGTTTCCAATATTATAAAATGGGATAATATGAAAGGTAAAAGGGGCAAAGTATAATAACAAAGTGATGGGAATACCCCATCAAAGCGTACAAGGATGGAACCAAATCGGTAACATGGGGCTATGCCCCAGTAGTATCACACTTGGAAATATGTCATACAACACCTAAGGTATCCAAACTATCTAGGTCAAACGGTCTACAAATAACATGAGCATCCGAAGAAGCATCAACTAGGGTGATTGCTATCATATGGATTGCACAAGCTAGTGCTCTATGTAGAGCAATGGAAACACGTTGACTAAAATAGGCTATTTAGTAAGCTAAAGAGAGTGATACCCCATGCCGCCTAGTATGGTAGGCTCTCAAGCACTCCCTCAAAAACATGTTGAAGTCGGTGTCCATAGCTCCGTATAACTCAAAAGCTAGAGGAACAAAGAGGTGATGTCTTTGCATACCTTTATACTTAGAGACCTTGGCTGATGTCGTCTCACTCGCCATCCATCTTGGAGGATGGGTGATCACCCCCTTTGAAACTATGTCTCTAGTAGGATCGGTGACCACCACATCTACCATAGTGACATGGTCATCTCGAACCAAATATAGGTCTGCCCTAACCCTAATCGACTGCAAGACATACCAACGCTCTCTCCATGTGAGGTATCCAGCAAACACCACATCCATAATGGCATCATGGGTAGCTATCATGTGCACTCTGCATGGGCAACGAGTCATATGAACACCTGATGCATCTAAAGTGATATCACACTCACATGTGAGTAATGAAGATGTAGATTGATGGATCAAACCAAGACGGAACCTCATCGATGTGGAGAATGTAGCTGGTGCGAGTCGGAAAGCCATGATGCATGGTTGAGCCAAGATCCACGAGCATGCACCCTTACCCGAGCAAGAGCGTAGACGAGCTCTAGTAGTACGAGAAATGGCCGGATCCACTAAGAGTAAAGTAGAACCTCCTAAAACTGTCGATCCATAAAGATAGATTGTAGTCATATAGTCCAATCGATAGCCAAAGAGGAAAAAGATGGAAACTCATGTCGTACCTCTCTTGGTAAAGCATCTCTCTTATGTTATAATAATATATGCAAGGGAAATGATCCCGTATCCACGTCCCTCGCATATATCTCCAAGATAGGTCTATATGTGATCACAAATCGAGAAGATAACAAAGGTGCAACAAGCGTCCAACTCGTAAAAAATGCAGTAGGTGCCGTCTTCTCTATTGATAATAAGCCTACCCCTTCACACGAAATTGGCAAAGATGTATGTCTCATTTCCAAATCTCATGTCACACACTGGAATGTCTCTGGTCTGATGATGTCACCAAAGACGCCCATGATCCTCATATCAAAGGTTGTCAAACGTGATATGAATGTAGTTGAAAGAGGAACCGTGCAAAGAAGGTAGGTGGATCGATTAGCAATACTAGATGACAATATAACAAACGCCACATGCGGATCCCCTATTAGAGGAAGGTCGTCTACATGCAAAACATCCTCTGCAAGTGCAACGTCAAGGTAGCGTGAAACAAAATCCTCAAACCCTACATGCAGTCATAGAATACGTAAACCGTATGTGATGTCATACATCCCTCTATAATGTCTTCTCCTCTAACTCAATGTGATGAGTATCTTAGGTTATTTCCTTCTAATCCTTGTAGCTAAAGTCAAAGACATGGATATATTTATGAAATATATCCAAGAACCTTGAATTCTCTTCCGTAATAACCTTGGGACCTGAAAGACCCATGGTTGTACATATAAGATAAAATGTAAGTATAAGTGCATAAGTTTATTTTAATCATGACTATGTTTATCTAGTTATGGTTAAGTTGGAGTAAAATATAGAGTGACTTTTGGTATGGTAGATGAGAACTACTATTTTGTTGTTTAATATGAATCAAGGAACATATTCCATCACATGGGTATCTTGACTTTCCTTGACTTGGACTAGTTTTCATTGGTTGGATTTGGTGAAGACCACTAAATTTAGAGACGAGATTGACTTGGTACCCTAAAGTCAATTGGAGAGTAGTTGGGTTTCTAGAAGATCCAAGTGGACCAATTGCATATTTCCATGTACACTTTTTCATTCGGGTTTGTGATCTCTACCTCGTTTAAACTTGGTAAGAGAAAGTTACATGATGATTACTTGTAGTTACTAGGATAAGATTCTAAAGATATGAGGGTCTTACATGACAGGGTAAGATTATAATGGTCTAAGGGTCTTACAGAACATACTCCTCCTGCAATGTAGTCCAATCACATGTTCGAAATCTCCGAAATCTAGCTGCCACCTCCTTATGTCAAACACGTCCTCCTATAGTATAACGTATACACCATTGTGGAAGTAATAGAAACAAAAACCATGCTAACTTGTCCATGGGATCACGAGCCAACCGATTGAGCGGTAAATGAAAACCACTTCTAGCCTCGTCATGGAGTGCACGAGGAAGCATATGGAATAAATATGGACATGGAAACCTAGTCTCAAAAAGCCCTTGAATCGAATCTGCATAGGAAGCTAACCACTCCCACGACCTGATCGGTATACCTAGAATGCTCAACGAAGGAGTCGATGTAGTTTGCGTGTTCCTCAAAGTGATAAATACCGATGTCGATATGACCGTCCTTCTCACATGCACATCCCAAGTAGTCCAATCATAATCTTTGTGCATCTTTCCCATGTGGGTCCTTATCCCTTGTGAGGTAAAGAGACAATGACACACTGGACATGGTGTATCAAGCACCACTTTTGACCCCCCATGAGGAAAAGTGAAGCTATAGCTAGCACAAAGAGAATGATAAAGAAACCCAACACTCCATCATGTATCTCCTCCTAACTGCAGAACCACAACCCCCTAACACCACACCTCATGTCGGAAAATGCTAACTATGAAAACCCTAAAATCTAAAAATACTCATAACTTTTTATTCAGATATCCATAAATTTTTCAACTAGGTTCCAATAGAACCAATGTAGGAAAAGGAAGAGATGGGAACAAAAAAAACGTGATCTATATGTCTAATTGAAGAAAAATCACTCAAAATTCAATCAAAATCCTAAAAAAACAAAAACACTAATATTTCATTATATCATTCTCCATAGTATTCAATTTAGGTACCAATGGAAAGACGAAGAGAATGTACTATTCACTCTCCATGTTTGGCAAAGTGTGGCCACAGAATATGCAAGACAATATAGTACATTTTTCTTCTCTCTTTCTCCTCGTAATCTCCATACCCTCCTCCTCTCGCGAACTTTTACTGTCTCAACTAAGAAAGTTTTTGGTAATATTAATCTAAACTTTATTCAAAATAAAAAAAATACAAATCATAGAGTATATTTTGAAATATATGATTCATATGTTGACAAATTTGAGAATTGTATTTAAGTAAAACCAAAGCCATTTGCAATAGCTAGCTTAAGCAACTTGAATAAAAGTGAGAGAACAAGAGAAGCATAAATAAAAGTAGAGAGATCAGCCACAATACAAATTAGTACAAAAATATTAAAAGATCATGGGTTTGATGTTTAAACACAACACACAAAAAAAGATAGTTAGATCTTTTAACATCAATGATTATGAAGATGACAAGAGCGTGTGAAGTATAATCTTATTAAGTAAAATGTGTTATTAAAGTATTGGAAAGTTACATGAAGAGAATAAAATATCCTAAAATTTAATTCAAGAATCATGATCAGATTGAATATATATTATATTACAACTTGTTCTTAAAGAAAACTTCTATATGGTTTCAAGAGTGGATGATAAAACTAAACTTATTAGACCAACAAGAGAATGAGTACATTTACTTCATGTTCATCTTTTTATACTTAAAGATGAAAAAGGGAATTATTGTATTTTTAAGTTCATGCAATTTCTTCATCAAACCTAACATATTTTATAATAATTGATAGTATAACAACTAGAGCACAATATTATAATAGAATTATCTATTTAAAAAAATCATGATATTTTTTCATCGATTGAGTACGAAGACAAATGGAGAGTTGGATTTCTATAGCTAATCGAGGTGCAGGTTGGATTATCCCGCATGTATGCGAGAGTGAAACATCTAGAGAATTTACTCTAGAGAATGTGAAGAGTAACCTGGTGATTGTTGGATAGTGGGCGAGATGAATGATACAGTTTGGAATCCCGCGGAAGAAATCGAGTGCAGAACCCTGTTTCTTTTAAAGGTTTTTGGTAGCAATTCTCATGAGGTCAATATCATAAAAAAATCACACTTCTTGCTCCACATACTTTTGATGAAAGCGTTCCATGAATTAGAGTGTTCCGCAAGCTTCACATCCTCGAAGAGATTCGATAGAGATAAAACAAAAGAAATTAGACCCTCCAATATGGTCAACTCTCAAAGTTGACCAGGATTGCAAACATCAACAAGTCTCCCATCGGAACAGAGGAGATATGTTCACAAGGAGAGAGGGAGACATATGGAATAAAAGTCTAGATGCAACCACATCAACTCAGGTACAAAGCAAAAGCCAAAGCAGACAATAAAATTCCAACCAAGGGTAGAAAGAAAAGGAGAGAGATTAGCTCTCGTGATCGTGATGGTCACAAGGCATACACAACAGCGGGGTATAATAATGGATACATCTCCTTTTGAAATGGAGAGCGACGGGAGCCCTACTGCGCAGTACGGTAATAAAGGGCCATGCCCAAGATGTGAAGTGTGACAAGTGGTCAACATGAGGAGAGTAGGAAAGGCAGAGAACCACGTGACTGCGATGGGGAACCATGCAAGGGCAGAAGCGGGGCGGAACAGTGGAGCGAAAGGGAATATAAAATAATGATGATGGGGGCTGATTCAGTTACATGCTCTGATGTCCCTCGAGATTAGCAGCGGAGGCATTGGCGTTGGCAGCCACCACAACCGCAGCAGCAGTAGTAGCAGCTTTCAAGAGAGGGGCATGGCGCGGGTGCGGGTGGGGCTGTCTCTGTTCGGGCTTTGGAATGTTCGACAATAGCTAGTAGCGAGGATCAGAGGCAGCAGGAGCATCAGCACCAGTAATGGCAGGAGTCGCAGGACGACCTACTTAGACGACAGACAGACAGACGACGTACTCGTGTACTATACTGCTTGCGCATTCGATCGCAGCATTACTTCCCTTCCTTTTCTTGCCCTCCCTTCACTTGCTTCTACCGCGTTCGGTCTCTGTCTGGGACCGCAGAAAGAGACGCGAGCCCAGCCCAGCCAAGCCGAGGCCAGTCCCCAGGCAAGACAAGGCGAAGCCCCTTAACCCCGAGCAACGAAAGCGAAGGCAGCAGCAAGAGCAGCAGGCAGCTCTGCGCTCGTCTGTCCGATTGAAGAGCGTAACCAGAAGACAGAAGAAGAAGGGAGAGGGGAGAGGAAAAGGGGAAAAAGAAAGTGCACGAGGGGAGGGAAGGGAAGGGAGGGGAAGGGAGGAGAGCGAGGGAGAGGTGTGGGGCGGGAGGGGGTTTTGCGGAGCGCGGAGATCGCTTACTGGTCAGTGGGTGAGGGTGTTGGGGAGGAGTCTAGCTGGAAGGGGAATGGGAGCGTGAAAACGGGGAGTCAATGGGGAATTTGCAAATGACGGGGGAGATGTGCATGTCAACGATTCCTGCGTGAATGTCTTTCTGGTAGGAGAGAGGATTTGGGGGGCTGCTGCTGCTGGTGTTGCAGTGGTAATGGAGGATTGAGAGCGGTGGAGAGAGAGAGAGAGAGAGAGAGGGGAGGGAGGGAGAGTGTGGTGGTTACCATTGGGAGAGATTGAGAAGGAGACGGAAGCGGAGGCGGCACGGGAGTACGCCCATTTTGGAGGAACAGCGAAGGGGAGGTTCTAGTAGGAGTAGTTTCGACAGGTGCCGCGGACGAATTGGCACTGGGATTGTGTCTGGGGGAATCAATTAGGTCGAGGATTGTGCTGGGCTCTGTGTTGAGACCCCTCTCTCCGCATCCGTCCCCTCTCCCCTCAGAAACGTAGGAAGAGGGGAGGGGGGGAGGTGAGGCTTCCGCAGGCACAAGAATCGCTGTCTATTCTTCGTTCGGGCTGATTTGCGTTCGAGCGCTCGAGGATGAAAGCTGCTTTGCCTCAAGCTATGGTGGAGGGGAAGCAAACCCCGGCCTCTTCCTCCGTCGAAGCAAGCGCAGCCCTTTGCGAGCATGTTCAAAGGCAGGGTTTGGATAATCATCTCTTCTCAGACATTACTCTCTCATTTTGCGGCAAGGATCACCAGCTTCATCGAATTATCCTATCTCAGAGCTCGTACTTCCACTCCCTTTTGTCCGGGCCTTGGAAAGAGCACGGCAAGTCCCGGATTGAACTACAAATCGATGACCCGAATGTCACTCCCGAAGGTTTAGAGATCGCATTTGCCTACATGTATGGTATGAGCCCTGTTTTCACGCCGGACAACGTGATATCTGTTCTAGCTGCGGGATGCTTCTTGTGCCTCGAAAATCTGTGCGAGAAGGGTGTTCAGTTTATAGTCGAGGATTTGAAAGTGGAGACATTTGTCGGATATCAGCAACTCTCGGAAAGACATTGCTACGGTAGATTCGCAGATGCTATTCGCAACGCGTGCTGGACTTTCCTTTGTACTCATGCATCAAGGGAGCTACTTCATCTTCTGCCCAAGTTTTCTCTACAGGTTATTCTCCTACTTTATTACCTACATCTGGTCTTAGTCCTGCTTTGAATTCGCCCTGAGAGCGCAGAGTGCTGGTGTTGGATCGGGAAGGAAATGACAATAAGCTGAATGGTTCCTATGAGCCTCATGGAGTTACCTGCATTGTACTGCTGTATAGTTGCTATCGAAATCTTCTAAGTATCCCACTTGGGATGTCGACGTCCGCCTAAGTTGGCCAGCTTTTTATGCTAACTGATCACCTCAGCCATAGCCGTTTTTGTGCCGAAGGCCTGTCTACTTGTCCTCAGAGAAAGCGAAGGTCAAGTTCCACTTCTATACGTAGACGCAATTCGAAGTAACCAACCCTATTCTAGCGTGCAACACGGGCTGTTACGAGTCTCCTCGGCGGAAATTGTACTGTTTCGGGCATCCTTTCAAAGCTATCCTCAGATTTGTTAGCTAACCTCGTGGGTCTTTCTCCTGATGAGAGTGCCAGCGGTGATTATTTCCTACAAGGGCCGCATCATGCGGTCCTCACGTTCTGCGAATTTCTACCTGGTCTTTTAGATTACTGCTTCGAATGGGCTCCAGTATGGGCCTTTTCATCCAACTGTCTTGGTTGTGTAGTTTTTTTCCCGGTTTTGTGTAACGTCTATTTCTGCCAGCAGGTTTCTAAGTACCTACTGTTATGCCTCCCTCAGGTGCTGTGTCTTCTACTCAAGTCGGACGAGTTATGGGTTCCAAGTGAGTCGGAACGATACAAACTCGCCAAGCAAGCATTGATAGAGTGGAAGCTTGCGCGCGTTAAAGCGACTAATGTTACCTCCGACTGTACAAATACAAGGAAGCCTCGTACAAAGCCCTCTTCGGCTAGAAAGTCCGCCAGAAATTCAAGTTCCGCACCTGGAACACGATCAAAAAACTCTCTTCAGAAAACTACTCGACTCAGTGTGAAAGAGAGGGGAGCTAAGAAGAAAGAGACAACAGCTCCGGTCGTTGAGCCAGTAGAACCCGTCAGTCCACCAAAAGAGGAAGTCGTTGACACAGACCTGAGGAAGTTACAGAGGCTGTGGGAAGCAGATGATCCATTGGACAGAAACAAAGAAGATACTTTTCAGAAGGTTGCCGAACTTTTTACCGATGGCGGTATCATATTTGCTCACATGGAGGCTGATGAGGTTCTTCAAGCAAAGAAAGAGTTGGAGGATGCAGGCTTGCCGAATGATGCTGCTAATGACAGTATGTGGCAGGGTGTGCTGCTGAAATTTTCTGTGCTTAAGGTATGTTGACGGGTTCTGCCTACATAAAGTTTCAGTTCTCTTGGTTCGCTCTCCTAACTTTCGTGCCGTCTGCTGGTTCGAGAAACTTAGGCAGGTGAAAGTATTTGATTCCACAGCATGTAAAGTCTTTTATGACTACGCTCACATAAGTACCTTATTGGTCATTATAGTCACATTTCTTACTCATCCAGCAAACGCGAATGTTTGCATGCTCGCCCATTACAGACGCTTTGCACCGGTGCTTCCTAGTTTTGTGCAAGCCAAGCGAGGAAGCATGGAGCCTGCATTACCTCATATATGGCTGCCTGGCCCTAATCGCAATAGAACTTCCAGTTGACTTCCAATACCTGATCATTTATGCAGTGTCGCTCGCATGGTCGGTCTCCGAGGAAGTCGACGAGTGTTGATAGCTCTTGCGGATGGGATAGTGTCTGAAAGCCGTCTTCAGTCGCGTAGGAGTTTAGAAACGCTTTCATCCATCTACTCTCTTGTGTGATCCTTTTGTGCACTCCCCACAGTTTTCTGCTCTGTGGCATAAAATAGGCTCCCGCTCCCTTTGGTGGTAATGGGCGAACCGCAATGCAGGCGTCGAGTTTGTTTTGCGAACCTTTCTGAGCTTGAGTTACAGACTTATTGACAAGCGAAGCGTGTATTAGAATTTCTCCGATGCAAGTGGATGTATAGCACTTGTTTTACTACGCAATCTATGTAGTGCATTGCACTAAGCAGCCAATGCAGCGTATTAGATTTTATGCTTCTTTTTCCTTTAGATCTGGTCGATACGTAGAATGGAGGCAGATACCATAATCTTTAAGGTGCCAGTTTTTGGAGATTGACTTTTCACGTTATGCATATCAATTACTTTGTACTTCTGGCAGTTTCGGGAGACACACAATTTGCTCGATGAATCATCTGAGGACGAGGACGACGAAGAAATGGATGATGACGAGGACGATGACGACGATGACGACGAGGTGAGTGGCCGTATTTTTGCTGATAGATAGAGTTTATGTGGATGCTCTCACATATGATAATACTGAGTTTGGTGGGAATGATAAAACTTCACCTGACATGGTCTACGTTCGGGCTTGAACTCCTTGTTATCTTGTGTGCATACAACAAGCAGGCTGATGATGAAGATGATGACGAGGCCAGCGATCGCGACTCGTCAGACTCAGATGGATGGAGCACTGATCGAAGCTCACAAGAAGCTGATGATGAGAGTAATAGTAGCGATGCCAGAGGACGTGATGGTATAGCTGGCACAGGACAGGTATTTGACTTTCAATTACCCATGCCATTGTTTGCGTTGCTGTGGAGCGGGAAAGCGAGGTGACAATTGTTTAGCCACGCAGAAATTGGAGCGAAACATTCCTGTTGATAGTACATGGCGTTGAATAGAGTGTTTTGTGGAGAATCGGACTTTATTTTTTACTGGACAAAACCTGATGATGGAGTAGCTAGGTAGAGTGGACGGACATACGACATGACTTCTCTAGCATTGCCAGGTAGGAGTTGCCACTTCGTACTCGTTTAACGTGGTCAGTCCTGCTGCAGGCTTGTAAACGGCTGAAGACGCAGAGCACAACCATCGTATGCTTCGCATGTTCAGACTCAGTCGGACAACCCGATAGTTTGGGTGCTGGTGGCGACGGAAAGCGGAGACGAACTACTGGAGGATTTACGTGGGCAATTAAGCCAGATGTTGGGATGCAGCTAGCTGATTTTCCACCGTTTCGCTTTGGCGCTGAGTTTACGTTGAAAGACAAACGATGGACACCTTCTGCGGACTTGAAGTCACGAGAGGTGTTTTACGGCGGATCCATGTGGAAAATTGTTGGCTCTAACTTGAACCAGGACAAAGAAGAGTGGTTGTTTGGTGTACACTGTCGACCTCTTGATACTTGGGAGCCTCACACGTACCAAGATAATCGCAAAAGAGTTCCTTTCACTGCCAAACTCTATATCAAAACCTGCCAAGGTTTAAGGTGTGTATCAGGGAATGCTGTGCGTAAGATGCGTCACCATGCTTCTCACATGCGTCACTCGGTCAGTATGCATTTGTCAAAGAAGGATATCGTAGAGAATGAGCCTTTGCGGGTGTCAGCCGTGGTCCAGCTGATGGATGATTGAGAGTTGAGAAGTTACGTCAGCTTCTAAACTATGGTGCTTTGGTTCAACTCTGGGGAGTAAGGCAGATGATTGCAAGAGGCTTCCATCCATAGGTTGACATGTACATGATGACGGAAGAACATTTTTGGAAACTTTGGTCACATATTACTTTCCTCACTGAGAACTGAAAGGGGTTTGGTAAGGATCATGTGCTCTCAGTACATCCATTTTGTTAGTGCGCAGAGAGGAGAGAGGCCTTCACTTAGGAGCTGTAGATTCCACATGCAGTGGGTGTGGGAATACCAGAAAGTCACATCTGAACAGGTTCGGTAGAATAAGTGTAAAATTCATGCTATAGAGTGTAAATTCAACAGCAACAAAACTCATAATTTTGTCCTTCATTTCGATATTCTTTGTCCAGATTGTATGATTCAGATATATACATAGATAACTCAATATACAAGGAGCATTACGAACGTGTATCATTCAAATTTGGTTACAGATCTTTCTGGAACTTTGAATTCACTACTGAGGAGGTGTATCCTTTTGCCAGTACGAATTCATCTCTCCAGTTCTGGGTCTTTGATGTAATGATAATGAAACTTTCAAATTTCAGTTGTCCCCAGCACTTTCAGTTTCAGGCCCACTTTGCAGAGCTGTGGCCTCTTTGGACTTGGACGTCACATGATTTATTTCACCCGATTTTGATGATCAATCGTTCAGTCAAGACACATGAGGTGTCTGCATCATGGATCTCAACCGAAGCTCTTTTTCAAGTTTTGTTCGGAAATTATTTCGGCCAGCTTCTTTCAGCAACGTTGATTCTACCTTCTTTTCTCGCTGTTGTGCGTACCATTGAAGTCAAAGTCATTGTCACCGACTGTTGGATGGACAGACCGATATCATCCTAACTATGTGGATGGAACATGACATTCCGATACATGACTCAGGCCGCACAGTATTAGGTATAGGTTACTGTACATGTTTTTCAAGGATGATTGCTGGGGTGAACGTTTGGATGAGATCCGTGTTCGTGGACTCGAATGGTCTACTGTTGTACTGTTTTCTGCCTTTGGAAGATGGATAATGACTCCAAGGAGTCAACCTTTCTAATGACTCCAAGGAGCTGCCAAAGGCAGAAAGGTTGGCAGCTCGAGGTTGTGATCCCGATTTGCTTTGTTTGGGTTCTGCTGTTAGGAACCTCCAGGGTTGGGGTGAGAGCTCGTGAGACTCATATATATAAAACAAGAATATGAACTGTGCTGTCCTACCTTGGAGGAACACTTTTAAAACCGAGTCTGAAGTGCGGAAGAAGCTATATTCTTGCTGATTGCTCCCCCTCACTTGAGATTTGCCGTGTGTACAGAGGAATAAAATTGGTCGTCTTACAGAAGTCGGCCCATGGCCTTCGGTCGTAATGCGGGGCTTGGACTTCTTGTTTGCTTGCTTTTTTCTCAGTGGGCGCCGGGTATTGCTCATCCTTATGTCCATCATGCTCCATTAGTGTAGAGAGGTCTTTTGACACATATCCATTGTAAGTGCACTCTTGAAAGTCCTCGTACCAGTACCAGAAAGTACCAGATGACATCATGCGAAAGACATAGACCGTGACGGCTTCACGGCATTGTATCATGCCGCCATCGATCCTCAGGTTCCGAAACAATGCTTCTCTAACTTCGGGAGTTTCTCTCGAACTTCCTCCCCTTGTACGGAACCAACTTCTCGAAACGATGGCGATTCTTGTCCGTGGAGCATGGCGAAGGCACCTCTTGCACGGAGGCTCCTGTGACTTAGAGAAATGTGTAGTGTACAGATTAAGGTATTCAATATTAAGGCATTCAATAGTAGGATTGAAAACGTACATTTACCTGCAAAAATCAGTGGTTGTAGATATCTTCTAGTTGCGCTTTTCCTACTCTCCTTCCGGGTAAGAACAACTACACTTTTGTCAAGAAACCTGGTGAGAAGTTTATTTGCAACCTACAAAAAATCCTCGGTGACTACTTATCTTGATTGGCACGTTCAATTTTTCAAGGAAATGGTCATTCTTCCCCAAAGCAAAAATAAACTCCGGTCTACAAATAAAGGACGTTCTTCTACAAGACCAGAATTGTCTGTACGTGGACTGCATGGCTCCTGGTACTGTACGTTAAGAACGCCAGTGCCACGGTTGCTTTGGGGAGATGCGAACGATGGCTTGCAGAACAAGCTACTGTACTGGAAGGCATTTAGTACGCGAACACTGCGAATACCCGGTTCAGTTTGAAATGTGAAACTGGCTTTGCGGTGAGAGATCGTCGTATGACCATGAACGTTATGGTGCCTATGGGGCCAGGCAGAGTACAGAATCTGGAGTTTCTACAACAGAAGATCTGCGCCTGGAGTGTGGGTCGGAGTAGGGGTTGATATACTTCGAACTTTGAAGGAAGCTGTTGCGGTGGGTACTAGAGGTTTCTTTCCGACTCAGGAGATAGAGCGCTGAGATTAAAGATTGCGATTTTCGCGCTTTTTTTGGTTGTTTTGTATGTCGATATGGTCTCGGGAGGATTTTCAGACGATGCTCTAAAGTACAAGTTGAGCACGTCCATTTTGACGCAGCTGCTCTTGAGCTACTATATCATCTCTGAGGTTAAGAGGGTCGGAGTTTCAGGGAAGGTTTGAGCTCTACAGGAATTCTGTGTTGTTTGATTATGACAATTTTGTATGGCGAGGTGCAGTGAGCTCACACTAGAGGATGCACCATGTTGGTGGTATCCGTTGCTTGTCTCTTCAAGGCTTCCACTGCATTCTGCTCCTCCTCTGCTCATGAGTCCCATCCGGACCATGGCATCAATGAGCAAAGTCTGCAAGTGCATTCCGACATTGGAGATTTACTTGGAAAGCGGAAAGAAATCGAAAGAGAATTTGTCCGGAGAGCTAAGAAAGTTAAGTCGGAATTTCAAGCCTTGCAGAATACACGCCAGTGCTGCAGTTTGGTTGGTCGGTTGCAGCTGTGCAATAAGAGAAGTCACTCATGGGGTGGATCCTCTGTAGCTGGTGACTGCTTGGCGTTTACTGACTCCACCGCATCGATATGCTGTTCAATTTCCGGGGGCTTGGACGTTACATTTGTTGGCAAACTTATTAGAGTATATTCTTGGAGTTTTATCCCTCTCAATGATTCTCGCGCTCTTATCAAGCCCAATTCACGTCAATCTGCTGTGAGAAAATTACCGAAGACCTCAAATTCCAATGTCTCCAATCCAAATGACAGGTTGAATTCCTGTGTTGGCAAGTCCGAAGACCGTATATCAAAGACGGTTAGTAGAGGAGCACCCGAAGACGGAACCGATGCATGCTGGGCGCCGAGTGATGCCGTTGATGGTTTGGGATATCTTGAGATTCACCGTCTGGAATTGATGGAAATACAGGATACCAAAGTGACAACATTCCCATCTCTCTGTGTGGATCCTGTGACAGCAGACATGCGTAATGCTTTGTTTGAGAGTCCGCTCATTAAAAAGGAAGAGAAACGCAGTCGAATAACCATATGCGGTAAACTCCTGTCAGTCAGCCCTCATTTTTCCCTTCCATGTAATCTGACAGACGATCGTGAGGATTCTAAGACGACATCTAAAGTCGCAGGTTCTTCCAAGGATTTCACGCACAACTCTAAGCAATTATTCGTGACGGGTTTCTTGGTGGAGCTTCAATACTGTCACTCTTGCAGCTGCCAGTATATCGATGCCTGGAATCAGGGTGTGAAGACAGAAAGACGTAGATCTAGACAGCTTTTCGAAGAAGGTCGCCTCAGTCCCAGACATGGACAGGGTGGAGATCACGAGGATATAGAATGCGATAGAAGTTCTCACGTGTATTTTCCAGGGCCCCTAACTGCGTGGCGACCCATACTTTCGGGGAGTCTAAAACGTTGTTTGACGATCACAGGTCTTCGCAGAAAGCTTGTCCTTACGAGCGTTAAGAAAAAGGATCAGTGTTTATTTGTCGCAACTAGAACAAGTTTGGTTTCTCCCGTGCTTGACACTGATCATTCTACTGGAAGAGCACATTGTACATTGGATAAAAGAGATTCTGAATTCAAGAAAGGAGGTCCTGCTATGCATCACACGGATTGTGCACATGATTGCGAACCTGTATCAGCAGGAGCCAGATCTATGTATCCTAGAGTGATCTCATACGCAGGATTTGTGACCAGTATACTTTTTCAAGGTACTCTGGTGGAACTTGACAAACGTGTGTGGTTAATCCTCAGTCATCAGGGAAAAAATCAGTTGCATGGACTGCGAGTTGGGGCGATGGTACGTAGTGGCTTTTAATATTTTGGAAAGTCGTGAAACGATGTAAACAGATTTTGTGAAAAGCTTGCTCCAACATATAAGGACTGGTTGGAGGATGTATTTTTTATTAACTAATGGCTTAAGCGTCAAGCAGTGTTTGTTCAGCATAGTGTCTTCGTCTACCTCCTTCATGTGTTCCTTTGTCTCGATGTAGCTGCCCAGTCTTGATATGACAAGCATCGAAATACTACTTATCGGGTGGTATTGCTGAGGCTACTTACATCTTGTGCTGTACAATATAAACTAGGATTAAACTAGTATTGCTAGACAGGACAATTCAACTCAGATTTGTAGAATTTACAGCAGCATACAATTGTCTCCTCACTTCTTACATTGTGCTGGACAGCTGGCCCTTCGAGACGTTCATGCTACAACCATCCAAAACTCTTCAGAAAAGGCGTTGTTGTTGGGCGCGTGTTTGCGATCGCATGTTTCAGTCCTACTGTTTTCCCCGTTAAATACTCCGTATGTGAACCCTACTCTCTCATGGCTGGTTGGTAGTGCTTTATGAATCCCTCAGAACTGCCAATACCGAAGAGTTATTACCTCAAAGTTACCTGTGACATAATAAACTGGACGTGAATTGTTCATGCCTTGACAGTGATGTTGATGATGGATTATCAACCTTGTGCAGGGCTCCGGATCAACTCCATTCGCGAAACCTTTTATTCAAATACATGCGAAAAGTATCATTTGCTTCTGCATTTTGGTAACCACCAATTTCTCTGTGATTTTCCTACTTTCTTCTGAAATTTATCCAATTTATTTCATGTTTGTGTCACCTCAATGGGGTTTCCGGTTGCCAGCTTAGTTGATGTTGTTATTTTTGGCGTAGGATCCTTTCCGTCGTAGGGAGCTTTAGGAAAAAGTTTCGTGGTATATATACCGACAAAGAACTCATGGGATCGAAGAAGGTGAGCAGTTGTGCTACGTTCACTATCAGAACTCTACGCGTTTTCATGTTCTAAGTTGTGTCGAATTGAACGATAAACAGACAGGCGAGTCATGCACACAAATGATTATCTCGATCTTGATAATGACGTTGTACACGTTTATGCTGTCTTGTTGTCTCGTTCAAAATTATAACATGCCAACATAACATGCAAAGAAACAAGCTAATGCTTGTTTCTTTGCATTGTGCACTTTTTTCCCGATATGGGAGTCTCACCATTCTCTACGGTAATGCAGGATCCCGGCATCATTCTGAGTTACGTTCAAAGGCTGTTGGCTTCAGAGGATACTCTGGAGCGACCAGTAAGATCTCTTGACCTGAGGTAGTTGAGACTATATTCTACGATTTTTGCTCGTTGGGGATCTCGGATATTTGAGTTGATGATCTTTTTGCTGGTGGACATGAAGCTGTGAGATGATATTTGCACAAACGTTTTGCTCAATGTTCATTCCAAGAACGTAGAGTCAGCGCTCTAAAAGACCGAGGTTAGGAATGTCATTTGTCACTTGAGACGTTGTCAGGAACCAATGTAGTGTACTTTGCTGCGTTAGGATTACTTCAAGGAGTTTTTCGATCACCAACACACGTCCTGTTCAGGAGGAACAGTGGCCTCCGTCTCGCTTAGTAAGGTACAGGCCATAAGGCTTTCTTCACCTACCTGTTCCGTATGAGTTTGCCTCCTAATGTAGGCGTTAATCGGCAAGTAAAATTATACGCTGGAAACCAGGTCCGACATATTTTGTACGTTGGCTTTCTTGTCACCATCGACTTACTTCAAAAGGGTTTTGTTTATCAGGTTCCCCCTATCTCCAATTTCTGTCTGGACATCGAGGTTTCCATTCGAGATTTAAGGTCAAATATGTGGCTCACTCGAACGGCTGACTATTCAGATTACCAAAGGTGGCTTGAAAAGAAGCGCCTCTTATCATCTTCAGAGGTTTTTTTGTCAAGTTGGCAGTCTGCCCACTCAATCATTCGTAGTCAAGAACTGGGTGTAACATTGTTAGGATCTTTGGAGGTCAGTAAACCTGCTCCAGTTTTAGAAGTTTTTTGTACGTTTGGTCGATATCTCGGCACTTCTTTTTCTTCTGTCTTTTTGTGTCATTTTTTTCTTTCAGAGATTCCAGACCTTTACGGCGTTACAGTAAAAACCAGAAAATGACCAATTTGACCCGAAGGTCTGAAGTACTGAAAATGTTGATGGTTACTGTGAGCAGGTTTGTAAAAAGTCAGGACAGCTGCAGTTGCGGGATGCCACAGGATTTGTCTATGTGATGGTTCCGGATCTGTTGTCAAGTAGGCACATTTCAAAGACTTACCAGGTCAGTTCTAACTTTCAAATTTCAATTGCCGGTATCATATAACATCTTAATTCTACATTCTCTTTGGTTAACAGGTCCCTTCCGTTTGCATCCTTGAGCTTCTTTGTTCATATTTTACCGATGTCGGTCTGTCTGTCTGTCTTTGAAGGTATCAAGCTTCACTTTGATTGTGAAGGAGTCGACGGAGGATTCTAGCTTCAGCGATTATAGTCGTGAAAGAAACACATACTCTTCTGTCTCATGGTCTAGTCTTCTGAAGGATACCAAAGCCACGCCTATGTTTTCAGAGGCTTCTGAGTTTCTAATCCATTTCTATTTGAGGGATGCAACTCTTGTTGATAACTGGAGTCGGTACGAGGACATCGAGCAAAGGTTCTCACAGGGCTGGAAACAAATTTCCTTAGGGCAAAACCTTGTGAAAGAAACCTGGTACTTGGTGGGACTTGACTTGAAATTCATAATCACATGGCTCCAACAGAAAACATCCGTAGTAGGGAGCCCTGAAAGGGATGTGAAATTTGTTTGTGCTTCGCTTGATGGTTCAAATTCTACGAAAGAGTTGTTCAGAGTCTCCTGCAAGGTGAGAAACTGTGAAACGTCAGCATCCACAATGTACATCGCGGCCCAATCAATTTAAGTTTGGTCTTCCTGTGCTTGAAACAACTCCTGCACGGACTTTATTGTCACTGAATTTCCACTTCTAATACAACTGATTTGATGGGGCGTATAAATTTTTCCGTGTGCAGGTAGTGGCGATTAATTTCCTCGTATTTGAAAGTCAGTGCACTATGCCTTACAAGAACAGGCAATCATCAGAGTCATGTTCATTTGCTGACCTCGGGGTAAATGAGGACTGGTTGTTTTCACTGGGCATTCCATTAACTATGGCGAGCGTCGTTATTGGTGAGTGGCCAGTTGTGTACTGTCTCTGCCGTGCGTTCGTTTTCTCTGATGTCAAACTTTCTTTACTTGGTTATGTGCAATTGAAGTAGTCAAGTAATTGCACCATTCCAAACAAAACATGTTTCCATTGACGGTACCGAAGCTAGTAGAAATAGTTATTTGCAACGTCAGTTGAGGAATGTGACCAGTAAGACTTCTGTATGTGACTGGGTTCCAATCCAGATGATGGTTATGGACTGGCTCATTGTTGGGCTCATGGTGATGCTGCTGTATCTCTCCTTGGGCTTCTAAAGTCAAGTTGTCAATCAGATTTGCCTCCAAATTTAGTGGCAAAACTTGGCGAGAAATTCGGGAGGTCCGACGTCCAGTTTTCTATGGAGCAATATTTGTGTTTGCTGGTCAGGAGACATGGAAAAATAGTCATTCGAAGCCAGAGAGCGTGTGGGGCATCCATGGACACTTCATACTCATTACAGTGGTGTGGAGGAAATTCACCTGATTGTGTTGAACAAGCCTTTATGCAAGCCGTAGTTGCCAGAGCTTGCCACAATCATCCCTGGGTAAGTTTTCTGTGTAAAGTGGCTAACGTTAAGAGAATATTCTTCTTTACAGCTGCGGATGAAGAGCATAACAACGTGAGGAAAACTCATACCCTACCATGTGTTGGATGCAGGTTGTCACCTTGGGAAGCATCCCACCCACGGTGAAAGATGCCTCTGAAAATAGCAGGAGCCCACTGGATTATTGTCTAACTCTTGGATACCGGACAGGTTTCCAGCGCTCCCCTCCGCAGGATGACGAGTACCCTCAGCTGTTTGCGCTGAAGGTCGAACCTACGGTCACTCTGTCAGACGTTAGAACAGTTAGTGATGAAATCGCGAGTCTGTTAGACAACCAACTGTAGTGTGGTGTCATGTGGGGAGTCGTAGACCTTGTGCAACTCCCGAGAAAACGCTACCCAGGTCAGGAGAATATCTAAAAGGCATCGGGAGAAGAGTTCACATTGATTCTGAAAGAGTTCTTTACAATGAAGCCTGGATTGATGATCGGTGTAATTATGCATCAGTACACATCGTGTTAAGTATCTTATTAGGAAAATGTTTATCTATGACCCTTAGTCATGACGTGCAAGGCTATGATGGTCTGACACATGCCACGCCATGACGGTTCTTCGTGGAGTTCATGGAAAGGAATGTTCGATCTCCTGTGAAGTTTGGTACAAAACTCCAAGGAACAACGATATGTAAATCTTCTCGCAACAAATCACCAAGAAGATCTTCACACTTGCCTGAACACAAAGTTGAGAACACTTCTCAGCGGAAGTCATGATTTGCCGAATCCCTGATGCGAATGCAGGTTCAACAACTAGTCCCACACGTTGAATTGGCGTAACAAGTACGCTGTTTGTTTAAGAACGTATTTTAACAAGACGCAGCCCAACGGACGGGCGTTCCAAGGTCGTCCTAGGACTTATTCTGTACCGGGCAACATCCACGACTTTTTTGTCCTTAAAGATCAAAAGTTTTGGCTTGAAGACATCAGCTGACCTGGATAGAAGCACAACGCCCGAGAAAAGAATACGGATGTTGTATGAGAGGCCGGACAGATGGAAAGGTATCCTTAATGTAGTTGAGCAGGTAGCAATCAGCCAAAGATCTACTATCATTTTCTTGTTTGGTAAGTGATCAATCATTATCTTATTAAATTTTTTTGGAGTTTTTCTTGCAGACAAGAGCACGGAGTCGGAGTTAGGTAAATCCTCTGCGAGCGAGCACATGAATCCCAAGTGTGTCTCGAGCTCCACTGTCCCTTCTCTGCAATTAATTACTCCTCAGGTAATTCACATCAACATTTGTGACTAGATTCCCGTGCTCTGCATCCTCCGCAAGAAGCCAATCAAACATCATCCTCTGCAACTGATCTCAGATGTTAAACTAATTGCACGCGCTTTCTCCACATCTCCATGGACGGAAAACTTCAGAGATCCAGTCAGTTCCTGCGAAACCGGTGCCCGGACGACATGGTCATAGAAGCTGTCCAACCCAGTCAGCGAGATCCCCCTCAGAGGTTTTGAAATGACGAGATTCCCGTTACAAAACTTGAACCCCAAGACAAAACAAAGAGAGCGCAGCGCCCGAACGGAACGCAAAGAACGTCGAGAAAACAGCAGCGTACGTGCGGGAAGGCGGACGGAGAATAACAGACGTCGTGTGAGGAGTCAAATCCGTGGAGAAATCCGTTTGGGAGAGGGGGACTGAGTGCAACGGAATGTGGGCGGGGACGGAGTCCGTCGAGGAGTCTGTTCAGGAGAGGAGAGCAGAGAGGAGGCTGGGGAGGAGAGAGAGGACAAGGGCACGGGGGGCCAGCAGCACGAGGGGAAGGGAGGCCAAGAGAGAGAACACAAGGAACAATTGCGATCGATCGTCAGCATCGGGCGGTCCTGTCTTGTCCTGTCCTCTCGCATCGTGCGCACCCCCAGGCAACCTCTCTGGGATGTAATCAATGCGACTGGGCGGGCGGTCAGGCAGGCAGGCCAGGCACCAAAGCAGCCCCCCAGAGTGGAGAGCGAGAACCGATAGACAGAGAAGGAAAAAGGGCCGAGAGAGAGAGAGAGAGGAAGAAAGAGGCGAATCATTGAGCGGAGGAGAAGAAGGCAAGGCAAGAGAAGGGAGGAAGGGAAGAGAAAGCAGAGCCGTAGAGGGTGAGCTTTTCCTTGAATTCCGATGGGGAGGAGAAATTGGTCCCGGAGTGGTGAGGCCTGCTGCTGATGCTGGTGGTAGTGGAGGTGTCGGGCTTGCTGCTGCTGCCTGTCTGCTCCTGCGTCTTCTCGTTCCACAAGTGCTCTGTGGTAGTCGAGGACGGGGAGGCGGGGGAAAAGCAGGAGAGCAGTGGGGGGAGGGGTTGGACATCCATGTACAGACAGAAGAAGGAAAATTTCACCTTATTCGGAGCACAATTTGGTTCCGTTTTGTGCAGAAGAAAATTAGATTATGAGTTCTGGAATTTTGCGTAGGCGTGTGCACCATGAAGATGTGGGAGGCGGAAAGTATGAGCGAGTGTTGTCAAATGGATCGGATGGCGTAAGCGAGCCGCTTTTAGGTGCTGATTACTACGATCAAAGGTCGCGCCAAGCTTATTATGTGAGTTTGTGAATGTGTGCTAGCTTGTCTTCTGCATCCGGATCAGTCGGATTTCACATATAAGACTTGGTACAAGTACATCAGGGAGTATCTTTTACTCAGATCGGTTCTTGAGGAGCTTATCCGAGCGAAGGTACAGGTTCTCGAAAGTAGTAATGTTCATGGGCTGGAGCTAAGTTGGTCGTATATGCCATCCTCACCGGACTCCTAATTCTGTACGAGATCTTATGAGAGTTTTTGGTCTGGGACGCATGACATCAGATACCTGAAATAGGGGACTTATTTTTGGGAAGGGAGACATCCGTTTAATTGGTTGTATGCTTTTGTTGAGGACCCTGAGCACTCTGAGGACTGCGAGAGTACTCTGATGTTCTCTGGACTCGGGATATGACTTCATTGTTCTGCCTCTGTTGATGTATGCTGGCGTTCTCCTCCCTGTCAGCTTTATGTTTTTCTCCTGAGAAATCAACCAATCCAGACTTTGAGTTTATATCTACCTCCAATAGTAGTGCATCGTAGAGAGACCTAAGAGCTTGATTTGCAGCCGTTGTCCAAGGCTTTTTTTTTTCTCCTCTAGGGTTTTCCTCTAAGCCTTTCTGTCTGATGAAGATAACCAAAGTTGAGCTCCTGCAAAGTGCCAGCATACCTATTTACATACGTGGAGGTGTGAATCTTTTGACGAGACTGTTGACAGACACATGGATTCATTAGACTGGCTGCGAGATGGTGTCCATGTTGGCCAAGAGTAAGCCAGCTCCATATATGAATTCCTATGTGTTTGTTATTGGAACTTCAGAGTGCGTGTTGATAAGACTGCCTGTAATTGAAGAACAGACCCTACAGTGAGCCACAGACTTTGAGTGAGAAACACGGAGGCAGTAAAACGTTGGAGAGGGAATCAGTTGTTTCGAAGTTTATTACAGGAATAATGTCGAAGTGTCTGTCAGCAGTCTTCTTTCAATTTTCCTTTCAGTAGTCTCGTTGTTATTTGCAACATGCTGACAGTTGTACAATATTGGTTCAGACTAGCGACGAAGACGACGACGACGTGAGGGGCAGGAGGAGTAAGGCTGATCAAGTGTGGTCCAATATCTTCTCTCGATTGTTAGTCCAGTGGGCTCAATGGTTCAGTAAGTTCGTTTCATCTTCTATGTGAAGTTTGTGCAATGTACGTAATTGAATTCTTGAATGCTGAACCCTTCGTCGTTTGCAGGTGTAGCAAGTTGTTACTCCGTTGTCTAATGTGGTCGTAGCGATGATGCCGCATGGACGCTACGGTAGTGTCCATCTTCAGTTTACTGTTTTCAACTTCAAACTGCCCGTGTACACTTATATACCTTGTTTCAGCGTCTTGCATGTTCCTTCAATATTTCCTTCTTCTCTGTTTCGTCCATGCAGCAAATGTGGTTGTCGGTTCAGGAGCACTTCTGGGAACAGTGTTTTTCCGAGTACTCCGGCGGCCCGGGCACGGTGAAAGAACTATGATTGCAGATTTATCACCACTTCAGGTAATTTTTAAGCGTCGGTATACAGTATGTGGCAGAAGTCTAGAATTATATTTGATGGCCAGGGTTACCTAATGATGGTTGTCTTTATGGTATTGAGAAGGTTGTGCCTTTGTTGTATTATCAAAGTGGGACAAAGAGAACAATTTTCATCCTCGTGAAAACACACCGCAATCGCAATGGCCTTCCTATGGATTCTCAGCTGGGTCAATTCAAGTAGAGAATGTACTGTCATTGTCCTCTGCCAAGGACTTTGTTTTTCCGTAGATTATATGTGTTGAAGAAGGCTTCATCCTTGTCTAGTGCCAGTAACGTGTCCTGAATATCGAATAAACTGAACTACTGGGAGAGATTGATTGTCTCAATAGATTATCATTCTCGTCCTACTGGGGTTCTAGTATACTTGCCAGTTTGATGCCATTAGAACCACAGGCTGATGACTATAGAACCGGCACCCTGCTAGGCTCGCGCCTGGAGAAAGCAGAAGTGGGGAGAGTGTATAAATAATCGATTAGAGAAGAAAACTCAATCTTCGAAGGCTGAGAAAATCAAGTCCTCGAAGGCTAAGAAAACACAATCTTCGAAGGCTCGCATCAGTACTGATCCAACCTACATGGAGATGGTATTAGCACTTCCCCTCTTCTCTCCTTCTTAGAGGTGTTGAGCTTTCCAGGTAAATCTTCGACAACAGCGTGCACCAAGCTCCAAACCACAGCCTTGTAGCTCAGAGGTCTCAAGGGCATAGGATGCATTGAAGTGCATTGTGTTTTCACGTTGTTGATCATATTTGTTGGAGTCCTCCTTATATACGAAGTTCGACAGTGGAAAATCAAAAGGATGCGATGAGCTTTGGTTACTTGTTTCGTGATGGCTTCACTGTCAATTATTTAGACAAAAGGATCTTGGATAACAATCAAAGACTTAACGTTTTTGGCCTGTTTTTTTAAAATTAGGAAAGACGGCTCCAGCAGCTACAAGAAAAGTTGCATGTGCCTTTTGATGGAACTCTACCTGAACACCAGGTGAAGATTATCTCATGATTTCTTTTTGTTCTACTCAGTCTTACTTTTGCCCGTTACATGTTCAAATATATGTAGATCAAACTCTCATCCGGATAAGCTTCAGTACGCTCTGTGTGATAAACCCTATCAATTTTACTATTGAACTTGACCTCTTTCCCGATGGCACCAGCATGTCTTTCTTGGTGAGATTTCACTGTATATTTCAAATTTCAGGAATACAAAGGTTAAGATTCAGTCTGCTGGCTTTGTCGGGTGGTGCCTAACCTACCCATATTTGTTGCGTCTCAGGAAGCCTTGAAATCTCTTTGGCGAGCAGCATTTGCAAACCGTGAGCTCCCAGGACTTGTATGTGAGGAATGGAAAGAGATGGGCTGGCAAGGAAATGATCCTTCAACTGATTTCAGGTCTGTTGATCCTCCTGTAGTGATGTTCGCCGGTTACGATATTCATTTCATTCTTGTCACTGGTTTCGTGTTTTTCCTTTTCTTGATTTGTTCCTATTTATCATCTGATCACAGCTAGTGTATGAGCCCAAAATGTTAGATCAGCAGATGGTGTTGATTTCAAACACATCATTGCGTCTATTTCGTTGTTGCGTTTTATGATCTACAAAGCTTTTGGGTGGAAGTCAAATATTTACACTTGGAGGGATGACGAGCGAGAAATGACATGAGTTGCTAATTTTTCATACTGGAAATGCAGAGGGGGTGGATATGTATCACTAGAGAATCTTCTATTCTTGGCCCACAAATTTCCTGTACGTGAAACAGACCTCTACGGATGCAGTTGATCAATTGGTCCAACCCTGGTGCATTGAGCAGAATTCGTTTATTAGCACTTAATGAACTCGTGTTCTATATATAGGAGGTTTGTATGAGAGTAATACACTTGTCTGGTGTTGTCTCTCTCTTCATGCCTAAGTTGCTCTTTCTATGCGGACTAAATGCCGCACGACTGTATGGCGTGCAGCGGTCATTTCAGAGGTTGTTGCATAAACAAGAGGGCAAGAGGGCAACATGGGAATACCCATTTGCTGTTGCTGGTCTCAACATTACATTTATGCTAATCCAGATGCTCGACCTTCGGGCAGGTACCTCTGGTCTTTCTAGCTTAAATAAATCTTAGTCCTTGATTCTCGCATAAATGTTATCACCTTACATTCTTCTTCCTTGCAAGGGGTTGAGCTAAAATTGAAAGTTGCCTGCAGGATCATAAAGATATGTAGGTTTCATTGGTCAGTGTTATTTTGTTTGTTAAGTTCGTAGTTGTCTTCAAGTGTAGGATATAGGATGTACAAGTATGAAATGGTTTTTTCGTGGAAATACAACTCGAGTCGAACACAATTATGCATGGTGTACCTTTCGTTAATAGGAACGGGTCCCAACAGCTAATTAGAGTGGCATTCTTAACCTCTCTTAACCTAGTATTAGGATAATTAAATAAGCAGAACCTCCTCCACCTTGAAACTTTCTCACCTTCTCTTTTTATTTTTCAGCTGTACCAAGTACACCGGCTGGAGTAACCTTCTGTAAGATCCTTGCAGGTGAAAGTACTTTCCTGAATCCTCCAGTGTTTTTTGGTATAAGGTGACTCAAACTTCCCCACTTTTTTGCATTGTTCAGGACAACGCTGTTCATCATGAACGGTTTATACCTATCGGTGTAAACATTGTAGGCTGGGACCTCCTACGTAACAGTACGAATCCATGGCTCAATCTGTCATTTGAGAACTGGATGCCATCCTCTATTGAAGATACGGTATGGATATTAACTATGGTGCATGGATCACTGAACTGATGGATGCTATTGTGCTGTTCAACTTGCAGAGGATGAGGCAGCATTCGACATGCTCTATTGCGTTGCATTCGAAATGATGGACGCACAGTGGCTTGCCATGCATGCATCTTACATGGAATTCAATGTACTCCCACATCATTGTACTTCGAATTCATTTCCACTGTCTTCGCATTGCCAGCCACATGGTAGTGATTCATATCTCCTGTATAGAAGACTTTTTCTGCAGAGGACATCCTTTCTACTTGCGTGGAGATTGCCGTGTTGACATCATCCTGAGTCTGAGACTGTGTTTCCTGAATGACTTGGAATGGTTGTGAGCAGGCTGTGTTGCGGGCCACTCGTACTCAACTTGAGAGAGAGTTGATGTTGGAAGACGTGAACCGGGTGGAAGACCTGCCAGCTTACTCCCTTCTGCTGGCAGATTAGCAAAAGCTGTATACAAAGCTTGTGTTTTGGTTCAATCGTCAATGTAAGCTCTTCAGACCAGTCTCTGAAAGGTTGATACGGCCGATTGTTTCAGGGTGCCACAACTGTGTACTCCAGGTGCCACCCAGCAGCCTCTAATTTAATAAAGCCGTCCCAAAGAGAAAGCGCTCAGTCAACACCATGGCTGGATCATTATTACTGCCCAATCCAAGGTGACTTGGATGGTACACCTGACACGAGAAAGCCAAAAAATCTCCAAAAGTGACATCATCACGCTTTCAGTGCTAACGATAAAAGAGGTTCAGGTATTTATGTGATGTTGTAGTAAATAGTCTCCTGTATAGTATCATCCACATTGTAGTCTCGATACTGTTTGGATAACCACATTTTTCTGATCCATTTGCTGTAGACAGGATATCGCCCCGAGCCAAGTCTAGCTGAGTCCAGCATCGTCATGTAGGTCTGTCATATTTACCTAATCTTTTCGAGACCCCGTCGAGGATTCCGGTGTGAGTGTATTGGTTGTTTGTTCTCTTTTTGAGAAACATTTGAGATATACCTTGAGAGATCCAGGTAATAAGTTTCAGCACAGGCTGCTATAATCGTGGTGCCAAATTTACCCCCTGCGCTACTTGTTGTGGATAGTTTAGGGACTTCCGACATCCCTTTTGTTGTCTTCCTGACAGGTTATTCTTCGGTACCTGTTGATTGGAGCGCTTGACAAGCTTTACAGCAGTTATTGCCTGAATGATTTTGTAGTGCACGTGCAGTTATAAAAGCCAGGACATAGTCATTGATGAAATATGCCTCTTCGTGATTTGTTTCCGAGATGAAGAGTTGTGAACTCGAAATGAATTAGCCTTTTGTTGACACATCATCAGAATGTTGAATACAATGGCGAGGGTTTAGGAAAGCTGGACTTCAGATATGGCATTTAGTCGGCACTGAATGAGAAGATCAAAAAATTGAAGTAGTGGTATGGTGGAACGGTTGTGTCCCTTTTCCTGCCCAACGTCATCTTTGAAGCCGGTTTTCACGGTCAATTTCCATCTGAGCGGATTTTATTACGGCCTTTTCGGAAGATCCAATGGATCGTGTGAGAAAATGACTGCGAAGACTTCGATAAAGTAGAAGCAATCAGCTCTTGAATATGAAGTAACGAATGGAGAACTAACACTCATTTTTCAAATGCGTCATGTGGCATTTACTTACGCTCAAGCTCTTGTGTAAGCCGTCGAGGCAGAAGGTATTAAAAGGTCTACATATCAAACTATCTAACTACCTATTAAACTGGCGACTCAGTAGTAATTAACGTACAAGGGAATGAGGGTGTTGATTTCATGGAACCTCAGATCTTAACCCGCGCTTGCAACTAAAGTGGAGGTACACGACCACTCTCTTTTGGTAGATAGGGGAGAGCACAACCTTATGACAGGTTTCCTAATGATTGGGACTGCAACTATAAATTTACTGCCAGTTTACCACAGTGTGTAGACCAAAGTCCCAACGAATGAATATGGTCCTTGTGAACGTTATCCACTTGGAAGACACAGTCGTGTGCAAACAAGAAGGTGGCACTATTGGCCCCGACACCGAATCTCGTCGATAAAATATTAAACCGCTGTGGGAAGCGACTCGGAATGGAATTTGGACGGAGAGCTGTGATGGAGGGTGGAACGGTCCGTAGTATGTAGAATCCCTTCATTTCCAACCGACGCATTGGAATCCATGAACGTACGAATTATGCCCAGGGAAGTAGGAATCTTGAATTCGAGGATGGATCCGTGCGCAAGCACCAGCAGAATCCTCGCTCAAGATGGATTGGCAGCCCGAATCGGTCCTGGGATGACTCTTGAGTGCCTTTCACTGCCGAATTTGCAGTGTAGAAAGGTGAGTTGCTTTCAGACGTGTGTTGCGAGTGGTAGGACAATCGTCAAAAGACATGATTTTGGGAGGAGGCGGAGGCGATTTTATCTCGAGGAGGCATATGGAGCTGGAATTGGAGAATCGCAGCTGTCATCTCGCTGCTCCAGAGTCAGAGCTCTCGAAGGTGCAGAGTCGGATCCGCTGGGTCCTGGGTACTGGGATAGAGCAGAAGGCAAAAAGCAGATGGACGAAATAGAGGACATGAAGGAATTAATCGCGGAAGCGGAGAGGCTGAACAAGGCGAGCCAGACTGACTCGGCCACGGCGGAAGAGCGTGAAGAACGCGCTCGTCAGGCTGCAGCGAAACTGCGAGAAGAGCTCGCCAAAGTGAGTGGATTGTGCTTGTTTGCAACGATTGCTGTACGTGAACTCTGTAAACGTCGCGGTCCTGATAGACCGCGACGTGCTCTGTCCTTCGGGGAAGCATTGTCCTCAGTCAACAAGTTGGTTGTCAGTTTCCATATCCATTGTCGTCTCCTTCTCGCTGCATGAATATAGTAGAATTTTGTAGCTGGCCTCGAAAGCATCAAATGACGTTATCTGCCGTTCAGCATCTGTGGTCAATTTTCGCATTATTTATCCTCCTTTTCTGACGATACAAGGTTAGATTGGAAGATGAAGCCCGCCACCCTCCGGTCTAGTGCACTTGCAGCGATCTGTAGTTGGGCAAGGTAATTCATGTCTGTGAAGCTAATTATCAAGAGTCCAGCTCCGGTTTGTTGATAGATAGTCTCAGTTTGTTTATGGATTACTGGACGTCAGTTCAACAATCTCGCTCTCAAAGTATCTGATGAGAATCGAAGCACTTCAGAACATTAAGTGGACCCAGCAGAATTCAACCAAAGTTAGCGCAACTAACAGATTGTTTCGCACTTAATAGCTTTTGTGAAGGGATCTAGAATTGTGAATATTGAACCGAATGCTTGTGCGTGTGGGATGAAGCGTGCTAGGGAACAAGCCGAACAACGAAAAACTGCCGAGAAAATGTATCAGCTGGGGCAAACAGCATATGCCAGGGGAATGTACGACAAATCCGTTGAGCTTTTCGAGGCTGCTTTGACTAACGTGCAAGGGACAACAAACCTTGGTGGTGAGGTAAAACCCTTACACTGGTTGGTTGTTCCGCGTGTCCTACTCCCGGTTGTTCTAATGTGCTTTATAAGCCTCTTACTTGAAATTTGACCGCCTAATTATAATCCATGATCTTTATAAGCTCTTCATTTTCTGTAATTGTCCAACATAAGGCACAGGTGATCGTTGCCAAAGGTTTTCATGTCCAAATGATATAAGCCTTGTATATTGTGTAGGTGTCACCGTGTAGTGGTTGTATGCACATGAACGTTCTCACCATCGCTTTTAATGCCAGCACAGACAGTCTGACTTACCGGATTTGATGTGTGGATTTAACAGAGAGCGACGAAAAAATTTCCCCAGATCATATAAGAAAATTTTACAGAATATGTCGAAGAGTTGAGAATAAAATTCTAGTTCCAAGTTCTTTAGATTCTTTTCCATAAAATTTTGTTGCGTGTTTCGACGGCAATGTTCGTTTGAGCCGTTTCGGAATTCGAGCATAGTGTTCGAGGTTTTTCATATACTGGAGTAAGAATACCGCTCACTCTGCTGGCAGCTACTAAACTATTTTATGTAAAACGCACGCGGAAAGAGGTGTAGGGAAATGAACACATTTTCCCGTTTTCTGGACGCAGATCCAGATTTGGTTAGCGATGGCGTACGATGCAAACAATCGGCACGATGACTGCATCGCCCTGTACAAACGACTCGAGGCCCGTCATCCGAACAAGCAGATCAAGCGCCAGGCTGCCGATCTCCGCTACATACTTGAGGCTCCAAAGCTCAAAATCTCGAGGGAGGAGATGGTATCAATCCCCATCATTGAGCGGGACTATGACAAGTACGGGCCTCTTACTCTTCAGTGTCTATATTTCAGCATTTTAATTTTTTTATGCATTTTTTTATTCCATGCCCAAGAATTCCGAAGCATATGATTGCAATGACAGTACAGCTCTTGGCTGATGAAAATCTCGCCAACTGTTGGCAGAACCGCAAGAACGTACAGTCAGAAGTTGCGGGATCGAAGGCGTCCGAAGAAGAAGGTGCCACAAGAGAAAGATTACCTGGAAGACTGGTTGGTTTGGGATCCTCCTCGATGGGAGCGCAATCCCTATTTCTGGGTTGCCTTGACTGTCTGGCTGACCCTCGTAGGGATTTCTCTAATGTTCCAAGATTGACATCTCACGCGTCATTTTTTCCATATCAGCTTAGTGCCACGGTCCAGGAAATCTGACATGTCCTCCTGTACTTTAGTGTACCTTCAAAGAAGCTGTCCTCTTGTGGAAACATAGATCGAGGATTACCTTTGTACAGATTGTAAGATGAATCCCTCATTTTGTTGAGACAAGTTGTGGGCCACTTTGTCCAGCCCATTGTGGTGAGTGCACAGCACCTATAAGACAAATTACTTTCTTTGCTAAGAGAATCAAACGAAGCATAACCGTACGCCAGTTATGCAGTGCAAATTCTCCAGGCAAAGTCGTCCCTGCTGCTGATAAGACATTGATGACCGAAGGTCGAGGCTGACAAACCTCCAACTAGCCCGCAGAGAAAGTTCTGTCTGCATCAATGATATATGATCTTGTATGAGTTAGCTGCTTCCAGCTGCAAGTTTAGCGAGGTAAGCATGATATATCGGACTAGTAAATGCTGCGGTCAAGTGTGCCATCCGGATTACATTTTCGTTCCAATCTAAACCTCAACTACAGCTATTATAAAGATTCTGCTGTCTGAATCATGGAAGGCTGAACCTGGATCTACTATAATCAAAAGCTTCCCGTCTTGATTCCATTATGTTTTTGGTGTAGTGTACCACCAAGAAGCATTGGGAAGTTCAGTCTTTTTTGTGGAGCCAGCATGGTCTGATTCACGGTAAGCTAAGGAAGTCTCTCTCTCGCTCTCAGTCTCTAAAGTTGAAACCAGGTGCCTTCAATTGAGAAAAAACACTTATCTGAATATTGCAGGCGCCTGAATACAAGACAAATGCGAAATCTGACTTTTACGAGAACCTCTGCCCTGAACAGCCCAAAGCAGAGGTTTCCGCAGGTCAAAGCTGAAGTTTTCGGTACCCTATCCTCACCTGTCGGGATTCTGCTGGGAGGCCATCATGGAAACGAACAAATGTATCACTCATCTGCGGGATTTGAACCGTGGATACGGCACTAAACTAGTCACAACTGCTAAACTTTCTCGTCACTGAGTATCACAACAGGCAGTTCGATTCGATTTTGTGCAGCTGCGCGTGCTACGGGATCAAGGTGGTTACCAACAAACCTATCCCTTCGAATGTCCCGTGTGAAGGTCAGATCCAATTCTCACTCCTGGCTACGTCACATTAAGTCAGATCAGCTCATCCCCTCCTGCCAATCCACTTGATGCTCAATGCACACTACATTTCACATCACAATGCAGCGCTTGCAGCTGCATCTTCAATCGGAAATCTCCGTCCATGACTCCGATGCCTAAAAAACATCGTATTTATAACTTGCTTGTAGCAACACGGGTAACAGAGGTCGACGTCGACAAACTTAGATCTTCAGTTGGAAACGTAGGCACCCTTCTCCTTAACGGGCGCCGACCTGAATGCAGGCTGGCGAGTCAGTGGCGACCGCCACACGGATGGATGTTCTTCCATTTTCGTCGAGGAACATCCATCCATTTCAGGAAAAGATGACAAGAGGGAACTGCGGACGTCAACGCAGAGCCGAGGAGGTCGTTGGTCGTGAAACTGACAATGCTTTGTTGTGGGTCCGGAACACGGGTCTCTTCTTCCCCGGACATGGACACCGTTCAAAGGACCAACGACCACTGCAGCACCCACAAAGTTGCTCCACGGTACTGTCCCACAACGACGGACTGGGCGGGCGGGCGGACGGACAGACAGCGTGGCATCGGCGGAAGGGCTTCAGCGGGTGGGGACGGGCACCAGGTGGACGAGGAGTTGCGATCCCATTGGCCCTCCGAGACGAAGGTGTCCACGTCGACCGACCACATGGCGCGCCGTGCACCACCTCTCTGTGAGACCGTGTTGGAGCTTGAGGAGGCCCGATGGATAAGCCAAGCGTCGCCGCTCGTCTCGTCTCGAGGCGCTGGGGCTCCGCCATCTCTCGCCTGCGCGAGCTGCAACGACGATCCTTCCATGGATCTCCACTAGAGAATTATAATATCTCCGCGCCTTCACCGCGAGGGCAGGGGGTTCCTCCAGCTCTGGCTGACATTCCCTCTACTTTTCCCCGGCTGCATCTTGGCTCGATCCCGGACTGCTGTAGCTCGTATTTCTCGTTAGCGGAGGAGGCATTAGTGGATTTGATCGTCTAAATTTGAGGTTTAAGGGGGCCGGTCGCTATTGCCGCGTTCCGAGTAGCTGGAAGAGAGGAAGCACAACAGCGGGAGGAGGAGAAGTGTGGGTGAGGTGCGCAGGGGGCCAGTGCGAGGGAGATTGAGAGATGGCTGTCATGATGCCTCATGGGCTTTCGAAGGCGGGACGATTCCTGATCGGTGCACCACATTCTGCACCTCGGAGCGTTACAAGACCTGGGTTGGTGCGTGCTGCCTGTAAGAGCCCTCCCTGTTCTACTCTTCAGATTTCCTGATCTTCTCCAGCTGTCGGTTTCGTCACTGGATCTGCGAGTTTAAACTCAGTGTTGCTGTTGCTGTTGCTCCTTCTCCTTCATGTTCGATTGTCGCAGTTCTTAAGAACTGCGACAATCGAGAAAGAAAAACAATTGTTTTTCTTTTTTCCGAATGAGTGTTCGTCGTCGGTGGCGAAATTCCGAATGGCCAGCCGTTCTCAATTTGCCATAGACCTAATTACCGTGAACTTAGTGACTCGTCAGCACAGTTGTTGTTGTATCACCTGGGAGGAAACGGGTTTTACGGGAGGCGAAAACTCAACACTCTGTCCGCTCCACGTGAATTCCCTGTGAGAAGTTATAGAATGATTTTGTCGCTTGTGAATGTCCTGTCTATTCGTATTGGTGTTCTGTCATCTCCGATTTCTGGCGTCCGGTCCCTTCTGCTGCTCAAGACACTCTACTCTTCCGACGTTTGCTATGAAGGACACCAGGAATTTGTCTTGTTCAAAACAATTAAGCCACATTTTTTCTTGCCCGTTACCCATGTGTAAGTAGTATAGAGAGAATATCACTATCCAACGTTTAAAATGTTAATCGTGGTTGTAAAGATGAGTGAAGTATTTTAGTGTAGTGCGGGTGGAGAAATATTTCTGGAACATCGGAACTTTTCTGAAATGCATTTGTTGGTTTAACAGCAGAACCCTCGGAGAAGTCCTTGGATGTTATGCGCAAATTTTCCGAGCAGTATGCTCGGCGATCAGGAACATATTTCTGCTGCGATAAGGGTGTAACATCAGTTGTGATCAAGGTAAGTCCTCTCAGCTTACTAATGAGTGCACTCGAGAGTTATGTGGAATTTGCAATTCATAAATAATGATTTCGGATGTGGAACGGAGGAAATTACAGATCATGGTATCATCGATTATGAAACAGAGATTGAGCCGGGAATATTTTTTGAGCTGAATGAGTTAATGTTTGCTGCTCGCAAAGTCTCTTTTCCGTCTATCTTTTGAGCTGAATTATAGTTACAAAGTTGGTGGCTTTTGCAGGGATTGGCAGAGCATAAGGACTCGCTCGGAGCACCGTTATGTCCTTGCAGGTTAGTTCTGAATTCGGTTGTTACAGCTAATGCTATATGGATTGTAATAGCTTTAAATACTTCCGTGTGTTGTTTCCAGTATAGGTCGAATTATACAAAAGCATAATTAGTTCAATCTTGCACGAGGTTCCAGAGAGGCTTAGTATATCGTACTACACCTTACCGGATGCTGTTTGTTGTCCATGTAGCTGCCGTTGTAGATAGACTCGAGCCAGTAGGTCTTTCCAAAGCTTGGGTCATGCATATGGACAATTTGTTCGATTACTAGAGAAGTTTTTTTTTCTTGCAGTGTACGAGTTTGCAATTAGTTTGTTCGGTCGTCTTTAATGGGGAAGCTATGAATGGAGATTCTATTTGAAGGTGCAATCCGTAGACCCTGTCAGGTTTCTTTCTAACCTCTACCTCTTGATTCTGCTGCAGGCATTACGATGATAAGCAGGCCGAAGTGGAGCAGGGATTCTGGAATTGTCCTTGTGTTCCAATGCGAGAGAGGTTTGTGCTCTTCTCACCAGATTTTCCTTGCACATCCAAAGTTTTGTAGCATTGCTGTACTAACTGTACTAAGCTTCTCTCAAAGTTGCCTCCCTTCTAGGGCTGAAGATGGTGCAACCCGTTACACCATCTTCAGCCCTATAGATCTGAATGGTCTTTCGACATCGTGCGACTACATAATTATGCAGTTGTAACAAGGTCTATAAGAAAGCAATTCAAGATACGCACATAGTGCTTATACGCTGAAACAAAATTTAAAATTCTGCCGAGAGGCCTTTTTGGTAGATCCTGTGCATACCTCCGTAGAGCTATCAGAAACCACAAGCATATCAAGTCAGGAATTATCTGTTGATTCCAGTACTGTTACTGGCTGTGCCACAACTAGCTTAACTCTTTCAGTTACTAAACGTCGTACTTCGGCTTCTCTCAGGAAGGAGTGCCACTGCATGTTGTTTTTGACTTCCGATAACGATTTTGCCGGGACAGAACAGGTATGTAGCTCTTGCGAGGTTTGGATGACTGATGGAAAGAAATAGTTTCCCGTTTGATAGTTTTCTATCCCAAGGAAAAATATGAGAGTGAAGGTTTGTACCTGCTGAGACAGAGTTACTTTTTACGTGCATCATTCGTCGTCGATCCTAATAATTTTATTTTTTTACCTCAGTTATTATTGTGACAATGATCTGTGAATAAAATATTTCGGACCATAGTCCAGTCGAGAAAACAGGTTCGATAGATCAAAATTTTGAAAAATTTGATAATCGAAGTGTCCTTTGATAACATTGGACGCCCCAAATTTTTAGACTCTGGATTGACTGCCAACTCTCTCCTCTTCTCAGGTGATTACAATGGAGGAGATTAAAGAGCTTACTGCAAACTATTGATGAAATCTGACGCAAGTTGTCGTCAGCTGTACGAATACCACTTGGAACCAGCATTTGATGGGAAATTTTCTATCCTTGGTGGTGATGTAGCAGAGTCTCGTTTCTGCTACAACTTAGGAGGATCATATCACCTGATGTATAAGTAAGCATGTTGGCGGAAGGCAGTCTCAGTCTGTGTATAAGTGTAAATCAAAACAACAAAGAGTGTACATTGCTTCTACTTGATTTCTGAGTTCCTAGCAGGTAGTGAAGATCCTCATCAATCATGTAACGTAATAGTTGTTGACAACGTTAGGTGGGTAGAGATGTAAGTAAGAGTTCGTCGGTCATCTGGAGTTGTCCTTCAACATGAAGCCACTACTACACCTGTTTATTTAACCGGTTTAGACAGTGGTAAAGTTTTTCTACTGGTGCTAAGAAGTCATTGGTCAATTATGAAGATGATTGCTCTTGTGCACTCATGTCAGGTGATTTACCACGCGTCCATTTGAGTTGGGATCGTTGATTCTGCTTCCTTGTTTGGGTGTTCTTCGAGGTTGTGCTGCTCTTACGGAGGATGTCGGACAGACCTTGAAGTTAATAGGATTGGTGTCTTGTACAGTTTTTGTTTCGACTTTGTTTAATGTGAGTCTTGTCCAGTATCAAAATGGGGAGTTTGGTAAACGACCCGAAATGACATATAGTGAGAAGAACTATTCATTGTAAGCTTGACTCATCGAGTGACTAGTGCACAATAGTAAAACATATGAGTGATGGTGGCGTTCTCACAATGAGTGTAGTGGTAATAATTTACACCAAGGTACATCATGATAATCTCCTCATATATCAAAATATGTATAGTTGACAATACGATAAATCAAACTTGAGAGATGCGAGTAGTAGTTTTTATATATTTAGAGTGATTAGCGGTTCAAATTCAAAAAATTACATGTGGTTGTATACATCTAACACCAATCAGATCATAACTTAAAGATAGATAGAATGAAATTTGATATCATTAGTTTACAACTTGAATTTTATGTTGAACTTGTTAGAAAAAAAATAAAATTCCACGAAAATTAGAAATTTAAAAATAATATATTGGTTATTTTTTGTTCATCTTAATGTGTTTAAATGCGTTGTCTGTAATTATACTACATAACAAATATTTTGATTTGCGCTCAAAATTATAAATAAAAAATAAAAGATATTTAAGTTAAAAAAAAAATATTTAGTAATATATACTTTTAGTAAATAAATAATTCTTCTTACACTCCAAGAGATTATAAATGATTTAAAATTATTCATTCAAATTATATTTCAAGTCTTAAAATTTGTATTAATTATAGTAATAATTTGATACAAAATTAATTATATTTATAAAAATGTTATCAAATCAACTCACTTTGTTCTTTAAACATCACGTTTCTGATATAAAATATTTAATTTTTTATTATAATAAAATTTTTTTATATGAAATTGTTGTGTCAATTATAGAAATGTTGTGTCCATGATTCTCATTATACATAAAAATCAAAATTGATCAATCAATACAAAGTTGATTTAGAAATATGAAATAAAATTTTTGAAAATGAAATAAAAAATTAAATTTTTTTAGAATACACAAGAGAAGAGTTCATCTTGCAGGTTGGAGCCAACCAGATCCATGATAAATCAAAATGGTTTTTTTTTGACCAACCCTTCTATCATACATACACTCTTCCAAATACTTCATTTGGTTTTGTTGGTGTTGTTCCAAATAATTATAATGGGATTTGTAATTAACCATAAGGTATGGCTTGTAGTCTCATGATATTTTGATTCTGTGTGTGTTACACACTTAATATTATAAGAATATCATTTATACTTAAAAATATCTAATGGTTTTAATCTAATTTTGAAAAATATATCATAGTTTTAACAAATATTGAATGAATTATTTTAAACATATAATCATTCAAATTTACAATGTTTATTTACAAATTTACAATTCTAATTTTAATATACTAATTTTGAATTATGATTTTCGTTTAGCTTAAATTTTCTAATCATACCATGGAAGAAATTTAATTTTGTTTTTATCATTATGTCAAATGATCAGCCCAATTGCATGATTAATATATTTCAAATTTCTGATGTAATGAAAAGATCAACACATAAAAATTAAAATTGATCATTATTTTAGTTTAGTTGCAACAATAAAATTATCCACCTTGTTAAACTCTTGAAATTTTTTTATATTAATGGTATCATTTTATTGAATACATTGATGCAATCAATAACTTGTACTATTAAATTAATGGAATGATGTTGATAATAAATATACTCATAACCATGATAAACTAATTAACATCATGGTCAATATATCATAACATATGTTATTATGTATTATTATTTACTATGTAATTATCATAATAAATATTGATTTTTTATAAATATTCAAAAAATCATTTAATTTTTTTTGAATGATTACATTGAAAAATTAAATCTAAATATTTGATCAAAATTCTTGAATTTAAAAAAAACTATTTATTCATATCATTTATATATTTATTATTAATATGCATAAATTTCACATATTTATATTAAGCTATTAGAGCCGACAAGGAGTATATTGAGTCATGCTAATTTACCACAAATGTTTTGGAATGAAGTTGTAAATACCACAATTTATATAATAAACTTGTTTCATTTTAGTGCAATTAAGTATAAGATCCCATTTGAAATGTGGCACAAATGGTTAGTTGATTGTTCTATGCTTAGAGTATCTATATCATTGAAAAAGATGAGAAAGTTTAGAATCCTGCTGCTAACAAGGACAAATCTCATGCCCCAAACATAGTTGAGGGGGAGATTAATCTTGGTACTTCTCATGATTGGCTACAAGGATTTTTCCACCCATAGTGGAATAAGAAATAGAGCAGATTGTTGATAAGCCATATATTGAACTAGCGCAGCTAAATCACTATGAATCTTCAACTATGAATCAATTTGAGTCTTCAAGAAGAAGACAGTTGAGAATTGCAGTTGAATATTATGCTCGTAAAAGGTATGGTACTTGATTCCATTCAGACCCAGTGATTGCAGACATTGAAGCTGATGTTGATGATTTAGGTGATGCATTGATTATAGAAGATGAAGATCCACTACATTCTCTTAAGCTCAAGCTTCTAGCAAGAAGCAAGAGTGGGATGCATCAATGCACAAAGAGATGAAATCACTTCAAAACAACAAGACATGGGAACTCACAAATTTATCCCCGGCAAACAAGTGGTGGATTGTAAGTGGGTTTAGAGTATGAAGGATGTAGCTCTTGGAGCAAATAACAAAAACTTCAAGGACACATTGGTGGTGAAGGGATTCACCCAAAAGAAAGGTGTGGATTACAATGAAGTTTTGTCTTGGTAGCAAAGTATTCTACAATATGATTGTTATGTATTCTTGTAGTTGTAATATGTTCCTTGATTAGATGGATGTGTCACTGCGTTTTTATATGGATCGCTTGATAAAATGATCTTCGTGCGATAACCGCAAGATTTTGTGGTGAACGGTAAGGAAAAAATGATATGCATATTACTTAAATCCTTGTATGGATTAAAGCAAAGCCCAAGGTTGTGCTTCAATAATTTCATGTGTTCATAAGGATTCATAAGGAGTGTATATGATCCATGTGTGTATTTGAAACAAAAAAAGTAGTCCAAGTTTTGGGCTCATTATTCTTATCTTGTATTGATGACATGCTCATTGCAGTTAAGAATACATTGTGATAGTCGAAATGAGTTTCATATTTCGGAGAACCATGTGATGAATAGCATAGTGACGTACATTAACATCAAGTATCATTTTATTAGACATGCATTGTACGATAATGAGCTTAAGCTTGTCAAGATTGATGGAGAGCTTAATTCGGCTAATATGATAACCAAAGTAATTCTTCTGGATAGATTTTCAAAGCATTGTGCAAAATTATAAATTTTGCATCATTGAGTTATGTAGATAGTTTTTATTTATAGAATCTATGTTTGACATACTATCAATTAAAAGCTTAATTCAAGTTAACTCTATTCATAAAGGAAAGGCTAGTTTCTTAATTTTACCTCCTGTTGAGCTACATATAGATTGCATGAATAAGATATAAGTGTTTCAAAATATCTTCCTCTTAATATATGCAAAATAGATTTTAATTTCTATAAGCATATCAACAATGCAACCAACACAACACCATAGATAAGTGGTTCATTAATAGACTACATGCACTGGGAGTTTCACTAAAACTCAAAGTATATGAGTCTTTATAGTGAGAGTCTAATTGATCACCTAGAGGGACAACAAAATAAATATAAATAAATAAATAAGTATATAATCATGAGGCTAATAGATATTTAATCTAACTAGTCTAACCTAGATAAGTATGGTTAACAAAACAAAAGTTAAGCTTACAAATTCCCCCTTAACTGTAATCCAGGGGGTCAACATTAGTGTATAATACAGTAGTCATTAGAAGACATGGGAAAAAAAATTGAGATGAACAAGAAAGTGAAAAAAAAAATTCAAGAAAGTTAGAGTGGAAGAAAGGTGCAGGAACGGTTAAACTAGTAAATGAAAGTGATAAGAACACTGCTCATCACTAAGGAAGGTTGTCAAAGAGGGTGAGAGAAGTACAAGCCCAAGATTAAATATGTATGATGTTTCATAAGTTTCAAGATCAGTTGACATAATCTCCACACAAGATGAGTACGTCATACCAAGTAGTCCACAAAACTACTCTATACCACCAGGCATCGGACTGCAGTTCCTCTTGGCAGCCAGACGCAGTGGACCCAATGACCGCGTAAAAGAAGATTCATTCATTCGGAGAGCATTTTTTGTTTGTTTCTGTCCCGTGCTCTCTCTCTCTCTCTCTCTTTCTCATTTTTTTGACGCTAGTGTTTGTTTCCAACCTCAGGGATTGTGTTCAACATAGCCACGCGAAGCATTATCTCAGAAAACAACCCGTACACACATGCACAGACGACACTTATTGTATTACATCCCACATGAAAATGGGGTCGAAAGGCAATTGCAAGGCCTGCAGTCTATAGCAGTTCGATAGTAAGATACAAAGAAGAAAGGAACGAGATCCAGAGCTCCTGCTTATCTTCTCTCTATCTCAACCCTGCCGATCGGTAGCCGGTTGTCCTTATGACTGACTGCTTGATAAGTTTATAAGGACGTGAGTATACTCTGCACTGAGTTCTGAAGCTGAAGTTTACTGATCTGAGACAGTATGGATTCTTCGCATGGAGTCGAGTCCATGGTGCGGTGCAGCTGTCTGCAGGTTCTATGCAAGGGAAGAATCATTTGCAGACACTTAGACCAAGTGCGGCGGGTAAGGGCCCAAACACGGCCTCTGTAATTATCCTGTAAACTCGTTCCGTGTAGTGCAAAGCATCCCAGTACACAAAGTTCGAATCCGCCACTTCTGAGCACGTTCTTACTGCAGTTATGTTACACGAGGGACCAAATTCGAATAATCCTGTTGCGCAACAAGCTCTTCTGCTGTTTTGATTCAGGATACCTGCAACAATCAATCACGACCGCGGTGTCAGTTATTGCGGTTTCACTTCTGGATATTACTTTCAAGTGGCCTCTTCCACATTCAGCTACCACAGTCGCTGTGATGAATATCCATCGATCGAAGAGCTTCAAACAAAGGAGTCAAATGTTAGTTACATTTACAGTTCAGATGTCGAGCTACATTCATCGGGTCAGCTACCGTGTATTAGGAGAGTCTCCAACCTCTGCATTGTGAGCTCATAAAGCAAGGAGGGCGATTGAACAAACCATATTTTGTTGGATTCTTTAAAATGTCGGTGGTGATATTGAAAGGGTCAGCGAAGAAGAAGGTGGTTCCACTAGTTTCAGCATCCAGGAGCTCCATCGCCTGCCTGTACTTTGAATTGTACTCTTGGACAAACGGCTGGACAGACTCCACACACATGGTTCCGTTATTCCGAATGCCGGCGTTGGTGATCACCAAAGGCGAGCAGCCGAGAGAAAATACACCAAGAATCGCAAATTTCCGAGCTCCTTTGGCGTAAAGTTTCTGGCATCACATGTCATAGCGGTTAGCGATCTACCGAATGCTCCACGGGCAAGTCTCATATCGTTGACAAAGAAGCAATATTTTTCGAAGTCTAGCTAAAAATTGCACGTGTATAGTCAATTATGTTGCTTCAGCAATTTGGGGTTCACAAATTATGCTTTCTTAGCCGAATGTTGTCTACCGCCTGCTGAATTACGAGCTCGATGTATTGTGTCTGGCTGTACTGCGCCTGTAAATCTGGACTCCCAAGGTAGCCCAGAAGGTCGTTCTCACCGAAGGCAATCACAAACAAAGTCTGGCTGTTAATCAGCGGGGCTGGAGGCGTGTTAGGGCCCACCCAATTTGGAAGACTCGGCAGCCACTGAATGACAGACTGCCTCTCTTGCCGCAGGAATGACATTCTGCATCGATCCATGTTTGAAGTCCGAGTCAGAATAAGTTCATCCACCGCATTTCATTGCACGTCGGAACGCTGCTGATCGGCCCAAAGATTCAAAAACTCTCCTACATCTACATTCTTCAAATTTAACACTCACATATCCTTAACCACTTGCTCGGCAAAATACATATGTGCATCGAATGTCATAGCGAATTCCTGTCAAGATATGGAGTGCGGGAACTGCGGATCTGTAATCAACTGATTTAAGAACACAAGAAAAGTTCCATGCAAACCCACAAGGTCTTATCGTAACAATAACATCAGTGACGAATATTTGAAATGTTGTATAAGTTTTTACATGCATAAGTGACGAGTCTCACAATAGCAGCATTGATTTCATTGAGCCATCCCGATCCTGCAGAGGCAGTGTTAATTCCCTGAAGAGTTTGGGGTCCTGATTGACTGCCATTTATGTATGGAGGCGGAGATGGCAGTCCAAATTTCGGAGCTGGACACCAATAACAACAAGGACAACTCTTAGAACTTGACTAGACTCAATCATAGTCGAAATTATTAAAAATCAGAAATTATGAGTGCAGGTGCACACACAAATTAACCTTAACTGGACATCCCCAATCAAGGTGCAGATCATACATATCATGCTTCAACACTACCACATGAACATATCCCAAAAAGATCGAAGAATTTGAGAATGCATCAGTAAGCATTAAATCCATTCTTACAAACGCTTCAGTATGTGATTCGGACGAGAGACTTCTCGTCAGGCGACCACATACCAATGAGGTCGGGGTATATTTTGCCATTTGTAAAGCGGCCAGTGGGTTTTTTGAAGAAATCACGTCCATAGGGAGGGAAATTGGCTTGCGCCGGAGTAGTAATGAAGTTGTTCACTCCAACATCAAATGCAGAATATGTCTGGAGCAGGTTACTCCAGTGAACGCAGTACGTCCAACTACGCCACCACGTTTTAACACATCTACTTCGAAGAATAATCAATCTCACACGAAGTACTGGCGACCAGATGTTCCTGCAGAACTATTTGGTACTGGAACATCCATCTTTAGCCTGTTTTTCCGTTCTTTGATCTATCTCAAGCTCTAGGACTACTTGTCTAGCATTGCTAGTTTGGCTTAACACAGAGCGGGGTAAGTGATTATGTAAGTTCTCGATCCAAATGGAGCGCCGTCGGAGGCAAACTCCCAAAAAGATGTACAAGGAAAAGTCTTTGATCAGGTGGAACAGACTTCAGAGTCACGTCGACTGCTGCTCCACTTTGGTTTCAGATGGGATACGTAATATTTCCGACACATACTTCACGTCGTAGCGAATCCTAATTTGGCATCAATCTTTGTAGAAGATACGAGATCAACGACTCAGTGTTCTTTATCAACTCGTGCAACATTTGATCAAGGGTTTTCTACTTCTTGGCTGGAGTTGCTCCAACGCAAATTCGAGTCATGACACGACGTTCCGTGTGACCAATATTACTCTAAGACGCCAGACGTTGGTTTAACACGAAATTGAAACTTTCTCCAACGCAGGTTCCGAGGTATATTGTGTTAGGGAAGGGGACCATAGAATTCTAATTTAGTTCTCGACAACAAACGCAGTAAGTAACGTGGATGGTGCAAAGCATTAGAATTAATTTGCAGTTGCGTCCAGGACCTGAATCCCAAGGCCACGATCGAACTTGATGTAATAATCGACGGAGCCACCTTCACAAACCAAGGAAGAACCACTCGCAAGATAATATTTATCTGTCATTAACTGTGGACTGCACTGCGATAGATTGGAACTCGGTACAAATTTAAGATACAAACTTGGTCACTGGCAGAGTATTCCATGAGAGAAAAATTCTAGTCACATTCCGCAGATGAATTCGTGTCCTTGAGCCCAGCAGTCCTGTTCAAAAGTTCAGATATTCCCCGTCAAAAGTGTGAGACGCTAAATATCTGCACAGAAGTCAAACACCAAAGGTCTTCCTCGTCAAATTCGAAATGCCAGCCATCATGACAATGCACCTACAGGAGGAGGGACAGTCTTCCGACCGCATACGCATCGATGTCAACTCTATATGAGACTCGTGGATTCTATTTACGCAAGCACTATCCCCTTTTCCTGCTTTCTAGATTTTCCAGATGGATTCCGTTGCTTCACATGGACTCCACAAGAGTCAGTCACACCGTTCATCAAAATAACAAACAACACTGTGAGAAGCATGTGCACAACTACCTTGAGGTGATCATTACTCACCTTGCACGGACTCAAGGTACAAGAGTTTTAAATTCTCATCTGGATGATGACGAGCTGTAATGAGCCCAATATAATATAGGATCTAACCGATTCGTGTGAAGACTATATAAACATCGTAACTTATTATCATTAGAGAGATCTATATATATAAAGTATCAAAGTGTTGTTGTATTTTATATAATATTTTAATTAACATGTTTTTATTATTTTTTATTTTAATTAATATATTTTTATTGTTGTATATAGATCAATAGTTGATACAATTTATAAGAGAATAATGTGATAATTTTTCGAATGTTATATTGTTTCTAGACATTTTGGATATCTTATGCTTTGTATGACATATTTCCCATTGGGATTTAGCTCCATGTTACCCGTTTAGTTCCATCCTTGTACGCTTATGTTATTATACTTTGTCCCGGTTCTATTTTAGTTGATTCGATCACTAACTTCTCTGCAGAATAATAAGCTTTGAGGAAAATCAGGCTTGAGCTAGATCTCCAACTTTGAGGGCTATGGTGAGTAAGTCATTTTGCGAACACCAGATCATATTTCAAACCGTAGACACTGCAAGACCAAGGGATCAGAGAGTGGAACGCGATCATCAATCCAAGAATTAATAACCGATCAGAAATTACCACACATCGATACAAAGTTTTCATAAAATGCCGGAAGACATGTATGCGATGAGAGAACTGAAGGACGTTCCACTTTGTTGCTTGGTTTCAGGGGAAAAAATCGGAAATGCATAACGAAGAGACCAGGAAAACTAATTAGAGAAAGCGCTAATCACCATAAACCAACGAGCGGTGTAGAACCCTTAAGATGAGTGTATTTTGATTCAGAAACATTAGAATACCACAACAAAATTGGATTTGAGTACTGAATGACTACATGAACAATCAGCGCTCTGCTAAAAAAAACAGTCAACAAACAGATAGCCACTGCATATGTTAATCTCAAATAATGATGAGACAGGTGCATTGTTGATCCAAGACTTATCCCTTCGCAGCATGGACCACCACTTAAATAGCCCACTCTCACTAAATTGAGTCACGGTCTGTTTCAATGGCCTCTCCACAGGAGCAACAATCCTTGCCTTAGGCTGCTCAGAGGCCTCTCCACTTGCACCGAAGAATAACTTCTCGATCCTTTCTACAATTTCCCACTTCTTCCTCGAATTCGTTTAGCGGCTACGTACGTGACTACCAAAGCCATACACCCACCCACGAGCTTAGTACAAATTTAATATATCTTCAATGAGCTCGGGATAAAGTGTAATGGACCTTGGCCTGGTTTCTCTGGATTTGTATTGTCAATACACCTGGACCAGGTATAATCAGTAACTTTTATGTAGATGGCTGATATGATGCATCCTGCACATTCTGAAAGTCGGGAGCTAAGTATCCCTTGTGATCCTTGCAACTGACTGCAGATCCAGCTCAAGAACACACAGGTGATGAGCAGCGAGGCCCCAACATAGTGTGCGGCACAGTCCTCTGATCACGATCAAGCAACGGCCATTGCATCTGGTACTTACTCCCGTACTGGCGAAAAAACGCCCGTCACAATACGAACATTGCACTGTGACGCGCAACCGAAAATTGAAATGTTCGGTGAGCAGATTGATTCTGGAGACGGAAAAGACGACCGTCGCGTCGAAATTGAGTAAGTTTTATGAGAGGCCCTCGTAATCTGTTTATTTTCTAGAAATTAACACATAAGCTAGTCAGAATGCGCGAAGAAAATCTGGTAATTTTAACCCCCATATTCTTCGATGTTATGGAAATCTCGAGTTGGAGACAACAATTAGCAAATTTCCATTATTGTATATAGATTCTCATGGCAAGTATTTGTTGTATCTATGGAATTTATTAATATTTGGGTTGAGGTTTCGTTTGGAGTTTGGTTATGCTTTATTATATTTTCGTGCAATGTGTTGGAGCCGTGGTGACATTTACATGAAAAAAACTCATGTAAATGAGTTTTTTTCATGATGGTCAACTCATGGTCTCAAGTTGCATTATAGACAGATTAAATTTCTTCATTAACATATGGGCGAGAGTATTTCAATCATTAGTTATATTTGGGTGCAAGAAAGTTCAACAAACCAACCAACATGAGGCAATTCTACATACTCTGTAACCTCCATATTCCTCGGACCTGCAGATTTCACACTAAATTAATGAGATATACACCATAGAGATATTATTAAGTGACAGATTGACATATGAATTTATTCTTACAAGAACAATGAGAGATCTTCCTTTTCAATTCATTATTATAATGAGAGATCCATGTTACCCTTTGGTTCTATCCTTGTCCGATTTGATGGGGTCTTCCCATGCCTCTTGTTATTTCAATGTGCATGCATAGTCCATTAATTATTGATTATATTAGTCTAATTCTTTCTTATACCGTAGAGAGAAAGAAGTTTGTGGTAGTCTATGTAAGTGGCTCTAATAAATTAGTAAAGTATTGTGATTAATCTACATGTGAGAATGTATGGCACTTATCTTAGTTGTTACACATTTCAGAAAATTTTTCTTTCAAATATATTTCATTATAATAATAATTATTTAAAATTTTCGTCATTATCACCCTCTCTTCAATGTTCTTCAACTATTAAACTTATTGATAAAACCAAACAAACTTACATGCTCAGATTGTAATCTACATATTAGATTACAATCCCAGCATGTAAGTTTATCTTCACTTCATGTAATAAATCTTGATTCTAAAATTTTATGTACTAAGGACTATAAGCCCATTGATATGTTGATACATATTTTATACTTTATTATAATGATATAATTTTCAGCAAAAATATAATAAAGGTTATTTTTTTAAATAATGAAATAAATCTGTTAAACTCAATTTGATTTTTTCACTATTATTTTTTAATATTATTCTTCTTTGTTCATTTAGTTATAGTATATAAGTAATATTCATTTATAACAAAAATTAATTGTTATGATGTGATACTTTTATTATCCAATCTAGTTTTTTTAATGTTATAAATATAAAGCATATATTTTCATAAATACAAATTTTAATGGTTGAAATTTATGTTTTTTTAATTATTATTTTTTTCTTAAAATAATATTTTCATTTTCATTTTCATTTTATTTTTAAAATATTAAATAGATATATAAAATATTTTTTGATATCAATTATATTTCTTCAATTTTAATTATTATTTTAAATATTTTTAAAAAAATAAAAAATTTAAATTCGTACCTGAGTTACGTTATTTTTAATATTTATATTAAAAAAAATTTAAATAAAATATTTGAATATTTTTAAAAAATCAAAAATTAAAATATTTTTAATAGTAATTAAAAAATTATTTAATATTTACAATACGTTAAACTTTTTATTTTTTAAAATATTTTTTTGTATATATTTTTTTATTTAAATTTAAATTTTGATATAAATTTTCTACTAATTGTAAAAAAGTGATTTTTTTCAAATGTTTATTGTTCAATACAAGAAATTAAAGATAATATAAGAAGACATAATTTTAATGATTCATTAAGACGGTTTTCAAACATGATAAATGTTTGGTTATGATTTTCTAATCTTTGTATGCAAAATGTTAAACTTTTTCATCATCATTATATCAAAAGTTTGTACCAGTTGTCTCGTTCTTGAAGTTGAAATTTTTTATATCAAATATTTGAATGTTTCATTTTTTTTGTAATATTCTATTTTTCTCATGTTAAAAGATGTTTTTTGGTGAAAATAGTTTCTTTCCAGGTATAAATGGCATATATATTGTTATCTCAATGAGTGCAGTTGCTTTAACATATGATAATGAGAAGTTTAGACTTTTTGAATCAAAGTGTCTATACAAGGATTCAAAATCATAAATATGTATACTAAGATGTAACAATTAGTGTTAAAATGTATGAATGAATATGAGCATCATTTAATGAACATATATCTGATTTTATATTACCTAATATGCATTATACCCTTTACAAATTTTGTATCTTAGTGTTTAAATGATTTTTGTCTTTGATTGTTAGACCTTGGTATGCATTAATCATGGTGGAACATTTTGTCAAATGTATTGAGTTTGTGATATTAAACTAACAAGATAAGTGATGAGCATCTTATATTTTCTTTAAAAAAAATTTTACTTCATTTGATGCACTAACATAGATGTACATTGCTCAAAGTTTAGAGTTTTGAAAAAATTGTTAATTTTATGTGATGAAACATTGATCTATCATCATAATAACTCAAGAGATTATCCTGTTTGATCTTTCATAATATCACCTCAAAAGACTTCCGGAAAGGATTGGCTTTGAGGTTCATGGGTCTCTACGCATACTCTTGAACCTGTGTCTAGACCTCATCGGATTGTTTATGTCCGAGCGGTTCGCATTGCGATTATCATGAATTTGATGATTTTTTTTGCTTCCTTAATTAATCAAAAATTTTGATTGATAAATATTTTGAGTAAGTTTTTAATAGTATGTGAGCAATGATGGATAACAATATCACCTCAAGAGATCAATTTTACATTGATGTTTTTGCATGGAGGGTTGTTCAAAGAGATTATTAAGAAAAATAGGATTCTTGAGATAATATTTAAGAGTATGGTATTGAGCAAATTTGTTGTATATGGACTTTTGATTTAGTCAAAAGTATCATAAATTTTGGCATAAGCTTACATATTTTCTATTCTTTGACATTCAAAGTTCCTCTCAACTCTTTGTCACAATTAATACTTGCAATATAGTGCATTCACTTGATTAGACGCAAAGCACGTTCAATGCAGCGAGGCCAACATACAAGCGTATCAGGGTGTCATCAAGTGCAGTGATGTTGGATAACATGAGTTGTGTCTTCTGGTTGGTCAGACCTTCAACAAAGTTTTATAGACCTCAACGGTGTTGTTGGATTTTTGTGCACAATCCCCTATGTTGGATAAGGATGCATTGCTTGATCTTGTTTGCAGAAGATCTGATGACATATCCATTTCAGATTTATACATCTTTTTGAGGTTCTAGTGATGCACCGGCACCATATATCATCTGGATGGAGTTGATTGTGCAAGTGCAAACAGATCATGTCATTGATAGTTCTACAACGAGAGCACTTGATGTAGTTACACTTGCATAGTCCTATGATGTATTGGTGGGTGCGTCAGTGTTATACCTAATGGGATTAATCATTGATTATTGGGAGGATATAGCCTCTTATCGGCCAAGTTGGCAATTTTTCGAGGGCCGAGTGAGTCAATTACCTGTACGGTTCATTATGAGTTCTAGCCCTTTACCAAGTGGAGGTTTGGCGTATGTTGTAACCTTCAATACTGGTGTTACTTGGCCATGTGATTTGTTGGAGGGCAACATGGATGCATATGACAGTCCTCATACAAGAGATGTTACTATCATGACAAGTCTTATTGGAGTAGTGTCATCCATTTTGGATGAATCACTTGGAACTTCATATATGCAGCTACATTAGATTGCAAATCAACTGATACATGAAGCTTTGAGTGAGTCTTTTGAGATGGAGGAGATGAAGAAAGTTATTCCCACTTCCACTATGTTGTCACCTTTAGATACAACGCCTATTGCTTGGCAATATCTAGAGGAGGGTATATATGTTCTGATCTATTGGGAAGAATTAGCATAGATTTGGCTATTGTTTTGCACTCCGATATATATAAATAAATCGATACTTGTATGTGGAGCAAGATGAGATTGCAAGGCGTGTTTCATTATGCCAGGTGGCACAGTTGATGCAACGATACCTAGATCTTCTATCATTGTTGGAGATTCAATGATACATGCAGGCCTTGTTGTCAGATATTCTGTTGTAGGGGGTGCAAGACCTTGCTCAACATGGCACTGTACATTTGATTATTGTTGGATGGTCATGTTAGGAACACACACATGTTGGTAATGGTCATAGGCTACACGATTCACTTTCTGGCATGTTTTGGGAGATGTTACTTGTGTTATGATCTCTCTAGTCACAGTAGACCTATTCACCGATATACATTTTGGAGAATGTTCCCTTGTTGGGTGATCCACGAGCACGAGTGATGATGAGTGCACATCATGTGGAATTATGGATTGGACCAGCGGTATTTCTTGATGCATCGAGAGTAGGATCTTGTGCACATCGTTCACGTCTATGGTGAATAAATCTTGTTTCAAGGGAGGTTTTATTACGAGCATATGACAGATTGCAGAGACCCTCACATCTCATAGTGGAGAGTATTTTGGATGTACGTAGACACTCCCATGTAGTTATTTATGCTGACAAGTCACCCATGGCAGTGATGAACCTCATCCAAGAGTTGCATTACCCATATTGTTGAGTTATCAAGCTTCCCATGCCTACACAGAGGGAGGACCTTGACTTGTATGGGATTCTTTCTTGCAGTGATTGGTGGAACCCAACGCCAAAGAGAGAAAGCATGCTATGGGATTTTGTATAGGTATTACAACAATAGCTACATTGTTGGAGGTATCACGACGTCAGGTGTTGGATCAAACTATGGAATTGAACTGTTTGACATGATTTATGAGGCTTTGATTAGTTGAACAAAGATGCATGCGGTCCATGACTGCAAGATCATTGATAAAGTTCTTTGCCTACGGAGACAATGGAGGCAAAAATTGGGGGTGAGAAGTGCCCAATATCTCATCCTTGGTGGTTACTACTACGGACCTTTATGATTCAACTCAAGAGGTTTTTGCTAAAACAACTGGAGTTGTACACACTAAGATAGTTGAGCATGGTATGAGAGAGTACAAAAAGCTTTATGTTCAAGAGGTTATCGTTTAGCAACAAGAAACAATGTCTTCTATCTGTAGTATCCATGGAGAGGAGATTTGTGATATTGAGATTGGTCCCAAAGAGACCGGAGGAGAAAAAGACGTTGGGTATGGAGGTTTCTGAGGAGTTTTAGAAATTGTTTTGCCTTTAGTATGAAGGATTAAGGTTGTTTGAAGAGATCTTGTATACGGATTGACTTGACAACTGATGCATCAATCTTATGTCGTCACTACCAATACATCGATATGGAAGGGAATTTTTTCTAAATAGGTGTCAAGACCTTGTTGAGGCTAGATTAGTGGAGATATCGTATGGAGAATATGACTTTGATGTGGTGATGTAAGTCAATAAGGATATACATGGAAATTATACAAATATATGCATGTGTGATTACTACCAATCTATCAATCGATAGACAAAATTTGATTGATATATTTTTTGACTAAACTTGAGAAGATTTGTGATACGGTTGGGCATGCAAAGGTTTTTAGTACATTGGATTTACGAGAAGAATATCATCAGTTGCGGATTCGAGATGAGGATAAGACCAACACAGCCTTTTGGATAATTGATTTGCATGGCAAGGATGTGTTGCATCATTGGAAGTTCTTACCATTTGGGTTGAAGAATGCACATGTTGAGTTCCAAAGAGTGATGGATACGATCCTAGCCGGACTTAATTGTGTTTGAGCCTACATCAATGATATTCTAGTATAAAGTGCTACATTGGTGATCATGAGAAACATTTATAAGAGGTATTTGAATGATAGATTGCTCATGGTCTCAAGTTGCATCTTGGAAAGTGTAAGTTCTTTCATGAGTAGGTAAAATACTTGGATCATACCATATACCTAGGAGGATTGGAAGTTCAGCAAACCAAGGTGGATGCAATCTTACGTATTCCACAATCCTCATATGTGAGTAGGGTGCAAGCCTTTCTCGGACTTGCAAACTTCTATTGTCGATATGGCGAGGATTTAGCATTATTACCGAAGCCTTGAAAAGCTGAAAAAGCTAGATCAAGAATGGCATTGGGGAGATGAACAAGAGAGAGTTTTTGTTGAGCTCAAGGAAATGTTGACATATGTCCCTATTTTTAGGAGACTAGTGAGAGGTCGTCCCTTTCAAGTAGTTACTAATTGAACTTTGTTGAGTTTGGGAGCAATGCTTATCCACACATGATGATGAGGGTAAGAAGTTGGTAGTAGCTTATGCAAGTCGCTCCAACAATGCAATGGAGTCAAAGTATAGTTCTTATAAAGAAGAATGTTTGGCAATTGTTTGGACGGTGGCACATTTCAAATGTTATTTGTTTAAAAACTCCTTCATTCTCATCATTGATCATCAACCATTGAAATGGTTGATGCAATCAGACAAGCTTACAAGAAAGCTTGCATGATGGACTCTTATCCTACAAGAGTATGATTTCACAATTGTCAAAACCCATGTACAAGTCAAGTTGACAAAATTGGGGCCCGATGGCATGGGATTGTTGAAGTGTGATGCGGATGGGTTAAGTCAAAACCCATGTACAAGTCAAGTTGACAAAATTGGGGCCTAATGGCACGGTGATATTGTTGAGGAGATGGTGTCTTGATTGAATTGGCTTGGTGTATACATTTGACTTTTTGAGGAGATGTCGAGATTGGCATGCACTTTTAAAAGCTATGTGATATCTCTCTTGGGTCACAAAGTGGATATGTTATCCTTGAACAATGGTTTGATGGATAAGTCGAGACAACTTTGACAACATGATGATTTTGGAGTATCTTCGTACATGTGCTTTGGTGGCCATTTTGAGTGCCAAGGAGCGTGAAAGAGTGTTAAAGAGAGCTCTGCGGTTCACATGGGAAGGTAGACACCTTCTTTGAGTATGGGGAGATGGCAACGTTTGTGTTGTGCCACTTTCATCTTAGAGAACACAGTTGGTCATACATATTCATGAGGAGTTAAGGTCCTTTTGGTGTGAAGTAGACATATAGCTTACTTCAAAGTCATTATTGGTGGAGAGATATGCAAACATAGGTGCAACAATTTGTGGCAAGATGTATGATATGTGATCGTGTTCGATCATCATTCAATGAACCTACATCACAATTACATCCTCTACCGATTACGCGACTTGGTTATCGTACAAGTTTGAATTTTGCACGACCTTACCATTGAATATACGACATCATCGATAATGTGCTAGTCATGGTGGAGTATTTCTCCAAGTTGATGGAGTTGATGGCATTGCTTGACAAGTCAAGTGAGGGAAAACTTATACATGTTAGCTTCAGTGCTTAGCTGATTTGGTAAACAAGCGGAATTGTTGATTGATCATGGTATTAAATTTTTTTGGCGAGATTCAAGTTTTGTGTGATCGAGCATTGATTAATCATCATGCCATCTCAAGACATCATCTTGTGGCCGATGGTCTAGCAGAGAGAGTTGTTTAGTTTGTGACGAGAGGACTAAGAAAGTTTGGCTTGGAGAAAGATCATCTAGAAGACACAGACATTTAGCTATCATGGTTAGCCATAGGTTATCAATTTAGCCGGCAAGCATCTCTAGCGTCATTTTCACCACTCTTTTTATTATATGGTAAAGATCCATATTTACCTACAATTATTCGTCGAGAGTGAGCTGAAGTTTTGGATTTGGATAACCCTGATGTTTGAGAACACACCTTAGTGTATTCACAAATGGCAAAACTCTTCCGAAGGGTTATGCCCATGGCATTTGACAACCTGGCTATTGCTTAGCATAGAGATACTTTGCTCTATGCTACCATCCAAGGAGGTGGATATCGACCTTCAATTCACAAAATTCATATTGGTGATTATGTTTACTTGTAGCAGAATGCACCAACCACATTGGATGTTACGGCTGGTCGCACAATTCTACGAGTATGTGAGGTTTTACCTTTTGGAGTTTTGGTATTAGAGGGTCATGATTTGGAAGGATCATGTGCGTAGTTGTGCGTCATGTCATCTTCCAAACATTGATGATAATATGGATCCAAGCTTGGCAGTTGTGTGGGTAGGCCTGAGATGTATGTCATGTGAATTAGCTTGAGGAGCAGCTAATATGTTGATTTGTGATTCTTGTTCGAGAGGATGACATATGTCATGTTTGACACCTACTCTCAATACAATGCCTAATGGGCAATAGAGATGTCCTCGATGCGATTATGCAGCGAGGGATAAGAGCATGGTTTAACACTAGTCGGTCATGTGAGATAACTACTCAATTTTACAAATAAACCAAGTTTTGACTTTTGGGGTTTTGAGTAGATAGTGTTCTTTGGAAATTTAATGTGTATCATTGTGCATCAATGTCATATTACCAATAGTATAATATATCCAAGCTTAGTTTATGTGGATCAATCATCATGTTGATATGTGTTTTTTGGTTCAGAGTATGGATATGTCGTGTTTGGTACCTAATGTGTACTCAAGGAGATGAAATGAAGATTTGATTTGACATTTACATGATATACATTATAGCAACTTGCATAATTTTCAAAGAATTCCAAAAATATATCATGTTCATATGATGTACAATTATATGATATTAGACTAGTTCCATAGTCAATTATGAGATGAATGTGCGGTATAATGTTTGATGTGACATCAATATCAGTATAATATATATGGCGCAACATCTACATGATTTATATAAAATCACCCTTAGTTAGATAATTGTGAACATTTTGTACCCAACATTTAAAAAATTTTATAATTGACATTCATATTGCATGTTAAATTGTATCAAGATTTGTTATATTATCAATATTTCAAATTTTTTGCCTAAAGTTGCAATTTGGACTATAATTCCATGTATATTAATTTTATTTTGTTCAAATTTGGATTATGTAACTGGAAAAGATTGATACATAAATCTATATTACTCAATTCATTTAATATGTGTAATATAATTAAAATATACACAAAATTTTAAGTTGATAATTAAAATGAAAAAATAAAATAAAAGTTGGTAAAAAATTATTTTTAAATTTAATTAATAAATTACATTATATTTATTAATTTGAATCAATCATGTAGATTAAAAAATTACGATTAATATATTATAAAGGCATCGGGTGTTCCATAGTAGCGATTATCGCGAAGGGATCAAGAGAGAAATAACTTACCAGGGACGAATGCTCGCCATCTCAGGGAACCTCACAAATGTGCCAGCAAAAATGAACATAAATTTGAAACCTTTTCTAAGGGTCAGACCGCTAAACGCAAGCGCCCGTGTTAACCCAAACGATTTATACTTTGAAATAACAAAATACTTTTTTGTGATGCGTCCTCCCGCGCCCTCATCGAGAAATCATTTAAACATAACTTTAAAATATTTTTTAAACATAATTTTAGTTTATTAAACCATATGATTAAAAAATTAACTTAGCAATCATACAGCATCAGGAATTGAAATGAAATTTAAAATGTTAAAATTATTTTTCTTTCAAAATTTAATGTTCATTATAGAATAATTTAAATTATATATTATATATTATATTTCAAAGATTTGTAATAATTATTTTCATTTGCTTCATTCAATCCACTACTAATCAATGCATTAATTAGCATGTGATATTTTAAACTCTCGAAATTATCCAATTGTTGTAACATGCGCTAGTTAGAGTGAACATATTCAAGGTTTTATTTAAAAACCGTTTTATTTATTATTCGATTTGACGGGATTTTCCCATACCTTTTGTTGTTATACTTTCTCCGGATTTATTTAAAAAAGTTATCTCGTAGTTTGATAAATTAATATTCTTCGCAAACTCGAATCCAAGTTGAGGAAACTACAGGCCAAAATCTTAGGTGACTTGGCAGTTGGCGTTGCCCTGAAATTCTTCTTATCCAAATTGACAAAAATTATACAAAGACATGTACATTACATTTCTAGGCCCACAACCCCTGGTTTGGACCTCTAGTGCTGAACATAATAACATGACATATCCTCACTACAAATATCTAGAACTGTCGTGGCTCAAATAAATTGATCCAAGACTGGACAAAAACGAAATGGCACGACTTGCTCCAAACAGACCAGTCAAGACAAATACTTAATGACACTCGGCGACAAAGTCAAGAACATT